>CM019692.1:41690519-42890519 GCA_009760885.1 Achatina immaculata
TCTAGATCTTCACTGTCTTTACAGACTTGAGTAATGTGACAATAGTTAGTTACAGCTATAGAGGAAAACATTACAAATGTGTATGTGAGGGCTACATGTAGAACTTTCACCATCAAAATTTGCTTGGAAACTGAAACAGTCTTCTGAAACTCTTCCCAGGAAGCTCGTCAGGATGTCCTCAATGAATGGCGACAGGTGGCGTTGGTCGTGGACCGAGTCATGTTTCTACTTTTCCTGTTAGTTTTTCTTATGTGCAGTGTGGTCCTCCTTGCCTGAACGAGAATAGCACGGCATTTTCTGCATGGAGGACAGCTTGTGTAAAGCTGATGATTCGACATTTCTTGGGTAAAGTTAATGATTTGACAATTTTTGTGTAAATCTGATGATTCAACATTTCTTGCATAAAGCTCATGGTTGGACATCTTTTGTGTAAAGCTGACAGTTGGCTTGCATAAAGCTTATGATTGGACATTATTTTATGTAAATGTGACAATTGGACATTTCTTGCTTAAAGTTTATGATTGGACATATTTTGTATAAAGCTGACAATTAAGCACTTGTGTAAAGCTAACGTTTGGGCATTTCTTGTGAATAGCTGGTATGCAGTGTCCACCAAAAACTCAGAACTGTCTTTCTGCTATAGCTTGTCTTCTTCTAGCTGTCTAGAAGTCTGTGAGACTAGAGACAGGTCTTACTATGTGGAAGTCTGTGAGACTAGAGACAGGTCTTACTATGTGGAAGTCTGTGAGACTAGAGACAGGTCTTACTATGTGGAAGTCTGTGAGACTAGAGACAGGTCTTACTATGTGGAAGTCTGTGAGACTAGAGACAGGTCTTACTATGTGGAAGTCTGTGAGACTAGAGACAGGTCTTACTATGTGGAAGTCTGTGAGACTAGAGACAGGTCTTACTATGTGGAAGTCTGTGAGACTAGAGACAGGTCTTAGTATGTGGAAGTCTGTGAGACTAGAGACAGGTCTTACTATGTGGAAGTCTGTGAGACTAGAGACAGGCCTTACTATGTGGAAGTCTGTGAGACTAGAGACAGGTCTTACTATGTGGAAGTCTGTGAGACTAGAGACAGGTCTTAGTATGTGGAAGTCTGTGAGACTAGAGACAGGTCTTACTATGTGGAAGTCTGTGAGACTAGGACAGGCCTTACTATGTGGAAGTCTGTGAGACTAGAGACAGGTCTACTATGTGGAAGTCTGTGAGACTAGAGACAGGCCTTACTATGTGGAAGTCTGTGAGACTAGAGACAGGTCTTACTATGTGGAAGTCTGTGAGACTAGAGACAGGTCTTACTATGTGGAAGTCTGTGAGACTAGAGACAGGTCTTACTATGTGGAAGTCTGTGAGACTAGAGACAGGCCTTACTATGTGGAAGTCTATGAGACTAGAGACAGGTCTTACTATGTGGAAGTCTGTGAGACTAGAGACAGGTCTTACTATGTGGAAGTCTATGAGACTAGAGAGAGCACACAAACACGACAGCATCCATAAAAATGTCATTTTTTGATGATGTGCAAAGACTCTACTTTATCATCATCATCATCATCATCTGTTTGATACCAAATACTGTTTACTAGTTTAGACACTTGTCATATTAAAGCATAATGGAAGTGTGTATTATGTAAATCATCAAAAATGTGCTTACCTCAAGTCTGTGTTAATGGGTTACTATTTGTGTTAGACATTCATGCTGATGTTGTAATAGTCTTCAGAGATTTTTACATCCATATTTTATACAAAGGGTCAGCAACTTTGCAGCCCGCTACAACTAAATCTTTACCGATCATTGTTTTATATATATATATATATATATTGTTTTATTTTGTTTGTTTGTTTGTTTGAATTTCATTTTCCTATTTCTCCAAAGAGTCTCTAGTGACAACTTTTAGTTTGCCTTCTTTTTTCTGTTGACAACTTCTAGTTTGTCTTATATTTCTGCTGACAACTTCTAGTTTGTCTTCTATTTCTGTTGACAACTTCTAATTTGTCTTCTATTTCTACTGACAACTTCTAGTTTGTCTCCTTTTTTGGTTGAATTTCTGTTGACAGCTTCTAGTTTGTCTCCTTTTTTTGTTGACAACTTCTAATTTGTCTTCTTTTTCTGCTAACAGCTTCTAGTTTGTCTTGTATTTCTTTTGATAGCTTCTAGTTTGTCTTCTGTTGTTTACTTCTTGAGAGTTTTCTAGTTTTTTCAGTTGTGGTGAGTTTCTTATCTTTACTGACAAACTTTTATGTGTTTTATATTTCTGTTAACGACTTTTGCGTCTTTACTAGTTTTGTTAAAACTGTTTTTATACATTAGGAACAGATAGAATTCCCGTTTCCATGCCATTAAGACATATTGGGAATACATTTTTAGGCCCGTATTTTCCATGACCTACGTAAAATGAAAGTGTGATGTGGTCAGTATCACGCTTGGCCGCTTCACCTTCCCAGATTTCTCCATTAAAAAGTTCAATTTTTTCACACTTTCTTGTTATAAGATCTAAAATACATTGTAATGAAATTACTCCAAGAAATAAATGTTAAAAAATCTAATAAAATCTCCTCCAAACATTAAAGTTTAGATGATAAAAGAAAAAAAAAAAACCCAGTAAAATCTCCCAGAAAGTAGTTAATATAACCGTTTATTGTACTTGAAGATGTCTCTCCATTAACATATGTTTGGATGTGACAGGTTAAAGTGAGCTCCTTCGTTTGTGAAAGGCTTTCATTGTTTTAAAACTATTTGCTATGTGCCTGCACATAAATATGTGGTAATTACTATTGCACGCTTCTAGAAATAACTTGCCAATATTTGTAGCAAGTGCGTGCAGTTTCATGTTATCTTTGATGTCATTTCATATTCTAGCTTGAACTCAACGTCTGACTGCCACAGTGATTGTCTTCTGGTGATGTTGGCTGTGGGTTAGACTCTGGTCCAACGCGTCCAAGCTGTAAAAATGTGTACCTGGCTCTTTTCGAAAATTATAGAATGAAAAACTATCAGATGTGAAACTGAGCGTGGGCCCTTCTACAGTGTCTACAAGTTCTTGACTTACGACCAGTGCCACATTGCGTGGGGCAGAAATCTCACCTAACAGAATGTTCCACAAGACAAAGCCCAGAAATCTCACTTAACAAAATGTTCCACAAGACAAAACCCAGAAATCTCACTTAACAAAATGTTCCACAAGACAAAGCCCAGAAATATCACCTAACAAAATGTTCCACAAGACAAAGCCCAGAAATCTCACTTAACAAAATGTTCCACAAGACAAAGCCCAGAAATCTCACTTAACAAAATGTTCCACAAGACAAAGTCCTGAAATCTCACTTAACAAAATGTTCCACAAGACAAAGCCCAGAAATCTCACTTAACAAAATGTTCCACAAGACAAAGCCCAGAAATCTCACTTAACAAAATGTTCCACAAGACAAAACCCAGAAATCTCACTTAACAAAATGTTCCACAAGACAAAGCCCAGAGATCTCACTTAATAAAATGTTCCACAAGACAAAGCCCAGAGATCTCACTTAATAAAATGTTCCACAAGACAAAGCCCGTCTGAAACTTGACTGCTTTTATTTCCTTTAAATAGATCACGATACTGCGATGTTGCTATTGGTGCTTTCACGTCTGTCACCATACAACTATGCTGTAACTTTTATTGCTCTTAAATATATCACATTACAGTAATGGTCTTGTTTTTATCAATCCAAAATGTATCACAATACCTTAGCGGTCTAGTATTTGTCTGTATAAAAATGTATCACAGTACGGCTTTACTTTAAACTGCTGTGATATGTTTCATATGTCCGTCGTATCAACTGCCAACAAAAATGTTTTGACATCTTAATAATCATTAACCAGTAAAAACTAGACTAAAATCTGTTTTGTTTGTTTTCTTTTTTTTTAACTTA
This sequence comes from Achatina immaculata, assembly GCA_009760885.1. NCBI lineage: Eukaryota > Metazoa > Mollusca > Gastropoda > Stylommatophora > Achatinidae > Lissachatina > Lissachatina immaculata. The sequence continues at coordinate 41,694,435 of CM019692.1, forward strand.
GAAACGTTTTGCATTGGGCTTCATCTGTACTGATAAATAGCATGAAACTCACTCACTCACTCTCCCTTTCTCTCCCTCTCTCTCGTCTCTCTCACCCTCTCTCTCCTTCACTCTCTCTCCCTCTCTCCCTCTCCTTCACTCTCTCCCTCTCTCCCTCTCCTTCTTTCTCCTTCTCTCCCTTTCTCTCCCTCACTCCCTCTCTCTCCCTCTCCCTTTCTCTCTCCCTTTCTCACCCTCACTCTCTCCCTCTCTCTCCCTCTCCCTCTCTCTCTCCCTCTCTCTCTCCCTCTCTCCTCTCCCTCTCTCTCTCCTCTCCCTCTCTCTCTCCCTCTCTCTCTTTCCCTCTCCCCCTCTCTCCCTCTCTCTCTATCCCTCTCTTTCTCCCTCTCTCTCTCCCTCTCTCTCTATCCCTCTCTTTCTCCCTCTCCCTCTCTCTCTCCCTCCCCCCTCACTCTCTCTCATATCTGTAAACGTCATTCACACAAAATCATCAAGCGTGAAGCCCTGGACACGCATGAAGAGCGTCAAACCCGAAGAAAGTTCAGACATGTCCAGGTTTGCCGACAGACTGCACGGAAATGTGGGAAGGTACAGACGTAAACATCTGACCAGTATCTTCAGCCTCGTGGAGCAGTTATAAACCAACTCACAAACATCTAGGAGTCATCACACAGATGGTTCTCCCACCCCACCACCACAAACCTCTAGGAGTCATCACACAGATGGTTACCCCCCACTCCTACACCACAGACCTCTAGGAGTCATCACACAGATGGTTTCCCCACACACCCACATCACAAACCTCTACGAGTCATCACATATATGGTTACCCCCACTCCTACACCACAGACCTCTAGGAGTCATCACACAGATGGTTTCCCCACACACCCACATCACAAACCTCTACGAGTCATCACATATATGGTTACCCCCACTCCTACACCACAGACCTCTAGGAGTCATCACACAGATGGTTTCCCCACACACCCACATCACAAACCTCTACGAGTCATCACATATATGGTTACCCCCACTCCTACACCACAGTCCTCTAGGAGTCATCCACCGGGTGGTTTTCCTCCCCACTGCAACACCACAGACCTTTAGGAGTTATCACTCAGATGAGTCATGACCCAGATGGTTTTGCCCCAACTCCACGCCACAGACTTCTAGGAGTCATGACCCAGGTGGTTTTGCCCCAACTCCACGCCACAGACTTCTAGGAGTCATCACCCAAAGCTTGGGAAGCCCCGGGGGAAGGTGTCCAGCTATATTTATGGAGGTCGTAATGTGGAAATGGATTACAAGGATTTTGTGTGGGTTGGTTGGACTGTTTGTTAGCAAAGTGATATTTAAGTCGTAGTCGACGCTGGAACTGTTTAACATCGCGGAGTAAAAAATACCAACCACCCCTTAACAACTTTTGATACGATCACACTCTCTCAACACTACACCTATCACATCTTTCTCCTTGATGTCTGCTCTCTATACACTTCTATCTCCCATGAGGATGGACTCTTAGCACTCCGCTATTTTCTCGACAAAGACCCTCACCCCACTACTAGCACTGACACCATAATCAGACTTACACAGCTAGCACTAAACCTAAATTCTTTCGAATTCAACGGCGAATACTTCGAGCAAATCAGTGGTGTTGCCATGGGAATGAAAATGGATCCCATTTATGCACATCTATTTATGGGCTTTCTGGAAGTCAAATTATGGGAAACATACAACGGCAGACTTCCAGAATTCTATAAAAAGTACATCGATGATAGCATCAGAATCACAAGTATGCCACAGGAAGAGCTAAAAAACATTATTGAATTCGCCAACTCACTCAATAACAACATAAAATTCACTTATGAAATTTCTGCCAAGTCTGTTAACTTTTTAGACATTAACATTTCTATTGGCACAAACAGGCTTGTACCTCTGTATTTTACAAGCCCACGGACAGCCACACCTATTTGCTTTACACCTCCTCCCATCCTGAAGCCTGTAAGAACTCCATCCCATTCTCCTAAATCCTCCGTCTCCGCCGCATATGTCAGGATAATTTGGACTTTATAGATCAGTCCTGCAAGTTATTAGAATTTTTCCGTCATCACCACTACCCAGAAAAGGTCCTTCGTGAAGCCTTCAACCGTATCCAACTAGTGAGCCGCAAAGAAGTATTCAAAAAAAGCCTATTACTCCATCTGACAGAGTTAAGTTAGTAATGCCTTTCCACCCGCATGGTCAGATGGTTAAGAAAATTCTTTATCGTCATCTGCCGCTTATCTAACTCGACCCCGACGCTCCCGACATTTTCTCTGATTCCCTGCTGGCATAGAAACGTGAGCCAAACCTTAAGGACATCCTCGTCCACAGCCACTTGAAGCAGAGTCTTTCATATGTTGGCACCAGAAAATGTAACCGCCCCCACTGCATTACCTGCCCGGTAGTCTGAGAAACGAAAAACTATCCTCGCTCTTCATGAGGGATTGATATGCGAGTCCCGTAATGTGATATATGTCATTGTTTGCAAAAGAAGCAGGATAACGTATATTGGTGAGACTGGCCTCAGATTAGGGGACTGCATACAAAAACATCTGTACGACATCGCCCAGCATGCTTCGAAAACAGTCTCAAATCATTTCAATGGCCCCAACCACAGAAGCAAATCTGATTTTCTGGTAACAGCCATCAAACAGTGTCACGCAGATGACACAAGCCGCCTGGCGCTTGAGAACCACTGCATTCAAAATTATGGGACGCTGGAACCACATGGGTTAAACTCGCTGTTTAGCTACACTTAACATTCTCTTCAATCATTATAGTACATTTCCACTAACCTCCACCCCTTCTTACTTATCAAACCTCCTCACAGCATCACTTTGCAACCCCTCTTACCTAATCATCTATTTCAACTTATCCTGGCTAAGTCAACATTGTATCACTCTCCCCCCCCCCCCAGTTCCCCATCCACCACCCCCAGTTACAACCCACCGACCACATATCACAGGTCTCCATTTAAACAGTCTCCACGTTCTACTAAATCCATTCCTGACACACACCGCCGGACAAGCCACATCTTACAATTTACAGCTAAGTACTCTATTTAATTTTAAAATATTTTTCTAATAGTATTCACGTGAAACTATACTTTATCTCCTCTCTCTATTTCTTCGTCCTGTATGTTTTGTATTAATAAGGCTTACGTCGAAACGTCACAACTTTGTAGTTGGTACGTGATAAAGCTGTTCCTACATTTTTCCTAGTTTATACATATAGGAGAATAGAGCGTACCCCACTGCAACACCACAGACCTTTAGGAGTTATCACTCAGATGAGTCATGACCCAGATGGTTTTGCCCCAACTCCACGCCACAGACTTCTAGGAGTCATGACCCAGGTGGTTTTGCCCCAACTCCACGCCACAGACTTCTAGGAGTCATCACCCAAAGCTTGGGAAGCCCCGGGGGAAGGTGTCCAGCTATATTTATGGAGGTCGTAATGTGGAAATGGATTACAAGGATTTTGTGTGGGTTGGTTGGACTGTTTGTTAGCAAAGTGATATTTAAGTCGTAGTCGACGCTGGAACTGTTTAACATCGCGGAGTAAAAAATACCAACCCCCCTTAACAACTTTTGATACGATCACACTCTCTCAACACTACACCTATCACATCTTTCTCCTTGATGTCTGCTCTCTATACACTTCTATCTCCCATGAGGATGGACTCTTAGCACTCCGCTATTTTCTCGACAAAGACCCTCACCCCACTACTAGCACTGACACCATAATCAGACTTACACAGCTAGCACTAAACCTAAATTCTTTCGAATTCAACGGCGAATACTTCGAGCAAATCAGTGGTGTTGCCATGGGAATGAAAATGGATCCCATTTATGCACATCTATTTATGGGCTTTCTGGAAGTCAAATTATGGGAAACATACAACGGCAGACTTCCAGAATTCTATAAAAAGTACATCGATGATAGCATCAGAATCACAAGTATGCCACAGGAAGAGCTAAAAAACATTATTGAATTCGCCAACTCACTCAATAACAACATAAAATTCACTTATGAAATTTCTGCCAAGTCTGTTAACTTTTTAGACATTAACATTTCTATTGGCACAAACAGGCTTGTACCTCTGTATTTTACAAGCCCACGGACAGCCACACCTATTTGCTTTACACCTCCTCCCATCCTGAAGCCTGTAAGAACTCCATCCCATTCTCCTAAATCCTCCGTCTCCGCCGCATATGTCAGGATAATTTGGACTTTATAGATCAGTCCTGCAAGTTATTAGAATTTTTCCGTCATCACCACTACCCAGAAAAGGTCCTTCGTGAAGCCTTCAACCGTATCCAACTAGTGAGCCGCAAAGAAGTATTCAAAAAAAGCCTATTACTCCATCTGACAGAGTTAAGTTAGTAATGCCTTTCCACCCGCATGGTCAGATGGTTAAGAAAATTCTTTATCGTCATCTGCCGCTTATCTAACTCGACCCCGACGCTCCCGACATTTTCTCTGATTCCCTGCTGGCATAGAAACGTGAGCCAAACCTTAAGGACATCCTCGTCCACAGCCACTTGAAGCAGAGTCTTTCATATGTTGGCACCAGAAAATGTAACCGCCCCCACTGCATTACCTGCCCGGTAGTCTGAGAAACGAAAAACTATCCTCGCTCTTCATGAGGGATTGATATGCGAGTCCCGTAATGTGATATATGTCATTGTTTGCAAAAGAAGCAGGATAACGTATATTGGTGAGACTGGCCTCAGATTAGGGGACTGCATACAAAAACATCTGTACGACATCGCCCAGCATGCTTCGAAAACAGTCTCAAATCATTTCAATGGCCCCAACCACAGAAGCAAATCTGATTTTCTGGTAACAGCCATCAAACAGTGTCACGCAGATGACACAAGCCGCCTGGCGCTTGAGAACCACTGCATTCAAAATTATGGGACGCTGGAACCACATGGGTTAAACTCGCTGTTTAGCTACACTTAACATTCTCTTCAATCATTATAGTACATTTCCACTAACCTCCACCCCTTCTTACTTATCAAACCTCCTCACAGCATCACTTTGCAACCCCTCTTACCTAATCATCTATTTCAACTTATCCTGGCTAAGTCAACATTGTATCACTCTCCCCCCCCCCCCAGTTCCCCATCCACCACCCCCAGTTACAACCCACCGACCACATATCACAGGTCTCCATTTAAACAGTCTCCACGTTCTACTAAATCCATTCCTGACACACACCGCCGGACAAGCCACATCTTACAATTTACAGCTAAGTACTCTATTTAATTTTAAAATATTTTTCTAATAGTATTCACGTGAAACGCCCCAACTCCACGCCACAGACTTCTAGGAGTCATGACCCAGGTGGTTTTGCCCCAACTCCACGCCACAGACTTCTAGGAGTCATCACCCAAAGCTTGGGAAGCCCCGGGGGAAGGTGTCCAGCTATATTTATGGAGGTCGTAATGTGGAAATGGATTACAAGGATTTTGTGTGGGTTGGTTGGACTGTTTGTTAGCAAAGTGATATTTAAGTCGTAGTCGACGCTGGAACTGTTTAACATCGCGGAGTAAAAAATACCAACCACCCCTTAACAACTTTTGATACGATCACACTCTCTCAACACTACACCTATCACATCTTTCTCCTTGATGTCTGCTCTCTATACACTTCTATCTCCCATGAGGATGGACTCTTAGCACTCCGCTATTTTCTCGACAAAGACCCTCACCCCACTACTAGCACTGACACCATAATCAGACTTACACAGCTAGCACTAAACCTAAATTCTTTCGAATTCAACGGCGAATACTTCGAGCAAATCAGTGGTGTTGCCATGGGAATGAAATGGATCCCATTTATGCACATCTATTTATGGGCTTTCTGGAAGTCAAATTATGGGAAACATACAACGGCAGACTTCCAGAATTCTATAAAAGTACATCGATGATAGCATCAGAATCACAAGTATGCCACAGGAAGAGCTAAAAAACATTATTGAATTCGCCAACTCACTCAATAACAACATAAAATTCACTTATGAAATTTCTGCCAAGTCTGTTAACTTTTTAGACATTAACATTTCTATTGGCACAAACAGGCTTGTACCTCTGTATTTTACAAGCCCACGGACAGCCACACCTATTTGCTTTACACCTCCTCCCATCCTGAAGCCTGTAAGAACTCCATCCCATTCTCCTAAATCCTCCGTCTCCGCCGCATATGTCAGGATAATTTGGACTTTATAGATCAGTCCTGCAAGTTATTAGAATTTTTCCGTCATCACCACTACCCAGAAAAGGTCCTTCGTGAAGCCTTCAACCGTATCCAACTAGTGAGCCGCAAAGAAGTATTCAAAAAAAGCCTATTACTCCATCTGACAGAGTTAAGTTAGTAATGCCTTTCCACCCGCATGGTCAGATGGTTAAGAAAATTCTTTATCGTCATCTGCCGCTTATCTAACTCGACCCCGACGCTCCCGACATTTTCTCTGATTCCCTGCTGGCATAGAAACGTGAGCCAAACCTTAAGGACATCCTCGTCCACAGCCACTTGAAGCAGAGTCTTTCATATGTTGGCACCAGAAAATGTAACCGCCCCCACTGCATTACCTGCCGGTAGTCTGAGAAACGAAAAACTATCCTCGCTCTTCATGAGGGATTGATATGCGAGTCCCGTAATGTGATATATGTCATTGTTTGCAAAAGAAGCAGGATAACGTATATTGGTGAGACTGGCCTCAGATTAGGGGACTGCATACAAAAACATCTGTACGACATCGCCCAGCATGCTTCGAAAACAGTCTCAAATCATTTCAATGGCCCCAACCACAGAAGCAAATCTGATTTTCTGGTAACAGCCATCAAACAGTGTCACGCAGATGACACAAGCCGCCTGGCGCTTGAGAACCACTGCATTCAAAATTATGGGACGCTGGAACCACATGGGTTAAACTCGCTGTTTAGCTACACTTAACATTCTCTTCAATCATTATAGTACATTTCCACTAACCTCCACCCCTTCTTACTTATCAAACCTCCTCACAGCATCACTTTGCAACCCCTCTTACCTAATCATCTATTTCAACTTATCCTGGCTAAGTCAACATTGTATCACTCTCCCCCCCCCCCCAGTTCCCCATCCACCACCCCCAGTTACAACCCACCGACCACATATCACAGGTCTCCATTTAAACAGTCTCCACGTTCTACTAAATCCATTCCTGACACACACCGCCGGACAAGCCACATCTTACAATTTACAGCTAAGTACTCTATTTAATTTTAAAATATTTTTCTAATAGTATTCACGTGAAACTATACTTTATCTCCTCTCTCTATTTCTTCGTCCTGTATGTTTTTGTATTAATAAGGCTTACGTCGAAACGTCACAACTTTGTAGTTGGTACGTGATAAAGCTGTTCCTACATTTTTCCTAGTTTATACATATAGGAGAATAGAGCGTACCCCACGTACAGAAAAGACAACAAACAACAAAGTGCTAAACCAACTAGAAGTGAAAAGAGAAATATTGACAATCATACAAACAACAAAGTGCTAAACCAACTAGAAGTGAAAAGAGAAATATTGACAATCATACAAACAACAAAGTGCTAAACCAACTAGAAGTGAAAAGAGAAATATTGACAATCATACAAACAACAAAGTGCTAAACCAACTAGAAGTGAAAAGAGAAATATTGACAATCATGCAAACAACAAAGTGCTAAACCAACTAGAAGTGAAAAGAGAAATATTGACAATCATACAAACAACAAAGTGCTAAACCAACTAGAAGTAAAAAGAGAAATATTGACAATCATACAAACAACAAGACAGCTAAAATAATTGGGCTGGCCAAGGGGCACAATACTAAACTGAAGACCCTTCTTGAGGGCAAGATCAAGGGAAAAGAGCAACAGGACGACAGCAGTATAGAAGGGTGGACAACATCAAGAGATGGGTGGACAACATCAAGAGATGGATGGACAACATCAAGAGCTGGGTGGACAACATCAAGAGATGAACGGACAACATCAAGAGATGGGTGGACAACATCAAAAGATGGACGGACAACATCAAGAGATGGGTGGACAACATCAAGAGATGGACGGACAACATCAAGAGATGGGTGGACAACATCAAGAGATGAAAAGAGACAAACTTGCCCAAGTGCTCTACAAAGACAAGAAACATAGCAGAGTGGAGATTCACTGCAGCCAACCTTCCGTGGAGAGACGGCACGAGATGATGATAACTACGAAAATTGATATTCCCGGCAACATTTTGTTAGAAAATACATCCAACAAAAAAACTACCGTTATTTTCACAGAGTTGATACTTGGCCACCAGTCTGGTCATCTGATCTTCCTCTCTCACCTTTCACACGCCATGGAGAGTCCACATTCTGCAAAACTCCGGTCAGAGCATGAGAGCCGAAAGGGACATAACTCTGATGGGAACCTTTTTTCCTACAAGGGGTTGGATGTCGTCGGTTGTGTATGTGTGTGGAAGGGGCGGGGGTGCACTCTTGTCTGTAGCTAATAAATGAACGGCTTCAAGCTGGCGGGAGGGACCATCCTCTCCATAAGGAGCTGGGGTTGATAAAGGGAAGACACATCAAACGAGGCAGATCCTGGATGGCTGAGGTTGAGGATACAATAAAGTCAATTTGCAATCTAGTTGAAGTGCTTAAAGATGATCACTGGTTACAGCTACAGGACCGACCTCAGCTAACAAAGATTATTATACAGAAGGGCCGTGAATGTGGACACTGAGCACAGGTGGCAGTTGAACTTTCAAGATCTCACCCAGCATCACTGTGGGTCTTCCGACACGGCTTGTACAGATGGCTCAGTGACTCGGAACAGTTGGGGTTTTGTTGTCTCTCGAAATAGAAGAGTAGTGACCCAGGTGGTTTTGCCCCAACTCCACGCCACAGACTTCTAGGAGTCATCACCCAAAGCTTGGGAAGCCCCGGGGGAAGGTGTCCAGCTATATTTATGGAGGTCGTAATGTGGAAATGGATTACAAGGATTTTGTGTGGTTGGTTGGACTGTTTGTTAGCAAAGTGATATTTAAGTCGTAGTCGACGCTGGAACTGTTTAACATCGCGGAGTAAAAAATACCAACCACCCCTTAACAACTTTTGATACGATCACACTCTCTCAACACTACACCTATCACATCTTTCTCCTTGATGTCTGCTCTCTATACACTTCTATCTCCCATGAGGATGGACTCTTAGCACTCCGCTATTTTCTCGACAAAGACCCTCACCCCACTACTAGCACTGACACCATAATCAGACTTACACAGCTAGCACTAAACCTAAATTCTTTCGAATTCAACGGCGAATACTTCGAGCAAATCAGTGGTGTTGCCATGGGAATGAAAATGGATCCCATTTATGCACATCTATTTATGGGCTTTCTGGAAGTCAAATTATGGGAAACATACAACGGCAGACTTCCAGAATTCTATAAAAAGTACATCGATGATAGCATCAGAATCACAAGTATGCACAGGAAGAGCTAAAAAACATTATTGAATTCGCCAACTCACTCAATAACAACATAAAATTCACTTATGAAATTTCTGCCAAGTCTGTTAACTTTTTAGACATTAACATTTCTATTGGCACAAACAGGCTTGTACCTCTGTATTTTACAAGCCCACGGACAGCCACACCTATTTACTTTACACCTCCTCCCATCCTGAAGCCTGTAAGAACTCCATCCCATTCTCCTAAATCCTCCGTCTCCGCCGCATATGTCAGGATAATTTGGACTTTATAGATCAGTCCTGCAAGTTATTAGAATTTTTCCGTCATCACCACTACCCAGAAAAGGTCCTTCGTGAAGCCTTCAACCGTATCCAACTAGTGAGCCGCAAAGAAGTATTCAAAAAAAGCCTATTACTCCATCTGACAGAGTTAAGTTAGTAATGCCTTTCCACCCGCATGGTCAGATGGTTAAGAAAATTCTTTATCGTCATCTGCCGCTTATCTAACTCGACCCCGACGCTCCCGACATTTTCTCTGATTCCCTGCTGGCATAGAAACGTGAGCCAAACCTTAAGGACATCCTCGTCCACAGCCACTTGAAGCAGAGTCTTTCATATGTTGGCACCAGAAAATGTAACCGCCCCCACTGCATTACCTGCCCGGTAGTCTGAGAAACGAAAAACTATCCTCGCTCTTCATGAGGGATTGATATGCGAGTCCCGTAATGTGATATATGTCATTGTTTGCAAAAGAAGCAGGATAACGTATATTGGTGAGACTGGCCTCAGATTAGGGGACTGCATACAAAACACTGTACGACATCGCCCAGCATGCTTCGAAAACAGTCTCAAATCATTTCAATGGCCCCAACCACAGAAGCAAATCTGATTTTCTGGTAACAGCCATCAAACAGTGTCACGCAGATGACACAAGCCGCCTGGCGCTTGAGAACCACTGCATTCAAAATTATGGGACGCTGGAACCACATGGGTTAAACTCGCTGTTTAGCTACACTTAACATTCTCTTCAATCATTATAGTACATTTCCACTAACCTCCACCCCTTCTTACTTATCAAACCTCCTCACAGCATCACTTTGCAACCCCTCTTACCTAATCATCTATTTCAACTTATCCTGGCTAAGTCAACATTGTATCACTCTCCCCCCCCCCCCAGTTCCCCATCCACCACCCCCAGTTACAACCCACCGACCACATATCACAGGTCTCCATTTAAACAGTCTCCACGTTCTACTAAATCCATTCCTGACACACACCGCCGGACAAGCCACATCTTACAATTTACAGCTAAGTACTCTATTTAATTTTAAAATATTTTTCTAATAGTATTCACGTGAAACTATACTTTATCTCCTCTCTCTCTATTTCTTCGTCCTGTATGTTTTTGTATTAATAAGGCTTACGTCGAAACGTCACAACTTTGTAGTTGGTACGTGATAAAGCTGTTCCTACATTTTTCCTAGTTTATACATATAGGAGAATAGAGCGTACCCCACGTACAGAAAAGACAACAAACAACAAAGTGCTAAACCAACTAGAAGTGAAAAGAGAAATATTGACAATCATACAAACAACAAAGTGCTAAACCAACTAGAAGTGAAAAGAGAAATATTGACAATCATACAAACAACAAAGTGCTAAACCAACTAGAAGTGAAAAGAGAAATATTGACAATTGGTTGGACTGTTTGTTAGCAAAGTGATATTTAAGTCGTAGTCGACGCTGGAACTGTTTAACATCGCGGAGTAAAAAATACCAACCACCCCTTAACAACTTTTGATACGATCACACTCTCTCAACACTACACCTATCACATCTTTCTCCTTGATGTCTGCTCTCTATACACTTCTATCTCCCATGAGGATGGACTCTTAGCACTCCGCTATTTTCTCGACAAAGACCCTCACCCCACTACTAGCACTGACACCATAATCAGACTTACACAGCTAGCACTAAACCTAAATTCTTTCGAATTCAACGGCGAATACTTCGAGCAAATCAGTGGTGTTGCCATGGGAATGAAAATGGATCCCATTTATGCACATCTATTTATGGGCTTTCTGGAAGTCAAATTATGGGAAACATACAACGGCAGACTTCCAGAATTCTATAAAAAGTACATCGATGATAGCATCAGAATCACAAGTATGCCACAGGAAGAGCTAAAAAACATTATTGAATTCGCCAACTCACTCAATAACAACATAAAATTCACTTATGAAATTTCTGCCAAGTCTGTTAACTTTTTAGACATTAACATTTCTATTGGCACAAACAGGCTTGTACCTCTGTATTTTACAAGCCCACGGACAGCCACACCTATTTGCTTTACACCTCCTCCCATCCTGAAGCCTGTAAGAACTCCATCCCATTCTCCTAAATCCTCCGTCTCCGCCGCATATGTCAGGATAATTTGGACTTTATAGATCAGTCCTGCAAGTTATTAGAATTTTTCCGTCATCACCACTACCCAGAAAAGGTCCTTCGTGAAGCCTTCAACCGTATCCAACTAGTGAGCCGCAAAGAATATTCAAAAAAAGCCTATTACTCCATCTGACAGAGTTAAGTTAGTAATGCCTTTCCACCCGCATGGTCAGATGGTTAAGAAAATTCTTTATCGTCATCTGCCGCTTATCTAACTCGACCCCGACGCTCCCGACATTTTCTCTGATTCCCTGCTGGCATAGAAACGTGAGCCAAACCTTAAGGACATCCTCGTCCACAGCCACTTGAAGCAGAGTCTTTCATATGTTGGCACCAGAAAATGTAACCGCCCCCACTGCATTACCTGCCCGGTAGTCTGAGAAACGAAAAACTATCCTCGCTCTTCATGAGGGATTGATATGCGAGTCCCGTAATGTGATATATGTCATTGTTTGCAAAAGAAGCAGGATAACGTATATTGGTGAGACTGGCCTCAGATTAGGGGACTGCATACAAAAACATCTGTACGACATCGCCCAGCATGCTTCGAAAACAGTCTCAAATCATTTCAATGGCCCCAACCACAGAAGCAAATCTGATTTTCTGGTAACAGCCATCAAACAGTGTCACGCAGATGACACAAGCCGCCTGGCGCTTGAGAACCACTGCATTCAAAATTATGGGACGCTGGAACCACATGGGTTAAACTCGCTGTTTAGCTACACTTAACATTCTCTTCAATCATTATAGTACATTTCCACTAACCTCCACCCCTTCTTACTTATCAAACCTCCTCACAGCATCACTTTGCAACCCCTCTTACCTAATCATCTATTTCAACTTATCCTGGCTAAGTCAACATTGTATCACTCTCCCCCCCCCCCCAGTTCCCCATCCACCACCCCCAGTTACAACCCACCGACCACATATCACAGGTCTCCATTTAAACAGTCTCCACGTTCTACTAAATCCATTCCTGACACACACCGCCGGACAAGCCACATCTTACAATTTACAGCTAAGTACTCTATTTAATTTTAAAATATTTTTCTAATAGTATTCACGTGAAACTATACTTTATCTCCTCTCTCTATTTCTTCGTCCTGTATGTTTTTGTATTAATAAGGCTTACGTCGAAACGTCACAACTTTGTAGTTGGTACGTGATAAAGCTGTTCCTACATTTTTCCTAGTTTATACATATAGGAGAATAGAGCGTACCCCACGTACAGAAAAGACAACAAACAACAAAGTGCTAAACCAACTAGAAGTGAAAAGAGAAATATTGACAATCATACAAACAACAAAGTGCTAAACCAACTAGAAGTGAAAAGAGAAATATTGACAATCATACAAACAACAAAGTGCTAAACCAACTAGAAGTGAAAAGAGAAATATTGACAATCATACAAACAACAAAGTGCTAAACCAACTAGAAGTGAAAAGAGAAATATTGACAATCATGCAAACAACAAAGTGCTAAACCAACTAGAAGTGAAAAGAGAAATATTGACAATCATACAAACAACAAAGTGCTAAACCAACTAGAAGTAAAAAGAGAAATATTGACAATCATACAAACAACAAGACAGCTAAAATAATTGGGCTGGCCAAGGGGCACAATACTAAACTGAAGACCCTTCTTGAGGGCAAGATCAAGGGAAAAGAGCAACAGGACGACAGCAGTATAGAAGGGTGGACAACATCAAGAGATGGGTGGACAACATCAAGAGATGGATGGACAACATCAAGAGCTGGGTGGACAACATCAAGAGATGAACGGACAACATCAAGAGATGGGTGGACAACATCAAAAGATGGACGGACAACATCAAGAGATGGGTGGACAACATCAAGAGATGGACGGACAACATCAAGAGATGGGTGGACAACATCAAGAGATGAAAAGAGACAAACTTGCCCAAGTGCTCTACAAAGACAAGAAACATAGCAGAGTGGAGATTCACTGCAGCCAACCTTCCGTGGAGAGACGGCACGAGATGATGATAACTACGAAAATTGATATTCCCGGCAACATTTTGTTAGAAAATACATCCAACAAAAAAACTACCGTTATTTTCACAGAGTTGATACTTGGCCACCAGTCTGGTCATCTGATCTTCCTCTCTCACCTTTCACACGCCATGGAGAGTCCAAATTCTGCAAAACTCCGGTCAGAGCATGAGAGCCGAAAGGGACATAACTCTGATGGGAACCTTTTTTCCTACAAGGGGTTGGATGTCGTCGGTTGTGTATGTGTGTGGAAGGGGCGGGGGTGCACTCTTGTCTGTAGCTAATAAATGAACGGCTTCAAGCTGGCGGGAGGGACCATCCTCTCCATAAGGAGCTGGGGTTGATAAAGGGAAGACACATCAAACGAGGCAGATCCTGGATGGCTGAGGTTGAGGATACAATAAAGTCAATTTGCAATCTAGTTGAAGTGCCTAAAGCTGATGACTGGCTACGGGTACAGGACCGACCTCAGCTAACAAAGATTATTATACAGAAGGGCCGTGAATGTGGACACTGAGCACAGGTGGCAGTTGAACTTTCAAGATCTCACCCAGCATCACTGTGGGTCTTCCGACACGGCTTGTACAGATGGCTCAGTGACTCGGAACAGTTGGGGTTTTGTTGTCTCTCGAAATAGAAGAGTAGTGGCACAGGGTTCGTGAGTCTTGTCACCACATTAAGCTTCGTAAGTCTTGTCACCACATCAAGCTTCGTAAGTCTTGTCACCACATTAAGCTTCGTAAGTCTTGTCAGCACATCAAGGTTAGAAAGAATCTGGGAGTGATGTGATAACACAAGGTTAGAAAGAATCTGGGAGTGATGTGATAACACAAGGTTAGAAAGAATCTGGGAGTGATGTGATAACACAAGGTTAGAAAGAATCTGGGAGTGATGTGATAACACAAGGTTAGAAAGAATCTGGGAGTGATGTGCCAACACAAGGTTAGAAAGATTCTGGGAGTGATGTGACAACACAAGGTTAGAAAGAATCTGAGAGTGATGTGACAATACAAGGTTAGAAAGAATCTGGGAGTGATGTGACAATACAAGGTTAGAAAGAATCTGGGAGTGATGTGACAATACAAGGTTAGAAAGAATCTGAGAGTGATGTGACAATCTTCTTATCTTATATCTTATATCCTTCCCGTGCCGTTAGACGTCACATAGGGCTCGCAAAGTAGTTCGCCAATTTTTCCTGTCTTCGGCGAGTCTTTCAACCTCATCAAAGGATGTTATGCCTGTTAACTTGGCCTCTCTTAATAATGTCCTCTTTAGAGTTTCACGCGGTCTGCCCCTTTTTCTTCGGCCTGTTGTGTTCCACTTGATATCTTGTTTTGGGATTCTCTGATCATATCTTCTCAAGTGACCAACATATGTCCATCTCCTTTTCCTGATCACCCGTGAGACTGGTTGTTGTTCAGTCATCTGTCTTATCTCTGCATTGTTCTTGAATTCATTCCACTTGATGCCGAGTATTTTCCTTAGGCATTTGTTTTCAAAAGAGTCTAATTTCTTTTCTATTTCTTTAGTTGTTTTCCAGCTTTCGCATGCATAAATGAGGGTGGATATTACATTTGAATTGAATAGTCTTAACTTGGTTTTTGTGCTTATAACTTTTGAATTCCATATGTTCTCAAGATTCTTGAAGATTGATGCTGCTTTTGCAATTCTGATCCTAACTTCCTTTCTAGTGTCACCATCCTGGTCTATGTAGCTGCCAAGGTATGCAAATTGATTGACTTCTTCAATATCTGTCCCTTCTATGTGTATTTTTCCATTTTGATTAATGGGAATTTTCATTATCTTTGTTTTCTCCTTGTTAATTTCAAGTCCTATTTTGCTAGCCAGTGAAGATAGGCTATCTGTTTTTCTTGCATGGAATTCACATTATTACTGATAAGAGTTATGTCATCAGCAAAATCAAGATCTTCTAGTTGGGTCCCATGTACCCAGTCAATACCTGTGTTACCTGTGCAGCATTTTGTCATTATGAAGTCTATTGTAATCCCAAAAAGTAAAGGAGACAGTATACATCCTTGTTTCACGCCTGTTTCAATCTGGAACCATTCACTCATCCCTTCTTCTGTCTTGACTGCACAACCATATCCATTGTATAAGTCCTTAATGATGTTGACAATTTTAGATGGTATTCCATATAGACATAAAATTCTCCATAATCTCTGTGTATGCTATCAAATGCCTTCTTAAAATCTATGAAATTCAGTATTAATGGTTTTTGCTTTTCAATATGTTCTTCAAGTATTATTCTGAGAGTAAAGATCTGGTCGAGACAGCTTCTCCCTTTTCGAAATCCTGCTTGTTCTTCTCTCATTGCAGTATCCACTATATCTTTGAGTCTATTCAAAATGACCTTGCAAAATACTTTTGACACAACTGATATTAAGGTTACTCCTCTCCAGTTGTTACAGTCACTAAGGTTGCCCTTTTTTGGTATTTTAACAATGATTCCCTTCTTCCAATTAGAAGGGACCTTTTCTTCTTTCCAAGTCTTGTCACCACATTAAGCTTCGTAAGTCTTGTCACCACATTAAGCTTCGTAAGTCTTGTCACCACATTAAGCTTCGTAAGTCTTGTCACCACATCAAGCTTCGTAAGTCTTGTCACCACATTAAGCTTCGTAAGTCGTGTCACCACATTAAGCTTCGTAAGTCTTGTCACCACAATAAGCTTCGTAAGTCTTGTCACCACATTAAGGATGTGAATGTAAATTGAGGCTATGTCGGCGGCAATGGAATGGCTAATTGCTCATGGTATGGTTAGTTGTGTCATTGTGACGGATTCACGGAGTATGCTTCGTAAGATTGAGAAGAAATTGCCTCGTAAAGAATGGGTTCATCTGTTAAGCCAGTCAACTGTGACAAGCCTGACGTGGCTTTACTGTCCACAACACGCGGGAGCACATGACAAAGATGTGGCATAAAGACTGGTTGGACATGCTAAAATAAATGGTAATCTGATAATTGATAAGAAGGACATTGCTAAAGTTGTATTGGACAGACTGGAAAACGAAGATTTTCGAGAATAAGAGAGATAATCGTATTTATACATTCACGAAAGCATTTGTCGCCCTTGTGGGATTGTCCTTTATGTAACTTCCGGAGTAGGGGTCGCTCGAGATCTTTCTAGAAGGCTGACGTGCAGTTAGAATCCCATGAAAGTTGAATCGTGGGACAGCCTGTTGAGTTGTAGTGAGTCTACGTCTGAAGTTGGGCTTATGGATCTCATGTTACTGTCGGGAGAATGCGATGTCTTGTAATTTGTTATTTGGAATGTTTGTAAAGTATGAACGGACTTGACATGTGGCAGGGAAAGCTTCCGGCAGTCAACATTTCGTCACTATTTTCATCATCGCCAAGTTCATCGAATAAACCTCATGTCAACTTGTCACGGTGGACTGGCTTGGGTTCCGTGTCTGTCTATACCAACACAAGGTTAGAAAGAATCTGGGAGTGATGTGACAACACAAGGTTAGAAAGAATCTGGGAGTGATGTGACAACACAAGGTTAGAAAGAATCTGGGAGTGATGTGACAACACAAGGTTAGAAAGAATCTGGGAGTGATGTGACAACACAAGGTTAGAAAGAATCTGGGAGTGATGTGACAACACAAGGTTAGAAAGATTCTTGAGTGATGTGCCAAGACAGGGTTAGAAAGATTCTTGAGTGATGTGACAACATAAGGTTATAAAGAATCTAGGAGTGATGTGACAACACAAGGTTAGAAAGATTCTGGGAGTGATGTGACAACACAAGGTTAGAAAGATTCTTGAGTGATGTGCCAACACAAGGTTAGAAAGAATCTGGGAGTGATGTGACAACACAAGGTTAGAAAGAATCTGGGAGTGATGTGCCAACACAAGGTTAGAAAGAATCTCTGAGAGTTATGTGCCACCACAATGTTAGAAAGAATCTGAGAGTGATGTGACAACACAAGGTTAGAAAGATTCTTGAGTGATTTGCCAAGACAAGGTTAGAAAGATTCTTGAGTAATGTGACAACACAAGGATAGAAAGATTCTTGAGTGATGTGAAAACACAAGGTTAGAAAGATTCTTGAGTGATGTGCGAAGAAAAGTTAGAAAGAATCTGGGAGTGATGTGACACCACAAGGTTAGAAAGAATCTGAGAGTGATGTGACAACAAAAAATTAGAAAGATTTTGAGTGATGTGCCAACACAAGGTTAGAAAGATTCTTGAGTGATCTGACAACAGAAGGTTAGAAAGACTCTTGAGTGATGTGACAACACAAGGTTAGAAAGATTCTTGAGTGATGTGACCACACAAGGTTAGAAAGATTCTTGCAGTATCCACTATATCTTTGAGTCTATTCAAAATGACCTTGCAAAATACTTTTGACACAACTGATATTAAGGTTACTCCTCTCCAGTTGTTACAGTCACTAAGGTTGCCCTTTTTTGGTATTTTAACAATGATTCCCTTCTTCCAATTAGAAGGGACCTTTTCTTCTTTCCAAATCTTGTTAAACATTCTCTGTAGTTGTCTCATGTTGTCACTATTGATAGCTTTTAGCATCTCGGCTGTTATTTCATCTTCACCTGCAGCTTTGTTGTTAGCCGTTAAATTCACTGCTGCTTCAATTTCATGCAATTTAATTTCATCTAGATTGACATTTAGTTGTGGGGCTGGTAAGTCAGTTTCAAGGTTTAACAATTCTTTTGGGTGTGGTCGATTGAGTATTTCTTGGAAGTGTTCAGCCCATCTTTGCTTTTGGTCTTTATTTGATGTTAATAGTGTTCCAGTTTGCTAAGGATTGGTCTTTCTTTAGATGTATAGTACCTGTTAGCCTCTTTTGTATGTTATATAAAGTTTTGCTGTCTCCTGTTTTTGCTGCTTTTTCTGCCTCTTTCGACATATTGTCTATGTATTCTCTTTATCCCTTCTAGCTGAACTTTTTACTTTCCTGTCTATGTCTTTGTATTTTGCTTTTGACGAATCTCTTTCATGATCTGCTTTTGCATTCAACATGTTTAATTTGGCTGCTCGTCTTTCATGTATATACTTCCATGTTTTATCTGATACCCATGCTTTTCTATTTGGTTTTTCCAATCCAGCGCTTACTTTTGCTGCTGTGATTATGGCTGTGCTGTACGAATTCCATAACTCATCTATACCTATCTCCTCAACTTCACTGGGTGTTTTGGAATGATTGGCAAGTTCCTGATTGAAATTAATGTTAGTATTTTCTTCTTGTAGGCTGTGGATGTGACAATACAAGGTTAGAAAGAATCTGGGAGTGATGTGACAATACAAGGTTAGAAAGAATCTGGGAGTGATGTGACAATACAAGGTTAGAAAGAATCTGGGAGTGAAACTTAGTCTGAAGACGGTGTGTAACTAGCTCAGGGCTACTCAGTATTTAAAGAGAAACACAGGCAGAACACAGGCAACAGACCTGTTACTGTTTTGACTGCTGCCATGCAAGCCGCATACTATTAAAAAGAGCAGGAATGGAAGAACCATCATTAGACAGGAACTATTAGCAAACATACTCTTCGATGATGCATATGGGTGTGTCCCGAAGTCTGAATTTGGACCTTTCATATTAAGAATAATAGCTAATTCACCTACGTAATTTTGTGTTATAATGACACTATAATTAGTGGGATAGGGCCCAAGATTGTCGACACTTGATGTCCATCATCATCAGATTATGACTCAAGCACAAAAGAAACGAACAATAATAAAATCTTTGTCCAAGGTATAAAACGTTAAAGCATACAAGGTACAAGACATTAAAACAAACATGTGATCTGATGTACCAGTTATCCTTAATTATTGTCCTTTGTGCACTGGACATTTGCAGGAGACCATATGTATGTTCGTGTCTCAAGTTTCGTACCAGTGAGAGACTGGATCTAAGCGACGGAATTTCTGTGTCATGACCTCGTTTTCTTTCTGGGTGACACGATTTTCGTTCCGTTAAGACAAGCAATTATGTCTCAGCTTTCAGACACGGGCGAGGGGGTGGTGCTAGATGGTTAAGTTGATTAATGCGCTGTTCTCTCTTGGCTAGACTATTGCTCGTCCTACCAGAATACAGGGTTCGAATCCTAGATACTTCGTCATTTTTCTTTCTCTCGTGTCTAATAGTGCTTTGTTTACGTGTGCTTTGTTACTATGTCAGTGACAACCGTATCTTAGCTGTCCAAATCTTCACTCTGTAAGTGACAGTCGTATCTTAGCTGTCCAAATCTTCACTCTGTAAGTGACAGCCGTATCTTAGCTGTCCAAATCTTCACTCTGTAAGTGACAGCCGTATCTTAGCTGTCCAAATCTTCACTCTGTAAGTGACAGCCGTATCTTAGCTGTCCAAATTTTCACTCTGTAAGTGACAGCCGTATCTTAGCGTGCCCAAAATCTTCACTCTGTAAGTGGCAGCCGTATCTTAGCGTGCAAGTGTGGTCACTGTAACGTGTTCTTGGAGCTGTCCCAGATCATAAAATTGTGGTAAAAACCAACAGCTTCTGAATGTTTATTTTCTGGCGAACCTTTCACTATAGGCGATAAAACGAGATAATAAATGTGAAGATACTGGAGAAGATAATAAATGTGAAGATACTGGAGAAGATAATAAATGTGAAGATACTGGAGAAGATAATAAATGTAAAGATGCTGAAGAAGATAATAAATGTGAAGATACTGGAGAAGATAACACAAGGTTAGAAAGAATCTGGGAGTGATGTGATAACACAAGGTTAGAAAGAATCTGGGAGTGATGTGATAACACAAGGTTAGAAAGAATCTGGGAGTGATGTGATAACACAAGGTTAGAAAGAATCTGGGAGTGATGTGATAACACAAGGTTAGAAAGAATCTGGGAGTGATGTGATAACACAAGGTTAGAAAGAATCTGGGAGTGATGTGATAACACAAGGTTAGAAAGAATCTGGGACTGATGTGCCAACACAAGGTTAGAAAGAATCTGGGAGTGATGTGATAACACAAGGTTAGAAAGAATCTGGGAGTGATGTGATAACACAAGGTTAGAAAGAATCTGGGAGTGATGTGATAACACAGGTTAGAAAGAATCTGGGAGTGATGTGATAACACAAGGTTAGAAAGAATCTGGGAGTGATGTGATAACACAAGGTTAGAAAGAATCTGGGAGTGATGTGATAACACAAGGTTAGAAAGAATCTGGGAGTGATGTGCCAACACAAGGTTAGAAAGATTCTGGGAGTGATGTGACAACACAAGGTTAGAAAGAATCTGAGAGTGATGTGACAATACAAGGTTAGAAAGAATCTGGGAGTGATGTGACAATACAAGGTTAGAAAGAATCTGGGAGTGATGTGACAATACAAGGTTAGAAAGAATCTGAGAGTGATGTGACAATCTTCTTATCTTATATCTTATATCCTTCCCGTGCCGTTAGACGTCACATAGGGCTCGCAAAGTAGTTCGCCAATTTTTCCTGTCTTCGGCGAGTCTTTCAACCTCATCAAAGGATGTTATGCCTGTTAACTTGGCCTCTCTTAATAATGTCCTCTTTAGAGTTTCACGCGGTCTGCCCCTTTTTCTTCGGCCTGTTGTGTTCCACTTGATATCTTGTTTTGGGATTCTCTGATCATATCTTCTCATCAAGTGACCAACATATGTCCATCTCCTTTTCCTGATCACCCGTGAGACTGGTTGTTGTTCAGTCATCTGTCTTATCTCTGCATTGTTCTTGAATTCATTCCACTTGATGCCGAGTATTTTCCTTAGGCATTTGTTTTCAAAAGAGTCTAATTTCTTTTCTATTTCTTTAGTTGTTTTCCAGCTTTCGCATGCATAAATGAGGGTGGATATTACATTTGAATTGAATAGTCTTAACTTGGTTTTGTGCTTATAACTTTTGAATTCCATATGTTCTCAAGATTCTTGAAGATTGATGCTGCTTTTGCAATTCTGATCCTAACTTCCTTTCTAGTGTCACCATCCTGGTCTATGTAGCTGCCAAGGTATGCAAATTGATTGACTTCTTCAATATCTGTCCCTTCTATGTGTATTTTTCCATTTTGATTAATGGGAATTTTCATTATCTTTGTTTTCTCCTTGTTAATTTCAAGTCCTATTTTGCTAGCCAGTGAAGATAGGCTATCTGTTTTTCTTGCATGGAATTCACATTATTACTGATAAGAGTTATGTCATCAGCAAAATCAAGATCTTCTAGTTGGGTCCCATGTACCCAGTCAATACCTGTGTTACCTGTGCAGCATTTTGTCATTATGAAGTCTATTGTAATCCCAAAAAGTAAAGGAGACAGTATACATCCTTGTTTCACGCCTGTTTCAATCTGGAACCATTCACTCATCCCTTCTTCTGTCTTGACTGCACAACCATATCCATTGTATAAGTCCTTAATGATGTTGACAATTTTAGATGGTATTCCATATAGACATAAAATTCTCCATAATGAATCTCTGTGTATGCTATCAAATGCCTTCTTAAAATCTATGAAATTCAGTATTAATGGTTTTTGCTTTTCAATATGTTCTTCAAGTATTATTCTGAGAGTAAAGATCTGGTCGAGACAGCTTCTCCCTTTTCGAAATCCTGCTTGTTCTTCTCTCATTGCAGTATCCACTATATCTTTGAGTCTATTCAAAATGACCTTGCAAAATACTTTTGACACAACTGATATTAAGGTTACTCCTCTCCAGTTGTTACAGTCACTAAGGTTGCCCTTTTTTGGTATTTTAACAATGATTCCCTTCTTCCAATTAGAAGGGACCTTTTCTTCTTTCCAAATCTTGTTAAACATTCTCTGTAGTTGTCTCATGTTGTCACTATTGATAGCTTTTAGCATCTCGGCTGTTATTTCATCTTCACCTGCAGCTTTGTTGTTAGCCGTTAAATTCACTGCTGCTTCAATTTCATGCAATTTAATTTCATCTAGATTGACATTTAGTTGTGGGGCTGGTAAGTCAGTTTCAAGGTTTAACAATTCTTTTGGGTGTGGTCGATTGAGTATTTCTTGGAAGTGTTCAGCCCATCTTTGCTTTTGGTCTTTATTTGATGTTAATAGTGTTCCAGTTTTGCTAAGGATTGGTCTTTCTTTAGATGTAATAGTACCTGTTAGCCTCTTTTGTATGTTATATAAAGTTTTGCTGTCTCCTGTTTTTGCTGCTTTTTCTGCCTCTTTCGACATATTGTCTATGTATTCTCTTTTATCCCTTCTAGCTGAACTTTTTACTTTCCTGTCTATGTCTTTGTATTTTGCTTTTGACGAATCTCTTTCATGATCTGCTTTTGCATTCAACATGTTTAATTTGGCTGCTCGTCTTTCATGTATATACTTCCATGTTTTATCTGATACCCATGCTTTTCTATTTGGTTTTTCCAATCCAGCGCTTACTTTTGCTGCTGTGATTATGGCTGTGCTGTACGAATTCCATAACTCATCTATACCTATCTCCTCAACTTCACTGGGTGTTTTGGAATGATTGGCAAGTTCCTGATTGAAATTAATGTTAGTATTTTCTTCTTGTAGGCTGTGGATGTGACAATACAAGGTTAGAAAGAATCTGGGAGTGATGTGACAATACAAGGTTAGAAAGAATCTGGGAGTGATGTGACAATACAAGGTTAGAAAGAATCTGGGAGTGAAACTTAGTCTGAAGACGGTGTGTAACTAGCTCAGGGCTACTCAGTATTTAAAGAGAAACACAGGCAGAACACAGGCAACAGACCTGTTACTGTTTTGACTGCTGCCATGCAAGCCGCATACTATTAAAAAGAGCAGGAATGGAAGAACCATCATTAGACAGGAACTATTAGCAAACATACTCTTCGATGATGCATATGGGTGTGTCCCGAAGTCTGAATTTGGACCTTTCATATTAAGAATAATAGCTAATTCACCTACGTAATTTTGTGTTATAATGACACTATAATTAGTGGGATAGGGCCCAAGATTGTCGACACTTGATGTCCATCATCATCAGATTATTGACTCAAGCACAAAAGAAACGAACAATAATAAAATCTTTGTCCAAGGTATAAAACGTTAAAGCATACAAGGTACAAGACATTAAAACAAACATGTGATCTGATGTACCAGTTATCCTTAATTATTGTCCTTTGTGCACTGGACATTTGCAGGAGACCATATGTATGTTCGTGTCTCAAGTTTCGTACCAGTGAGAGACTGGATCTAAGCGACGGAATTTCTGTGTCATGACCTCGTTTTCTTTCTGGGTGACACGATTTTCGTTCCGTTAAGACAAGCAATTATGTCTCAGCTTTCAGACACGGGCGAGGGGGTGGTGCTAGATGGTTAAGTTGATTAATGCGCTGTTCTCTCTTGGCTAGACTATTGCTCGTCCTACCAGAATACAGGGTTCGAATCCTAGATACTTCGTCATTTTTCTTTCTCTCGTGTCTAATAGTGCTTTGTTTACGTGTGCTTTGTTACTATGTCAGTGACAACCGTATCTTAGCTGTCCAAATCTTCACTCTGTAAGTGACAGTCGTATCTTAGCTGTCCAAATCTTCACTCTGTAAGTGACAGCCGTATCTTAGCTGTCCAAATCTTCACTCTGTAAGTGACAGCTGTATCTTAGCTGTCCAAATCTTCACTCTGTAAGTGACAGCCGTATCTTAGCTGTCCAAATTTTCACTCTGTAAGTGACAGCCGTATCTTAGCGTGCCCAAAATCTTCACTCTGTAAGTGGCAGCCGTATCTTAGCGTGCAAGTGTGGTCACTGTAACGTGTTCTTGGAGCTGTCCCAGATCATAAAATTGTGGTAAAAACCAACAGCTTCTGAATGTTTATTTTCTGGCGAACCTTTCACTATAGGCGATAAAACGAGATAATAAATGTGAAGATAATGGAGAAGTTAATAAATGTGAGATTTTGGAAGAGAAAATAAATGTGAAGATACTGGAGAAGATAATAAATGTAAAGATGCTGAAGAAGATAATAAATGTGAAGATACTGGAGAAGATAATAAAAGTGTAGATACTGGAGAAGATAAGAAAGGATAATAAATGTACAGATACTGGAAAAGATAATAAATGTGAAGGCACTGGAGAAGTTAATAATTGTGAGATCTTAGAGAAGATAATAAATGTGAAGATACTGGAGAAGATAATAAACTTGAAGATTCGGGTGGTGACATATATAAAAGAGAGATGTTGGCTTGTCAAAATGGAGGAGACTTGGTGAGATGAGAATGGTTTATAGATCGTTTTTTTAACATATAAATTCTGTAAGCAAATAAAGCAAACAAAGAGGTGAATCAAAGTAAAACAAACAATAAAGGTAAAACATAATATATTTTTACAGAAAGCGAACAACACAGATAAAACAAAAGATATTTTACAGAAAGCAAACAATAAAGGTAAAACTTAATATATTTTACAGAAAGCAAACAATAAAGGTAAAACATAAGATATACACAGAACTAAAGACAGAAGGTTTTTTTTAGTAATTAAGTTTAAAAAAAAACAAGGGAGAGAGAACATTATTGACAGCTCATGCGCAACAGACAAACAGCAAACACGGAAAAAATTATTTCTGTTTGGAATGTCTGTGAAAGATTTCTTTATCTGCTTTCTGTTTGATGTTAGACAAGGATCCTGGTTGATTTTAGTTTGAACGTATATTTACTGTGCGGGACAGACCAACTAAAACAGACAACATACTTCCGGCTGCACTTTCGAATTTCCAAACAATTTCAAGCTTTTGTTCAAGTGTTGCTCAAGTAAGAATTCTGTTTGAACGGGCTGAGACAGGCTGTATGCTGTAGCAGGAATGTAGCAAACACAAGCCAGACAGAAAACTGTAACGTTCACTTGTTTTATGTCCAGTCGGGACTCAAAGAATCATAGGAATGTTTGAACGAAGTAATGCAAGCACAATCATGACATGGATATCAGAACATCAACGAAGTAATGCAAGCACAGTCATGACATAGATACCATAACATCAACGAAGTAATGCAAGCACAATCATGACATAGATACCATAACATCAACGAAGTAATGCAAGCACAATCATGACATAGATACCATAACATCAACGAAGTAATGCAAGCACAATCATGACATGGATATCAGAACATCAACGAAGTAATGCATTCACAGTCTTGGCATAGATATCATAACATCTTCGAAGTAATGCAATCACAATCATGGCATAGATATCATAACATCAACGAAGTAATGCAAGCACAATCATGGCATGGATATTGTAACATCAACGGTGTCCTGCTAATTTTACATAAATTGTCGCCCCTGCCCCACCCCAGTCCTGATAAAGGCTGCACATTTCTTGTACGTGAGTTTTACTAAAATGATAAATTTGAAAAGAAACATGCTATTGATTGTTGTTCCTAAACTGCATGCCAAAGTTCAGAAAGAAACATTACATTAAGTCCTACTTTTAAACTGTGATTATTGAAATCCTGACTGACAGTGTGTCATTTTGTTTGTTTCATACTTGTTCCATTGAACAGACAGACTGCTGCAGTATTTTCTGAGTGTTCGGTTTTTCACAGAACGATGTCACACGAGGCACAGGGTAGATTCAACAATCATTGTTCTAAAGTGTCATTACATGACATACAGGGTAGATTCAACAATCATTGTTCTAAAGTGTCATCATATCACATGTAGGGTAGATTCAACAATCATTGTTCTACAGTGTCATCACATGACATATAGGGTAGTTTCAACAATCATTGTGTTACAGTGTCATCACATGTCATATAGGGTAGTTTCAACAATCATTGTTCTACAGTGTCATCACATGACATATAGGGTAGTTTCAACAATCATTGTTCTACAGTGTTATCACATGACATATAGGGTAGTTTCAACAATCATTGTTCTACAGTGTCATCACATGACATATAGGGTATTTTCAACAATCATTATTCTACAGTGTGACGTCACGTGACGTAGATGGTCAAAAGACAAATTTTTCTGTGTCTTAAGATTCATGAACACCATTGTTACAGGTGCATAGCACCAACAGCATAGCACCTGTCACCAACAGCATAGCACCTGTCACCAACAGCATAGCACCTGTCACCAACATCATAGCACCTGTCACCAACATCATATTCACTTGACATCGCTCCCTGTGACTTTTTCCTATTACCAGAAAGAAAATATCATTTGAAAGGAAAAAGAATTCAGGTCGTCGAGGAGATACAACTGCGTGCAAGGAGATAGATATGGTTCATTTCAGAAGATGCTTCCAGCAGCGAACACGGCTCTGGGCCAAGTGTCAAGCTTCGGGAGATGTCTGCTTCCAAGAAGATTAAACTGTAGATCAGTAACGCTTTTAAATAAGTCCACTCCGGATACTTTTTGCTCACACCTGGTACGTGAACTCTGATGATCAAACACTCTTCCATGCTACCTGATCTTTACCTTTGTAAAATCTCGCTTATACCTAAACACGTCCGCCTGTACAGAAATCCTTCACACATCTCAGTCATAAGAAATCCTTCACACATCACAGTCATAAGAAATCCTTCACACATCACAGTCATCAGAAATCCTTCACACATCACAGTCATAAGAAATCCTTCACACATCACAGTCATCAGAAATCCTTCACACATCTCAGTCATAAGAAATCCTTCACACATCTCAGTCATAAGAAATCCTTCACACATCTCAGTCATAAGAAATCCTTCACACATCTCAGTCATAAGAAATCCTTCGCAGATCACAGTCATAAGAAATCCTTCACACATCTCAGTCATAAGAAATCCTTCACACATCTCAGTCATAAGAAATCCTTCACACATCTCAGTCATAAGAAATCCTTCACACATCTCAGTCATAAGAAATCCTTCACACATATCAGTCATCAGAAATCCTTCACACATCACAGTCATAAGAAATCCTTCACACATCACAGTCATCAGAAATATGTCATACATCATTCTAAAGATTAGAATCTGTGTAAAGAAACCACTTCGTGCCTACCAGACCCACTTCCTTGACTTGGCCCCACTACCCCTGTCATCTGATCATCTTTTTTATTATCTTCGCGTTGTGCCACACCAAATAGGGCCCCCTGTGATCGAAGACAAGATAACAGTTTTGTTGAGGATTTTTTAGCACTTCTTTAGCTTGTGTTACAGATATTAATCATGTGACTTGGCTAGCTCTAATTTTTGCAGGTTTACATACTTCAGACACCTCTAGATCTTACAGGCTATTTTTGCAGGAACATGTCTAATTTTTGTAGGTCTACATACTTCAGACACCTCTAGAACTTACAGGTCTAATTTTTGTATGTCTGCATACTTCAGACACCTCTAGAACGTACAGGTCTAATTTCTCACTTATTTATATGTGTGATATATCTTTAGCTAGTATAGAAGACTCAATAGTCTCAAAATAAAAACTTTATGTCATAGTCATACTTTAAGTCACTTGTACGTATTCGGTCACTTTTACAAATTCTTTCACAGTCATACATTGCCGCTTGTATGCATTTTGTCACATTCAGAAATGTTATTTTTAACATTGCCGCTTGTATGCATTTTGTCACATTCAGAAATGTTATTTTTAACATTGCCGCTTGTATGCATTTTGTCACATTCAGAAATGTTATTTTTAACATTGCCGCTTGTATGCATTTTGTCATTCAGAAATGTTATTTTTACACATTCTTTCACGGTCATAAACTAAGACATTTCTGCACATTCTGTCGCGTTCATACATTAAACAAAATATCATGCAGACCTGATATAAACTGTGTAGTCAAATATCATAGGAAATAATTTCTTTCATTTTATTGATGTTGTATAAACAGCATATATCTGTGTTGCAAGGCACAATAACCAATATATTTAAAGAACGGTCAGAGAATGTGTTGTATTGTCAGACTAAAAGTTTACTAAGTTGATTAATGCGCTGCTTTCTATTTACTAGATTACAAGTTGATTAATGCGCTGTTCTCTATTTACTAGATTACAATGTTGATTAAGACGTTCTTCTCTAGTTACTATATTACTAAGTTGATTAACGCACTGTTCTATATTTACTAGATTACTAAGTTGATTAAGCTCTGTTCTGTATTTACTAGATTACTAAGTTGATTAATGCGCTGTTCTGTATTTACTAGATTACTAAGTTCATTAATGCGCTTTTCTGTATTTACTAGATTACTAAGTTCATTAATGCGCTGTTCTCTATTTACTATATTACTACATTGATTAACGAGCTGTTCTCTATTTACTATATTACTAAGTTGATTAATGCGCTGTTCTCTATTTACTAGATTACTAAGTTGATTAATACGCTGTTCTCTATTTACCAGATTACTAAGTTGATTAATGCTCTGTTTTCTATTTACCAGATTACTAAGTTGATTAATGCGCTGTTCTCTATTTACTAGATTACTAAGGTGATTAATGCGCAGTTTTGTATTTACTAGATTACTAAGGTGATTAATGCGCAGTTTTGTATTTACTAGATTACTAAGTTGATTAATGCGCTGTTCCCTCTTGGCTAGACTATTGCTCGTCCTACCAGAATACAGGGTTCGAATCCTAGATACTTCGTCATTTTTCTTTCTCTCGTGTCTAATAGTGCTTTGTTTACGTGTGCTTTGTTACTATGTCAGTGACAACCGTATCTTAGCTGTCCAAATCTTCACTCTTTAAGTGACAGCCGTATCTTAGCTGTCCAAATCTTCACTCTTTAAGTGACAGCCGTATCTTAGCTGTCCAAATCTTCACTCTGTAAGTGACAGCCGTATTTTGGCTGTCCAAATCTTCACTCTGTAATTGACAGCCGTATCTTAGCTGTCCAAATTTTCACTCTGTAAGTGACAGCCGTATCTTAGCTGTTAAAATTTTCACTCTGTAAGTGGCAGCCATATCTTAGCGTGCAAGTGTGGTCACTGGAACGTGTTCTTGGAGCTGTCCCAGAGCATAAAATTGTGGTAAAAACCAACAGCTTCTGAATGTTTATTTTCTGGCGAACCTTTCACTATAGGCGATAAAAAGAGATAATAAATGTGAAGATACTGGAGAAGATAATAAATATGAAATTATTGGAAAAGATAACAAATGTGACGATACTGGAGAAGATAATAAATGTGAAGATGCTGAAGAAGATAATAAATGTGTAGATAATGGAAAGGATAATAAATGTACAGATACTGGAGAAGATAATAAATGTATACATAATGGAAAGGATAATAAATGTACAGATAATGGAGAAGATAATAAATGTATACATAATGGAAAGGATAATAAATGTACAGATACTGGAGAAGATAATAAATGTATAGATAATGGAAAGGATAATAAATGTACAGATATGGAGAAGATAATAAACGTATAGATAATGGAAAGAATAATAAATGTACAGATACTGGAGAAGATAATAAATGTGAAGACATTGGAGAAGTTAATAAATGTGAGATTTTAGAGAAGATAATAAATGTGAAGATACTAGAGAAGATAATAAATGTGAAGATACTGGAGAAGATAGTAAATGTGAAGATGCTGGAGAAGATAATAAATGTTTATATACTGGAGAAGATAATAAACGTGAAGATTCGGGTGGTGGCATATATAAAAGAGAGAAGTTGGCTTGTCAAAACAGAGGAGACTTGATGAGATGAGAACGGTTTATAGAACGGTTTTTAACATATAAATTCTATAAGTAAATAAAGCAAACAAAGAGGTGAATCAAAGTAAAGCAAACAATAAAGGTAAAACATAAGATATATAACATAAAGCAAACAATAAAGGTAAAACATAAGATATATAACATCATCATCATCATCATGTGCCGTGCCGACTGGCGTTGGCTATTATGCTTCCCCAGAGTACTCGATCCTTCATGCAGGCCATCAGTTCAGTTGGTGATCTCCTCTCACACCATCCCGTCAGACTGTCCAGTATCATTTCTCTTGGTCTTCCTCTTGATCTTCTTCCTTCTATTTTTCCTGTTGTTATAATATTTTCAATGCCCCCTCTTCTCATTGCATGTCCTATGAAAGTACATTGTCTCTCTCTTATCTTTTTGACAAGGTTTTTTTGTCTCTCCAGCTCTTCTCATACATTCTTCATTAGTTATTTGTGCTGTCCAGGGGATTCGCAACATTCTTCTAATAAACCACATTTCTGCTGCTTCCAATGATTTTTGTGCAGACTTGCCTATTGTCCATGATTCACTTCCATATAACAAGATAGGTTCAATATAGCGTTTTAGGACTCGTTTTCTAACATTCATTGATAAAGATGTGTTAGCTAATATGTTTCTCATTCTTTGAAATGCAGTCTTTGCTTGGCCTATTCTGTTCCTAATTTCTGTTCTGCATTTCCCATCTGAAGTTATTACTGCTCCAAGGTATTTGAATTTCTGCACCTGCTTTAGAATAGTTCCGTTTAATTTAATACTGCATGCTGGTGGATTCTGTTTCTTAGATATAACCATAGTCTCTGTCTTTTTGATGTTCAAAGTAAGGCCTTTCTGTTCACTTTCTTTGGCGACTTTATCCAAGAGATTTTGCAGGTCTTATTGGTTCTCAGCTATCAGTACTGTGTCGTCAGCATACCGAAGGTTGTTAATATTGTATCCTCCAATATTTATGCCCTGTTCTGTGATGATTGTTCTTAGAATATTCTCGCTGTACAGAGAAAAAAGGTCTGGAGATAGTACACATCCTTGTCGCACCCCTTGTTTTATAGGTTGATATTTTCCAATTCTATTTTCATCTCGAACTGCTGCTTCTTGCTGCCAGTATAGATGTTTTACAATCCTCAGGTCTTTGCCGTCTATATTGATGTCTTCAAGCATTTTAATAATTTCATTATGTTTCACCTTGTCAAATGCCTTGGTGTAATCAATGAGGCATAAGTAGAGATCTTTCTGTACTTCTAAAGCTCTTTCTATTAGTGTTCGTAAAGCATAAATGGCATTGTGTGTTCCCTTTCCTTCAACAAATCCAAACTGTTCATCTGCTATTTCCATTTTTATCTTTTTCCTTGTTCTTCTCATAATTATTCTCAGAAGTAGCTTCGTTATGTGACAAGAGAGGCTGATAGTCCGGTGGTCGTCACATTCCTTTGCACCTGGTTTCTTTGGTAGTGCTATAAACGTGGATTTAATCAGGTCACTGGGAATATAACCACTGTTGTAAATGTCATTCAGTAACTTGGTTATTATTTTTATTCCTGTCTCCTCTAGTGCCTCTATTTCTTCTATTGTTATATTATCAGGCCCCGTCGCTTTTCCTTTCTTCATGTGTTTGATGGCATCTATGATTTCATCTTCAAGTATTGGTGGCCCATCACGGTTTTCAGTATCTGGTGTTAATTCTGGTCTTTCTCCTCCATATAGCTCACCGATATACTTTGTCCACCTGTCCACAATGTCTTCTTTTCCCATTAACATTTTACCTTCTTTCGATTTCAGGCACCTGTTATAACATAAAGCAAACAATAAAGGTAAAACATAAGATATTTTACAGAAAGCAAACAATAAAGGTAAAACATAAGATATATAACATAAAGCAAACAATAAAGGTAAAACATAAGATATTTTACAGAAAGCAAACAATAAAGGTAAAACATAAGATACATAACATAAAGCAAACAATAAAGGTAAAACATAAGATATATAACATAAAGCAAACAATAAAGGTAAAACATAAGATATTTTACAGAAAGCAAACAATAAAGGTAAAACATAAGATACATAACATAAAGCAAACAATAAAGGTAAAACATAAGATATTTTACAGAAAGCAAACAATAAAGGTAAAACATAAGATATATAACAGAAAGCAAACAATAAAAAATAAAACATAAGATATACACAGAAATAAACACAGAAGGTTTTTTTAGTAATTAAGTTTATAACAAAAAATGGCGAGAGAACATTATTGACAGCTAATGCACAACAAACAAACACGGAAAAAATTATTTTTGTTTGGAATGTCTGTTAAAGATTTCTTTATCTGCTTTCTGTTTGGAATGTCTATGAAAGATTTCTTTATCATCTTTCTGTTTAGAATGTCTGTGAAAGATTTCTTTATCTGCTTTCTGAATGGAATGTCTGTGAAAGATTTCTTTATCTGCTTTGTGTTTGGAATGTCTGTGAAAGATTTCTTTATCTGCTTTCTGTTTGGAATATCTATGAAAGATTTCCTTATCTGCTTTCAGTTTGGAATGTGTGGGAAAGATTTCTTTATCTGCTTTCTGTTTGGAATGTCTATGAAAGATTTCTTTATCAGCTTTCTGTTTGGAATGTCTGTGAAAGATTTCTTTATCGGCTTTCTGTTTGATGTTAGACAAGGATCCTGGTTGATTTTAGTTTGAACCTATATTACTGTGCGGGACAGATCAACTAAAACAGACAACATACTTCCGGCTGCACTTTCGAATTTCCAAACAATTTCAAGCCTTTGTTCAAGTGTTGCTCAAGTAAGAATTCTGTTTGAACGGGCTGAGACAGGCTGTATGCTGTAGCAGGAATGTAGCAAACACAAGCCAGACAGAAAACTGTAACGTTCACTTGTTTTATGTCCAGTCGGGACTCAAAGAATCATAGGAATGTTTGAACGAAGTAATGCGAGCACAATCATGGCATAGATATCATAACATCAACGAAGTAATGCAAGCACAGTCATTGCACAGATATCAGAACATCAACGAAGTAATGCAAGCACAGTCATTGCATAGATATCATAACATTAACGAAGTAATGCAAGCACAGTCATTGCATAGATATCATAACATTAACGAAGTAATGCAAGCACAGTCATTGCATAGATATCAGAACATCAACGAAGTAATGCAAGCACAGTCATTGCATAGATATCATAACATTAACGAAGTAATGCAAGCACAGTCATTGCATAGATATCATAACATTAACGAAGTAATGCAAGCACAGTCATTGCATAGATATCATAACATTAACGAAGTAATTCAAGCACGGTCTTGGCATAGATATCATAACATTAACAAAGTAATGCAAGCACAGTCTTGGCATAGATATCATAACATTAACAAAGTAATGCAATCACAGTCATGGCATGGATATCATAACATTAACAAAGTAATGCAATCACAGTCATGGCATGGATATCATAACATCAACGAAATGCAAGCACAGTCATGGCATGGATATCATAACATCAACGAAGTAATGCAAGCACTAGCTCAGCCAAGCGTTTATTATGAACTTCCCAGACTGTCACACCGGTAGCACAAAACAAACTCTAACGCTCAGCCCCACATTTACGCTTACCGCTATGTGCATATTGATACTTATATATGTATATGATGTTCTTATGGAAGAAGTTGGCGAACTCAAGTAAATTTTTGTACTTCGTTCTTTGGCACACTTACCACTCAGATGACATGAACAGTGTACCTCCTGAGTTGTGAGAGTCTGCTAGTGTACCTCCTGTAGAGTTCTGAGAATCTGCTAGTGTAGAATTTTGAGAATCTGCTAGTGTAGAGTTTTGAGAATCTACTAGTGTAGAGTTCCGAGAGTCTGCTAGTTTACCTCCTGTAGAGTTCTGAGAGTCTACTAAGTGTACCTCCTGTATAGTTCTGAGAATCCGCTAGTGTAGAGTTCTGAGAATCTGCTAGTGTAGAGTTCTGAGAGTCTGCTACTGTACCTAATATAGAGTTCTGAGAGTCTACTAAGTGTACCTCCTGTATAGTTCTGAGAATCTGCTAGTGTAGAGTTTTGAGAATCTGCTAGTGTAGAGTTTTGAGAATCTGCTAGTGTAGAGTTTTGAGAGTCTGCTAGTGTAGAGTTTTGAGAATCTGCTAGTGTAGAGTTTTGAGAGTCTGCTAGTGTAGTTTGTCTGAAATATACGAACCATCGAACTCTGCTTATCTGTTTTCGACACTGTCTAAGAATCACATATAACAAATCTTTCTTATAGGAGTATACTCCCTCTGTTCCCCCCCCCCCCCCCACAAGGAGGATTTTTAGCACTTCCCTATTGTCCTGATAAAGACCCTCACCTCACCACCAACACTGATGCCATACTAAGACTCACAGAGCTGGTACTCGACCTACATTCTTTCGAATTCAACGGCGGGCGAGTACTTTGATCAAAATCAGTGGCGTCTCCATGGCAACTAAAATGGCCCTCATTTACCGAAGCTTTTTTATGGGTTTTCTGAAAGTCCGAGTATGGGAAATCTGCACCTGCAAACTCCCAGGATTTTATTAGAGGTACACTGATGGTGGCACTGGAGTTCCCAGCGTGGCAAATGATGAGTTTCAAATTTCATTGAATTTGCCAACAAGTTCAATAGCAGCTTCAATCTGCCTGTGACATTTCTGACATGTCTGTCAACATTTTAGTCATCAAAGTATCGGCAGTGATAGTCTTGTCACTTCTGTGTTCTACAAAACCAGAGACAGCCTTACATATCTGCTTACATATCTGCTTACATATCTGCTTACATATCTGCCTTAGATATCTGCCTTACATATCTGCTTACATATTTGCTTACATTTTTGCTTACATATCTGCTTACATATTTGCTTACATATCTGCCTTACATATTTGCCTTACATATCTGCCTTACACATCTGCCTTACATATTTTCTTACATATCTACCTAACATATCTGCCTAACATATCTGCCTTACATATCTGCCTTACGTATCTGCCTAACATGTCTGCCTTACATATCTGCCTAACATGTCTGCCTTACACATCTGCTTTACACTTCCTCTCAGACTGAAACTGGCAAGGACTCCATCCCATACCCTCAGACGTCTTGACACTCGCGACATCTTCTCTGATCTTCTCCTGACAGTCTATAAGAGGGACCCAAATCTCAAGGACGCCCTCCTCCATTGCCATCTTTATCCTGCTTATGTGGAAACTAGTAAGTGAACTCTCTCTCTCGCTGTGTTACCTGACTTGAACTCTGAGAAACGAAATAGATTACTTTTCCCAGAGCTATCCTGACTCTCCATGAGGGCTTCACATGCGATTCCTGCATGGTAACAGGGTGCCATTGTTTGCACAGAGTGTAGGGTAAAATATTAGAGATATTAGTCTCAGATTAGGTGACCGTATGCAGAAACATCTTTAAGACACTCCCCAGCATGCTTAGCAAAGCCAGTCTCTAATCATTTCAACTGTCCCAACCACGGAAGCAAGTCTGATTTTCTAGTAACATACATTAAACATCACTCTGATGACACAATCCGCCAGGCGCTTGGAGAACCCTAACATGCAGGAATATGGAACACAGAAACTACACGGTTTATTTCGAAATTCAGTTATACTGAACTTTTCCTTTCTCCATAATCATATTACCTTTTTTAATAAGTTCTACTCTGTTTTTTTTCCCACCTGAAACTAATATTCCAGGGCCTTCACTGCACTACATTACAACGCAAGCCTCCACTACCAACCAGTCAGAATTTCATCACACTTCGCAAGTCTCTATTACCAACCAGTCAGACTGTCAGCACACTTCGCAAAGCTCTACTACCAACCAGTCAGACTGACATCACACTTCGCAGATCTCCACTACCAACCAGTCGGACTGGCATCACAACTCTCAGGTCTCCATTAAAACATTCACAACACTTCACCATAGGCACTCTCAGACACAGCTTCTTGCAAGTCACAGCTGATTGCTCCCATTTTTTTCTGCTATGTTTTCTGTTCTCATCTGCTTTATATCATCAATGTGAATGTTTATTTTCTCTTATTTTCTTATTCCTTTGTCATGTATGTTTTAGTACGAGCAAAGTGTACACAGAAACGTGACAACTATATGCTTGTTAATTCGTAATAAAACTGTTCTTACTTTTGTTTTAAGTTTAACATTTTGTTCTCACAGCTTTACTGCCTGACTGTGTATATATTTATATATTGTGTCTTCTATACGCACACTTAAACACAAATATATGTCTACCATCAATTTAGTATTATTTAAAGAACAATAATAAATATGAAATAACCAAAATTTACATGTAACATCTCTCAATACAGTCACCAGTATAATAAATAAATGACAGCACTGAGCTGTCTTATAATCTCACACATTAATTACCGAGAAAATTGTTTGAGGAAGAATTATTTCAGCTATTCCACAGACAAATGATGACTGCTAGGACAATATTGTCCATAGGCAAGTGATGACTGATAGGACAGTACTGTCCACAGACAAATGATGACTGCTAGGACAGTATTGTCCATAGGCAAATGATGACTGCAAG
Source organism: Achatina immaculata (assembly GCA_009760885.1). Classification (NCBI taxonomy): domain Eukaryota; kingdom Metazoa; phylum Mollusca; class Gastropoda; order Stylommatophora; family Achatinidae; genus Lissachatina; species Lissachatina immaculata. The sequence continues at coordinate 41,731,646 of CM019692.1, forward strand.
AACAGTATTATCCACAGCAAATGATGACTGCTAGGACAGTATTATCCACAGCAAATGATGACTGCAAGAACAGTATTATCCATAGGCAAATGATGACTGCTAAGACAGTACTGTCCGCAGACAAATGATGACTGCTAGAACAGTATTGTCCATAGGCAAATGATGACTGCAAGAACAGTATTATCCACAGCAAATGATGACTGCTAGAACAGTATTATCCACAGCACATGATGACTGATAGGACAGTATTGTCCATAGCCAAATTATGATTGATAGGGCAGCAGTGTTGCCCATAGGCAAATGATGACTGCTAGAACAATATTGTCCATAGGCAGATTATTGCTATGAGAATATTTTCTATAGGCGAATTATGATTGCTAGGTCAGTATTATCCATAGGCAAATTATGATTGCTAGGACAATATTATTCAAAAGCAAATTATTAATGCTAGGACAGTATTATTCATAGTCAAATGATGATTGCTAAGACAGTATTGTCGACAGGCAAGTGATGACTACTAGGACAGTATTGTCCACAGGCAAATGATGATTGCTAAGATAATATTGTCAACAGGCAAATGATGATAAACAGGCAAATGATGATTGCTAGAATAGTATTGCCCACAAGAATATGATTGTAAGATAATATTGTCCACACGCAAATAATGATTGCTAGGATAGTATTGTCCACAACCAAATTATGATTGATAGGATAGTATTGCTATGAAGAAAGTGAATGTCCTAGGAAGACAAGTAAATAACGTTCAAAGCTCAGAATTCATACTCCGGCTTCACTTCATTCGGGACAACTCCATATATGCTCCGTCGCATGCCGCAGCGTCCAAGAGTTTGTTTGCTGATAGTTCCTGTCAAATGTTGGTTGTTTACGACACGTTTTCTGCCACACAGTTCAGATTTCCTGCTAGCATTTTTAATTTGTCCTAGCTCCAGCAATCTCTTCAGATCCACTTTATTCTTCCATTCCTGCTCTTCATTTTCCCCCAGTCTTTCCAATCTTAGCAATGTCCTCCTTGTCCATTGTCAGTCTGCCATTTATTTTAGCCTGTCCAGCCAGTTTATCTGCCATATCACTGCCATGTACTCCAGCATTCCCTGGACAGTAAAGTCACGTTATATTTGTCACAGTTGACTGGTTTACCAGATGAACCCATTCTTTTCGAAGCAATTTCTTCTCAATCTTACGAGGCATACTCTGTGAATCCGTCACAACGACTCCATTAACCACATCACGAGCAACTGCGCCCGACACAACCTCAACTTCCTTTCTCATGCTTGATGTGCTGACTTGAAAGTCTCGAGGTCCACTCATCATCATCATCATGTGCCGTGCCGACTGGCGTTGGCTATTATGCTTCTCCAGAGTATCCGATCCTTCATGCAGGCCATCAGCTCAGTTGGTGATCTCCTCTCACACCATCCCGTCAGACTGTCCAGTATCATTTCTCTTGGTCTTCCTCTTGATCTTCTTCCTTCTATTTTTCCTGTTGTTATAATATTTTCAATGCCCCCTCTTCTCATTGCATGTCCTATGAAAGTACATTGTCTCTCTCTTATCTTTTTGACAAGGTTTTTTGTCTCTCCAGCTCTTCTCATACATTCTTCATTAGTTATTTTTGCTGTCCAGGGGATTCGCAACATTCTTCTAATAAACCACATTTCTGCTGCTTCCAATGATTTTTGTGCAGACCTGCCTATTGTCCATCATTCACTTCCATATAACAAGATAGGTTCAATATAGCATTTTAGGACTCGTTTTCTAACATTCATTGATAAGGATGTGTTGGTTAATATGTTTCTCATTCTCTGAAATGCATTCTTTGCTTTGCCTATTCTGTTCCTAATTTCTGTTCTGCATTTCCCATCTGAAGTTATTACTGCTCCAAGGTATTTGAATTTCTGCACCTGCTTTAGAATAGTTCCGTTTAATTTAATACTGCATGCGAGGTCCACTACTCTTCCATTTATACAGGCAACAAAACTCCAACCACTTCTGCTCTTCAGAGTCACTGAGCCATTTGTATATATTACCATGTCGGAAGACCCACAGAGATGCTGGATGAGATTTTGAACCCAAAGTTCATCTGCCCCCTGTGCCCAGTCTCTACATTCACAACCCTTCTGTATAATAACCTTTGTAAGCTGAGATCGGTCCTGTAGCTGTAACCAATCATCACCTTTAGGTACCTCATCTAGATCACACACTGACATTATGTGTCCCTGGCCTCAGTCATCCAGGATCTGCCTTGTTTCATGCCTTTTCCCTCTATCAACCCCAGCTCCTTATGGAGAGGATGGTCCTTCATGCAAGCAACCCTGATGTATGCTTTTATCTGAGCATTTGTTTAGATCTCATACTCAACATATCAAGCAGAAAACACATGGCCACCACTGGAGTGTCCCTGGTGCAAGCTAAGACTACACTCACTGCTTCGTTCTGTACACGCTATAGTCTGTTCAGCTGTGCCTTGGACAGAGGGAGCAGGCCAAGACAATTTCGAATCAGCACCAGCGCATGCATCAGCAAGAAGAGAGTGAGCTGTGGAAAGCTCGCTGCAGCCATTAACCTAACCACTCCCAAAGCTTTCCTGGCTTTTTGTTTGAGATTGTCCTTGTGGTGTGCGAAGGACAAAGATCGATCAACCGTGATCCTTAGATATCTCGTGAAATATCTTCTTTTTTTTTGTCTTGCCTTGACGCTTCATAATCAGAAGGTCACATCCTACAGTTCTGTTATTTAATGAGAACCACAAGATGCTGGCCTTTTGGAGCTTATCACTGCACTGATACCCTCACACGAGCCTGTTATCCTTACACTAGCTTGTTATTCTCACAACAGCTTGTTACCCACACACCATCTTGTTACCCTCACACCATCTTGTTACCCTCACACCAGCTTGTTATCCTCACACCGTCTTGTTACCCTCACACCAGCTTGTTATCCTCACACCATCTTGTTATCCTCACACCATCTTGTTACCCTCACACCAGCTTGTTATCCTCACACCATCTTGTTACCCTCACACCATCTTGTTACCTTCACACCAGCTTGTTATCCTCACATCAGCTTGTTACCCTCACACCAGCCTGTTATCCTCACACCATCTTGTTATCCTCACACTAGCTTGTTACCCTCACACCAACTTGTTACCCTCACACCAGCTTGTTACCCTCACACCAACTTGTTACCCTCACACCAACTTGTTACCCTCACACCATCTTGTTACCCTCACACCAACTTGTTACCCTCACACCAGCTTGTTATCCTCACACCAGCTTGTTACCCTCACACTAGTTTATTATCCTCACATCAGCTTGTTACCCTCACACCAACTTGTTATCCTCACACCACCCTGCTGTGTACCCATGTGCCTAGTACCTCTCTACATCTCCCATGCTCATATGTTAATACATCATCTGCATAGGTCAGTGGTGGCCTCGCGCTGTTCCCAAGTAACAGTGCAATGCCAGTAGAATATACATGGAACATTAGAATTTAATAAAAAAACTTAAGCAAGTACTGAAAACAGTTTGTAGTTCAACTAAGTAATGTCCCTAATGAGTTTTAGATGAAAGGGAAGGATATAGCATATGGCATTCAAAAGTTATAAGCACAAAAACCAAGTTAAGATTATTCAATTCAAATGTAATATCCACCCTCATTTATGCATGCAAAAACTGGAAAACAGCTAAAGAAATAGACAAGAAATTAGACTCTTTTGAAAACAAATGCTTAAGGAAAATACACGGTATAAAGTGGAATGAATTCAAGAACAACTCAGAGATCAGACAGATGAGCAAACAACCTGTCTCATGGTTATCAGAAAAAGAAAATGGACGCATGTCGGTCATGTGATGAGAAGAAACAATCAGAGAATCCCAAAACAAGATATCAAATGGAACACAACTGGGCGAAGAAAAATAGGTCGACCACGTGAAACTCTAATTAGGACATTGTTAAGAGAAGCCAATTCAGTGGGCATAACATCCCTTAATGAAATTAAAAAACTCGCCGAAGACAGGGCATCTTGGCGAACTACCATGCGGGCCCTATGTGACGTTTAACGGCACGGGAAGGATGTAAGATGTAAGATGGAAGGGTATTCCAAAGGAGACTGGCTGAGTAAGCAAGGCTTTTCTGTATAGTTCTGTCCCAAGTTTGGGGAGAAAGTAATTGTTCAGATATCGGCTGTATTTTGGGTTAACGGTATCGGATCAAGAGGTCAGTGGGTTGTAACTGGGGGTGGTGGATGGGGAACCGGGATGGGGAGAGAGAATGACGCAATACCGACCTAGCTAGGAGAAACTGAAACAGATGATTGGGGAAGAGGGGTTGCAGTCTCACCGATATATGTTATCCTGGCCTCAGATTAGGGGACTGCATGCAAAAACATCTGTACGACATCGCCCAGCATACTTCGAAACCAGTCCCAAATCATTTCAATGGCCCCAACCACAGAGGCAAATCTGATTTTCTGGTAACAGCCATTAAACAATGTCACGCAGATGACACAAGCCGCCTGGCACTTGAGAACCGCTGCATTCAAAATTATGGGACGCTGGAACCACATGGGTTAAACTCGCTGTTTAGTTACACATAACATCATCTTCTTCAATCATTATAGTACCTGTCCACTAAATCCACCCCTTCTTACTTTTCAAACTTCCTCACAGCATCACTCTGCAACCCCGCTATTTTCTCTGCAACCCCTTTTCTCTGCAATCCCTCTTCCCCAATCATCTGTTTCAATTTCTCCTAGCTAGGCCAGTAGTGCGCCACTCTCTCTCCCCATCCCGGTTCCCCATCCACCACCCCCAGTTACAACCCACTGCCCACATGTCACAGGTCTCTATTTAAACAGTCTCCACGTCCCACTAGATCCATTCCTGACACACACCGCCGGACAAGCCACACCTTGCAATTTACAGCCAAGTACTCTTTAAAAAAAATTTGTTTTTAAATTTTTTAAGTAGTATTCATGTGAATCTATACTTTATCTCCTCTCTCTATTTCTTCGTCCTGTATATTTTTGTATGACTAAGGCTCACGCTGAAACGTCACAACTTTGTAATCGTTAAGTAATAAAGCTGCTCCTACTTTTTCCTATTTTATACATTCTGGTATCACAGCTTTACTGCAGTGCTTCGTGTATAGTTGTATCAAGACCTTCTATACACTAATTATTGTGTTTTTAATCTCAGACATTGTTCTATGAAATAATTTTTTTTCTATTTTTAGTATGGATCTGTTTTTTAGAAATAGAATTCTGAGAAATTTGTCATGTCTTTTGTTGAATGTTTTTAATATCAGGTTCTTCCGCCGTTTTTTTTTTTTGGCATGTCAAGTCATTTTTTTATCTGAACGAGCAACCTTTCCTGGCTGTGGAGCAGTGGTCAACATCTTTGAAATGTCTTTCTAAGGTCTTGATCAATAACTTCATTTTGACTAACTTTTGGTGTTCTGAATTTTGTTAGACACTGGCACGGAGAGAGAGAGAGAGAGAGAGAGAGAGAGTGAGGGAATGAATGAATGAGCTTTATTTTTAAAGGGTAAAGAATTGGGCATACAGGCCCGTCTTACATTCTTCCCTTCAGCACTCCATCTTTCATTCGATTTAATACAAGTATACAAATTACATTAGGAAAAAGCATATCAAAAGAGTGTAAGATTAAACTATTACATTCAAAGTAAAAGAGAAGAAGTAATTAACCTAACAAAATAGCTCTCATACACGCATACACGCACACACACAGGCATATACATAAACAAAAATACATTTTCAGTGCAGATCTTCTAACATATGCTTTTTAACAAACATTAAAATAATTTCTAACAATATCTAACAAGTTACTTTCCGAACTATGTCCTTTTAGTATTTGATGGCTGGCGAGTCATAGGTTGAGAGAGTGCTGGTTATTCTATGGAGGCATATAATTACAAGCAAGTAAATAATGAAACAGGTCTGAGTTAAAGGATGAAGTATTACCAATGGATTTTAAATGGTAGGGGAGGGTGTTCCAGAGCTGTACTGCAGACTATGCAAGGCTTTTCTTGTACAGATCAATCCTGGGTTTAGGAAGAAGACAGTTTTTTAAGCGCTGGCTATGTTTAGTGTTATACGTAAACAGTGACCACAAGTAAGGCGGAGCATTGTGTGACAGAATTCTGTGAATAAATCTTAACTTTGTTAAAAATGACTATATTTGAAGGGTAGAGAATTTTGAGTTGTTTGTGCTGATCTACAGTCTGTACTGGGTGTTTGTCATAAATCAGATGCAATGCTCATTTGCGAAGTGAGTGGAGCCTTTTTGTGTTTGAGACTGAGCATCCATCCTAGATTGTGAACAGTAATCTAAGTGTGTTTGTATGTGTGATAAGTAGTATATCTTCTCTTGTGTCTTTTTTGATAAAGTGTTTAATTGTGACTAGTTGGTAAACTTTCTGTCCAATCAAGTTTGTCAGGTTCTGTACGTGAAAATTCCAAGTCAAATGCCTATCAATGATGAATCCTAGTGTTTTATATTCATGAACATTTTCTATTGCTTTAGTCCCAGCAAAAAGCTGTAGTGAAGTTTTTGTTGCATTCTGCAGTTTCTGTCTTGTAGTGATGAACATGGATTTTGTTTTGTTGGTGTTTTTTATCAACATTTTTATTACTCCATTTAATCGAACTGTTTATATCATTTTGGAACGTTGTTTCTAGGTTATTAATGTCATAATCAATATTGTAAACAGTATAATCATCAGCACAAAGATCACACGAAGAGTGCTTTAAATAAAGTGATAAGTTGTTAATATAAATGACAAAGAGAAGAGGACCAAGAATGGAGCCTTGAGGAATACCAGTATCAACCACAGAAGAGTTTATAAAGCAAACTACTTGTTTTCTACCTGAGAGAAAATATGTAATGAATTTTGTTAGGTCAGGGTGTAATCTATAACCTTCCAGCATTTTTCCAAGAATTTCATGATCAATGATATCGAAGGCTTTCTTGAAATCAACAAAGACAGCACCACACAATTTGTAATCATTTATATTAGACAGCCAGCTTTCTGTCATTTTAGTTAATGCTATGTGGCAGGAGTGATTTGGTCTAAAACCTGACTGACTGTCTATTAGTAGATTGTTTTCTTGCATGTGGAGCAGAGTTAATTTTTGTATATGCTTTTCAAGAGGTTTAGATTGTGATGACAGAATGGATATGGGTCTATAGTTTGAGAGGTCACTAATCTGTCCAGATTTAAAAAGAGGAAACACTTTGGCGAGTTTAAAAGCGTCAGGGAAATATTGTTTGTCAATGCACAAATTGTATAATTATGTTAGTGTGTCTGTGATAACTGGTGCAGCGTAGCGTAGTGTCTTATTACTAATGTCATCACATCCTGCTGAGTTAGTGCTCTTTAAGGACTGGATGTGGTTATAAACCTCAAGGACTGTGAGTAAAGGAATATTTAGTTGTTTTAGCTTTACACATTTACTGTCGCTGTAAGTTTTCAACACACTCAGGTCGCAAGTAGAGGGTCGGTAATGAAGATTTTAGAATACTAATTTCTTCCCTAAAAAGTTCACTGATGTTAGTGCAAGTGTGTTCACCATTAAGTGTTTGTAGGTCAGTTTGCTTCCTTTTATTTACAAAAGTATTAATCGCTTTCCAAATTGATTTACTGTCAGTTTTGTCTTTCACTAAATTTCTGAAGTAATTTTTCTTTTCCTGCCTAATCTAATACTGCACCTTATTCCTAAGTGAACGATAGCTACTGAAATCTCTGCTTATTGTGAGCTTCATCCCGTTTCCTAATAAGTTGCAAGATATCAAGAGTTATCCACGGGGATTTTGTTACGTGTTTTACTCTCATTTCTTTTATGGGGAAAGCCTGTTAAAAATATAAAGTCCGACAATCAAGTAATGAGACTTATTTTATAACGGCCAAGACAAAAATGCCATCTATGTAGCGTAGCATGGCATCCAAAGGGGCAACTTTATCTATTATCTGGTAATTTTTCATCGCCGCCCGAAAAGCAGATGAAAAACAAGCCGCCATTTTGTTGAACTAGTCAGAGGTTCATTGTTACGTAATCAGCATGGACCAAAAAGCTAACATTAAATTCTGTTTAATCAAAAGTGGTATGGAAACGATTACAAATGCAACTAGATATGGACGCCCAATTTCTGTTCGTAATGAGGAACTCATTGCAAAAGTCAGAAACGGATACAAGAAGATCGTTGTTTGACTGTGAGGATGATGGCAGATAAATTTGGTGTTAACCGAGAGACCATTCGTAAGATTTTAGTTGAAGATTTGGCAAGGAAAATGTTGCTTGCCAGTTTGTACAACATGCGTTGTCTGATGACCAAAAACATCAACGTGTTGAGTACGCAAATGACATCATCAAAACGTGTCGAGAAATAAACATTTCTTAAATTTGATTGTTACAGACGATGAAACATGGATTTTCTGCTATGATCCCACAACTAAACGCCAAAGTGCTAAGTGGAAGTCATCATCATCACCAAAAGGCAAAAAAAAATGCGTCTTCAAAAGTCGAAAGTGAAGACAATCTTGGTGTGCTTCTACGACAGCAAAGGAGTTATTCACAAAGAGTTTATTCCAGGGAGACAGACTGTCACTGCCAAAGTTTAAGTATTTTGAAACACCTATTGAAAATTATTCTCCGAGTCCGACCCGAGTATTCAACACCTGGCAGTTTTTTCCTTCTTCAAGATAATGCACCGGCTCACCGGGCGGTAGTTCTACAGGAATTTTTTGGCCCAAAAACAAGTATGTGTTCTCAACCATCCACCCTATTCCCCAGATTTGTCTCCCTGCGATTATTTTGTATTCTCAAAATTAAATTTACCAATGAAAAGAAGCTTCTTTGACGATACTGATGACATCCAAAAGGCCGTAACATCTAATTTAAGGGCCATACCAACAGAAGAACTGCAGAAGTCGTTCCAGTGTTTGTTAGATCATGCCACTTGCTGTATCAATTCACAAGGGGCTTACTTTGAATACAATACAATACAGGTTATATCTTCAACTGTTGTTTATTGTTTTATGTACGAGTATTTAGTTTCATTTCTTAATTGTCGAACCTTGTATTTCGAAATATCCCGATTCAGTAGTTGATAGCCTCATCTGGATTGGTTAGCTGGGAAACGTACGTAAGAGGCGGAGCTTTTAGATCATTTAAAAATAATTCCAGGTTAAAGTTTTTAAAGTTCCTATATTTGACGCTGGTATGTTTATGTTTAGGCATTTTATACCCCTTATGTGACCACGTACAGCAGACCGGGTAGTGATCACTCAGCGACACATGAGGGACAGTACATTCAGTAATGTTTCCTGGATCAGCTGCATAAATATGATCTATTAGTGTTTATGATGATTCAGTTACCCTAGTAGGTTTGTTAACAATTTGGGAGAAGTTGTAAGATGTTAAAATGTTCTTCCATATAGGATTGGGCTGATTGAGATCTGTATACTGAAGTCGCCTAGAATGATTATGTCCTTGAATTTATAGATTAGAGCATCATCCATCTTGATTGTAAAGTGATCATACCACTCGGCTGAAGCATTTGGATTTCGGTATATAAAACTAATTAGAATTGGACTAAGATTTGATATTTTAATTTCTAACATGATACATTCAACCTCTGATGTTTCCAGGTCTTCTTTTCTACAAAAGTTAATTGTGTTATAAATGTAAACGACTAAACCTGTCTCTAGCTTCCTAGTTGGGTCGCGCCTGATCAAATTAAAACCATCTATTAATATATCATTGTCAGTGATATTTTTATGTAATCTGCTTTCAGAGAAGCCAAAAATATGAAAATGTTGTCGAAGTACGTGTGTAACCTCAAGGAGTTTTCCTAACATTTAAGTGGCCAACAAGTAGGCCATTGTGTCGCAGCCACTCCTCCACTTTCTGAGTCATTATATAACAATACGCAGAAAGTGACACAGAGACCGAGAAAGTGACACAGAGACCGAGAAAGTGACACTGAGACGGAAAAAGTAACACAAAGACGGAGAAAGTGACACAGAGATCGAGAAAGAGTGACAGAGTGAACAGGATGTTAGGGAGCGAAAGAAGAATAAACAGGGAGGCAGTGGCCAAAAGAGAGAGAGAGAGAGAGAGAGAGAGAGAGAGAGAGATTAACAGAGACAGCAGAGACCGAGAAAGCGATACAGAGACGTAGAAAGTGACATAGAGATAGAGAAAGTGACACATAGACTGAGAAAGTGACACAGAGACTGAGAAAGTGACGCAGAGACGGAGAAAGTGACACAGAGACTGAGAAAGTGACGGAGAGACAGAGAACATGACGCAGATACGGAGAAAGTGACGCAGAGATCGGGAAAGTTACGCAGAGACTGAGAAAGTGACACAGAGACGGAGAAAGTGACACAGAGACTGAGAAAGTGATACAGAGACTGAGAAAGTGACACAGAGACTGAGAAAGTGACGCAGAGACTGTGACGCGGAGACTGAGAAAGTGACCCGGAGACTGAGAAAGTGACACAGAGATCGGGAAAGTTACGCAGAGACTCAGAAAGTGACACAGAGATCGGGAAAGTGACGCAGAGATCGGGAAAGTGACACAGAGATCGGGAAAGTGACACAGAGATCGAGAAAGTGACACAGAAACTGAGAAAGTGACGCAGAGATAGAGAAAGTAACGCAGAGATAGAGAAAGTGACGCAGAGATCGGGAAAGTGACACAGAGATCGGGAAAGAGTGACAGAGTGAACACTGGGTTAGCGAGCGAAAGAAGAATAAACAGGGAGGCAGTGACTTAAAGAGAGCGTGTGTGTGTATGTGACAGAGAGTGTATGTTGAAGACAGACGTGTGGTGAAGACAGATAGATAGATAGATAGATAGATAGATAGATAGATATATAGATAGATAGATAGTTAGATAGATAGATAGATAGATAGATAGATAGATAGATAGATAGATAGATAGATAGATAGATAGATAGATAGATTCATTGATTGATTAATTGATTGACTGACTGACAGAAATTAACTACGTACATATATTAATGACTACAGAAAGTAACTACGTACATATATAAATTACTACAAAATGTATCTACGTACATATATTATTGACTACAGAAAGTATATATAAATGACTACAAAAAGTATCTACGTACATATATTATTGACTACAGAAAGTATATATAAATGACTACAAAAAGTATCTACGTACATATATTATTGACTACAGAAATTAACTACGTACATATATAAATGACTACAGAAAGTAACTACGTACATATATAAATGACTACAGAAATTAACTATATACATATAAGAAACGACTATCTACCAAACAGAAAAATGGTACTCTGCATAATAAACAATTGACCGAGTTCGGTGTCTGTAAGAGCAGTCTAAAATACCTTCTGTGAATCATGAAGGCATGTAATGGACATCAAATAGATATTGGAAGAGTTTGTAGTTGTAGGACGGAGTATAGTTTATATATTTTTTTTATATAGGATGGGAGGGTATTCCAAAGATGAGCAGCAGAATAAATAAACTTTTTCTTGTAAATGTAAAGTCTATGTTTTAGGAGACATGTTTTTTAAGCGTTGGCTGTCTTTGGGCTAAATTTAAACAGGTTCCATAGATAAGGTGGAGCATTCTGTGAAAGAATTTGACTTACTAACTTGGCTTTGTTAGAGGAACCCGTTCTTCAGAGGCAGTATTTTCATACGTTTGTGCTTGATCTTTCTCACAAATAAGTTTTACTGCTCGCTTTTGGAGTGAGCAAAGCCTCTTTGTAATTGACACTGAGCAACCATCCCAAACTGTTGAGCAATAGTCTAAATGTGTTTGTATATGTGATATGTAGTATATCTTCTGTGTGTCTTGATCGATAAAATGCTTAATTTTGGCTAATTGGTATACTTTTTGTGCCATGAGTTTTGTTAGAAATTGCACATGAGAATTCCAGGTCGGATATTGGTCAATAATAAGACCTAGTGTTTTGTGCTCGCTAACATTTTTTTCTATCTGTGATGTTTCCGTGCAGAGCCGAAGTGTTGTTTTTGTTGCGTTTTGTAGTTTCTGTCTTGTTATGAGCATTGCTTTTGTTTTATCAATATTTATAATCATGCCGTTGTTGTCCCTCCATGTAATTAGTTTGTTTAACTAGACCTGAAGAGTTGATTCTAGGTTAATTCAGTTGTAGTCACTGGTGTAGACTGTGTAATCATCGGCACAAAAAGGTCACAAAAAGAGTGTTTAAGATGAAGTGGAAGATCATTGATATAGATAGCAAAGAGCAACGGGCCTAGAATAGAACTTTGTGGAACACCAGTGTCAACTATAGCAGAATTTGATAGAGAATTGTTGAAGAATACTACCTGTTGTCTGTCTGAAAGAAATGCTGCAATTAATTTTATTAGATCAAAGTGCAATTTATAAGTCTTTATTTTTTTTAAGAATGTAATGGTCAATCATGTCCAATGCTTTTTAAAAGTGGACAAAGATGGCACCACATAGTCTGTCGTCATATATGTCTGCTAACCAGTTTTCTGTAATTTTGGTAAGACCTGTGTGGCAAGAATGATTGGGTCTAAAGACTGACAGACAGACAGACAGACAGACAAACAGATAGAACGAATGAAAGAATATACTTCATTTTCAAAGGCTTAAGAACTGGGCACGCAGGCCCGTCTAACATTCTGCCCTTCATCATACAGCTTTCACTCAGTTACAGTCATCTAACATTCTGCCCTTCATCATACAGCTTTCACTCAATTACAGTCATCTAACATTCTGCCCTTCATCATACAGCTTTCACTCAGTTACAGTCATCTAACATTCTGCTCTTCATCATACAGCTTTCACTCAGCCACAGTCATTCAGCATTTGTTAATGGGCATAATCATGAAGACACAATTAAATGATTACATAAATAAATAATAAACTTATCTCTTGTCCATACACTCCACACTCTGATTTATGCAACAGCGTGAAATAAACTTGCATTCTTACATTCATTCAAAATTAAAATTTATAGAAAAGCTGTTTAAAAATTACACCAATCAAGCCACACTTTAATTTACTTTAGACTATGCTTAGGGAGGCATATAGTTCATGTCAAACAGATGTTGACAAAGTTTGAAGTTATAAGAACGAATATTACTTGTAAGTTTTACATAAATTGTCAGGGCATTCCAATGGCTGGCAGCTGAGTAAGAGAAGTTTTATTTTAAAGATGTCAAGGCTTGGTTTTGGGAGAATACAATTGCTTAAGCGTTGACTGTGTTTTGGGTTGGATTTGAACAACGACCACAGATAGGGTGGAGAATTCTTTCCAGACTAAATGTTTACGAAGAATTAGGAAAATATTTTGGCCAAACACCATAAGAAATAACATCTTATTAGCAGAAATGCAGATGAAGCCACTGACAACAGTTATTGAGGAAAGACGCTGGCGATGGTTGGGACATGCGCTCCGGATGACTGACAACTAATTACCGAAAATAGCACTAAGATGGACACCACAGGGGAACAGAAATAAGGGTAGACCAAAAGAGACATGGAGAAGAACAACAGAAAGGATGTTGAGCAATAGAGGGCTCACCTGGGCAAGAGCAGAAAAAAGGCGAAGGACAGGCATTTGTGGAAAACCCTTGCGGAAGCCCCATGTGCCCTGAGTACTTAAGGTTCAGAGAGATAGAGAGAGAGAGAGAAAGAGAGATTGTGCGATAAAATCTTATGAATTAACTTGGCCTTGTTGAAAAGAAATCTCTTCTTGAGGGGTAAAATATCAAGATGTTTGTCCTTATTTGTAATATGTGCTGCATGTTTGTCATCTGTAAGCCTTATTGCTAGTTTTTTTAATGAATAAAGTCTTTTCATGTTTGACATGTAACAACCATCCCTAACTGTGGAACAGTAGTCCAAGTGTGTTTGTATCTGTGATATGTAGTATATTCTTCTGATGTCTAAGTCAAGAAAATGTTTAAATTTAGTAAATTGGTCAACTTTTTGTGCATTGAGTTTGGTTAGATTGTCTACACGATTATTCCAGCTGAAGTGGTGGTCAATCATGAGACCTAGAGTTTTATGTCCACTAACATTCTCTATCTGTGAAGTACCAGCATGGAGCTGTAGTGTTGTTGTTGGTGAATTTGTTAATTTCTGTCTTGTTGTAATGAGCATGGACTTTGTTTTGTTGGTGTTTATGAGCATTCTGTTGTTGTTGCTCTAGTTAATTAGACTGTTTATTTCAATTTGAAGAGTTGACTCAAGGTTAATACAGTCATTGTCACTAGTGTAAACTGTGCAGTCATCAGCAAAAAGGTCACAAGATGATTTTTGAGATGAAGTGAAAGATCATTGATGTAGATGCTAAACAGGAGAGGACCAAGAATAGATCCCTGTGGAACACCATTATCAACCACAGATGAACTTGACTTAGAGTTTTTGAGGGAAGCTACCTGTTGTCCATTGGAAAGAAAAAGATGTAATAAATTTTGTCAAGTCAGGGTGTAATTTATAAGTCTCAAGCTTTTTAGCTAAGATTTCATGATCAATCTTGTCAAATGTTTTTTAAGGTCAACAAAGACAGCATCACATAAATTTTCATCGTTTATATTAGATAACTAATATTCTGTCAGTTTTGTGTGAGCCGTGTGGCAGGAATGTTCTAAGACAGACAGACAGACAGACAGACAGACAGACAGGCAGGCAGATAGATAGATAGATAGATAGATAGATAGATAGATAGATAGATAGATAGATAGATAGATAGATAGATAGATAGATAGATAGATAGATAGATAGATAGATAGATAGATAGATAGATAGATAGATAGATAGATAGATAGATACTCTCCCTTTCTAATCCCCTCAACTTATAATCTGCCTCTTCACGTCCCCTCCCCATCAATCCCCCCCCCCAAATTATCTGTGAACGCGTTGACTAGAGCTCTAGAGCTAGCGCAGACATGGGCACTAACGAGTGAGAAGACTATACAAAGAAACCGCAGACTTGCCTGGCACGGCCCAAGTGGCGGTCTGCCAGTTCAGCTGCACGAGGAGAGGTGGAGGCCAGTATTCCAGACCACGTGACTGAGTGCTGCTTTCTGACTTGACAAGATGAATGTGACAGAAATTCTCAGTTCCAAGATGAGGATTTAAGTGCCCAGTCAGTTTTAGTACACTTCTGAATGTTGTTACCTCTAGTCACAAGCATTGTTGGCAAGCATTTCATTCAGCCTAAGCGTTTGTAAATCATTCTTGGCCGAAAGTAGCATTTGTAGTAAAGTGTTGAGCTTTTTATGCAGGATTACGACAAACATTACTTTTCTGCAAACTGCACGTCAGATTAGCCATTTTAAATTCATTTAAATTAAAACAAATCTAACTTCATGTTATAAATCGAATTTTAGAGGAACAAAAAAATTAATTTGTTGAAACTGAATGATTGATTTATGTTTGATAAACTTTGCAAATAGAAATGAAGGATTTACTAGATATGTAAGAAATGAAAGATTTACTAGAGATGTAAGAAATGAAAGATTTACTAGAGATTTCCGAATAAAATACTCACTAGAGATGTAAGAAATGAAAGATTTACTAGAGATTTCCAAATAAAATACTCACTAGAGATGTAAGAAATGAAAGATTTACTAGAGATGTAAGAAATGAAACGCTCACTAGAGATTTAAGAAATAAAAGATTTACTAGAGATGTAAGAGATGAAGGATTTACTAGAGATGTAAGAGATGAAATATTTACTAGAGATGTAAGAAATTAAAGATTTACTAGAGATGTAAGAAATGAAAGATTTACTAGAGATATGAGAAATGAAAGATCTGCACTGATCAGAATCTCAGTGTTAACTTGTTGAGATTTTCTTGCTGAGACGAGAATAATCTTTGTGATTTAAAACACCGTGTTTATCTGATGCTGCTCTTGTGTGATGTTATCATGACGAATATTTTGTTTATAAGAGTTTATTTGTACTAAATATTTGCTTATCGTTGTTATATAGACACACATTAAATTAACATTCATTCATTCATTCATTCCTTTGCATGTCCCTTGCGGAACTTTGCCTCCCAAACAGCACTCCTGTAGGCCTCTCGGTTGTGAGCAAGATGGCCTGCTGCTGCTGCATCCATTTCCAGATCATCAACGATGTCTTGCAGCCATCTTCGTTTCGGTCTTCCTCTTTTTCTTTTTCCCATTATGTATCCTTCCAATACGGTCTTCTCTAAATTATCATGACGTTTAATGTGGCCAAAATATTTAAGTTTTCTCTCTTTAATCCTCTTTACTAGCCAGCCTTCTTCAATATTAAGCTCTTGTAGTATAGATATATTTGTTCTTTTTTGTGTCCACGATATTTGGAGAACTCTTCTATAGCATTTACATTCAAAGGCATTTATGTGCTTCTCAGCTGTTTTGTTAAGTGTCCAGGTCTCACAGGCATATGTTGCGATGGGAAAGATGCATGCCCTTAAAAATCTTATTTTTGTGGTTCTGTCTGCTCCTCTCCACAGATTCTTTATTTGTTTTACTTTCTGAAGAGCAATAGATGTCCTCCTTTTAATTTCCCTCATTGTATCTCCATTATTAGTTAGTAGTGATCCAAGATATTCAAAACTCTCCACTTCTTCCAGTTTTTCCTCACTGATACATATTTCAGTTGCCTTGTTTGTTTTGTCAGTTGTCATCACTTTAGTTTTCTTTGCATTAAGATAGAGGTTCTGCTCTTCGCTGTTCTTGCGGACTGACATAATTAGTTTTTCCATTCCTTCTTGTGTTGTGGACAGCAATACTGTGTCGTCAGCATAGCTAATCTCTGGTATTTCATAACCTCCAACTGTTATGGCATCGTAATATTCTTTGTCTACATCTTCTCTAACATTCCTCATTATATTTTCAGTATACAAGTTAAATAAGTAGGGTGACAATATGCACCCCTGACGGAAAATTAACATTGAAGTTGTAAATATAAGTTTATTTCAATATATATCTTTCTACTGTATCCATTCATCTGGTCATTCGATGGTAGAAATAACAAGTGGTAAGACATCAATTGTAAAGTTTATTTCATCAACAGCCTGTCACACGTCTGCTGATATAACTTATCATATATGCACCTGGGCGATTATGTTAACTCAAATACTGATTCTTATGCACAGGGCGATTCTGTTACATTTATATACTGATTCTGAATAAAGGCAAGACATAGGACGTAGACCAGAAACTGAGCGAAGATAATGTCTGATGTTCTGGCAGACCAAAATTCCTGTTACTTTCATCAAGTTTCGATCTTAGCTTAGCTCTGCCAAGGTAGGTCAACCAATAGTCTCAGCTTTCCTCGTCCTGATCACGTGAGCGATGACGCCCCGCCCTTGCCATCATACACCCGGAGAACCTCGCGTCATCGCTCACAAAGAATTAATAAACAATTCATTTACACCAGTGTTTCCCAAAGCGGAAGATACCCCCCTCCCCGCCTTTTTTTTCGCCCCGCTGTGGCGATTGGAAAAGACCAAAGGGTATTGGAAGAAAAGGAAGCAGTTGGGAAGGGGGGCATTGAAGGACAACGAAGCAGCAGACGGGGTCAGTAATGCCTTTCTTCTCAGACTGGGGCAGTAATACCTTCCTTCTCAAAATGGGGCAGTAATACCTTCCTTTTTAGACTGGGGCAGACTACCTTCCTTCTTAGACTGAGACAGACTACCTTCCTTCTTAGACTGGGACAGACTACCCTCCTTCTTAGACTGGGACAGACTACCTTCCTTCTTAGACTGGGGCAGTTATATCTTCTGTCTTAGCACTTTCCAACCCGATATTGATCAACTTGTGTACCTACATGAAACTCATCTATCACATTAAAAGTCGAGAAAATAATGCAGTAGGTTAGTTCTAAATTATCATGACGTTTAATGTGGCCAAAATATTTAAGTTTTCTCTCTTTAATCCTCTTTACTAGCCAGCCTTCTTCAATATTAAGCTCTTGTAGTATAGATATATTTGTTCTTTTTTGTGTCCACGATATTTGGAGAACTCTTCTATAGCATTTACATTCAAAGGCATTTATGTGCTTCTCAGCTGTTTTGTTAAGTGTCCAGGTCTCACAGGCATATGTTGCGATGGGAAAGATGCATGCCCTTAAAAATCTTATTTTTGTGGTTCTGTCTGCTCCTCTCCACAGATTCTTTATTTGTTTTACTTTCTGAAGAGCAATAGATGTCCTCCTTTTAATTTCCCTCATTGTATCTCCATTATTAGTTAGTAGTGATCCAAGATATTCAAAACTCTCCACTTCTTCCAGTTTTTCCTCACTGATACATATTTCAGTTGCCTTGTTTGTTTTGTCAGTTGTCATCACTTTAGTTTTCTTTGCATTAAGATAGAGGTTCTGCTCTTCGCTGTTCTTGCGGACTGACATAATTAGTTTTTTCCATTCCTTCTTGTGTTGTGGACAGCAATACTGTGTCGTCAGCATAGCTAATCTCTGGTATTTCATAACCTCCAACTGTTATGGCATCGTAATATTCTTTGTCTACATCTTCTCTAACATTCCTCATTATATTTTCAGTATACAAGTTAAATAAGTAGGGTGACAATATGCACCCCTGACGGAAAATTAACATTGAAGTTGTAAATATAAGTTTATTTCAATATATATCTTTCTACTGTATCCATTCATCTGGTCATTCGATGGTAGAAATAACAAGTGGTAAGACATCAATTGTAAAGTTTATTTCATCAACAGCCTGTCACACGTCTGCTGATATAACTTATCATATATGCACCTGGGCGATTATGTTAACTCAAATACTGATTCTTATGCACAGGGCGATTCTGTTACATTTATATACTGATTCTGAATAAAGGCAAGACATAGGACGTAGACCAGAAACTGAGCGAAGATAATGTCTGATGTTCTGGCAGACCAAAATTCCTGTTACTTTCATCAAGTTTCGATCTTAGCTTAGCTCTGCCAAGGTAGGTCAACCAATAGTCTCAGCTTTCCTCGTCCTGATCACGTGAGCGATGACGCCCCGCCCTTGCCATCATACACCCGGAGAACCTCGCGTCATCGCTCACAAAGAATTAATAAACAATTCATTTACACCAGTGTTTCCCAAAGCGGAAGATACCCCCCTCCCCGCCTTTTTTTTCGCCCCGCTGTGGCGATTGGAAAAGACCAAAGGGTATTGGAAGAAAAGGAAGCAGTTGGGAAGGGGGGCATTGAAGGACAACGAAGCAGCAGACGGGGTCAGTAATGCCTTTCTTCTCAGACTGGGGCAGTAATACCTTCCTTCTCAAAATGGGGCAGTAATACCTTCCTTTTTAGACTGGGGCAGACTACCTTCCTTCTTAGACTGAGACAGACTACCTTCCTTCTTAGACTGGGACAGACTACCCTCCTTCTTAGACTGGGACAGACTACCTTCCTTCTTAGACTGGGGCAGTTATATCTTCTGTCTTAGCACTTTCCAACCCGATATTGATCAACTTGTGTACCTACATGAAACTCATCTATCACATTAAAAGTCGAGAAAATAATGCAGTAGGTTAGTTATAAATGTACTTCCTCTTATTGTTAAATACACTGGTCTGCCAGCTGAAGTTTTTACTTGCCTAATGCATGTCCTAGTTTAATAGGCCATTTTATGAAAGGGGGGGGGAATGAGGATGTGGGCTGGGAGAATAGGGGGTGGCAGGTCGAACAAGCCTGGGAAACACTGATTTACACTTTCCTCACCAAATATTTACAAACAATTCTTTTACACAGTTACACTTCCAGGTATTAACAAAAACTCATTTACACTTTCCTCACCAAGTATTAAAAACTCAATTCTTTATTGACACAAGGTAAAAAACATGTCCCTCGTTCAGACAAAAGGACCTGCCTTCGTCTGGAAAACAGACCTGTCCCTCGTCTGGAAAACAGACCTGTCCCTCGTCTAGACAACAAGACCTGTCCCTCATCTAGATAACAAGACCTGTCCCTCGTCTGGAAAACAGACCTGTCCCTCGACTAGACAACAAGACCTGTCCCTCATCTAGATAACAAGACCTGTCCCTCGTCTAAACAACATGATGTCTATGATTTATGTCATATACTGACAATTGTACTCGTATTTATGTTCTGTTAGATATGTCATGTGACAGGTGGAATAAATAGTTACATAGGTAGGTAACATGACAGATGAAATAAATAGTCACATAAGTAGATCATGTGACATGTGGATTTGTAATCACATTGATAGGTCATGTGGCATGTGGAGTAAATAGTCACATAGATAGGTCATGTGACAGGCAGAGTAAACAGTTACATAAGGTACCTTCAACACGGAACTGTGGACAAAACTTAGACAAGACAAAGTACTCCTCATTTTAGTTAGTTAATTTCTAACTCGATCGATCCAGCTTGTCCATTGCTTTCCTGAGTAACCATCGTGATATAGCAATTAGGATTTTAAAAAACTTATCAGCTGTAGTTAAAATATTTGATCTAACATGTGATTGTCATTTTGTCCACATTAGAAACGTATTTAACCATCAAGATTGATGAGCAATAAAAATATCAAAACTGATAATGAATTCCATTTCTGTTCTTTCAAGCTGAAATAAGCATGTTACATTGCAACACACTTTACTGATCATTACAATGTACAGAGTTTTTTACAGGTGTAATTAGGCATGTAATTTCATGTAATTTTGTGTAATGGTAATGAAACATTCTTTTAAGCACTTTAGCTCCCATGTTTCCGCGAATGGACCCTTTCTGATAAATTGATTCAGAAACATTTGTGTAAATGTGGCAAATGTTAGGATACAAGCCAAAAAAATGTCTTCGGAAGGAAAGAAAATGTATACTTCCCATTTCCCATTACGAAGTGTCGTTTTATCCTTGTTGTTGTTTTATCACTAAGACTGTCAGTAATTGACATGAAAGACAGAACAAAACTTGCTGGGATTAATTTGAGTGGACCTAAGGACAAAGTTGGCTGCCCGTATCCCGTCTTTCAGTTTTCTTACACTTCCAGGTATTAACAAAAACTCATTTACACTTTCCTCGCCAAAATTTAACAAAAACTCAGTTACACTTTCCTCACCAAGTATTAAAAACTCAATCCTTTATTGCCACAAGGTAAAAAACATGTCCTCGTTCAGACAAAAGGACCAGCCCTCGTCTGGAAAACAGACCTGTCAATTGTCTAGACAACAATACCTGTCCCTCGTCTGGAAACCAGACCTGTCCCTCGTCTAGACAACAATACCTGCCCCTCGTCTGGAAAACAGACCTGTCTCTCGTCTAGACAACAAGACCTGTCCCTCTTCTGGAAAACAGACCTGTCCCTCTTCTGGAAAGCAGACCTGTCCCTCGTCTGGAAAACAGACCTTTCCATCGTCTAGACAACAAGACCTGTCACTCGTCTGGAAAACAGACCTGTCCCTCGTCTAGACAACAAGACTTGTCCCTCTTCTGGAAAACAGACCTGTCTCTTGTTTAGACAACAAGAACTGTCCCTCGTCTTGAAAACAGACCTGTCCCTTGTCTGGACAACAAGACCTGTCCCTCGTCTGGAAAACGGAGCTGTCCCTCGTCTGGAAAACAAACCTGTCCCTCGTCTAGACAACAAGACCTGTCCCTCGTCTGGAAAACAGACCTGTCCCTCATCTAGATAACAAGACCTGCCCCTCATCTAGATAACAAGACCTGTCCCTCGTCTAAACAACATGATGTCTATGATTTATGTCATATACTGACAATTGTACTCGTATTTATGTTCTGTTAGATATGTCATGTGACAGGTGGAATAAATAGTTACATAGGTAGGTAACATGACAGATGAAATAAATAGTCACATAAGTAGATCATGTGACATGTGGATTGTAATCACATAGATAGGTCATGTGACATGTGGAGTAAATAGCCACATAGATAGGTCATGTGACAGGCAGAGTAAACAGTTACATAAGGTACCTTCAACACAGAACTGTGGACAAAACTTAGACAAGACAAAGTACTCCTCATTTAAGTTAGTTAATTTCTAACTCGACCGATCCAGCTTGTCCATTGCTTTCCTGAGTAAGCATCGTGATATAGCAATTAAGATAAAAAAAACTTATCAGCTGTAGTTAAAATATTTTATCTAACATATGATTGTCATTTTGTCCACATTAGAAACGTATTTAACCATCAAGATTGATGAGCAACAAAAATATCAAAACTTATAATGAATTCCATTTGAAATAAGCATGTTACATTGCAACACACTTTACTGATCATTACAATGTACAGGGTTTTTACAGGTGTAATTAGGCATTTAATTTCATGTAATTTTGTGTAATGGTAATGAAACATTCTTTTAAGCACTTTAGCTCCCATGTTTCCGCGAATGGACCCTTTCCGATAAATTGATTCAGAAACATTTGTGTAAATGTGGCAAATGTTAGGATATAAGCCTCTTCTTCTTCTTCTTCGTTCGCACTGTCTGTCTATATCTGCAGTCCTGTCTCTTGGATAAATTTCACTGTTTTTTTGTAATTCATGTATGGAACCGTAGAACTTATCTTCTTTAGTGGTTTCACTGGGCCAGTAATTATTTCTCAGTGTTTCATAGTTGGTGCAGTTCTGGAGGATATGTTCCACAGTTTGGGGCACCTGGGCACATGTACATAGATTAGTAGTACCAACCTTAAACTTTGTATACATATGACTTCGGAGTCGGCTGTGTCCTGTTCGGAGACGGAAGATGGTGACGTGTTCCTTTCTGTTTAGCATGTGATAGTCATCATGTGGTGGTGTTTGTGGCTTCCTGTAGGTTTTTATCATGCTTTTCTTCTGATTATAGGTGATTGGTATGTCTGGTTGTTCCATTTCAGTGCCCTCTTTGGCCAGATGGTCAGCTTTCTCATTGCCTGGTATCCCACAAAGTGACTCCATGTTGTAAGCCAATTTGTGAAAAGGCATCCTTAAGGTCTGGTAGTTTGTTGCACTGAAGAGCTTCCAGTACTGATCTTGCATCTGTGAGAATTACTACAGGAAATGTATCAATTCTGGAGTCTGATAGTTTTTCAACTGCAGCAATATTTGATCTAACATGTGATTGTCATTTTGTCCACATTAGAAACGTATTTAACCATCAAGATTGATGAGCAACAAAAATATCAAAACTTATAATGAATTCCATTTGAAATAAGCATGTTACATTGCAACACACTTTACTGATCATTACAATGTACAGGGTTTTTACAGGTGTAATTAGGCATGTAATTTCATGTAATTTTGTGTAATGGTAATGAAACATTCTTTTAAGCACTTTAGCTCCCATGTTTCCGCGAATGGACCCTTTCCGATAAATTGATTCAGAAACATTTGTGTAAATGTGGCAAATGTTAGGATATAAGCCTCTTCTTCTTCTTCTTCGTTCGCACTGTCTGTCTATATCTGCAGTCCTGTCTCTTGGATAAATTTCACTGTTTTTTGTAATTCATGTATGGAACCGTAGAGCTTATCTTCTTTAGTGGTTTCACTGGGCCAGTAATTATTTCTCAGTGTTTCATAGTTGGTGCATTTCTGGAGGATATGTTCCACAGTTTGGGGCACCTGGGCACATGTACATAGATTAGTAGTACCAACCTTAAACTTTGTATACATATGACTTCGGAGTCGGCTGTGTCCTGTTCGGAGACGGAAGATGGTGACGTGTTCCTTTCTGTTTAGCATGTGATAGTCATCATGTGGTGGTGTTTGTGGCTTCCTGTAGGTTTTTATCATGCTTTTCTTCTGATTATAGGTGATTGGTATGTCTGGTTGTTCCATTTCAGTGCCCTCTTTGGCCAGATGGTCAGCTTTCTCATTGCCTGGTATCCCACAAAGTGACTCCATGTTGTAAGCCAATTTGTGAAAAGGCATCCTTAAGGTCTGGTAGTTTGTTGCACTGAAGAGCTTCCAGTACTGATCTTGCATCTGTGAGAATTACTACAGGAAATGTATCAATTCTGGAGTCTGATAGTTTTTCAACTGCAGCAATAATTGCCCTAACTTCTGCATCAAAGTTGTTGCAGTATTTTCCAGTGGGTATGGAAATCTTGTCAGTGGTGTTGTTTGGATATTCAATATGTGCTCCTGCCCCTCCATTCTTTATGGCATTATGTGCAGATCCATCTGTATACACACGTATCCAGGTGTCACATGGATATTTGTCATCTAGCACACTAAGTGTGGCTGTTGATCTTACAAGGCTGCTTTGCATCTCACCATTCTGCACACCTTTCACTTCAGAATAGTTATTTGTGTATAATCTGCTTCTTTCCGTGGTGTATGCTCTGGTACAGATGATAATGGAGCGACTACAGTTGGAAGGTCAGGTATCAGCTTACGCATACGCTTGGCCTGATGAATGAAGCTGCTTCTTTTAAGCCGTCCTAATGCCAAGTTATTGAATCTCTCCTTCAGAGGATGGCTTACAGAGCTAAGGAATTTCTGTCCCATGGTCATGACCTTTGTGTCTCTACTTTCCTTTAGCGCTTGAACACCAACTATTTTCTGCATTTCTACTATTGGTGTGGACCTCATGGCACCTGTGATAATCCTGTAAGAGTTTTCCCATCCTCTATTAGTGTAATCTTTGTACTTCTTCCAGTAGTCTCATCATTTAACTGTTTGATTAGTTTCCACAGTTTCCTTCCATCCTTTTCAAAGTTTAGTTTTCTCTCTCCAACTTTCCCGTCTGGCTTGCAGCTTGGCTCTCTGAAATTTGGCCTTAGAATGTTGGTAATTATTGTGGTGTTCTTGGCATGTTCTATTTTCTGCTTGCTTTCGAGCTGCTTCCACATCATCATGGAGTTTTCCCAGCTCACTAGACCAGTATGGTTTATAGTCCCTGCGAGCTCCTCTGGGAATGGTTTCACGAGCGGCTTGAAGGATACAAGCATTGAATTCCTTCACTATGCTGTTAATATCCTTACCTTCTATGGACAGCTGTCCCACCAGGATACCTGTACGATGTCTGTACATTGTCCAGTTTGCTTTTTTATAGTTCCATCTGGGGAGAGGGCTACTGGTGTTAAGGAGTTCATTTTCTATTGTCAGGAAGACTGGTCGATGGTCGCTACCTCCAAGTTGTTTTCCAACTTCACGTGTAATGTTCCACTTCAGATCTGGATAGTGGAATGCCAGATCTGGTGTTGAGGTTGTACGCCAAGCCCTTGAGTAAAATGTTGGGGGATCCATTGGCTGGTTGATCAGGAGAAGTCCATTATCATCCTGCCAGCTCTCAACTTCCTCTCCTCTCTTGTCTATGTGGTCATAGCCCCAGCTCTGTGAATGGCTGTTAAAATCGCCACAGACCATCAGTCTCTCTTTGTGTGGGATTGTTTCTAAAGCAAGTGGGCGGTCATTAGGACAGTAATAGTTAAGGAGGTGGAAATCTGTATTAATACTTTTTAGATGGATCATCTGGTATTCGGCTCCTTCCATGTACACTCCCACCTGACATGTGCTGATGTTATTCTTAACAAGTGTGAGTATTCCTCCTTTTCTTCTGTCCTGTCGGATTGATCTAAAACACTGGTAGCCTCTGATTTTAAAGGCGACATCTTTGGTTTGGTGTGTCTCCTGTATGCAGCATATACTTACCTGCTCTGCAAAAAGTATGTTCTCTAGTTCAACCTTTTTGCTATAGCCATCTCTAACACTGCTGACACCCTTAGCATTCCACTGCATTATTTTAAGTTCTTGCTTTTTGGCTGTTTTCTTCTGTTGTATTTTTTGGCCAGTAGCTCTACTCTCATGTCTCCTGACTCCACAAGACGAACTGAGAGGACCTCCAGTAGCATTGGGTGGACCCTTTCGAGGCAGGGGGCCCGGCACTGCACCTGCCTGGTTAGTCTTCACAGGGCGAGCACCATGTTTGAAAACTGCAGATAGAGACATTTCATTAACGATAATGCGTGTTACCCTGATTTTTGCGATGCGCCTTTTGGCTGGGTAACTCCGACTTCAGCACCTTTCCTTGCTAGGGCAGACTGTGGTCTTGCTCGGACTACCATGAAGACAGTGTGGCTGGCCTGGCCAAAACTTTGTTTTCCAGCCTCTGATGGCTGTATGTAAGTCCCTTCTCCATTTCAGTGCCCTCTTTGGCCAGATGGTCAGCTTTCTCATTGCCTGGTATCCCACAGTGGGAGGGAATCCACTGCAAAGTGACTCCATGTTGTAAGCCAATTTTTGACAAGGCATCCTTAAGGTCTGGTAGTTTGTTGCACTGAAGAGCCTCCAGTACTGATCTTGCATCTGTGAGAATTACTACAGGACATGTATCAATTCTGGAGTCTGATAGTTTTTCAACTGCAGCAATAATTGCCCTAACTTCTGCATCAAAGTTGTTGCAGTATTTACCAGTGGGTATGGAAATCTTGTCAATGGTGTTGTTTGGATATTCAATATATGCTCCTGCCCCACCATTTTTTATGGCATTATGTGCAGATCCATCTGTATACACACGTATCCAGGTGTCACATGGATATTTGTCATCTAGAACACTAAGTGTGGCTACTGATCTTACAAGACTGCTCTGCATCTCACCATTCTGCACATCTTTCACTTCAGTCTGAATAGTTATTTGTGTATAATCTGCTTCTTTCCATGGTGTATGCTCTGGTACAGATGATAATGGAGTGACTACAGTTGGAAGGTCAGGTATCAGCTTACGCATACGCTTGGCCTGATGAATACTGGTAGCCTCTGATTTTAAAGGCGACATCTTTGGTTTGGTGTGTCTCCTGTATGCAGCATATACTTACCTGCTCTGCAAAAAGTATGTTCTCTAGTTCAACCTTTTTGCTATAGCCATCTCTAACACTGCTGACACCCTCAGCATTCCACTGCATTATTTTAAGTTCTTGCTTTTTGGCTGTTTTCTTCTGTTGTATTTTTTGGCCAGTAGCTCTACTCTCATGTCTCCTGACTCCACAAGACGAACTGAGAGGACCTCCAGTAGCATTGGGTGGACCCTTTCGAGGCAGGGGGCCCGGCACTGCACCTGCCTGGTTAGTCTTCACAGGGCGAGCACCATGTTTGAATACTGCAGATAGAGACATTTCATTAGCGATAATGCGTGTTACCCTGATTTTTGCGATGCGCCTTTTGGCTGGGTAACTCCGACTTCAGCACCTTTCCTTGCTAGGGCAGACTGTGGTCTTGCTCGGACTGCCATGAAGACAGTGTGGCTGGCCTGGCCAAAACTTTGTTTTCCAGCCTCTGGTGGCTGTATGTAAGTCCCTTCTCCATGTCAGATGGTTTTGAGACAGTTCCACAAAGACACTCTGACTTTGAGATGAGGAATCTGATAAGTGCTTCAACGATATCCATTCCCCGCCACCTATAGTCTGCTGGCTCTGTTCTGTTTACATCATTCTGATAGCCATTGTTGTAAAGACCCATAGGCTTGTCATGTCCTGGATTCATTGGTTTCACACCAGACTTCCCTCATCCCCGCCAGAGATCTCCATGTCCTTATCCGTCCACCAACCTGACATTACATTTTACAAAAATAACAATTACAATTACAATTAGTGTTGATTGCTACAAGTTTCTGGGCTACAGAAGTAGGTCAGAGTTTTTAAGCAAACAGATCTATGTTCCCTGTCTCACAAACACTATGTTAAGATAAGTGTGTTCTATGTTCCCTGTCTCACAAACACTATGTTAAGATAAGTGTGTTCTATGTTCCCTGTCTCACAAACACTATGTTAAGATAAGTGTGTTCTATGTTCCCTGTCTCACAAACACTATGTTAAGATAAGTGTGCTCTTAATAGCTGTTCCCAGGTGGAGTATAAAAAAATGTCTTCGGAAGGAAAGAAAATGTGGGACTTCCCATTTCCCATTACGAAGTGTCGTTTTATCCTTTTTGTTGTTTTATCACTAAGATGGTCAGTAACTGACATGAAAGACAGAACAAAAATTGCTGCGATTAATTTGAGTGGACCTAAGGACAAAGTTGGCTGCCCGTATCCCGTCTTTCAGTTTTCTTACCTTAGTAACTGAAAAGTAAATGTAACTTTTGTCTTCATGAACGTGTAAGCATCAGTCATCTAAATGTGGGACTACCGCAAAACAAAATCTTCAAGCATGGAAACTAAGGCTGTACATAAAATGTGAGACTATCACAACAACAACAACAAATCTTCAAGCATGGAAACTAAGGCTGTGCATAAAATGTGAGACTATCACAACAACAACAACAACAAGTCTTCAAGTATGGAAACTAAGGCTGTACATAAAATGTGAGACTATCACAACAACAACAACAAATCTTCAAGTATGGAAACTAAGGCTGTGCATAAAATGTGAGACTATCACAACAACAACAACAAATCTTCAAGTATGGAAACTAAGGCTGTGCATAAAATGTGAGACTATCGCAACAACAACAACAAATCTTCAAGTATGGAAACTAAGGCTGTACACAAACTGTGGGACTACCACGAAAAATCTTGAAAGTCGGAGAGCAGAACAGTGCACAAATTGGTGGGCTAAGTTTGAACAACATCGACATATGACAATAAATTTCTAAGCTTATCAACAAGAACCCGCAGTGTCACTTTCTAGTGTCGTCCCAGTCTGACTGCTCCACTTATTTTTCTCTTCTACAACTAATAAAAACAACAGCTTGTTTCTGTTATCATGCGCTGGAGTGCGCTGCTGTTTCTGTTTTCAAGAGCTGAATACATCAAATGTTTTGACATTCACGACTGAGGTTTTGAATTTACTGCCATAATTATACGAGGGGCCTTCAGAATGTAACGCACCACATCGTTTTTCTCAGGAGCTGTTTATTTAAAAAGCATGAAATTTATGCACAATATACACGGATATGTCGTGTAAACATCGGTATTATTCAACGTAATCCTCATCAACTTTATGGCTTTACGCCAGCGCGAAACAAGTCCATGTATTCCTAGCCCGTACCAGGTTTCTCTTGATTATGTAACCATTTCTTCGCTGCATGAATCACTCCTCGTCATCTCTACATCTTACCCCTTGGAGTGCACCTTTAAGTGGAACAAACAGATAGAAATCAGAGGGTGCCTTATCGGGACTGTGGGGTGGATGAGATAGTACAGTCCAACCCAATTTGGTGATTGCTTCCCATGTTGCCAGACCTGTGTGAGGGCGCGCATTGTCATGAAGGAGAAGCAGGTCTGCTGGATTCTTGTGTGGCCGAACTCTGCGAAAACGTTTATTGAGTTTTTTCAGTGTCTTAATGTAAGTTTGCGAATTGATTGTCTCTCCTCTTGGCATAACATCCACAAGAATCACACCTTCAATGTACCAAAAGACAGTGATCATAACCTTTCTAGCTGAAGGATTTGTCTTGAATTTCTTTCTTCATGGTGATTGCAGATGATGCCATTCCATTGATTGTCTTTTTTGTCTCAGGTTCAAAATGATGTGCCCAGGTTTCGTCACCTGTTATGATCTTAGCCAAAAAGTTTTCTCCCTCAGCATTGAAATGCTCCAACAATTCAGAAGAAATTGCTTTCCTTTGCAGTCGATGGTCATTTGTGGGACTTCGAGGAACCCATCTTGGGCAAACCTTAGAAAATCCGAGAGCTTTTATAGCTGCATTTACACTACCAATGCTGACTGACAGCTTTAAGGTCAATAGTTGAGTAGTGATACACCTGTCAGTAAGAATAATGCTCTCAGCGAATTTCAACATTTCTGCTTTGGTGGCTGTGGCAGGACGTCCACAGCGCGGCCGATCATGCAACTCCTTATCTCCACTTATTGATTCTTTTATTCTCTGAACCCAGCGACTGACTGTACTCCTGTCGACTTCAAAACGTCCATACACATCACATAGACGCTTGTGAATGTTCACAACAGTTTCCTTCTCTGCAACGAGAGATTTTATCACAATTCGCTGCTTATACCGCAAGTTGCTAACACGCTCTTTTCAATGGTTAGGGCAGCCATATTCTTTGGCCGGTTGCGGTGAAATTTGGTTCTCATAATCGGCACATGCCATATTTAAAGTGTGCAAAATTTCATGTTTCTTATTCATTATTAGCTAAACAAAACGATGTGGTGCATTACTTTCTGAACGCCCCTCGTAGATTATATTGCCAAGCAAAACAGACAAAATACAGAATCTCTGTTAGACAGTGTACTAGCCATTCAGGCCAATAATAGTAAGGCGATTCAGAAAGTAATCTTAATTTTGCTCTGAAAATCTAAATCTGGAAGAGGCCAACTGCAGTACAGTTATGTTATCTCCTCCCTCTATGGATGTATGTGTGCGGACACACGTCGGCCATTTCGGAAAATGACGTCTGCAGACGAGATTTTAAAAAAATGGCCTTGAAACCGTGCAGAAGAGGAGTTTGCAGTTTTATTAAGCAGTGAAGGTGAGAAGCCTGCAGATATTCGTGGCAGAATAAAGAGGCAGAATGAGCACACACATGTCTCTTCAGAGTGTCACAGGAAGTTTAAAATCGAGTGCCAGATTTGACAGATACACTGCATATGGGCAGGCCTCACACTGCAAATAGGCCTGACGCTAACTTTGAATGGGAATATATGATACGGAAAGCAATTGATAAATTGACTAGAGAACTAACTCTGTGCACCACATAATTCACGACTTTCTGCAATGCTGAAAATCCTCCAGATAGACACCATAACAGTTCACAGAAAAAATTCTCCAGATAGATATCATAACAGTTCACAGACAAAATTCTTCAGATAGATACCATAACAGTTCACCCCCAAAATTCTCCAGATAGATACCATAACAGTTCACACATATCTCCAGATAGACACCATAACAGTTCACACATAAAATTCTCCAAATAGACATCTTGAAAGTCGGAGAGCAGAACAGTGCACAAATTGGTGGGCTAAGTTTGAACAACATCGACATATGACAATAAATTTCTAAGTTTATCAACAAGAACCCGCAGTGTCACTTTCTAGTGTCGTCCCAGTCTGACTGCTCCACTTATTTTTCTCTTCTACAACTAATAAAAACAACAGCTTGTTTCTGTTATCATGCGCTGGAGTGCGCTACTGTTTCTGTTTTCAAGAGTTGAAATGCTTTGCTGTTTCTGTTTTCAAGAGCTGGAGTGCTCTACTGTTTCTGTTTTCAAGAGCTGAATACATCAAATGTTTTGAAATTCACGACTAAGGTTTTGAATTTACTGCCATAATTATACGAGGGGCCTTCAGAAAGTAATGCACCACATCGTTTTTCTCAGGAGCTGTTTATTTAAAAAGCATGAAATTTATGCACAATGTACACGGATATGTCATGTAAACATTGGTATTATTCAACGTAATCCTCATCAACTTTATGGCTTTACGCCAGCGCAAAACAAGTCCATGTATTCCTAGCCCGTACTAGATTTTCTCTTGATTATGTAGCCATTTCTTCGCTGCATGAATCACTCCTCGTCATCTCTACATCTTACCCCTTGGAGTGCACCTTTAAGTGGAACAAACAGATAGAAATCAGAAGGTGCCAAATCGGGACTATGGGGTGGATGAGATAGTACAGTCCAACCCAATTTGGTGATTGCTTCCCATGTTGCCAGACTTGTGTGAGGGCGCGCATTGTCATGAAGGAGAAGCAGGTCTGCTGGATTCTTGTGCGGCCGAACTCTGCGAAAATGTTGATTGAATTTTTTCAATGTCTTAATGTAAGTTTGCGAATTGATTGTCTCTCTTCTTGGCATAACATCTACAAGAATCATACCTTCAATGTACCAAAAGACAGTGATCATAACCTTTCCAGCTGAAGGATTTGTCTTGAATTTCTTTCTTCATGGTGATTGCAGATGATGCCATTCCATTGATTGTCTTTTTTGTCTCAGGTTCAAAATGATGTGCCCAGGTTTCGTCACCTGTTATGATCTTAGCCAAAAAATTTTCTCCCTCAGCATTGAAATGCTCCAACAATTCAGAAGAAATTGCTTTCCTTTGCAGTCGATGGTCATTTGTGGGACATCGAGGAACCCATCTTGCGCAAACCTTAGAAAATTCGAGTGCATTTGCACTACCATTGCTGACTGACAGCTTTAAGGCCAATTATTGAGTAGTGATACACCTATCAGTAAGAATAATGCTCTCAGCGCATTTCAACATTTCTGCCTTGGTGGCTGTGGCAGGACGTCCACAGCGCGGCCGATCATGCAACTCCTAATCTCCACTTATTGATTCTTTGATTCTCTGAACCCAGCGACTGACTGTACTCCTGTCGACTGCAAAACGTCCATACACATCACATAGACGCTTGTGAATGTTCACAACAGTTTCCTTCTCTGCAACGAGAAATTCTGTCACAATTCACTGCTTATACCGCAAGTTGCTAACACGCTCCATTTCAACGGTTAGGGCAGCCATATTCTTTGGCCGGTTGCGGTGAAATTTGGTTCACATAATCGGCACATGCCAGGTTTAAAGTGTGCAAAGTTTCATGTTTCTTATTCATTATTAGCTAAACAAAACGATGTAGTGCATTACTTTCTGAACGCCCCTCGTAGATTATATTGCCAAGCAAAACACAAAATACAGAATCTCTGTTAGACAGTGTACTAGCCATTCAGGCCAATAATACTAAGGCGAGTCAGAAATTAATCTTAATTTTGCTCTGAAAATCTAAATCTGGAAGAGGCCAGCTGCAGTACAGTTATGTTATCTCCTCCCTCTATGGATGTATGTGTGCGGACACACGTCGGCCATTTCGGAAAATGACGTCTGCAGACGAGATTTTAAAAAATGGCCTTGAAACCATGCAGAAGAGAAGAAGAGCTTGCAGTTTTATTAGGTAGTGAAGGTGAGAAGCCTGCAGATATTCGTGGCAGAATAAAGAGGCAGAATGAGCACACACATGTTTCTGTTTTCAAGAGCTGAATACATCAAATGTTTTGAAATTCACGACTAAGGTTTTGAATTTACTGCCATAATTATACGAGGGGCCTTCAGAAAGTAATGCACCACATCGTTTTTCTCAGGAGCTGTTTATTTAAAAAGCATGAAATTTATGCACAATGTACACGGATATGTCATGTAAACATTGGTATTATTCAACGTAATCCTCATCAACTTTATGGCTTTACGCCAGCGCAAAACAAGTCCATGTATTCCTAGCCCGTACTAGATTTTCTCTTGATTATGTAGCCATTTCTTCGCTGCATGAATCACTCCTCGTCATCTCTACATCTTACCCCTTGGAGTGCACCTTTAAGTGGAACAAACAGATAGAAATCAGAAGGTGCCAAATCGGGACTATGGGGTGGATGAGATAGTACAGTCCAACCCAATTTGGTGATTGCTTCCCATGTTGCCAGACTTGTGTGAGGGCGCGCATTGTCATGAAGGAGAAGCAGGTCTGCTGGATTCTTGTGCGGCCGAACTCTGCGAAAATGTTGATTGAATTTTTTCAATGTCTTAATGTAAGTTTGCGAATTGATTGTCTCTCTTCTTGGCATAACATCTACAAGAATCATACCTTCAATGTACCAAAAGACAGTGATCATAACCTTTCCAGCTGAAGGATTTGTCTTGAATTTCTTTCTTCATGGTGATTGCAGATGATGCCATTCCATTGATTGTCTTTTTTGTCTCAGGTTCAAAATGATGTGCCCAGGTTTCGTCACCTGTTATGATCTTAGCCAAAAAATTTTCTCCCTCAGCATTGAAATGCTCCAACAATTCAGAAGAAATTGCTTTCCTTTGCAGTCGATGGTCATTTGTGGGACATCGAGGAACCCATCTTGCGCAAACCTTAGAAAATTCGAGTGCATTTGCACTACCATTGCTGACTGACAGCTTTAAGGCCAATTATTGAGTAGTGATACACCTATCAGTAAGAATAATGCTCTCAGCGCATTTCAACATTTCTGCCTTGGTGGCTGTGGCAGGACGTCCACAGCGCGGCCGATCATGCAACTCCTAATCTCCACTTATTGATTCTTTGATTCTCTGAACCCAGCGACTGACTGTACTCCTGTCGACTGCAAAACGTCCATACACATCACATAGACGCTTGTGAATGTTCACAACAGTTTCCTTCTCTGCAACGAGAAATTCTGTCACAATTCACTGCTTATACCGCAAGTTGCTAACACGCTCCATTTCAACGGTTAGGGCAGCCATATTCTTTGGCCGGTTGCGGTGAAATTTGGTTCACATAATCGGCACATGCCAGGTTTAAAGTGTGCAAAGTTTCATGTTTCTTATTCATTATTAGCTAAACAAAACGATGTAGTGCATTACTTTCTGAACGCCCCTCGTAGATTATATTGCCAAGCAAAACACAAAATACAGAATCTCTGTTAGACAGTGTACTAGCCATTCAGGCCAATAATACTAAGGCGAGTCAGAAATTAATCTTAATTTTGCTCTGAAAATCTAAATCTGGAAGAGGCCAGCTGCAGTACAGTTATGTTATCTCCTCCCTCTATGGATGTATGTGTGCGGACACACGTCGGCCATTTCGGAAAATGACGTCTGCAAACGAGATTTAAAAAATGGCCTTGAAACCGTGCAGAAGAGAAGAAGAGCTTGCAGTTTTATTAGGTAGTGAAGGTGAGAAGCCTGCAGATATTCGTGGCAGAATAAAGAGGCAGAATGAGCACACACATGTCTCTTCAGAGTGTCACAGGAAGTTT
Organism: Achatina immaculata; assembly: GCA_009760885.1. Classification (NCBI taxonomy): domain Eukaryota; kingdom Metazoa; phylum Mollusca; class Gastropoda; order Stylommatophora; family Achatinidae; genus Lissachatina; species Lissachatina immaculata. The sequence goes on from CM019692.1 coordinate 41,766,353, forward strand.
AAAATCGAGTGCCAGATTTGACAGATACACTGAATATGGGCAGGCCTCACACTGCAAATAGGCCTGATGCTAACTTTCAATGGGAATATATGATATGGAAAGCAATCGATTAATTGGCTAGAGAACTAACTCAGTGCACCACACAATTCACGACTTTCTGCAATACTGAAAATTCTCCAGATAGACACCATAACAGTTCACTCCCAACATTCTCAAGATAGACACCATAACAGTTCACTCCCAACATTCTCAAGATAGACACCATGACAGTTCACACATAAAATTCTCCAGATAGACACCATAACAGTTCACACATAAAATTCTCCAAATAGACACCATAACAGTTCACTGACAAAAGTCTCCAGATAGACACCAGAACTGTTCACCCCCAAAATTTTCCAAATAGACACCACAACCTTTCACATAAAAAATTCTACTACCACTACCAACACCAACAAATATGTTGCATATGAACCATTACCAACATCGACAAGTAATCTGCTGAATAAAATAACTACCAACAGTGACAAGTAATCTGCAGAATAAAAACCTCTACCAACAGTGACAAGTAATCTGCTGAATAAAAACCTCTACCAACAGTGACAAGTAATCTGCTGAATAAAAACCTCTACCAACAGTGACAAGTAATCTGCAGAATAAAAACCTCTACCAACAGTGACAAGTAATCTGCTGAATAAAAACCTCTACCAACATCGACAAGTAATCTGCTGAATAAAAACCTCTACCAACAGTGACAAGTAATCTGCTGAATAAAAACCTCTACCAACAGTGACAAGTAATCTGCAGAATAAAAACCTCTACCAACATCGACAAGTAATCTGCTGAATAAAAACCTCTACCAACAGTGACAAGTAATCTGCTGAATAAAAACCTCTACCAACAGTGACAAGTAATCTGCTGAATAAAAACCTCTACCAACAGTGACAAGTAATCTGCTGAATAAAAACCTCTACCAACAGTGACAAGTAATCTGCTGAATAAAAACCTCTACCAACAGTGACAAGTAATCTGCTGAATAAAAACCTCTACCAACAGTGACATGTAATCTGCTGTATAAAAACAACTACCAACAGTGAAAAGTAATCAACTTGATAACCGCTACCAACAGCGATAAGTAATCAGCTGGATAACCAACAGCGACATATAATCAGCTTGATAAGCAACAGCGACATGTAATCAGCTTGATAACCAACAGCAAATTCTAATCAGCTTGATAACCAACAGCGACATGTAATCAGCTTGATAACCATTACCAATAGCGACAAGTATTCTGCTTGATAACCACTTGAAACATGCATTCAGAAATTAAGTAAAACCGTTTTAGCTAACTTCACTTTTAACTCCATTCTTGCGTTGCAGCATCTTCAATATAAAGTCGACCGCAAGAACTTTGTATCTTCACTATAAATTCGACTGAAAAAAGTTTATATCTTCACTATAAATTCTATTTTATATCCATTGGAACGCTTTTCCAAAACCAGTTACATGTACAGGGAGTTTGTCACCAGCAACTTCAGTTTATTTCTGTGATTCTTTATTTGATCGTAAGCCTCTAATATGTGGATCTTTATTTGACCAAACACCTATAACATGTGATTCTTTATTTGACCATACAACTCTAACATGTGATTCTTTATTTGACCATACAACTCTAACATGTGATTCTTTATTTGACCATACAACTCTAACATGTGATTCTTTATTTGACCATACAACTCTAACATGTGATTCTTTATTTGACCATACAACTCTAACATGTGATTCTTTATTTGATCATATAACTATATCAAGTTAGGCTTTATTTGATCACACAACTCTAACATGTAATTCTTTACTTGATCACACAACTCTAACATGTGATTCTTTATTTGATCATACAAATCCACCATGTGATTCTTTGTTTGATCACACAACTCTAACATGTGAGGCTTTATTTAAACACACAACTCTAACATGTGATTCTTTATTTGATCACACAACTCTAACATGCGATTTTTTATTTGATCACACAGCTTTAACATGTGATTCTTTATTTGATCATACAACTCTAACTTGTGAGGCTTTATTTGATCATACATCTCTAACTTGTGAGGCTTTATTTGATCATACAACTCTAACACGTGAGGCTTTATTTGATTATACAGCTCTAGCATGTAATTCTTTATTTGGTCACAGAACTCTAGCAAGGGATTCTTTATTTAATCATACAAATCTACCATGCGATTCTTTATTTTATCATACAATTGTGGCACGTGATTTTTTAGTTCATCATACAACTTTAGCATGGGATTATTTATTTGATCATACAACTCTAAAATGTGAGGCTTTGTTTGATCATTCATCTCTAGCATGTGATTCTTTATTTCATCATACAAATCTAACATGTGAACTTTATGTCATACAACTCTGGCATGTGAATCTTTATTTGATCATAGAACTCTGTGAGGCTTTATATCATACACCTCTATCATGTGAGGCTTTGTTTCATCATACAACTCTAACATGTGATTATTTATTTGATCATACATCTCTCTCTCTCTCTCTCTCTCTCTGAACCTTAAGTGCCCAGGGCACATGGGGCTTCCGCAAGGGTTTTCCACAAATGCCTGTCTTTCGCCTTTTTTTCTGCTCTTGCCCAGGTGAGCCCTCTATTGCTCAACATCCTTTCTGTTGTTCTTCTCCATGTCTCTTTTGGTCTACCCTTACTTCTGCTCCCCTGTGGTGTCCATCTTAGTGCTATTTTTGGTAGTGAGTTGTCAGTCATTCGGAGCACATGTCCCAACCATCGCCAGCGTCTTTCCTCAATAATTGTTGTCACTGGTTTCATCTGCATTTCTGCCAATAAGATGTTATTTCTTATGGTGTTTGGCCAAAATATTTTTTTTACATCTCTAACATGTGATTATTTATTTGATCATACAACTCTAACATGTGATTATTTATTTGATCATACAACTCTAACATATGATTATTTATTTCCTCCTCCAACTCTAGCCTGCAAGTCATTATTTGACCATACAACTCTAGCGTGCATATCCTTATTTGATCATACAACTCTAGCGTGCATATCTTTATTTGATCATACAACCCCAGCTTGGAAGTCTTTATTTGATTCTACAGCTCTAGTGTGCAAGTCTTTATTTGATCATACAAATCTAGCGTGCAAGTCTGAATTTGATCATATAAGTCTAGCGTGCAAGTCTTTATTTGACAATCCAACTTTAGTATATGATTCTGTATTTGATCATACAGCTCTAGGATGTGATTGTTTATGTGACCATAAAACTCTACCATATGAGGCTTTATTTGATCATACACCTCTAGCATGTGAGGCTTTATTTGATCATACACCTCTAACATGTGAGGCTTTATTTGATCATACACCTCTAACGTACGAGGCTTTATTTGATCATACACCTCTAGCATGTGAGGCTTTATTTGATCATACACCTCTAGCATGTGAGGCTTCATTTTATCATAAAGCTCTAACATTTGAGGCTTTATTTTATCATAAAACTCTAACAAGTGAGGCTTTATTTTATCATAAAACTGTAACATATGAGATTTTATTTAATTAATCAACTCTAGTATGTGAGGCTTTATTTAACCAATCAATTCTAGCATGTGATTCTTTATATAACCGTAAAGGTAGATAGAGGTGGATGGTCCAGTTTTACAAGGCGGCAGAGAGAGAGAGAGAGAGAGAGAGTGATTGAGAAAAAAATGAATAGAAAGTGTAAGCGCAAGATGAGAATGTGTAAACGAAAAACACACAACATCCAGTATTTTGGCGTGAGTTCTTTTGTCGAGGATTACATATACAAACAAGACAAAACATATAACTAAACGAAAAACTTATCTTAGTGGCATCTTCCAGAAGTAGGAAACATAAGAATGCGTGTCCCATAGATTAGGCATAGAGACCACGTGGGGCCACAAAGGATAGCAGATGAAGCCAATCAGAAAGAAGAAGCAGAGAAAGGGAGACAAACATGTGGGCGGAAAGGAGGAAGGGCAATAGACATCTTTAAGCCGCTAAAGAAGCAGGTGTCGGTAGGGGGGAAACAGAGAGATAATGAATGAAGAACAAAAGAGGTCATAAACATCCATTTGTCGCTGGAGACGCAAAACGTGGTGGGACAGGGAAGCAGGGAGATATTTTAAAACTGGTGAATAGGACAAGACCCGGAGTGGCAATAAACACCTATAGGAACCCAGAGAAGTAGAGAAGATGGCGGTAGTGAGGGAAGTAAGAGAAAGAAATAAAAGCAGATTAAAAGTCGAAGAAAAAAGTGGAAAACTAAAGAATTTACAGGAAGCTCAAGACATTGTTAATTCCAGCTGGGAGGAGACAGCCAGCCTGGAAAATAAGGCGGTGTTCTAGGACCCTCCGAGATCATACATCAGCAGAACAAGAGCGGATCGCACTAACAGAAATGTCCTGTTTTCCCCTGTGGTTGTTAAGGCAAAATTGTTTAGCCTCAAGTGCTCAAGCCTTCTTAGAAATGTCGTTAAGATGTTGACGAAAACGATCTCCTTACAGTAAACCGTTCTCCACTTTATACTTCATATCACAACGTTTATTTAACCATGCAACTCTAGCACGTGAAAATTTATTTGATTATACAACCCTAACATGCGAGGCTTTATTTAACCACACAACTCTAGCATGTGAGGTTATTTAAACATACATCTCTAGCATGTGAGACTTTATTTGACCATAGAACTCTAACATGTTAGGTTTTATTTGACCATACAACTCTAACATGTGAAGTTTTTTTTAACCATACAACTCTAGGAATGGAGGCTTTATTTATCCATATAGATCTAACATGTTAAACTTTACTTAATCATTCAACTCTAGTATGAGATTTTATTTAATCATAGAACTCGTGTATGAGAAATTGTATTTAATCATTCAGCTCTAGTATAAGAATTTTTATTTAATCGTACAACTCTATTCCGATAAATGTGATTTAATCATACAACTCTAGTGTGAGAACTTTATTTAAACATGCAACTGTGGTGTGAGAAATGTTATTTAATCATACAACTCTAGTACGAGAAACCTTATTTAATCATACGACTCTAGTAACTTTATTTAATCATACAATTCAAGAATGAGACACATTATTTAATCATGTAATTTACTATAAACTCAAGTCTGTAAAACTATGTTTGGTAAAACAAGTGACTGTAATCTCTAATATTTAAAATGTTACTTCGTCTTATAACTATAATTTCTAATATGTAAAACTTTATTGATTACACAACTGACTGTAATCTCTAACTTGTTAAACATTATTTTCTGTCACACTGGACTTTTTATAATCTCCAGAATTAGGCGATTTATTTTTAGTCTAGCACTTGCTATCTACATTTATAATCTGTAAGCAGAAGAAATATAAATATGAATTTGTAAAAACTACGAAGATTAAGGTCATGCTCAACAGAGACATATTTTGTGCTCAAGTCTCTAAAATAACTTTTTCCTCAAAGTTTTCAGGCTGCCTTAGTTCTGCCGTAAAAATGTCGTTAAGATGTTGACGAAAACGATCTCCTTACAGTAAACCGTTCTCCACTTTATACTTCATATCACAACGTTTATTTAACCATGCAACTCTAGCACGTGAAAATTTATTTGATCATACAACCCTAACATGCGAGGCTTTATTTAACCACACAACTCTAGCATGTGAGGTTATTTAAACATACATCTCTAGCATGTGAGACTTTATTTGACCATAGAACTCTAACATGTTAGGTTTTATTTGACTATACAACTCTAATATGTGAAGTTTTTTTTTAAACATACAACTCTAGGAAAGGAGGCTTTATTTATCCATATAGCTCTAACATGTTAAACTTTACTTATTCATTCAACTCTAGTATGAGATTTTATTTAATCATAGAGCTCGTGTATGAGAAATTGTATTTAATCATTCAGCTCTAGTATAAGAATTTTTATTTAATCGTACAACTCTATTCCGATAAATGTGATTTAATCATACAACTCTAGTATGAGAACTTTATTTAAACATGCAACTGTGGTGTGAGAAATGTTATTTAATCATACAACTCTAGTACGAGAAACCTTATTTAATCATACGACTCTAGTAACTTTATTTAATCACACAATTCAAGAATGAGAAACATTATTTAATCATGTAATTTACTATAAACTCAAGTCTGTAAAACTATGTTTGGTAAAACAAGTGCCTCTAATCTCTAATATTTAAAATGTTTCTTCGTCTTATAGCTATAATCTCTAATATGTAAAACTTTATTGATTACACAACTGACTGTAATCTCTAACTTGTTAAACATTATTTTCTGTCACACTGGACTTTTTATAATCTCCAAAATTAGGCGATTTATTTTTAGTCTAGCACTTGCTATCTACATTTATAATCTGTAAGCAGAAGAAATGTAAATATGAATGTGTAAAAACTACGAAGATTAAGGTCATGCTCAACAGAGACATTTGTTGTTGTCAAGTCTCTAAAATAACTTTTTCCTCAAAGTTTTCAGGCTGCCTTAGTTCTGCCATAAAAATGTCTTCCAAAAATAATAAGTTTGCCACGAAATGAACATAATCAGTCCTGGTTTTCTCCAAGAAAAGTTGAATATGCATTTCAGAATATACTTTTTTTCCAGATATTTTTGTTCGTTTTCATACAAAATAAAATCAAACATTATGCTGCCTTTTTTATAGTTGTTAAATTCAGAGATTTTGTCATTTTATTCGTATGTTCGTTCTTCATGTTCTAAATATATTTTCATTCTTTGTCTTTTTGCTTCATATTGTGAATATTGCTTATTTTCTGATATGGTTATTACATGTTGCATTATACATATATATATATATATATGTGTGTGCGTGTGTAAGACAGCCCATAACGTTTTAACAAGTGTTGAGGCTGGTAGCATTCTAACACATATAAGACAGCCCATAACGTTTTAACAAGTGTTGAGGCTGGTAGCATTCTAACACATATAAGACAGCCCATAACATTATGACAAGTGTTGAGGCTGTTAGCATTCTAACACATATAAGACAACCCATAACGTTATGACAAGTGTTGAGGCTGTTAGCATTCTAACACATATAAGACAACCCATAACATTATGACAAGTGTAGAAGCTGTTAGCATTCTAACACATATAAGACAACCCATAACATTATGACAAGTGTAGAAGCTGTTAGCATTCTAACACATATAAGACAGCCCATAACATTATGACAAGTGTTGAGGCTGTTAGCATTCTAACACATATAAGACAACCCATAACGTTATGACAAGTGTTGAGGCTGTTAGCATTCTAACACATATAAGACAACCCATAACATTATGACAAGTGTAGAAGCTGGTAGCATTCTAACACATATAAGACAACCCATAACATTATGACAAGTGTAGAAGCTGGTAGCATTCTAACACATATAAGACAACCCATAACATTATGACAAGTGTAGAAGCTGGTAGCATTCTAACACATAAGACAACCCATAACATTATGACAAGTGTAGAAGCTGTTAGCATTCTAACACATATAAGACAACCCATAACATTATGACAAGTGTAGAAGCTGGTAGCATTCTAACACATATAAGACAACCCATAACATTATGACAAGTGTAGAAGCTGGTAGCATTCTAACACATATAAGACAACCCATAACATTATGACAAGTGTTGAGGCTGTTAGCATTCTAACACATATAAGACAACCCATAACATTATGACAAGTGTTGAGGCTGTTAGCATTCTAACACATATAAGACAACCCATAACGTTATGACAGTTGTTGAGGCTGTTAGCATTCTAACACATATAAGACAACCCATAACATTATGACAAGTGTTGAGGCTGTTAGCATTCTAACACATATAAGACAACCCATAACATTATGACAAGTGTTGAGGCTGTTAGCATTCTAACACATATAAGACAACCCATAACATTATGACAAGTGTTGAGGCTGTTAGCATTCTAACACATATAAGACAGCCCATAACGTTATGACAGTTGTTGAGGCTGTTAGCATTCTAACACATATAAGACAGCCCATAACGTTATGACAGTTGTTGAGGCTGTTAGCATTCTAACACATATAAGACAGCCCATAACGTTATGACAGTTGTTGAGGCTGGTAGCATTCTAACACACTCACAAAACAAGTTGATAAAAATCACAGGCGCCATAATATATCTCTCCCTGGTCAGGATCTATCTAACAAGACGGGCAACTTCCGCTCTAGTGACCGCCACAGTTAGTTAATACACTGTTTGTTTTCTAACATGCATATACATAGATCTGTGACGTCACTGCTTGAAGATACCAACTGCAGACATGCAAAGAAAAATTTCTTCCTTAATAACTACAATTCTACATGATTTATGTTTCTAGTCTATTGTACAATCCTGCATTATTTATGTTTCTAGTCTATTGTATAATCCTGCATTATTTATGTTTCTAGTCTATTGTATAATCCTGCATTATTTATGTTTCTAGTCTATTGTATAATCCTGCATTATTTATGTTTCTAGTCTATTGTATAATCCTGCATTATTTAGTTTCTAGTCTATTGTATAATCCTGCATTATTTATGTTCTAGTCTATTGTATAATCCTGCATTATTTATGTTTCTAGTCTATTGTATAATCCTGCATTATTTATGTTTCTAGTCTATTGTATAATCCTGCATTATTTATGTTTCTAGTCTATTGTATAATCCTGCATTATTTATGTTTCTAGTCTATTGTATAATCCTGCATTATTTATGTTTCTAGTCTGTTGCACAATCCTGCATTATTTATGTTTCTAGTCTGTTGCACAATCCTATATGATTTATAATTCTAGTCTGTTGTACGTTCTCACATGATGTATGTTTACTTAAATTCCTTGGACAGAGAAGAAAGATAAAAGACGGGCATGGAAGATATCAGTGATAATAGGAAACTGAGACGTGCAGCAGACAAATTCTGACAAGAAGAGATCACGTGACCTGTTCGTGTAGTTGATACAATAACAGCCAACTCTCAGACCATATTAACAACAACAACACAAGGAGATCCTGTGAATGTGTGTCTATTACAAGCGTGTTTTTTTATCCTTTTCTTTCTTTTGATTTTACACACAAATTTTGCTCTATGTTTTTAGTTTGTGAGTCACTCCCAAAACTTCTTCTTCTTCTTCCTCCTCCTCTTCTTCTTCTTCCTCTTCTTCTTCTTCTTCTTCTTCTTCTTCTTCTTCTGCTGCTGCTGCTACACCTGTAGTCTAGAGAGAGAAGGAGATAGGTAGAGAGAGAGGGAGATAGGGAGATAGGTAGAGAGAGAGGGAGATAGGTAGAGAGAGAGGGAGATAGGGAAATAGGTAGAGAGAGAGGGAGATAGGTAGAGAGAGAGGAAGATAGAGGGAGAGATAGATAGGTAGAGAGCGAGATAGGGAGATAGGTAGAGAGAGAGGGAAGCAGAGGGAGAGATAGAGAGAGGGAGATAGGTAGAGAGAGAGAAGGTAGAGAAAGAGAGGGAGATAGTTAGAGAGAGAGAAGGAGACAGAAGGAGAGGGGGAGAGAGAGGGAGATAGGTAGAGAGAGAGGGAGAGAGAGAGAGAGAGGGATAGAGAGAGGGAGATAGGGAGAGAGAGGGAAAGAAAGATGGGTAAGGAGAGAGGGAGACAGAGGGAGAGAGAGAGGGATAGAGAGAGGGAGAGAAAGATGGGTAGAGAGAGATGGAGACAGAGGGAGAGAGAGGGAGATAGGTAGAGAGAGAGGGAGTCATATACTGACAATTGTACTCGTATTTATGTTCTGTTAGATATGTCATGTAACAGGTGGAATAAATAGTTACATAGGTAGGTAACATGACAGATAAAATAAATAGTCACATAAGTAGGTAATGTGACATGTGGATTTATAGTCACATAGACAGGTCATATGACAGGCGGAGTAAATAGTGACATAGATAGGTCATGTGACATGTGGAGTAAATAGTCATATAGATAGGTCATGTGACAGGTAGAGTAAATAGTCACATAGATAGGTCATGTGACATGTGGAGTAAATAGTTACATAGATAGGTCATATGACAGGCAGAGTAAATAGTCACATAGATAGGTCATGTGACATGTGGAGTAAATAGTCATATAGATTGGTCATGTGACAGGCAGAGTAAACAGTTACATAAGGTACCTATGCTCATTCAACACAGAAATGTGGACAAAACTTAGACAAGACAAAGTACTCCTCATTTAAGTTAGTTAATTTCTAACTCGATCGATCCAGCTTGTCCATTGTTTTCCTGAGTAACCATCGTGATATAGCAATTAAGATCAAAAAAACTTATCAGCTGTAGTTAAAATATTTGATCTAACATGTGATTGTCATTTTGTCCACATTAGAAACGTATTTAACCATCAAGATTGATGAGCAACAAAAATATCAAAACTGATAATGAATTACATTTCTGTTCTTTCAAGCTGAAATAAGCATGTTACATTGCAACACACTTTACTGATCATTACAATGTACAGGGTTTTTTACAGGTGTAATTAGGCATGTAATTTCATGTAATTTTGTGTAATGGTAATGAAACATTCTTTTAAGCACTTTAGCTCCCATGTTTCCGCGACTGGACCCTTTCCGATAAATTGATTCAGAAACATTTGTGTAAATGTGGCAAATGTTAGGATACAAGCCAAAAAATGTCTTCGGAGGGAAATAAAATCTATACTTCCCATTTCCCATTACGAAGTGTCGTTTTATCCTTGTTGTTGTTTTATCACTAAGACTGTCAGTACCTGAAATGAAAGACAGAACAAAAATTGCTGCGATTAATTTGAGTGGACCTAAGGACAAAGTTGGCTGCCCGTATCCCGTCTTTCAGTTTTCTTACCTTAGTAACTGAAAAGTAAATGTAACTTTTATCTTCATGAACGTGTAAACATCAGTCATCCAAATGTGAGACTACCGCAAAACAAAATCTTCAAGCATGGAAACCAAGGCTGTGCATAAAATGTGAGACTATCACAACAACAACAACAAATCTTCAAGCATGGAAACCAAGGCTGTGCATAAAACGTGAGACTATCACAACAACAACAACAACAAATCTTCAAGCATGGAAACCAAGGCTGTGCATAAAATGTGAGACTATCACAACAACAACAAATCTTCAAGCATGGAAAATAAGGCTGTACATAAAATGTGGGACTATCACAACAACAACAAATCTTCAAGCATGGAAAATAAGGCTGTACATAAAATGTGAGACTATCGCAACAACAACAAATCTTCAAGCATGGAAACCAAGGCTGTACATAAAATGTGAGACTATCACAACAACAACAACAAATCTTCAAGCATGGAAACCAAGGCTGTACATAAAATGTTGGACTAGGCGACAAATCTTCAAGCATGGAAACCAAGGCTGTACACAAAATAATGGACTACCACAACAAATCTTCAAGCATGGATTGTGCATAAAATGTGGGACTACTACAAAAAAAATCCTCAAGCATGGAAACTAAGGCCGTACACAAACTGTGGGACTACCACAACAAATCTTGAAAGTCGGAGAGCAGAATAGTGCACAAAATTGGTGGGCTAAGTTTAAACAACATCGACATATGACAATAAATTTCTAAGTTTATCAACAAGAAACGCAGTGTCACTTTCTAGTGTCGTCCCAGTCTGACTGCTCCACTTATTTTTCTCTTCTACACCTAATAAAAACAACAACTTGTTTCTGTTATCATGCGCTGGAGTGCGCTGCTGTTTCTGTTTTCAAGAGCTGAATACATCAAATGTTTTGACATTCACGACTGAGGTTTTGAATTTACTGCCATAATTATACGAGGGGCGTTCAGAAAGTAATGCACCACATCGTTTTTCTCAGGAGCTGTTTATTTAAAAAGCATGAAATTTATGCACAATATTCATGGATATGTCATGTAAACATTGGTATTATTCAACATTATCCCCATCAACTTTATGGCTTTACGCCAGCGCGAAACAAGTCCATGTATTCCTAGCCCGTACTAGATTTTCTCTTGATTATATAGCCATTTCTTCGCTGCATGAATCACTCCTCGTCATCTTCACATCTTACCCCTTGGAGTGCATCTTTAAGTGGAACAAACAGATAGAAATCAGAGGGTGCCAAATCGGGACTATGGGGTGGATGAGTTAGTACAGTCCAACCCAATTTGGTGATTGCTTCCCGTGTTGCCAGACTTGTGTGAGGGCGCGCATTGTCATGAAGGAGAAGCAGGTCTGCTGGATTCTTGTGGGGCCAAACTCTGCGAAAACGTTTATTGAGTTTTTTCAATGTCTTAATGTAAGTTTGCGAATTGATTGTCTCTCTTCTTGGCATAACATCCACAAGAATCACACCTTCAATGTCCCAAAAGACAGTGATCATAACCTTTCCAGCTGAAGGAGTTGTCTTGAATTTCTTTGCTCGTGGTGACCGCGGATGATGCCATCCATAAACTGTCTTTTTGTCTCAGGTTTACAATGATGTGCACAGGTTTCGTCACCTGTTATTATCTTAGCCAAAAAGGTTTTCACCCTCAGCATTGAAACGCTCCAACAATTCAGTAGAAATTGCTTTCCTTTGCAGTCGATGGTCATTTGTGAGACTTCGAGGAACTCATCTTGCGCAAACCTTAGAAAATCCGAGAGCTTTTATAACTGCATTTGCACTACCATTGCTGACTGACAGCTTTAAGGCCAATTGTTCAGTAGTGATACGCCTATCAGTAAGAATAATGCTCTCAGCGCATTTCAACATTTCTGCCTTGGTAGCTGTGGCAGGATATCCGATCATGCAACTCCTTATCTCCACTTATTGATTCTTTGATTCTCTGAATCCAGCGACTGACTGTACTCCTGTCGACTGCAGAGCTTCTATATACATCACATAGACGTTTGTGAATGTTCACAACAGTTTCCTTCTCTGCAACGAGAAATTCTATCACAATTCGCTGCTTATACCGCAAGTTGCTAACACGCTCCATTTCGACGGTTAGGGCAGCCATATTCTTTGGCCGGTTGCGGTGAAATTTGGTTCTCATAATCGGCACATGCCATTTTTAAAGTGTGCAAAATTTCATGTTTCTTATTCATTATTAGCTAAGCAAAACGATGTGGTGCATTACTTTCTGAACGCCCCTCGTAGATTATATTGCCAAGCAAAACAGACAAAATACAGAATCTCTGTTAGACAGTGTACTAGCCATTCAGGTAAATAATAGTAAGGCGAGTCAAAAAGTAATCTTGATTTTGTTCTGAAAATCTAAATCTGGAAGAGGCCAACTGCAGTACAGTTATGTTATCTCCTCCCTCTATGGATGTATGTGTGCGGACAAACGTCGGCCATTTTGGAAAATGACGTCTGCAGACGAGATCAAAAATGGCCTAAAAACCATGCAGAAGAGAAGAAGAGCTTGCAGTTTTTATTAGGCAGTGAAGGTGAGAAGCCTGCAGATATTCGTGGCAGAATAAAGAGGCAGAATGAGCACACACATGTCTCTTCAGAGTGTCACGGGAAGTTTAAAATCGAGTGCCAGATTTGACAGATACACTGCATATGGGCAGGCCTCACACTGCAAATAGGCCTGACGCTAACTTTCAATGGGAATATATGATATGGAAAGCAATCGATACATTGGCTAGAGAACTAACTCAGTGCACCACACAATTCATGACTTTCTGGAATACTGAAAATTATCCAGATAGATACCATAAAAGTTCATCCCCAAAATTCTCCAGATAGAAACCATAACAGTTCACAGACAAAATTCTCCAGATAGACACCATACCAGTTCACACATAAAATTCTCCAGATAGACACCATAACAGTTAACACATAAAATTCTCCAGATAGACATCATAACAGTTCACACATAAAATTCTCTGGATAGATATCATAACCTTTCACATACAAAATTCTACTACCACTATCAGCACCAACAAATAAGTTGCTTGTGAACCACTACCAACAATAACAAGTAACCTGCTGAATAAAAACAACTACCAACATCGACAAATAATCTGCTTGATAGCCATTATCAATAGCGACAAATAATCTGCTTGATAACCATTACCAATAGCGACAGATAATCTGCTTGATAACCATTACCAATAGCGACAAATAATCTGCTTGATAACCATTACCAATAGCGACAGATAATCTGCTTGATAACCACTTGAAACATGCATTCAGAAACTAAGTAAAACCGTTTTAGCCAACTTCACTTCCAACTCCATTCTTGCGTTGCAGCATCTTCAATATAAAGTCGACCGCAAGAACTTACTATTTTCACTATAAAGTCGACTGGAAGAACTTTATATCTTCGCTATAAATTTGACAGCAACAATTTTATATCTTCACTATAAATTCGATTTTATATCCTCTTGAACGCTTTTCCAGAACCAGTTACAAGTACAGGGAGTTTGTCACCAGTCAGTTCAGTTTATTTCTGTGATTCTTTATTTGATCTTAAGCCTCTAACATGTGGATCGTTATTTGACCAAATACCTATAACATGTGATTCTTTATGTGATCATATAACTCTAACATGTGATTCTTTATGTGATCATATAACCCTAACATGTGATTCTTTATGTGATCATACAACTCTAACGTGTGATTCTTTATTTGATCATACACCTCTAACACGTGATTGTTATTTAACAATACAACTCTAAAATGTGATTCTTTACTTGATCATACAACTCTAACATTTGAGGCTTTATTTGATCATACAACTCTTATATGTAATTCTTTACTTGATCATACAACTCTAACATGTGATTCTTTGTTTGATCACACAACTCTAACATGTGAAGCTTTATTTAAACACACAACTCTAACATGTGATTATTTATTTCATCATACAGGTCTAACATGTGATTCTTTATTTGATCACTAAACTCTAACATGTGATTCTTTATTTCATCATACAACTTTAACATGTGAGGCTTCATCTGATCATACAGCTCTAATACATGAGGCTTTATTTGATTACACAACTCTAACCTGTGAGGCTTTATTTGATCATACAACTCTAATACGTGAGGCTTTATTTGATTATACAACTCTAGCATGTGATTCTTTATTTTGTCATACAAGTCTGCCACGTGGTTTTTTATTTGATCATACAGCTCTAGCTTTGATTATTTATTTGATCATACACCTCGAATATGTGAGGCCTTGCTTGATCATACAACTCTAGCATGTGATTCTTTATTTCATCATACAACTCTAACATGTGAATTTTATATCATACAACTCTGGCATGTGAATCTTTATTTGATCATACAACTCTAACATGTTAGACTATTTGATTATACAACTCTATAATGTGATTCATTATTTGATCATACAGCTCTAACATGTGAGGCTTTATATCATACAACTTTATCATCTGAGGCTTTAGTTCATCATACAACTCTAACATATGATTATTTATTTGAGCATACAACTCTAACATGTGATTATTTATTTCCTGATACAACTCTAGCGTGCAACCCTTTAATTGATCATACAGCTCTAGCGTGGAAGTCATTATTTGACCATACAACTCTAGTCTGCAAGTCTTTATTTGACCATAAACTCTAGCTTGCATATCTTTATTTGATCATACAACTCTAGCGCGGAAGTCTTTATTCGATCATACAACTCTAGCCTGCAAATCTTTATTTGATCATACAACTCTAGCCTGCAAATCTTTATTCGATCATACAACTCTAGCCTGCAAATCTTTATTTGATCATACCACTCTATCGTGCAAGTCTTTATTTGATTCTACAACTCTAGTGTGCAAGTCTTCATTTGATCATACAACTCTAGCGTGCAAGCTGAATTTGATTTTATAAATATAGTGTACAAGTCTTTAATTGACCATACAACTTTAACATATGATTCTTTATTTGATCATACAGCTCTAGCATGTGATTGTTTATTTCACCATACAATTTTAGCATATGAGGCTTTATTTGATCATACACCTCTAACATGTGAGGTTTTATTTGATCACACACCTCTAACATGTGAGGATTTATTTGATCTTACACTTCTAGCATGTGAGGCTTTATTTGATCATACACCTCTATCATGTGAGGATTTATTTGATCATACACCTCTAACATGTGAGGCTTTATTTGATCATACACCTCTATCATGTGAGGATTTATTTGATCATACACCTCTAACATGTGAGGCTTTATTTGATCATACACCTCTATCATGTGAGGATTTATTTGATCATACACCTCTAACATGTGAGGCTTTATTTGATCATACATCTCTAACATATGAGGATTTATTTGACCACACACCTCTAACGTATGAGGCTTTATTTGATCTTACACTTCTAGCATGTGATGTTTTATTTGATCATACATCTTTAACATGTGATGCTTTGTTTGTTCATACACCTCTAACATGTGACGTTTTATTTTATTATAAAACTCTAACATGTGAGGCTTTATTTTATTATAAAACTCTAACATGTGAGGCTTTATTTTATTATAAAACTCTAACATGTGAGGCTTTATTTTATCATAAAACTCTAAAATGCGAGGCTTTATTCTATCATATAACTCTAACATGTGAGGCTTTATTTTATCATATAACTCTAACATGTGAGGCTTTATTTAAGCATACAATTCTAGCATGTGATTCTTTATATACCCGTAAAGGTAGATAGAGGTGGATTGGTCCAGTTTTACAAGGCGGCAGAGAGAGAGAGAGAGAGAGAGAGAGAGAGAGAGAGAGAGAGAGAGAGTGACTGAGAAAAAAAGAATAGAAAGTGTGAGAGCAAGATGAGAATGTGTAAACGAAAAACATACAACATCCAACATTTTGGCGTGAGCTCTTTTGTCGAGGATTACATATACAAACAAGACAAAACATATAACTAAACGAAAAACTTATCTTAGTGGCATCCTCCAAAAGTAGGAAACACAAGAATGCGTGTCCCATAGACTAGGCATAGAGACCACATGGGGCTACAAAAGATAGCAGATGAAGCCAGTCAGAAAGAAGAAGCAGAGAAATGGAGATAAACATGTGGGGGGAAAGGGGGAAGGGCAATAGACATCTTTAAGCCGCTAAAGAAGCAGGCGTCGGTAGGGGGGAAACAGAGAGATAATGAATGAAGAACAAAAGAGATCATAAACATCCATTGGTCGCTGGAGACGCAAAACGTGGTGAGACAGGGAAGTAGGGAGATATTATAAAACTGGTGAATAGGACAAGACCTTCAGGGGCAATAAACACTTATAGGAAGCCAGAGAAGAAGAGAAGATGGGGGTAGGGAGGGAAGTAAGAGAAAGAAACAAAAGTAGAGTAAAAATCGAAGAAAAATTGGAAAACTAAATAAGTTATAGGAAGCTGAAGACATTCTTAATTCCAACTGGGTGGAGACAGCCAGCCTGGAAAATAAGGCGCTGTTCTAGGATTCTCCGAGATCGTACATCAGCAGAACAAGAGCGGATCGCACTAACAGAAATGTCCTGTTTTCCCCTATGGTTGTTAAGGCAAAACTGTTTAGCCTCAGGTGCCAAAGCCCTCTTAGAAATGTCGTTAAGATGTTGACGAAAACGATCTCCCAATAGTAAACCGGTCTCCACTTTATACTTCATATCACAACGTTTATTTAACCATGCAATATAGCATGTGAAAATTTTTTTGATCAAAAAAATGCAACATGCGAGGCTTTATTTAACCATACAACTCTAACATATGAAGCTTTATTTAACCATACAACTCTAGCGTGTGAGGCTTTATTTAACCATACATCTCTAGTATGTGAGAATTTATTTGACCATACAACTCTAACATGTGAAGTTTTATTTAACCATACAACTCTAGGAATGGAGGCTTTATTTAATCATATAGCTCTAACATGTTAAACTTTATTTAAACATTCAACTCTAGTATGAGATTTTATTTAATCATAGAACTCGTGTATGAGAAATTTTATTTAATCATTCAGCTCTAGCATAAAAATTGTTATTTAATCGTACAACTTTATTACGATAAATGTGATTTAATCTTACAACTCTAGTGTGAGAACTTTATTTAAACATGCAACTGTGGTATGAGAAATGTTATTTAATCATACAACGCTAGTATGAGAAACCTTATTTAATCATACAACTCTAGTAACGTTATTTAATCATGCAACTCTAGTACGAGAACTTTATTTAATCATACAACTGTAGTATGAGAAATGTTATTTAATCATACAACTCTAGTATGAGAAATCTTATTTAATCATACGACTCTAGTAACTTTATTTAATCATACAATTCAAGAATGAGAAACTTTATTTAATCATATAATTTACTATAAACTCTTGTCTGTAAAACTATATTTAATAAAACAAGTGCCTGTAATCTCTAATATGTAAAATCTTACTTGGTGTTATAACTATAATCTCTAGTATGTAAAACTTTATTGATTACACAACTGACTGTTACCTCTAACTTGTTAAACATTATTTTCTGTCACACTGCACTTTTTGTAATCTCCAGAATTAGGCGATTTATTTTAGTCTAGCACTTGCTATTCTACATTTATAATCTGTAAGGAGAAGAAATATAAATATGGATTTCTAAAAACTACGAAGATTAAGGTCATGCTAAACAGAGACATTTTTTGTGCTCAAGTCTCTAAAATAACTTTTCCTCAAAGTTTTCAGGCTGCCTTAGTTCTGCTGTAAAAATGTCTTCCAAAAATAATAAGTTTGCCACGAAATGAACATAATCAGTCCTGGTTTTCTCCAAGAAAAGTTGAATATGCATTTCAGAATATACTTTTTTTTCCAGATATTTTTGTTCGTTTTCATACAAAACAAAATCAAACATTATGATGCCGTTTTATTATAGTTGTTAAATTCAGAGATTTTGTCATTTTACTCGTATGTTCGTTCTTCATATTCTAAATATATTTTCATTCTTTGTCTTTTTGCTTCATATTGTGAATATTGCTTATTTTCTGATATGGTTATTACATGTTGAATTATACACACACACACACATATATATATATATATATATATATATATATATATGGGTGTGTATATAAGACAGCCTATGATGTTATAACAAGTGTTGAGGCTGTTAGCATTCTAACACATATAAGACAACCCATAACATTATGACAAGTGTAGAAGCTGTTAGCATTCTAACACATATAAGACAGCCCATAACATTATGACAAGTGTAGAAGCTGTTAGCATTCTAACACACTCACAAAACAAGTTGATAAATATCACAGGCGCCATAATATATCTCTCCCTGGTCAGGATCTACTGTACCTCTCATAAAGCGGGCAACTTCCGCTCTGTTCACACAGTTAGTTAATACACTGATATTTTCTACCAAGCATATAAATAGGTCTGTGACACCCACAGTTAGTTAATACACTAATATTTTCTACCAAGCATATAAATAGGTCTGTGACACCCACAGTTAGTTAATACACTAATATTTTCTACCAAGCATATAAATAGATCTGTGACACCCACAGTTACTTAATACACTGATATTTTCTACCATGCATATAAATAGGTCTGTGACACCCACAGTTAGTTAATACACTAATATTTTCTACCAAGCATATAAATAGATCTGTGACACCCACAGTTACTTAATACACTGATATTTTCTACCATGCATATAAATAGGTCTGTGACAGCCACAGTTAGTTAATACACTGATATTTTCTACCAAGCATATAAATAGATCTGTGACGTCACTGCTTGAAGATACCAACTGCAGACGTGCAAAGAAAAGTTTCTTCATTAATAACTACAATTCTACATGATTTATGTTTCTAGTCTGTTGTATAATCCTGCATTATTTATATTTCTAGTCTGTTGCACAATCCTATATGATTTATGATTCTAGTCTGTTGTACGTTCTCACATGATGTATGTTTACTTAAATTCCTTGGACAGAGAAGAAAGATAAAAGACGGGCATGGAAGATATCAATGCTAATAGGAAACTGAGACGTGCAGCAGACAAATTCTGACAAGAAGAGATCACGTGACCTGTTTGTGTGGTTGATACAATAACAGCCAACTCTCAGACCATATTAACAACAACAACAACACAAGGAGATCCTGTGAATGTGTGTCTATTACAAGCGTGTTTTTTTATCCTTTTCTTTCTTTTGATTTTACACACAAATTTTGCTCTATGTTTTTAGTTTGTGAGTCACTCCCAAAACTTCTTCTTCTTCTTCTGCTGCTGCTACACCTGTAGTCCTGCAGACAGGGATATAATGAAAGCAGTTACCTCCAGATTATGAAGACTGCCTGATAGCTTCTGTCTCAGATCCAGACCCTGTAACTAGCTATGAAGGTCAGTTTACACACACAATAAAAACAAAATCTCCATATTCACGATGTCTGCTGCTTCTTTCATGGACTCCTCGTGGGCCTACAAACTAAAATCTGTTCAGTCTTATCATTACTTTCCCTAGCAGTCGGTTAGAATGTATTGTTGTTTGTTATTTCATTAATTTTATGCCTACAGCCTGGCATTATGTAAGTAGTAATATTAGCGTGGGTTACTCCAGCTAATCCAGTCTCGGGTCTGTGTCTCCAAGCACAAATTTGTGTTGATGTGTCTGTCTCTTCTTTCTCAGCACAATTTAAAATACACAAAAATATGGGGAACATGTTGTGAGAAACGGAACAAAACGAAATTGGTTGGAGGAGAGGGAGAGGGGGAAAGAGAGAAAGAGAGAGAGAGAGGAGGAGAGAGAAGGAGATAGGTAGAGAGAAAGGGAGACAGAGGGAGAGATAGAGAGAGATATAGAGGGGGAGACAGAGGGAGAGATAGAGAGAGAGAGGGAGAGAAAGATGGGTAGAGAGAGAGAAGGAGACAGAGGGAGAGATAGAGAATAAATGAATGAATGAATGAATAACCTTTATTTTTCAAGGGTAAAGAATTGGGCACGCAGGCCCGTCTTACATTCTGCCCTTCATCACTCCATCTTTCATTCTTCCCACACACTTGATTTAGTAAAAAAAAATACAAATTAAATTAGTAAAAACATATCAAAAGAGTGTAAGATTTAACTACTACATTCAAGGTAAAAGAGAAGAAGTAATTAACCTAATAAAATAGCACTCACGCACACATACACCCGCAGACATATACATAAATAAAAATACATTGTAAATACAGGTCTTCTAACATATGTTTTTTTTTAACAAACATTAAAATAATTCCTAACAATATCTAACAAGTTACTTTTCTAACTATGTCATTGAAGTACTTGATGGTTTACGAGCCATGTGTTGAGAGAGTGCTGGTTATTTTATGGAGGCATATAATTACAAGCAAGTAAATAATGAAAAAGGTTTGAGTTAAAGGATGAAGTATTACCAATGGATTTTAAATTGTAGGGGAGGGTGTTCCAGAGTTGTACTGCAGAGTATGCAAGGCTTTTCTTGTACAGATCAATCCTGGGTTTAGGAAGAAGACAGTTTTTTAAACGCTGGCTATGTTTAGTGTTATATGTAAACATTGACCACAAGTAAGGCGGAGCATTGTGCGACAGAATTCTGTGAACAAACTTAACTTTGTTAAAAATGATTCTATTTTTGAGGGGTAGAATTTTGAGTTGTTTGTGTTGATCTACAGTCTGTACTGGGTGTTTGTCACAAATAAGATTTAATGCTCGCTTGTGAATTGAGTGGAGCCTTTTTGTGTTTGAGACTGAGCATCCATCCCAGATTGTGGAACAGTAATCTAAGTGTGTTTGTATGTGTGATATGTATTATATTTTTCTTGTGTCTTTGTCGATAAAGTGTTTAATTTTGGCTAATTGGTAAACTTTCTGTGCAATCAAGTTTGTTAGGTTATGTACGTGAGAATTCCA
Organism: Achatina immaculata; assembly: GCA_009760885.1. NCBI lineage: Eukaryota > Metazoa > Mollusca > Gastropoda > Stylommatophora > Achatinidae > Lissachatina > Lissachatina immaculata. The sequence goes on from CM019692.1 coordinate 41,788,285, forward strand.
AGTTAAACGCTGATTAATGATGAGTCCTAGGGTTTTATGTTCATGAACATTTTCTATTGCCTTAGTCCCAGCACAAAGCTGTAGTGAAGTTTTTTTTTGCATTTTGCAGTTTCTGTCTTGTAGTGATGAGCATGGATTTTGTTTTGTTGGTGTTTATCAACATACCATTTTTATTACTCCATTTAATCAAACTGTTTATATCATTTTGGAGCGTTGTCTGTAGTTTATTGATGAGAAGGAGAGAGAGAGGGGGGGGGGGAGATAGGTAGAGAGAGAGAAGGAGACAGAAGGAGAGGGGAGAGAGAGGGAGATATGTAGAGAGAGATGGAGACAGAGGGAGAGGGGGAGAGAGAGAGGGAGATAGGGAGAGAGAGGGAGAGAAAGATGGGTAGAGAGAGAGGGAGACAGAGGGAGAGAGAGAGAGAGGGAGAGAAAGATGGGTAGAGAGAGATGGAGACAGAGGGAGAGGGAGAGAGAGGGAGATAGGTAGAGAGAGAGGGAGACAGAGGGAGAGATAGAGAGAGAGGGAGAGAGAGAGAGAAAGATGGGTAGAGAGAGAGGGAGACAGAGGGAGAGATAGAGAGAGATGGAGATAGAGAGAGATGGAGACAGAGGAAGAGATAGAGAGAGGGAGATAGGTAGAGAAAGAAGGAGACCGAGGGAGAGACAGAGAGAGAGGGAGAGAGAGAAAGATGGGTAGAGAGAGAGGGAGACAGAGGGAGAGAGAGATAGAGAGAGAGGGAGAGAAAAATGGGTACAGAGAGAGGGAGAGATAGAGAGAGGGAGGGAGAGATAGAGAGAGAGGGAGAGATAGAGAGAGGGAGGGAGAAGGATAGAGAGAGAGGGAGAGATAGAGAGAGAGAGGGAGAGATAGAGAAGGAGAGAAAGATGGGGAGAGAGAGAGGGAGAGATAGAGAGCAAAGGAGAGAGAGGGAGATAGGTAAAGAGAAAGAAGGAGACAGAAGGAGAGGGGGAGAAAGAGGGAGATAGAGAGAGAGGGAGACAGAGGGAGAGGGGGAGAGAGGGAGAGAGAGGGGGAGAGAGGGGAGAAAGAGAGAGGGAGATAGGTAGAGAGAGAGGGAGATAGAGGGAGAGATATAGAGAGAAAGAGGGAGATAGACGGAGAGGGAGATATATAGAGAGAGAGGGAGAGAGAGGAGGAGAGAGATAGAGAGAGAGGGAGAGATAGAGAGAGGGGGAGAGAAATGAAAAGACAAGTCCAGCAGATAGAAAGCATTTAATGAATGCTTTTTAGCTGATCGATCTACCACTAGACACTGCTGAACAGAGAGAAAATGTCTTCACAAAACTCAGACATGAACAAGGAGTTAGTTTTCTCTAGTTTGTCGTTTCTGTCCTTGGCTCTCTCATCCCAAACTAAATTCTTGATCGTGTCTGGCACGTACTAGAACGAGGTCATACAACTCCTCTCTCTCCTGTAAGGGTAGTAAGTTCTTGCTTCAGTTATCTCCTCTTGAATGTGGTTATTTCCCCTTGCGATAGAATGTCATCTGTTATGTTAGATTTCTTGGTTTCTTGTTGGTGTCTCTCATCTCTTGTTTCATCTCTCTAACCTGCATCTTTCTCTTTATCATCATCGTCATCATCATCATCATCATTGATTATCATTGAATATGTTTTATCAGCCACTGAGATAATCTGACATAAACATGTGGAGTGGAGTTATGGAAAGTTAAGACCATTATATTCATTATTCTTGTCCCGGTCTATGATTATTTTTCTGTTATTTCTTGTCATAGTCTCTGATTATTTTTCTTTTATTTTCATGTCTCAGTCTCCGATTATTATCCTGTTATTTCTTGTCCAGCCTCTGATTATTATCCTGTTATTTTCATGTCCCAGTCTCTGACTATTATCCTGTTATTTTCATGTCCCAGTCTCTGACTATTTTCCTGTTATTTTCATGTCCCAGTCTCTGACTATTATCCTGTTATTTCTTGTCCAGCCTCTGATTATTATCCTGTTATTTCTTGTCCAGCCTCTGATTATTATCCTGTTATTTCTTGTCCAGCCTCTGATTATTATCCTGTTATTTCTTGTCCAGCCTCTGATTATTATCCTGTTATTTCTTGTCCAGCCTCTGATTATTATCCTGTTATTTCGTGTCCAGCCTCTGACTATTATCCTGTTATTTCTAGTCCAACCTCTGACTATTATCCTGTTATTTCTTGTCCAGCCTCTGATTATTATCCTGTTATTTCTTGTCCAGCCTCTGACTATTATCCTGTTATTTCTTGTCCTAGTCACTGACTATTATCCTGTTATTTCTTGTCCAGCCTCTGATTATTATCCTGTTATTTCTTGTCCCAGTCTCTGACTATTTTCCTGTTATTTTCATGTCCCAGTCTCTGATAACTTTCCTGTTATTTTCTTTCTTCTTATCAGCCGTTTTCTCTTTCTTGCACTATTAATATTTTCACTTCAAAGATTCATCTTACTATTCATTGTCAAGCAGTGGTTGTATGTTTTGTTTTCTATAGCAGGCAGGCAATCGCCTTCCTGAAAGTTATTTTTGACACATAAATGTGATATCACGGGAGCCATAACGTCTTTCTCTGGTCACTGGCTCTTGTGCCTCTCATACAGCAGGCAAGCTCGGCACATTGCGTGTGTGTTTGGGTGTAGCAAAAGTATGCACTGACAAAGCTGAGAGTCGGGAAGGTCAGGTAAGAGTAACCATTATGAATGTTATTGTACATCCTATAATAACCAGGTACACATATCTGTATATCTTATAAATAGGTACACATATCTGTATATCTTATAACCAGGTAGACGTGTCTGTATATCTTATAACCACGTAGACGTGTCTGTATATCTTATAACCTGGCACACGTGTCTGTATATCTTATAACCACGTAGACGTGTCTGTATATCTTATAACCACGTAGACGTGTCTGTATATCTTATAACCAGATACACGTGTCTGTAGGTATTCGTGTCTGTATATCGTATAACCAGGTAGACGTGTCTGTATATCTTATAACTAGGTACACGTGTCTGTATATCTTATAATTAGGTAGACGTGTCTGTATATCTTATAACTAGGTACACGTGTCTGTATATCTTATAACTAGGTAGACGTGTCTGTATATCTTATAACTAGATACACGTGTCTGTATATCTTATAACCTGGTAGACGTGTCTGTATATCTTATAACTAGGTACACGTGTCTGTATATCTTATAACTAGGTACACGTGTCTGTATATCTTATAACTAGGTAGACGTGTCTGTATATCTTATAACTAGGTACACGTGTCTGTATATCTTATAACCTGGTAGACGTGTCTGTATATCTTATAACTAGGTACTCGTGTCTGTATATCTTATAACTAGGTACACGTGTCTGTATATCTTATAAATATGTAGACGTGTCTGTATATCTTATAACCTGGTAGACGTGTCTCTATATCTTATAACTAGATACACGTGTCTGTATATCTTATAACTAGGTACACGTGTCTGTATATCTTATACCCTGATAGACGTGTCTGTATATCTTATAACTAGGTACACGTGTCTGTATATCTTATAGCTAGGTACACGTGTCTGTATATCTTATAACTAGATACTCGTGTCTGTATATCTTATAACTAGGTACACGTGTCTGTATATCTTATAACTAGGTACACGTGTCTGTATATCTTATAACTAGGTACTCGTGTCTGTATATCTTATAACTAGGTACACGTGTCTGTATATCTTATAACCTGGTAGACGTGTCTGTATATCTTATAACTTGGTACACGTGTCTGTATATCTTATAACTAGGTAGACGTGTCTGTATATCTTATAACTAGGTACTCGTGTCTGTATATCATATAACTAGGTAGACGTGTCTGTATATCTTATAACCTGGTAGACGTGTCTGTATATCTTATAACTAGATACACGTGTCTGTATATCTTATAACCTGGTAGACGCGTCTGTATATCTTATAACTAGGTACACGTGTCTGTATATCTTATAACCTGGTAGACGTGTCTGTATATCTTATAACCTGGTAGACGTGTCTGTATATCTTATAACCTGGTAGACGTGTCTGTATATCTTATAACTAGGTAGACGTGTCTGTATATCTTATAACCTGGTAGACGTGTCTGTATATCTTATAACTAGGTACACGTGTCTGTATATCTTATAACTAGGTAGACGTGTCTGTATATCTTATAACTAGGTACTCGTGTCTGTATATCTTATAACTAGGTACACGTGTCTGTATATCTTATAACTAGGTACTCGTGTCTGTATATCTTATAACTAGGTACACGTGTCTGTATATCTTATAACTATGTACTCGTGTCTGTATATCTTATAACTAGGTACACGTGTCTGTATATCTTATAACTAGGTAGACGTGTCTGTATATCTATAACTAGGTACTCGTGTCTGTATATCTTATAACTAGGTACACGTGTCTGTATATCTTATAGCTAGGTACACGTGTCTGTATATCTTATAACTAGATACTCGTGTCTGTATATCTTATAACTAGGTACACGTGTCTGTATATCTTATAACTAGGTACACGTGTCTGTATATCTTATAACTAGGTACTCGTGTCTGTATATCTTATAACTAGGTACACGTGTCTGTATATCTTATAACCTGGTAGACGTGTCTGTATATCTTATAACTTGGTACACGTGTCTGTATATCTTATAACTAGGTAGACGTGTCTGTATATCTTATAACTAGGTACTCGTGTCTGTATATCTTATAACTAGGTAGACGTGTCTGTATATCTTATAACCTGGTAGACGTGTCTGTATATCTTATAACTAGATACACGTGTCTGTATATCTTATAACCGGTAGACGCGTCTGTATATCTTATAACTAGGTACACGTGTCTGTATATCTTATAACCTGGTAGACGTGTCTGTATATCTTATAACCTGGTAGACGTGTCTGTATATCTTATAACCTGGTAGACGTGTCTGTATATCTTATAACTAGGTAGACGTGTCTGTATATCTTATAACCTGGTAGACGTGTCTGTATATCTTATAACTAGGTACACGTGTCTGTATATCTTATAACTAGGTAGACGTGTCTGTATATCTTATAACTAGGTACTCGTGTCTGTATATCTTATAACTAGGTACACGTGTCTGTATATCTTATAACTAGGTACTCGTGTCTGTATATCTTATAACTAGGTACACGTGTCTGTATATCTTATAACTATGTACTCGTGTCTGTATATCTTATAACTAGGTACACGTGTCTGTATATCTTATAACTAGGTAGACGTGTCTGTATATCTTATAACTAGGTACTCGTGTCTGTATATCTTATAACTAGGTACACGTGTCTGTATATCTTATAACTAGGTAGACGTGTCTGTATATCTTATAACTAGGTACACGTGTCTGTATATCTTATAACTATGTACTCGTGTCTGTATATCTTATAACTAGGTACACGTGTCTGTATATCTTATAACTAGGTACACGTGTCTGTATATCTTATAACTAGGTACTCGTGTCTGTATATCTTATAACTAGGTACACGTGTCTGTATATCTTATAACTAGGTACACGTGTCTGTACATCTTATAACTAGGTACACGTGTCTATATATCTTACAACCAGGTACATGTGTCTGTATATTTCATTATAACTATTTACACATGCCAGTATATCCTATTATATCGGATACACATGCCTGTATATCCCATTATAGCAATGTACACATGCCAGTATATCCTGTTATATCGGATACACCTGCCTGTATATCCCATTATAACAATGTACACGTGCCAGTATATCCCATTATAACCATGTACACATGTCTGTTACTCCCATTATAATCGTGTATTCATGTCTGTATATCCCATTATAACCAGATAAACATGACTGTACAGTAGATCCTATTATAACCAGGTAGACGTCTGTATATCCTATTATAATCAGTTAAACATGTATGTATATTACACTATAACCAGATAGACATGGCTGTATTATAACCAGTTAAATATGTCTGTATATTCCATTATAACCAGGTAGACTTTTCCAGAGCAGAAAACCACAGATACTGCAAACACACAGAGAAATAGGACACTAACAATTACAGTCTGACCAAACAAGGCGAAGACTTCTAGCCGGATCTGTGTAGCACAGTAGCCCGCCTTTCAGGTACACAGAAGGCTACAGTTGTGCCTGACATATCTGGAAGTAGCCAGGCGTATCTTGTGATCACGTGGGACAGAAAATGTCTGTGTGTGCCCGAGAATGGCGCGACTTTCTGGTCAGAGTGTTACTGGTTGCTTCCATTCTTCTTCTCCAACCAGGTCAGTTCATCATGTGTCAATGTTTAGTTCATTTCTTATTATGTGTCAATGTTTAGTTCATTTCTTATCATGTGTCAATGTTTAGTTCATTTCTTATCATGTGTCAGTGTTTAGTTCATTTCTTATCATGTGTCAATGTTTAGTTCATTTCTTATCATGTGTCAATGTTTAGTTCATTTCTTATCATGTGTCAGTATTTAGTTAATTTCTTATCATTTGTCAATGTTTAGTTCATTTCTCGTTTTATCTCTTTTTAAATTTCACTTTCAAATTTTATCATTCTCATTTTGTCTTCTAACGTTTTGATTTTTTGTGTTGTAACTTTCATTTCCAAGGAAAAAAAAAGTCATGGACAGACTTACGCGGTGGCACAACAACAAATCAGCAACTAAACTGATAGAAAGTATCAAGGAACGAGATCTGTTGCGATGCGTATACACCAATGCCTACCTACATGGCACATGATGATGATGATGATGATGATGATGATGATGATGATGATGAGCTTTTATTTCTTACCACGTAAATCTGATTACTAACTTTAATGCTGCCTTTTTAAAAATGTCCCTTTTGAAAATGTCGTTTTCTTGTGTTTTCTCGAAGAATCTTTTCTTACAACCAGGTACATGTGTCTGTATATTTCATTATAACTATTTACACATGCCAGTATATCCTATTATATCGGATACACATGCCTGTATATCCCATTATAGCAATGTACACATGCCAGTATATCCTGTTATATCGGATACACCTGCCTGTATATCCCATTATAACAATGTACACGTGCCAGTATATCCCATTATAACCATGTACACATGTCTGTTACTCCCATTATAATCGTGTATTCATGTCTGTATATCCCATTATAACCAGATAAACATGACTGTACAGTAGATCCTATTATAACCAGGTAGACGTCTGTATATCCTATTATAATCAGTTAAACATGTATGTATATTACACTATAACCAGATAGACATGGCTGTATTATAACCAGTTAAATATGTCTGTATATTCCATTATAACCAGGTAGACTTTTCCAGAGCAGAAAACCACAAATACTGCAAACACACAGAGAAACAGGACACAAACAATTACAGTCTGACCAAACAAGACGAAGACTTCTAGCCGGATCTGTGTAGCACAGTAGCCCGCCTTTCAGGTACACAGAAGGCTACAGTTGTGCCTGACATATCTGGAAGTAGCCAGGCGTATCTTGTGATCACGTGGGACAGAAAATGTCTGTGTGTGCCCGAGAATGGCGCGACTTTCTGGTCAGAGTGTTACTGGTTGCTTCCATTCTTCTTCTCCAACCAGGTCAGTTCATCATGTGTCAATGTTTAGTTCATTTCTTATTATGTGTCAATGTTTAGTTCATTTTTTATCATGTGTCAATGTTTAGTTCATTTCTTATCATGTGTCAGTTTTTAGTTTTTTTTTCTTATCATGTGTCAGTGTTTAGTTAATTTCTTATCATTTGTCAATGTTTAGTTCATTTCTTATCATGTGTCAGTATTTAGTTAATTTCTTATCATTTGTCAATGTTTAGTTCATTTCTCGTTTTATCTCTTTTTAAATTTCACTTTCAAATTTTATCATTCTCATTTTGTCTTCTAACGTTTTGATTTTTTGTGTTGTAACTTTCATTTCCAAGGAAAAAAAAAGTCATGGACAGACTTACGCGGTGGCACAACAACAAATCAGCAACTAAACTGATAGAAAGTATCAAGGAACGAGATCTGTTGCGATGCGTATACACCAATGCCTACCTACATGACACATGATGATGATGATGATGATGATGATGATGATGATGAGCTTTTATTTCTTACCACGTAAATCTGATTACTAACTTTAATGCTGCCTTTTTAAAAATGTCCCTTTTGAAAATGTTTTCTTGTGTTTTCTCGAAGAATCTTTTCTTACATCCAACATTTGACGTTGATTTATATCACAGAAAACTCAAATATCCACTGCCTCTTCATGATTTTTCCATATCCACTGCCTCTTCATGATTTCTCCATATCTACTGCCTCTTCATCACGTGACACTTCTCCATATCCACTGCCTCTTCATCACGTGACATTTCTCCATATTCACTGCCTCTTCATCACGTGACATTTCTCCATATCTACTGCCTCTTCATCACGTGACACTTCTCCATATCCACTGCCTCTTCATGACGTGACATTTCTAGATATCCACTGCCTCTTCATCACGTGACACTTCTCCATATCCACGGCCTCTTCATGACGTGATATTTCTCCATATCCACTGCCTATTCATCACGTGACACTTCTCCATATCCACTGCCTCTTCATCACGTGACACTTCTCCATATCCACTGCCTCTTCATCACGTGACATTTCTCCATATCCACTGCCTCTTCATGACGTGACATTTCTCCATATCCACTGGAGAACAGGTTTTCTTTTCAATACCTCTCAAAGGAGAGGAGATGGAGGGATTGAGGAGGAGGAGAAGGAGGAGGAGGAGAAGAAACTTTTTTTAAACAAAACACTCAGGTAAGAATACAGGTGGGAGAAGGGTTGAAACCGGAGGTAAATGTGTACATGATCTTGGGAGTGATATTAAGGTAGTGCTATAGAGAAATGTGTACATGATCTTGGGAGTGATATTAAGGTAATACTAGAGATAAATCTGTATATTTCATTATAACTATTTACACATGCCAGTATATCCTATTATATCGGATACACATGCCTGTATATCCCATTATAGCAATGTACACATGCCAGTATATCCTGTTATATCGGATACACCTGCCTGTATATCCCATTATAACAATGTACACGTGCCAGTATATCCCATTATAGCAATGTACACATGCCAGTATATCCCATTATAACAATGTACACGTGCCAGTATATCCTATTATATCGGATACACATGCCTGTATATCCCATTATAACCAGATAAACATGACTGTACAGTAGATCCTATTATAACCAGGTAGACGTCTGTATATCCTATTATAATCAGTTAAACATGTATGTATATTACACTATAACCAGATAGACATGGCTGTATTATAACCAGTTAAATATGTCTGTATATTCCATTATAACCAGGTAGACTTTTCCAGAGCAGAAAACCACAAATACTGCAAACACACAGAGAAACAGGACACAAACAATTACAGTCTGACCAAACAAGACGAAGACTTCTAGCCGGATCTGTGTAGCACAGTAGCCCGCCTTTCAGGTACACAGAAGGCTACAGTTGTGCCTGACATATCTGGAAGTAGCCAGGCGTATCTTGTGATCACGTGGGACAGAAAATGTCTGTGTGTGCCCGAGAATGGCGCGACTTTCTGGTCAGAGTGTTACTGGTTGCTTCCATTCTTCTTCTCCAACCAGGTCAGTTCATCATGTGTCAATGTTTAGTTCATTTCTTATTATGTGTCAATGTTTAGTTCATTTTTTATCATGTGTCAATGTTTAGTTCATTTCTTATCATGTGTCAGTTTTTAGTTTTTTTTTCTTATCATGTGTCAGTGTTTAGTTAATTTCTTATCATTTGTCAATGTTTAGTTCATTTCTTATCATGTGTCAGTATTTAGTTAATTTCTTATCATTTGTCAATGTTTAGTTCATTTCTCGTTTTATCTCTTTTTAAATTTCACTTTCAAATTTTATCATTCTCATTTTGTCTTCTAACGTTTTGATTTTTTGTGTTGTAACTTTCATTTCCAAGGAAAAAAAAAGTCATGGACAGACTTACGCGGTGGCACAACAACAAATCAGCAACTAAACTGATAGAAGGTATCAAGGAACGAGATCTGTTGCGATGCGTATACACCAATGCCTACCTACATGACACATGATGATGATGATGATGATGATGATGATGATGATGATGATGAGCTTTTATTTCTTACCACGTAAATCTGATTACTAACTTTAATGCTGCCTTTTTAAAAATGTCCCTTTTGAAAATGTTTTCTTGTGTTTTCTCGAAGAATCTTTTCTTACATCCAACATTTGACGTTGATTTATATCACAGAAAACTCAAATATCCACTGCCTCTTCATGATTTTTCCATATCCACTGCCTCTTCATGATTTCTCCATATCTACTGCCTCTTCATCACGTGACACTTCTCCATATCCACTGCCTCTTCATCACGTGACATTTCTCCATATTCACTGCCTCTTCATCACGTGACATTTCTCCATATCTACTGCCTCTTCATCACGTGACACTTCTCCATATCCACTGCCTCTTCATGACGTGACATTTCTAGATATCCACTGCCTCTTCATCACGTGACACTTCTCCATATCCACGGCCTCTTCATGACGTGATATTTCTCCATATCCACTGCCTATTCATCACGTGACACTTCTCCATATCCACTGCCTCTTCATCACGTGACACTTCTCCATATCCACTGCCTCTTCATCACGTGACATTTCTCCATATCCACTGCCTCTTCATGACGTGACATTTCTCCATATCCACTGGAGAACAGGTTTTCTTTTCAATACCTCTCAAAGGAGAGGAGATGGAGGGATTGAGGAGGAGGAGAAGGAGGAGGAGGAGAAGAAACTTTTTTTAAACAAAACACTCAGGTAAGAATACAGGTGGGAGAAGGGTTGAAACCGGAGGTAAATGTGTACATGATCTTGGGAGTGATATTAAGGTAGTGCTATAGAGAAATGTGTACATGATCTTGGGAGTGATATTAAGGTAATACTAGAGATAAATCTGTACATGATCTTGGGAGTGATATTAAGATAGTACTAGAGATAAATGTGTACATGATCTTGGGAATGATATTAAGGTAGTACTATAGATAAATGTGTACATGATCTTGGGAGTGATATTAAGGTAGTACTAGTGATAAATGTGTACATGATCTTGAGAGTGATATTAAAGTAGTACTAGAGATAAATGTGTACATGATCTTGGAAGTGATATTAAGGTAGTACTAGATATAAATGTGTACATGATCTTGGAAGTGATATTAAGGTAATACTAGATATAAATGTGTACATGATCTTGGAAGTGATATTAAGGTAATACTAGATATAAATGTGTACATGATCTTGGAAGTGATATTAAGGTAGTACTAGAGATAAATGTGTACATGATGCTGGGAGTGATAACAAAGTAGTACTGGAGATAAATGCGTATGTGAAACTGGGGGTGATATTAAGAATGTACTGGAGATAAATGTGTACATGATCTTGGAAGTGATATTAAGGTAGTACTGGAGATAAATGTGTACATGATCTTGGAAGTGATATTAAGGTAGTACTGGAGATAAATGTGTACATGATCTTGGAAGTGATATTAAGGTAGTACTAGAGATAAATGTGTACATGATACTGGGAGTGATAACAAAGTAGTACTGGAGATAAATGTGTACATTATACTAGGAGTGATATTAAGGTAGTACTAGAGATAAATGTGTACATGATACTGGGAGTGATAACAAAGTAGTACTAGAGATAAATGTGTACATGATACTAGGAGTTATAACAAAGTAGTACTGGAGATAAATGTGTACATGATACTAGGAGTGATATTAAGGTAGTACTAGAGATAAATGTGTACATGATACTAGGAGTTATAACAAAGTAGTACTAGAGATAAATGTGTACATGATACTAGGAGTTATAACAAAGTAGTACTGGAGATAAATGTGTACATGATACTAGGAGTGATATTAAGGTAGTACCGAAGGTTAAACTAAAACTCACGATCAGACGACAGATGAGATTGGAGCAGCACTAAAGAAGAGACAGAACTGAGAGAAGACCACACATTAAAGTAGAGACTGACATTAAATAAGGGACAGAGGTGAGATTAAAGAAGAGATAGAGGTGAGATTAAAGAAGAGATAGAGGTGAGATTAAAGAAGAGATAGAGGTGAGACTAGAGGTATTCTGGGAGATGTCAGCAAGATGTTTCTAAATTTATTTCTAACTTCACCTAATCTGAGACTTCAATAAGTTATCATACTCTTTTTGCACTCAGTGACATATATTACTTTACGGGACTCACATACAAATTGTTCATGGAGTGTTAGGAATTAGTTTATGGGACTTACATGTGACTCCTTCATGGAGTGCTAAGAATTAGTTTATGGGACTCACATGTGACTCCTTCATGGAGTGCTAGGAATTAGTTTATGGGACTCACATGTGACTCCTTCATGGAGTGCTAAGAATTAGATTATGGGACTCACATGTGACTCCTTCATGGAGTGCTAGGAATTAGTTTATGGGACTCACATGTGACTCCTTCATGGAGTGCTAGGAATTACTTTACGGGACTCACATACAAATTGGAGTGCTAAGAATTAGTTTATGGGACTCACATGTGACTCCTTCATGGAGTGTTAGGAATTAGTTTATGGGACTCACATGTGACTCATTCATGGAGTGCTAAGAATTAGTTTATGGGACTCACATGTGACTCCTTCATGGAGTGCTAGAAATAACTTTACGGGACTCACATACAAATTGTTCATGGAGTGCTAGGAATTAGTTTATGGGACTCACATGTGACTCCTTCATGGAGTGCTAGGAATTAGTTTATGGGACTCACATGTGACTCCTACATGGAGTGCTAGGAATTAGTTTATGGGACTCACATGTGACTCCTTCATGGATTGCTAAGAATTAGTTTATGGGACTCACATATGACTCCTTCATGGAGTGCTAGGAATTACTTCACATGACTCATGTATGAATCCTTCATGGAGTGTAGGAATAACTTTACGGGACGCACGTGTGAATCCTTCATGGAGTGCGACTACAGTTTCGACAAAGGAACCATAATTATAGCCAAAACTACAAAGCAGGATTTTGTGATTTCAACTTTCATTTATACCTTTTCATGATGATGATGATGATGTTAAAAAAAAAAAGATAAAGCAAGTACAACAAATAACCGCCTGCTTCAGTCAAAATCTGAAACAATATTTGTTTCCTACCAAGGAGACTTGCAGGTAAAGAGACTAGGTTATCGTCATGTGATATATCAAGGAAAGAGACTAAGTTATCATCATCTGATATATCAGGGAAAGAGACTTAGTTATCATGATGTGAAATAGCAAGTAAAGAGACTTAGTTATCATGATGTGAAATATCAAGTAAAGAGACTTAGTTATCATGATGTGAAATAGCAAGTAAAGAGACTTAGTTATCATGATGTGACATATCAAGTAAAGGGACTTAGTTATCATGATGTGACATATCAAGTAAAGAGACTTAGTTATCATGATGTGACATATCAAGTAAAGAGACTTAGTTATCATGATGTGACATATCAAGTAAAGAGACTTAGTTATCATGATATGAAATAGCAAGTAAAGAGACTTAGTTATCATGATGTGAAATAGCAAGTAAAGAGACTTAGTTATCATGATGTGAAATAGCAAGTAAAGAGACTTAGTTATCATGATGTGAAATAGCAAGTAAAGAGACTTAGTTATCATGATGTGAAATATCAAGTAAAGAGACTTAGTTATCATGATGTGAAATAGCAAGTAAAGAGACTTAGTTATCATGATGTGACATATCAAGTAAAGAGACTTAGTTATCATGATGTGACATATCAAGTAAAGAGACTTAGTTATCATGATGTGACATATCAAGTAAAGAGACTTAGTTATCATGATGTGACATATCAAGTAAAGGGACTTAGTTATCATGATGTGACATATCAAGTAAAGAGACTTAGTTATCATGATGTGACATATCAAGTAAAGAGACTTAGTTATCATGATGTGACATATCAAGTAAAGAGACTTAGTTATCATGATGTGACATATCAAGTAAAGAGACTTAGTTGTCTTCATGTGACGTATCCTCAGGAAAAATTGACTGCATCATATGAATTCTAATTTACTTTTTAAAAAAAACTCTCTTGAATGATACAAAAGCAATCTTTTACCTGTGTCACTTCTAAAACAAAAATCATCCACTTATCTTTCTCGTCTTTTTTTTAATTCAAGGCAAATTTTGGTTTTAATGTAACATGATCACACACAAATATTTGATTTTTTTTTTTTTTTTTGCTCCTTATATTTGCTGTCTTTTTTTAAGTTTTTTTTTTTGTAGAAGTACTTTTACATATTTTTCTTTTTACTCCCTACAACAACAAAAATGTGAAAATGACACAAATCTTCTTGGATCTCCCCCCCCCCCTTTTTGTACGTGAGACCATCAAATAAAGGCAGGAAAGCTACCCGCATTTTCTGCACAGACCAGCAGAGATTCATGGCTGGATTTGAACACTTAAAAAAAACCAGAACAAAGCAAAAAAGCAAAACACAAACGAGCAAACAAATGTTCTAGAAGATGGTCTTAATAATGTAAATATCCAGTATATCTTCAAGAAACGTATTTTTAAAACTTTTTATGGGCCAAATCGATTTTCTAGTCACGAATATCGATAAAGATATTCGACTACGGTAAACTGGGCGGAAGACGCAGGTTTCCATACTTGAATGCCATGGAAACGCAATATATGAATGTGAAATTTAAAATGTCATAGATAAAAACAGAAGCTCAATGGCTGGGTTAAAAAAAAACATACTCTCCATTTTGCTCCCAGTTAAATGTGTCGAGTTGACAGAAAAGAGATTTTTTATCGTTTCATTAATTTTCTTCCTCACATTTTTTTTTGTTTCATTAACTTTCTTTCTTATGTAAGAGAACTGTTCCTTGTCCGTGACATACTTGACTAGACCCATTTCTCTCCATCTAGTAGTCTACAACATAAACATCTAGTCTACAAAATGAACATCTATAGTCTACAACATAAACATCTATAGTCTACAACATAAACATCTATAGTCTACAACATGAACATCTATAGTCTACAACATTAACATCTAATCTACAACATGAAAATATGCAATCTACAACACACACATCTATAGTCTACAACATAAACATCTAGTCTACAACATAAACATCTGTAGTCTACAACATGAACATTCATAGTCTATAAAATAAACATCTATAGTCTACAACATAAACATCTATAGTCTACAACATGAACATCTAGTCCACAACATGAACATTTATAATCTATAAAATAAACATCTATAGTCTACAACACGAACATCTAGTCTACAACATAAACATCTGTAGTCTACAACATAAACGTCTATAGTCTACAACATGAACATTTATAGTCTACAACATGAACATCTATAGTCTACAACATGAACATCTATAATCTACAACATGAACATCTATAGTGCACAACATGAACATCTATTACCTACAACATAAACATCTATAGTCTACAACATAAACATCTATAGTCTACAACATAAACATCTATAGTCTACAACATGAACATCTATAGTCTACAACATAAACATCTATAGTCTACAACATAAACATCTATAGTCTACAACATGAACATCTATAGTCTACAACATAAACATCTAGTCTACAACATGAAAATATGCAATCTACAACACACATCTATAGTCTACAACATAAACATCTAGTCTACAACATAAACATCTGTAGTCTACAACATGAACATTCATAGTCTATAAAATAAACATCTATAGTCTACAACATAAACATCTATAGTCTACAACATGAACATCTAGTCCACAACATGAACATCTATAATCTACAACATAACATCTATAGTCTACAACACGAACATCTAGTCTACAACATAAACATCTGTAGTCTACAACATAAACGTCTATAGTCTACAACATGAACATTTATAGTCTACAACATGAACATCTATAGTCTACAACATGAACATCTATAATCTACAACATGAACATCTATAGTGCACAACATGAACATCTATTACCTACAACATAAATACCTATAGTCTACAAAATAAACATCTATAGTCTACAACATAAACATCTATAGTCTACAACATAAACATCTATAATCTACAACGTAAACATCTATAGTCTACAACATAAACATCTATAATCTACAACATAAACATCTATAGTCTACAATATGAACATCTATAATCTACGACATAAACATTTATAGTCTACAACGTAAACATCTATAGTCTACAACATGAACATCTATAATCTACAAAATGAACATCTATAGTCTACAACATGAACATCTATAATCTACGACATAACATCTATAGTCTACAACATAAACATATATAGTCTACAACATAAACATCTATAATCTACAGCATAAACATCTATAATCTACAGCATAAATATCTATAATCTACAACATAAACATCTATAGTCTACAACATAAACGTATATAGTCTACAACATAAACATCTATAGTCTACAACATAAACATCTATAGTCTACAACATAAACATCTGTAATCTACAACATAAACATCTATAGTCTACAACATAAACATCTATAATCTACAGCATAAACATCTATAATCTACAGCATAAATATCTATAATCTACAACATAAACATATATAGTCTACAACATAAACGTATATAGTCTACAACGTAAACATCTATAGTCTACAATATGAACATCTATAGTCTACAACGTAAACATCTATAGTCTACAATATGAACATCTATAATCTACAACATGAACATTTATAGTCTACAACATGAACATCTATTACCTACAACATAAACATCTGTAATCTACAACATAAACGTCTATAGTCTACAACATGAACATTTATAGTCTACAACATAAACATCTGTAGTCTACAACATGAACATTTATAGTCTACAACATGAACATTTATAGTCTACAACATGAACATTTATAGTCTACAACATGAACATCTATAGTGCACAACATGAACATTTATAGTCTACAACATGAACATTTATAGTCTACAACATGAACATCTATAGTCTACAACATAAACATCTATAGTCTACAACATAAACATCTGTAATCTACAACATAAACATCTATAGTCTACAACATAAACATCTTACTCTGACTGCATCTGTCACTGCCCTTACCCGCATATAAACTTTGTTTTTTCCTTAGTTCCTCTCACAGTTTCCACAACCATCTTCACCATATTCTTGTCAAGTGCTCACTAGAAACTAGCTCAAACTGCTGGCAGCAAATTGTTTTAATGGTAAACTGTTTCAAATTATGGATGGTAAACTGTTTCAAATTATGGATGGTAAACTGTTTCAAATTATGGATGATAAACTGTTTCAAATTATGGATGGTAAATTGTTTCAAATTATGGATGATAAACTGTTTCAAATTATGGATGGTAAACTGTTTCAAATTATGGATGATAAACTGTTTCAAATTATGGATGGTAAATTGTTTCAAATTATGGATGGTAAATTGTTTCAAATTATGGATGGTAAATTGTTTCAAATTATGGATGGTAAGCTGCTTCAAATTATGGATGGTAAATTGTTTCAAATTATGGATGGTAAACTGCTTCAAACTTTTTCCTGGATTGGTAAACATGTCACAGTAAAGCAACTGCTATGTAGACTTTAAGTCGTCACCTGTCCCACTTGAGCTGGTGGTCGCAAGTCACTTCTCCCCCCCCCCCTTTTTTCCCCCTCAAATCTCCTCCCCCCCCCCCCCCCATTTGGTTTTTGCATAGACTTTGTACCTCCATGAGATTCCGTGGGGAAATGACAGCATGGCGGTCTCTAACACGAACTGACTAAACTAATCGAAGGACACTTCTGATGTGGCTTTAAATCGAGTTTGCTGTGCAGACAACCGCCTTAGCTACTGAGCTACCTGGCTTTTTCTGATTTTTTTTTTAATTGACTGCATTTTGTTTGAGGTATTCTCTCGGAACATTTTCTGACACTCAAAAGAATCGTCCAACCTCCCCCCCCCCCTTTTCCCCGCCCCAGGTGCAAGTGTCCTTGCTCGGTCTTTCTTCGTGACCTTCTCTAGTTATCTTCCTTACTTTTTTTCAAACTGCTCCAGTTTTTCTTTGCTTGTTTCCCGTTTAATTCAGTTTGTCCCCTTTCATTGGCAATTCTTTCCCGTGGATGAGATTTGTCTCAGATGAACCTGGTAGAGAGAAATTCATGCTGACACTGGTTACAGCTGTCCTGGTATCTCGCCTCTCATTCCACGACAGCAGTCAGTCACGTGGCTTCAGGGTTCTTCGGCATCTTCTTAAGTTACAATCTGTTACCGATCTTCAACTGAAAGTTTAGAAAGCGTCTCAAAACTTGAAATCGGAAGTGGAGAAGAAACGAAATATTGAAAACAGAAGGTCAGGTTAACCTACAGCTGGATACAATTTCCGGTTGTGAGATAATCCGATTGAATTTAAGAGCAGTTTTTAGGTTGTTGGAACGCCACATGGACGGTTCCACGCCTTCTTCAATGTCTTCTTCTCCTTCTTCATCTTCCTCACATTTTTAAAATGTAGTTTAATCTGCGTTTGTTGACGGATATTAGGAATATATTTAACTACTTCACCCCAAACCAAAACCGACTACTAGTACATCTTGCACTTGTCTTTTAATCAATGATCAGAGGTGCCATGATTTGACTGTTTGCTTCGCTTTATCCTTTCAACCACCTTTTCCGCAGTGATGCTGCGCGGCAACCTCATTTGCACCTTTCTTCATTGGCCGGGAGGAGCACCGCTCCACGCACGGCAGCTGAAAAATCTCGCCAACAGCGGCAGATGAGCTACCAAACGTGCCACTCATCTACCCTAAGTAACTGGTTTTCAGGCGCCAGATATTCGCCCTCGCCCCTTCTCCTGTCAGTTTAAACAGTTCTGCCACGGGAAGGCCAGGAGCTGGACTTGACTGCCAGAGGCTGTTTGTGGCGCGTTTGCAGTCCTTAGAACCATAAGAAGAGATAAGAGAGGACATAAAAAGAGCAAAGATAGGTCATAAGAAGAACAAAGGGATGTCATAAGAAGAGCAAAGAGAGATCATAAGAAGAGCTAAGAGACGACATAAGAAGAACAAAAGGAGGTCATAAGCGGAGGAAAGAAAACAGAGAAAAATGTTGCAAAAAAAGAGGAAGGAACAAGAGAGGAAAAAGAAAGAGAGAGAGAGAGATCCCTGGTCTTGGTCTGTATTATCTCTAGTTTCAGCTTTTTAAAATGAACGATACTCCCTAATTTGTCTCAAAGACTAATTACTTACCCTTATGATTATTTATTACTTTCTCATACGATTACTAATTACTTTCTCTTATGATTACTAATTACTTTCTCTTATGATTACTAATTACTTTCTCTTATGATTACTACTTACTTTCTCTTATGATTACTACTTACTTTCTCTTATGATTACTACTTACTTTCTCTTATGATTACTAATTACTTTCTCTTATGATTACTAATTACTTTCTCTTATGATTACTAATTACTTTCTCTTATGAGCTTGTTTCAGCCTTTGACAGCGCTCGATATGCTGATATTAGGTAGAAAAGAAAAGAAAAGTAGCCTTGTTTTTCTTTTTGGTCTTGTATCTTTATTTGTTCATCATTAGCTTGAGTCTAGTTTACCCAAAAAATATCTGGATATGACGAACATAACAGACAAAAAAGAAAAGAAAATGACTATCATGGAAGATAAGAAAAAGTCAAGAAAAGTCACTCCAAGTTCTGGCTGTAGCTAACATTTGATACTTTTCTTGTCTGGAGATCCATTAACTGTCAATGTTGTATTTATCTTCTAAATTGCTTTAACTATAAATCTGCCAACTATAAAGTGAAGGATTGAACTTCTTGCGTTTTGTCTTTTACTGTTGTGTGGTAATAAAGTACTGCATGAAAGTTTCTATCACCAAAATACCATCAAGTTGCCTTGATAAAATACCATCAAGTTGCCTTGACAAAATACCATCAAGTTGCCTTGACACATGATTTTAAACAGGAACACAAAAACACGAGAACGAGATTATGTTTCAAGAACATGGAAATAGTATCATTCGAGAAGCATGGAAATAGTATCATTCGAGAAGCATGGAAATAGAATCATTCGAGAAGCGTGGAAATAGTATCATTCGAGAAGCATGGAAATAATATCATTCGAGAAACGTGGAAATAGTATCATTCGAGAAGCGTGGAAATAGTATCACTCGAGAAGCGTGGAAATAGAAAGTTTCAGAAGTTTGGAAATAGTATGTTTCGAGAAGCGTGGAAATAGTATCATTCAAGAAGCTGGAGATAGAATGTTTCAAGAAACTTGGAATAGTTTGAATACTGAACATGACAGATAAATTTGAAATAAAAGAGCACGTCATTGGCATAAATGATGATATAACAGGAAGAGATGGACAAAGATCAGGAAGGGTGGTGAATTTAGATATTTTTTGTAGAGTTAATCGGAGAAGAAAAATTATTATTATTATTAACTAAATTTTATTTGTGAGCAGTTGATAACATTAAAGTGTCTTATTGTGTGTCTACATGCCTTTCTCCTTCAAACGGGGTAAATAGAGGACCATTCTTTCATTCTTTTGTATGTCCCTTGCGGAACTTTGCCTCCCTAACAGCTCTCCTGTAGGCCTCTCGGTTGTAAGCAAGATGGCCTGCTGCTGATGTATCCATTTGCAGATCATCAACGATGTCTTGCAGCCATCTTCGCCTTGGTCTTTCTCTCTTTCTTTTTCCCATTATGTACCCTTCCAAGACGGTCTCTCTAGATTATCATGACGTTTAATGTGTCCAAAATATTTACGTCAGGAAATAAGTTTCCTTTGTTTAATCCTCTTTACTAGCCAGCCTTCTTATAGAAGATCACGCAGTCAAATAGAGGACAATACAGAGTCATACAGTGAACTGCCCGGAGTACTATATAGGACTACACGGAGTCATTTTCTGAGAGTTTCCATAACAATATCTTATTTTCCCATCTGGAGTCGCCTCTGGATAGGTCCCAGGATAAGGTTGTTAGCCTTATGCCCAACTCCCGGTACATGATGTGTGACAGATCAAGCGGAATTCCGATGACCGAAAAACAACCAGTCTCATGGGTGATCAGGAAAAGGAGATGGACATATGTTGGTCACTTGATGAGAAGAAATGATCAGAGAATCCCAAAAAACAAGATATTAAGTGGAACACAACAGGCCGAAGAAAAAGAGGCAGACCGCGTGAAACTCTGAAGAAGACATTATTAAGAGAGGTCAAATTAACAGGCATAAAATCCTTTGATGAGGTTGAAAGACTCGCCGAAGATAGGAAAAATTGGCGAACTACTTTGCGAGCCCTATGTGACGTTTAACGGCGCGGGAAGGATATAAGATAAGATAATATATGATAAGATAAGATACGGAGTCATTAGAAGAGTATATGAGGACCACACAGAATCATGAGAGGGACCACATACAGTCATATAGAAGATCACACAGAGTCATATAGAGGACACACAGAGACATATAGAAGACCTCACAGTTATATAGAGGACACACAGAGACATATAGAAGACCTCACAGTTATATAGAGGACACACAGAGATATATAGAAGACCTCACAGTTATATAGAGGACGCACAGAGACATATAGAAGACCTCACAGTTATATAGAGGACACACAGACATATAGAAGACCTCACAGTCATATAGAGGACACACAGAGACATATAGAGGACACAAAGAGACATATAGAAGACTTCACAGTTATATAGAAGACCTCACAGACATATAGAGGACACACAGAGACATATAGAGGACACACAGAGACATATAGAGGACACACGGAGACATATAGAAGACCTCAAAGACATATAGAGGACACACAGAGACATATAGAGGCCACACAGAGACATATAGAGGACCACACAGTTAAACAGAGGACCACACAGTTAAACAGAGGACCATACAGAGTCACACAGCGGGCTGCTCAGAATATTATATAGGAATATACGGAGTTATTAGAAGATCATACAGAGTATATGAGGACCATACAGAATCATGTGAGGGACCACACAGTCATAAAGAGAACCACACAGAGTCAAAGAGGAACACAGTCTTACAGAGAATCACACAGAGACATATAGAGGACCACCCAGAGACATATAGAGGACCAGACAGATACATACAGAGGACCACACAGATACATATAGAGCACCACACAGAGTCATTTAGAAAGCTGCACGAAGTTCCAAATGAAGGACCACAAAGATTGATTGACTGAGGGACTGACTGAATCTCTGATTGATTGATTACATATATACAAGCAGTGAAGAATTGAGCATGAAGGTTCGTCTGAACTCTGCCCTCTATCATAGAACATTTATATCTACTCCATTCTACATTAGTTAACATAGATATGATATACATAAAACAAACATGGCTAAAACTGAAATAACAAAAAACTGACAAAATTAACAAAGCTGAAATAACAAACCTGTTATGTTTCAATCTCATCTAGGTGCACAATACAGAAAACAGTTACATACATACATACATACATACATACATACATACATACATACATACATACATACATACATACATACATACATACATACATACATACATACATACATACATACATACATACATACATACATACATACATACATACATACATACATACAGTATGTTACTTTGTTATGTATAGCGCAGAGTCAAATAGAAATCCACACAGATACTATAGCGCAGAGTCAAATACAGGTCCACACAGATACTATAGCATGGAGTCAAATAGAGATCCACACAGATACTATAGCGTAGAGTCAACTAGAGGTCCACACAGATACTATAACACAGAGTCAACTAGAAGTACACACAGATACTATAGCACAGAGTCAACTACAAGTACACACATATGCTATAGCGTAGAGTCAGCTAGATGTCCACACAGATACTATAACACAGAGTTAACTAGAAGTCCACACAGATACTATAATTCACACACATACTATAACACAGAGTCAACTAGACGTACATACAGATACTATAGCACAGAATCAACTACAAGTCCACACAGATACTATAGCACAGAGTCAACTAGAAGTCCACACAGATACTATAGCACAGAGTCAACTAGAAAACCACACAGATACTATAGCACAGAGTCAACTAGAAGCCAACACATATACTATAGCACGGAGTTAATTAGAAGTCCACACAGATACTATAATACAGAGTCAACTAGAAGTCCACACAGATACTGTAACACAGAGTCAACTAGAAGTTCATACAGATACTATAATCCACACAGATACTATAACATAGAGTCAACTACAGGTCCACACAGATACTATAACATAGAGTCAACTACAGGTCCACACAGAAACTCACGCTGACGTATAGCATAGAGTCAAACAGAGGTCTACACAGAGACTGTAGCATAGAGTGAACTAGAAGTTCACACAGAGACTATAGCACAGTCAACTAGAAGTTCACACAGATACTATAGCACAGAATCAACTACAAGTCCACACAGATACTATAGCACAGAGTCAACTAGAAGTCCACACAGATACTATAGCACAGAGTCAACTAGAAGACCACACAGATACTATAGCACAGAGTAAACTAGAAGCCAACACATATACTATAGCACAGAGTCAACTAGAAGTCACAGATACTATAGCACGGAGTTAATTAGAAGTCCACACAGATACTATAATACAGAGTCAACTAGAATTCCACACAGATACTGTAACACAGAGTCAACTAGAAGTCCATACAGATACTATAATCCACACAGATACTATAACATAGAGTCATCTACAGGTCCACACAGAAACTCACGCTGACGTATAGCATAGAGTCAAACAGAGGTCTACACAGAGACTGTAGCATAGAGTGAACTAGAAGTTCACACAGAGACTATAGCACAGTCAACTAGAAGTTCACACAGAGACTATAGCACAGTCAACTAGAAGTTCACACAGAGACTATAGCACAGTCAACTAGAAGTTCACACAGAGACTATAGCACAGTCAACTAGAAGTTCACACATAGACTATAGCACAGTCAACTAGAAGTTCACACAGAGACTATAGCACAATCAACTAGAAGTTCACACAGAGACTATAGCACAGAGTCAACTAGAATTTCACTGATACTATAGCACAGAGTCAACTAGAAGTTCGCACAGAGACTCACACAGGCGCATAGCAAAAGATTTAGAGGTCCACACAGTCATACAGCCGCCATATAATACAGAGATTCAGAGATCCACACAGTCATCTTATCTTATATCCTTCCCGTGCCGTTAAACGTCACATAGGGCTCGCAAAGTAGTTCGCCAATTTAGTCATACAGCTGCCATATAATACAGAGATTCAGAGATTCACTTAGTCATACAGCCGCCATATAATACAGAGATTCAGAGATCCACAAAGTCATACAGCCGCCATATAATACAGAGATTCAGAGATCCACACAGTCATACAGCCGCCATATAATACAGAGATTCAGAGATCCACTCAGTCATACAGCCGCCATATAATACAGAGATTCAGAGATCCACTAAGTCATACAGCCGCCATATAATACAGAGATTCAGAGATCCACTAAGTCATACAGCCGCCAAATAATACAGAGATTCAGAGATCCACTAAGTCATACAGCCGTCATATAATACAGAGATTCAGAGATCCACTCAGTCATACAGAGTCACATAATACAGAGATTCAGAGATCCACTCAGTCATACAGCCGCCATATAATATAAAAATTTAGAGATCCACACAGTCATACAGAGTCACATAATACAGAGATTCAGAGATCCACACAGAGAGCCTTATAGTGGATCACAAATAGAGCTACACAGTGAACCACACAAATACTAGTCAGAGAAGCACATGGATGGACGCACAAATATGAGCAGAGAGAGAAACATAGAAAAGCACACACAAAGATGAGCAGAAAGAGAAACAAGGGAAAGCACACACGAAGATTAGCAGAGAGAGAGAGAGAAACATAGGAAAGCACACACAAAGATTAGCAGAGAGAGAGAGAAACATATGAAAGCACACACAAGGATGAGCAGAGAGAGAAACATATGAAAGCACACACAAATATAAGCAGAGAAACATATGAAAGCACACACAAGGATGAGCACACAAAGATGAGCATAGAGTGAACTAGAAGTTCACACAGAGACTATAGCACAGTCAACTAGAAGTTCACACAGAGACTATAGCACAGTCAACTAGAAGTTCACACAGAGACTATAGCACAGTCAACTAGAAGTTCACACAGAGACTATAGCACAGTCAACTAGAAGTTCACACATAGACTATAGCACAGTCAACTAGAAGTTCACACAGAGACTATAGCACAATCAACTAGAAGTTCACACAGAGACTATAGCACAGAGTCAACTAGAATTTCACTGATACTATAGCACAGAGTCAACTAGAAGTTCGCACAGAGACTCACACAGGCGCATAGCAAAAGATTTAGAGGTCCACACAGTCATACAGCCGCCATATAATACAGAGATTCAGAGATCCACACAGTCATCTTATCTTATATCCTTCCCGTGCCGTTAAACGTCACATAGGGCTCGCAAAGTAGTTCGCCAATTTAGTCATACAGCTGCCATATAATACAGAGATTCAGAGATTCACTTAGTCATACAGCCGCCATATAATACAGAGATTCAGAGATCCACAAAGTCATACAGCCGCCATATAATACAGAGATTCAGAGATCCACACAGTCATACAGCCGCCATATAATACAGAGATTCAGAGATCCACTCAGTCATACAGCCGCCATATAATACAGAGATTCAGAGATCCACTAAGTCATACAGCCGCCATATAATACAGAGATTCAGAGATCCACTAAGTCATACAGCCGCCAAATAATACAGAGATTCAGAGATCCACTAAGTCATACAGCCGTCATATAATACAGAGATTCAGAGATCCACTCAGTCATACAGAGTCACATAATACAGAGATTCAGAGATCCACTCAGTCATACAGCCGCCATATAATATAAAAATTTAGAGATCCACACAGTCATACAGAGTCACATAATACAGAGATTCAGAGATCCACACAGAGAGCCTTATAGTGGATCACAAATAGAGCTACACAGTGAACCACACAAATACTAGTCAGAGAAGCACATGGATGGACGCACAAATATGAGCAGAGAGAGAAACATAGAAAAGCACACACAAAGATGAGCAGAAAGAGAAACAAGGGAAAGCACACATGAAGATTAGCAGAGAGAGAGAGAGACATAGGAAAGCACACACAAGGATGAGAAGAGAGAGAAACATATGAAAGCACACACAAGGATGAGCAGAGAGAGAAACATAGGAAAGCACACACAAATATGAGCAGAGAGAGAAACATAGGAAAGCACACACAAGGATGAGCACACAAAGATGAGCAGAGAGAGAAACATAAGAAGGTACAGAGAAACAGCAATATAGTGCGAGAAACGAGGAATAATATATGCATGTACATAGAGCTAGACATACGCAGACTTAGGAGCAGACTTTTTCATTAAAACTGTTGTTAAACATACTTTATTACATGATTTTTGCTCTACATTACTTGCTGAACATGGTTCATATATTACATGATGTTTACACTAAAATCCTTGCTGAACATGGTTCATGTGTTACATGATGTTTATCCTACAATTCTTGCTGAACATATATATTATATGATGTTTACACTAAAATTCTTGCTGAACATAGTTCATGTATTACTTGATGTTTATCCTACAATTCTTGCTGAACATGGTTCATATATTACATGATGTTTACACTAAAGTTCTTACTGAACATAGTTCATGAATTACTTGATCTTTATCCTACAATTCTTGCTGAGCATATATATTACATGATGCTAAATATGCAATGTCTGTTACCTCTATTTGAATCATTGCAGGATGTTTAGCATACAACAAGACTTTGTATGCGCCCACTGACGCTGAGACTCGCCTGATCAAGACACTGCTCGTGGACTACGACAAACGAGTTAGGCCTAGTCAGATAACTTCTGGAACTCTCCAAATTTACTTTGGGATTAGTTTGAAAGCTCTGCTGTTTCTTGTGAGTTGTGACCTTGTTTTTGTCGGTATTAAGCAGATAGACAGACAAGACATAAAGGCAGAAAGAAAGGAAGGCAGACAGACAGACAGATAGAACGGCAGGCAGACAGATAGAAAAGCAAGCAGACAGACAGATAGATAGATAGATAGAAAAGCAAGCAGACAGATAGATAGAAAGGCAGGCAGACAGACAGATAGAAAGGCAGGCAGACAGATAGGAAGACAGGCAGGCAGACAGATAGCAAGGCAGGCAGGCAGAAAGGAAATCAGACAGATAGAAAAGCAGACATATAGACAGATAAGAAGGCAGACAGACAGATAGAAAAGCAGACAGATAGATAGAAAAGCAGACATACAGACAGATAAGAAGGCAGACAGACAGATAGCAAGGCAGGTAGGCAGGAAGGCAGAAGGCAGATAGGTGGACAGGCACATTTTGAGTGAACTTCGCAAATCTGCGACTGAAACTCTCGAAATGCTTCTTCAGGCTTTTGGCAAACATTCTTTAGGTTTAACATAGGCTTTTGGCAAACATTCTTTAGGTTTAACATATGCTTTTGGCAAACATTCTTTAAGTTTAACATAAGCTTTTGGCAAATATTCTTTATTTTTAACATAGGCTTTTGGCAAACATTCTTTAGGTTTAAAATAGCCTTTGACAAACATTCTTTAGGTTTAACATAGGCTGTTGGCAAATATTCTTTAGGTTTAACGTAGGGTTTTGGCACACATATTTTAGGTTTAACATAGGTTTTTGGCAAACATTCTTTGTGTTTAACATAAGTTTTTGGCACACATTCTTTAGGTTTAACATAGGTTTTTGGCAAACCTTCTTAGGTTTAACATAGGCTTTTGACAAATATTCTTTAGGTTTAACATAGGCTTTTGGCAAATATTCTTTACATTTAAACATAGGTTTTTGACAAACATTCTTTAGGTTTGACATAAGCTTTTGGCAAATATTCTTTAGGTTTAACATAGGTGGCAAACACATTTAAAGGTAGCGGGGCGTCTGTTCGAGGTGTTGAGCGTTCAAGGCAACCAATTACCAGCAAAAAACAACTTGGTGAACTAGTCCATGAAAACCATCTCTGAACTTCTGATACTATCTAGTACCTGTAACAAAGTTATTCTCGCAGTCTTGCACATTAATAAATATGACTGATACACAGACAGACGGCTGTAGTAGGTTTCTTGTCAGCTGTTCTGTGCACAATTTAATATGCACTGGAAGCCCTTCAAAACGAACAGAACAGAAATTCTCGTGGAAGAGAAAAAAACAAACCAAACTGAAGTGATGACCACAGATCAGGGTGTTACTGACTGATGTGTCTTGTTCATTCCTTCAAGCAAGAATCAACGGACAAATGTTGTTAAACGGAAACTGAGTGACATCTGAGGTCACCCCCGCTCCTAATCCTCAAAGAAAAAAGAAACGTCTAATGCTGTAAAACTTAATTTGTTAAACCAGATCGTCCACCTGGTGGATACGGACAGACCTGAATTCAGGCACTGGCTGATGTACATGTTAAGTAACATTAACAACAACTACATCCCATGTTTGCAGCATCGGCCAGACCGGAAGTCAGTGCTTCTTTATTCGGTTTAGGGAGCTTCTGGAACAAGAAGTCCCTTTCTATCCCATGAATACTCATTGCAACTCATACCACGTGACACATCCGGTCGTTGCTGATTGTGTTATGCTGGAGTAGGGTGTGTGATATGGGTAGAACAAACTGTGTCATTTGTCTTACGAGGTAACCAAGCTTGCAGTAGCCCCTCTTTTGTGCTGATTGTGGCAGAAGATAGTGTGACAGAATGCCATCAAAATATGGATTTAGCTCTGAGAGTATCATCAACAAACGCTACTGAACAGCACGAGCTGCAGTTAATCCTAACATAGGCCACCGTACTTCTCTACTGATCTCACTACAAAGCACAAACAAGCTGCAGTTGTTTCATGTTCTCTTCTGTCATCGTTTTGGCTGGCTTGTTGCAGCACAAAAGACAACTTCCTGTGAACATCACAGGCCTACGACGCTACCATCTGCAGCAAAATGTAAAAGCGTCACACTGTGATATGATGTACTCGTACTTTCAGCCTCGGAAATGTCTCACTAACTTTAGATACATCATCATCAGGTGCCGTGCTGACTGGCGTTGGCTATTATGCTTCTCCAGAGTACACGATCCTTCATGCAGGGCATCAGCTCAGTTGGTGATCTTTTCTCACATCATCCCGTCAGACTGTCCAGTATCATTTCTCTTGGTCTTCCTCTTGATCTTCTTCCTTCTATTTTTCCTGTTGTTATAATATATTCAATGGCTCCTCTTCTCATTGCATGTCCTATGAAAGTACATTGTCCCTCTCTTATTTCTTTTTTGGACAAGATTTTTTTTTGTCTCTCCAGCTCTTCTCATACATTCTTCATTAGTTATTTTTGCTGTCATGGGGATTCGCAACATTCTTCTAATAAACCACATTTCTGCTGCTTCCATTGATTTTTGCACAGACCTGCCTATTGTCCATGATTCACTTCAATATAACAAGATAGGTTCAATATAGCATTTTAGGACTCGTTTTCAAACATTCATTGATAAAGATGTGTTGGCTAATATGTTTCTCATTCTCTGAAATGCAGTCTTTGCTTGGCCTATTCTGTTCCTAATTTCTGTTCTGCGTTTCCCATCTGAAGATATTACTGCTCCAATGTATTTGAATTTCTGCACCTGCTTTAAAACAGCTGCAGTTAATCCTAACATAGGCCACCGTACTTCTCTACTGATCTCACTACAAAGCACAAACAAGCTGCAGTTGTTTCATGTTCTCTTCTGTCATCGTTTTGGCTGGCTTGTTGCAGCACAAAAGACAACTTCCTGTGAACATCACAGGCCTACGACGCTACCATCTGCAGCAAAATGTAAAAGCGTCACACTGTGATATGATGTACTCGTACTTTCAGCCTCGGAAATGTCTCACTAACTTTAGATACATCATCATCAGGTGCCGTGCTGACTGGCGTTGGCTATTATGCTTCTCCAGAGTACACGATCCTTCATGCAGGGCATCAGCTCAGTTGGTGATCTTTTCTCACATCATCCCGTCAGACTGTCCAGTATCATTTCTCTTGGTCTTCCTCTTGATCTTCTTCCTTCTATTTTTCCTGTTGTTATAATATATTCAATGGCTCCTCTTCTCATTGCATGTCCTATGAAAGTACATTGTCCCTCTCTTATTTCTTTTTTGGACAAGATTTTTTTTTGTCTCTCCAGCTCTTCTCATACATTCTTCATTAGTTATTTTTGCTGTCATGGGGATTCGCAACATTCTTCTAATAAACCACATTTCTGCTGCTTCCATTGATTTTTGCACAGACCTGCCTATTGTCCATGATTCACTTCAATATAACAAGATAGGTTCAATATAGCATTTTAGGACTCGTTTTCAAACATTCATTGATAAAGATGTGTTGGCTAATATGTTTCTCATTCTCTGAAATGCAGTCTTTGCTTGGCCTATTCTGTTCCTAATTTCTGTTCTGCGTTTCCCATCTGAAGATATTACTGCTCCAATGTATTTGAATTTCTGCACCTGCTTTAAAACAGTTCCATTTAATATTATACTGCATGTTGGTGGATTCTGTTTCTTAGATATAACCATAGTCTATGTCTGTTTTATGTTCAAAGTAAAGCCTTTCTGTTCACTTTCTTTGGCGACTTTATCCAAGAGATTTTGCAGGTCTTATTGGTTCTCAACCATCAGTACTGTGTCGTCAGCATACCGAAGGTTGTTAATATTATATCCTTCAATTTTTATGTCTGGTTCTGTGATGATCGTTCTTAGAATATTCTCGCTGTACAGAGAAAAAGGTCTGGAGATAGTACACATCCTTGTCGCACCCCTTGTTTTGTAGATTGATATTTTCCAGTTCTATTTTCAACTCGAATTGCTGCTTATTAGTGCCAGTATGGATATTTTACAATCCTCAGGTCTATGCCGTCTATATTGATGTCTTCAAGCATTTTAATATTTTCATTATGTTTCACCTTGTCAAATGCCTTGGTATAATCAATGAAGCATAAGTAGAGATCTTTCTGTACTTCTAAACCTCTTTCTGTTAGTGTTTGTAAAGCATAAATGGCATTGTGTGTTCCCTTTCCTTCAACAAATCCAAACTGTTCAT
The DNA here is from genome assembly GCA_009760885.1 of Achatina immaculata. NCBI lineage: Eukaryota > Metazoa > Mollusca > Gastropoda > Stylommatophora > Achatinidae > Lissachatina > Lissachatina immaculata. Next base: position 41,819,720 of record CM019692.1, read on the forward strand.
CTGCTATTTCCATTTTTATCTTTTTCCTTGTTCTTGTCATAATGATTCTCAGAAGTAGTTTCGTTATGTGACATGAGAGGCTGATAGTCCGGTGGTCATCACATTCCTTTACACCTGGTTTATTTGGCAGTGCTATAAACGTGGATTTAAGCCAGTCACATGGCATATAACCACTGTTGTAAATGTCATTCAGTAACTTGGTTATTATTTTTTTTCCTGTCTCCTCTAGTGCCTCTATTTCTTCTATTGTTATATTATCAAGCCCAGTCGCTTTTCCTTTCTTCATGTGTTTGATGGCATCTATGATTTCATCTTCAAGTATTGGTGGTCCCTCACAGTTTTCAGTATCTGGTGTTAATTCTGGTCTTTCTCCTCCATATAGCTCACCGATATACTCTGTCCACCTGTCCACAATGTCTTCTTTTCCCATTAACATTTTACCTTCTTTCGATTTCAGGCATCCTATGGTATATTTTGTTTTCCTGCCTGTGAGTTCATTAATTCGTTTGTGCATGTTTTTGCTGTCTTTATTATGAGAGTCCTCTATCTGTCTGCACTGTTCATTTAACCACACTTCCTTTGCTTCTCTGCATTTGCGTCTTATTTCTTTATTTATCTTGCTATATTTTTCTTGGTTATTTTTACTCCTCCTCCTCTTGTCCATCAGTCCTAAGATGTCGTCTGTCATCCATTTATTTTTAAGGGCTTCTTTTATTGTTGGTATTATCTCCTTAACAGTTTGGTGGATAGAATCTCTTAACATTTCCCATTGTTCATCTATACTATTTATCTTTGCTATTGCATTGTGTCTATTTGTTATAATAACTTTGTATTGTTCTCGCAGTTCTTGGTCATTTTTAAGGAGTTCTGTATTCAGTTTGATGTTTCTCATTTTTCTGCCTGCTTTCTTTAGTTTTATTCTAATTTTTCCACAGAGTGGGTCATGGTCACTATTGCAGTCAGCTCCTGGCATGATTTTTGTTGTCAGTAATGTACTCCGGAATTGTTTGTTGATTAATATGTAGTCTATCTGGTTAAAGGTCTTTTTTCTGGGCTGCACCACGTTGCCAGTCTTCGGGCATGTTGTTTAAACCAGGTGTTTCCTACAACCATGCTGTGTATTCTTACCCATTCAATTAATTTATAACCTCTGTCATTCCTCTCCCCCAGTCCACAGTCACCAACGATGTCTGAAGTTCTTCCTTTACCAACTTTGGCATTAAAATCTCCCATGACTATAGTAACCTCATGTGACTTTGTGTGTTTTAGTGCTGTCTCTATGTCATTATAAAATAGCTGTACATCCTCTTCAGGACGTTCAGATGTTGGAGCGTAGACTTGTATAATATTTATGTTTATTGGTTGTCCTTTCAGTTGGGCTAGCAGGACTCAGTCCGAGATGTTCAAATATCCTACAATTGTCCTTGCCGTTTGTTAGTCAAATATTATTCCTACTCCTCGTTCATGTTTCTCACTTCCTGACTATATTATTGTATATTTATCAGAGTTTATCTTCCCTGCACCCGTCCATCTAACTTCATCCATTCCTAATATGTTGATCTTCATCCTTTCCATTTCCATCTTTACATTTTCTAATTTTCCAGCCTGGAATAAAGTTCTAATATTCCATGTTGCTATTTTGAACTTGTTATAGCGGTATTTATATCCAGTTTTGATATCTTTATTGGCCTTGTTTGTTTGGATAAAAACGGTCCTCTTGAAGCCCAAAAGGTTAGAGTGGAGAAATGTGGAGTTTTTGAAAATCATTTTCTGGGGTGGTTTTAATAAATGTGTGTCTGTCAGGAATTTGTCAGTCTGTGCTAACTGACCTTTTTTATGTGTGAATCTTTCAGTTGTACCGTGAGGCATTATTCAGTCTATGCTGTCTGACTTTTTGTGTGTGAACATTTTCACTACTGTCAGCCATTTTTCAGTCTATGCTGTCTACGTTTTGTGTGCGAATCTCTTTATCTTAAAATCAGCTTATCATGTCCAATTCTTTGGGCTTTGAGACACAAACACATACAGACATATAGACAGACACAAACACATGCAGATATATAGACAGACACAAACACTAACAGATAGATAGACAGACAGGATCAGACAGATATATATATATATATATATATATATATATATATATATAAACAGACACAGGTATATAGACAGATAGGAAAAGGCAGATATATAGACAGACACAAACACAAGCAGATATATAAAGACAGGCAGGAACTGACATACATAGACGCAAATACAGACAGATATATAGACGGAGAGGAACAGGCAGATATACAGACAGATACAAACACATACAGTTATAGAGACATATGAAAAAATACAGATATGAAAACAGACGTACACGTAAGTAAATACGGAAGTAGGCAAGCAGACAGAAAGATATGTATAGAGTGAAAGAAAGACAAGTAACAGAAAGAAAAGACTATATATAGAGAGAAAAACAGACAAGCAAACAGAAAGAAAAGACTATATATAGAGAGAAAAACAGACAAGCAAACAGAAAGAAAAGACTATATATAGAGACAAGAAATTAGACTCTTTTGAAAACAAATGCCTAAGGAAAATACTCGGAATCAAGTGGAACGAATTCAAGAACAATGCAGAGATAAGACAGATGACTGAACAACAACCAGTCTCATGGGTGATCAGGAAAAGGTGATGGACATATGTTGGTCACTTGATGAGAAGAAATTATCAGAGAATCCCAAAACAAGCTATCAAATGGAACACAGCAGGCCAAAGAAAAAGAGGCAGACCGCGTGAAACTCTGAAGAGGACATTGTTAAGAGAGGCCAAATTAACAGGCATAAAATCCTTTGATGAGGTTGAAAGACTCGCCGAAGACAGGAAAAATTGCCAGTCTTCGAGGATGTTGTTTAAACCAGGTGTTTCCTACAACCATGCTGTGTATTCTTGTCCATTCAATTAATTTACTACCTCTGTCATTCCTCTCCCCCAGTCCATAGTCGCCAACGATGACTGAAGTTCTTCCTTTACCAACTTTGGCATTAAAATCTCCCATGACTATGGTAACTTCATGTGACTTTGTGTGTTTTAGGGCTGTCTCTATGTCATTATAAAATAGCTGTACATCTTCTTCAGAACTTTCAGATGTTGGAGCGTACACTTGTATAATATTTATGTTTATTGGTCGTCCTTTCAGTTGGGCTAGCAGGACTCAGTCCGAGATGTTCAAATATCCTACAACTGTCCTTGCTGTTTGTTAGTCAAATATTATTCCTACTCCTCGTTCATGTTTCTCACTTCCTGACTATATTATTGTATGTTTGTCAGAGTTTATCTTCCCTGCACCTGTCCATCTAACTTCATTCATTCCTAATATGTTGATCTTCATCCTTTCCATTTCCATCTTTACATTTTCTAATTTTCAGCCTGGAATAAAGTTCTAACATTCCATGTTGCTATTTTGAACTTGTTAATTTTGCCATCAGTAGCTTGATGACGATCTGGCCTCACCTGTGGCTCGTGAGCTGCCCTACCGGACGAGGCTGTTCCAGAGGAACATCCGTTAACGTCGTTCATGATAAATCTATTACTCTGAATAAGCATAATTGTTCTTGGGAGCTACAGCAGTGGTTTCACGTTGCCTTCTGTCGGTTTGTGTACGGACTCTCCGTTAGCCTTTGGACTCACTGTCCTACCCGTAAGGCAGAGGGAGCGAGAGGTTTTAAGGCGCCTCTTACCCGCCTGGTATTCCCTTCACTGAGCACCTGAGGCACTTTATAGGATTACTAGAGCCACCTACAACCCCACTTCGCTCTCTGAGTCTACCGCCAGGTGGTCCGCGCTTTCTTATGTGGGTAAATCCTTATTCACAGGGATCCTCCATATCTGAAGGACTTTCACCATCCGCCACCCGTGACGTGCTGAATTGGGGATGGTCGCCCCAGCTTTACCAAGAAATGTATCACTAACTTTAGATACATCACCTTAAAATCTCACTAACTTTAGATACATCACCTTAAAATCTCACTAACTTTAGATACATCACTTCAAAGTCAGAAATGTCTGATTAACTTTAGATACATCACCTTAAAATCTCACTAACTTATGTTTGTGTCAGTTATGTGTGTTAACCATGAAGATTTTCTGACATACAGAACTTTTGTTTGTGTCAGTTATGTGTGTTAACCATGACTTTAGATACATCACCCTCAAAATCATAAATGTCTCACTAACTTTAGATCCATCACTTTTAAAGTAAGAAATGTCTCACTAACTTCAAATGAGTCTCTAAAATCTGTGACCCTTGTAGAGTTATTTATATCCAGTTTTGATATCTTTATTGGCCTTGTTTGTTTGGATAAAAACGGTCCTCTTGAAGCCCAAAAGGTTAGAGTGGAGAAATGTGGAGTTTTTGAAAATCATTTTCTGGGGTGGTTTTAATAAATGTGTGTCTGTCAGGAATTTATCAGTCTGTGCTATCTGACCTTTTTTTGTGTGAATCTTTCAGTTGTACCGTGAGGCATTATTCAGTCTATGCTGTCTGACTTTTTGTGTGTGAATCTTTTCACTACTGTCAGCCATTTTTCAGTCTATGCTGTCTACGTTTTGTGTGTGAATCTTTTTGCTACTGTCAGCCATTTTTCAGTCTATGCTGTCTGACTTTTTGTGTGTGAATCTCTTTATCTTAAAATCAGCTTATCATGTCCAATTCTTTGGTCTTTGAGACACAAACACATGCAGACATATAGACAGACACGAACACATGCAGATACAAACACTAACAGATAGATAGACAGACAGGATCAGACATATATATATATATATATATATATATATATATATATATATACATGTATATAGAGAGATAGGAACAGGCAGATATATAGACAGACACAAACACAAGCAGATAGAAAAGACTATTTATAGAGAGAAAGACAGACAAGCAAACAGAAAGAAAAGACTATATATAGAGAGACAAGAAATTAGACTCTTTTGAAAATAAATGCCTAAGGAAAATACTCGGCATCAAGTGGAACGAATTCAAGAACAATGCAGAGATAAAACAGATGACTGAACGACAACCAGTCTCATGGGTGATCAGGAAAAGGTGATGGACATATGTTGGTCACTTGATGAGAAGAAATGATCAGAGAATCCCAAAACAAGCTATCAAGTGGAACACAACAGGCCAAAGAAAAAGAGGCAGACCGTGTGAAACTCTGAAGAGGACATTGTTAAGAGAGGCCAAATTAACAGGCATAAAATCCTTTGATGAGGTTGAAAGACTCGCCGAAGACAGGAAAAATTGGCGAACTACTTTGCGAGACCTATGTGACGTTTAACGGCACGGGAAGGATATAAAATATATGAGATAATATATAGTGAGAGAGAGAAAGACAGACAAGCAAACAGAAAGAAAAGACTATTTACATAGAGAAAGACAGACAAGCAAACAGAAAGAAAAGACTATATACTCGTATATAGAGAACGACAGACAGGAAGATACATTAAGAAAAAAAAAGACAAAGATGTAAGAGATCAAAAATCTTACTGTATATTCTAGAATGAGAAATATGAATACATGGAGACTGTCTCGTACATGCTGACAGCCTGGCATGATGGAAGACTCATGTGGAATGCATCCGAATACATGGGTATCGATTCCATCAGAATTCCTGCAAGCGATATCTGGAAACCGGATATTGTCCCTTTAACAAGGTAAGAAAGAAAGAAAGAATACAATTTTATATTTTAAAAGACACACGAAATATCAAGGAGACGAAGAAATGAATAAACAAATGTGTCGTGCACAGACATTACGTCCGGGGCGAGAGGCCACGGTGAGAAAGTACTCCTCTGATGATCTGAGGATTTTGTTGTTTCTTCGCTATCTATAATAGGGACCCGCATAGCTATAAGTAAAAATTCTACCAAACATAAAACTATGGAACACAATTCTTACACAAACATCCGCCACCCGTGACGTGCTGAATTGGGGATGGTCGCCCCAGCTTTACCAAGAAATGTATCACTAACTTTAGATACATCACCTTAAAATCTCACTAACTTTAGATACATCACCTTAAAATCTCACTAACTTTAGATACATCACTTTTTCAAAGTCAGAAATGTCTGATTAACTTTAGATACATCACCTTAAAATCTCACTAACTTATGTTTGTGTCAGTTATGTGTGTTAACCATGAAGATTTTCTGACATACAGAACTTTTGTTTGTGTCAGTTATGTGTGTTAACCATGACTTTAGATACATCACCCTCAAAATCATAAATGTCTCACTAACTTTAGATCCATCACTTTTAAAGTAAGAAATGTCTCACTAACTTCAAATGAGTCTCTAAAATCTGTGACCCTTGTAGCGTTATTTATATCCAGTTTTGATATCTTTATTGGCCTTGTTTGGATAAAAACGGTCCTCTTGAAGCCCAAAAGGTTAGAGTGGAGAAATGTGGAGTTTTTGAAAATCATTTTCTGGGGTGGTTTTAATAAATGTGTGTCTGTCAGGAATTTATCAGTCTGTGCTATCTGACCTTTTTGTGTGAATCTTTCAGTTGTACCGTGAGGCATTTTTCATTCTATGCTGTCTGACTTTTTGTGTGTGAATCTTTTCACTACTGTCAGCCATTTTTCAGTCTATGCTGTCTACGTTTTGTGTGTGAATCTTTTTGGTGTATTGTCAGGCATTTTTCAGTCTATGCTGTCTGACTTTTTGTGTGTGAATCTCTGTATCTTAAAATCAGCTTATCATGTCCAATTCTTTGGTCTTTGAGACACAAACACATGCAGACATATAGACAGACACGAACACATGCAGATACAAACACTAACAGATAGATAGACAGACAGGATCAGACATATATATATATATATATATATATACATGTATATAGAGAGATAGGAACAGGCAGATATATAGACAGACACAAACACAAGCAGATAGAAAAGACTATTTATAGAGAGAAAGACAGACAAGCAAACAGAAAGAAAAGACTATATATAGAGAGACAAGAAATTAGACTCTTTTGAAAATAAATGCCTAAGGAAAATACTCGGCATCAAGTGGAACGAATTCAAGAACAATACAGAGATAAAACAGATGACTGAACAACAACCAGTCTCATGGGTGATCAGAAAAAGGAGATGGACATATGTTGGTCACTTGATGAGAAGAAATGATCAGAGAATCCCAAAACAAGCTATCAAGTGGAACACAACAGGCCAAAGAAAAAGAGGCAGACTGTGTGAAACTCTGAAGAGGACATTGTTAAGAGAGGCCAAATTAACAGGCATAAAATCCTTTGATGAGGTTGAAAGACTCGCCGAAGACAGGAAAAATTGGCGAACTACTTTGCAAGCCCTATGTGATGTTTAACGGCACGGGAAGGATATAAGATATATAAGATAATATATAGTGAGAGAGAGAAAGACAGACAAGCAAACAGAAAGAAAAGACTATTTACATAGAGAGAGACAGACAAGCAAACAGAAAGAAAAGACTATATATTCGTATATAGAGAACGACAGACAGGAAGATACATTAAGAAAAAAAAAGACAAAGAGGTAAGAGATCAAAACAATCTTACTGTATATTCTAGAATGAGAAATATGAATACATGGAGACTGTCTCGTACATGCTGACAGCCTGGCATGATGGAAGACTCATGTGGAATGCATCCGAATACATGGGTATCGATTCCATCAAAATTCCTGCAAGCGATATCTGGAAACCGGATATTGTCCCTTTAACAAGGTAAGAAAGAAAGAAAGAAAGAAAGAATACAATTTTATATTTTAAAAGACACACGAAATATCAAGGAGACGAAGAAATGAATAAACAAATGTGTCGTGCACAGACATTACGTCCGGGGCGAGAGGTCACGGTGAGAAAGTACTCCTCTGATGATCTGAGGATTTTGTTGTTTCTTAGCTATCTATAATAGAGACCCGCATAGCTATAAGTAAAAATTCTGCCAAACATAAAACTATGGAACACAATTCTTACACAAACAGGAAGACAAAACTGTACAGGCAACAGGTGAACAAATACCAGGTAGACAAACACCCGAACAGTCTAACAAACATTGTCTTGGACCAGATAGACAAACAACTGAACTGTCTAACAAACATTGTCTTGGACCATATAGACAAACAACTGAACTGTCTAACAAACATTGTGTTGGACCAGATAGACAAACAACCGAACTTTCTAACAAACATTGTCTTTGACCATATAGGCAAACAACCGAACTGTTTACAAACATTGTGTTGGACCAGATAGACAAACAACCGAACTGTCTAACAAACATTGTCTTTGACCATATAGACAAACAGCTGAACTGTCTAACAAACATTGTGTTGGACCAGACAGACAAACAACCGAACTGTCTAACAAACATTGTCTTTGACCATATAGACAAACAGCTGAACTGTCTAACAAACATTGTGTTGGACCAGACAGACAAACAACCGAACTAACAAACATTATCTTTGACCATATAGCTGAACTGTCTAACAAACATTGTCTTTAACCATATAGACAAACAGCTGAACTGTCTAACAAATATTGTCTTTGACCATATAGGCAAACAGCTGAACTGTCTAACAAACATTGTCTTTGACCATATGGACAAACAGCTGAACTGTCTAACAAACATTGTGTTGGACCAGACAGACAAACAACCGAACTGTCTAACAAACATTGCCTTGGACCAGACAGACAAACAGCCGAACTGTCTAACAAATATTGTCTTGGACCAGACAGACAAACAGCCGAACTGTCTAACAAATATTGTCTTGGACCAGACAGACAAACAGCCGAACTGTACAACAAATATTGTCTTGGACCAGACCGACGTGACAAACAGAATCAAGATGGCAAGCTATTTTCTCCCGGAAACGCCAGATTTTCCCACTAGAGAAGCGCATTTATTTTAATCCTACGACGATATTTGCTTCTGGTTTCTATAATAATGACTTTCTGTCCGGCCTGGTTTTGAGATTATTTAAACAAAAAAGGTTTTTAAAAAAGGGAGAAATTGCCTGCACTGGATATAAACGAAAGCCTAGAACTTCTCAAACATATTACATTTCATGTTTATGTAGAATGATGTCTGGTTCGCCAGAATCCCAAGACGCAAATGTCAGACAACAAAATGAGACAGTCTCTGGCGGGATGTCATGGAGCAACAGAAAGTTTGGTGTACACGTCCACTTACTGCGTGATAACTGGGACGATGAGATGGCAGATAAACCAACATTTAAAAAAAACTAACAAATACAAAACAGCGGAAAATAAGAGAATGCTAATGCCGGAAAGAGACAAGAATGCTGAGAAAGATTAAGTGTGTGAGCTATGTGTGTTAGAGAAAGATTAAGTGTGTGAGTTATGTGTGTTAGAGAAAGATTAAGTGTGTGAGTTATGTGTGTTAGAGAAAGATTAAGTGTGTGAGTTATGTGTTAGTGAAAGATTAAGTGTGTGAGTTATGTGTGTTAGAGAAAGATTAAGTGTGTGAGTTATGTGTGTTAGAGAAAGATTAAGTGTGTGAGTTATGTGTGTTAACCATGAAGATTTTCTGACATACAGAACTTATGTTGTTGTGTCAGTTATGTGTGTTAACCATGAAGATTTTCTGACATACAGAACTTATGTTCTTCTTGTGATGGCCCGTCTCTTGTTAAACATACTGGGCCTGTTGTACCTGATTAAAAACAAACATGGAGGGTAAAGACTTCCCACAAGATTTAGTTTGTTCTGAATTTTGTTGGTAAACTTGACATATTTGAATTTTGTTGCTAAGCTTGACATATTTGAATTTTGTTGCTAAACTTGACATATTTGAATTTTGTTGCTAAACTTGACATATTTGAATGTTGTCGCTAAGCTTGATATATTTGAATTTTGTTGCTAAACTTGACATATTTTGTTGCTAAACTTGACATAGATTTGCTTATGCTGGGTCGTTTCTTACACAGAGAAAAATATCTGGCAACGTTTACCCGGAATCAAGATTAGAGAGTCTGGGAATTCGCGAGAATGTCTGGGAACTTTCTTGTTTTCTCTGCTTGATGTCTGCCAACAGACAGACAGACACAAACACAAGGGGAAAAACAAAAATCAGAAAACAGAGATACATAAGTCTGGAATTTTGCAATTTTTCTCTACTTAATATTTGCCAACAGACGAATCCCCAGCTGAGCGGGATTTTTTTTTCCGACCAATACGGCCCTGAGGTCGACCCAGCCTCGTAAAATGGGTACCAGAGAAAATCTGGGAAGTAAAGGCAGCGAGGAAAGGAACTGGTCACCCTACCTCACACGCTGATGACCCAGCATAATGAGGTCTCTAACGCTTCACCCCCTACGGCATTTGAAATGCTATGGGACTATCTTTACTTTTTTAACAGACAGACGGACGGACAGTCAGACGGACGAAGAGACAGACAGTCTAGAATACAGACAGTTTCTTCATTGTTTGGAACTCCCACGTGCTATCATTTCTTTAGGATCCTTGCCTTATATCCTGCTATAACTCACAAGTCGAGACCAGTACAAGTCGATAGACCAATACAAGTCGATAGACCAGTACAAGTCGATAGACCAATACAAGTCGACAGACCAGTACAATTCGATGGACCAGTACAATTCGATAGACCAATACAAGTCGATAAACCATTACAAGTCGGTAAACCAGTACAAGTCTATAGACCAGTACAAGTTTAGTGGTTTACCGACCTGGACTGGTCTATCGACTTTTACTGGTCTATCGACTTGTACTGGTCTATCGACTTGTATTGAGACCAGTAGCTCCACACCTTTTAGTCTGAGCGAAATTTCTATTCGGCAGGTACTGTCTGTCTGCCTATTTAAGACATTAAAGGTAGCTGTAAGTGATAGTGGTGGCGTAGAAAGTAGCTATCGAGCCCAAGTTGATACAAGCTAAAGCTTAAATCTGAAAAAAAAAATAATGCTACGTGTCTCCGACATAGACATCTCGACTTGTCAAGTAAGTTTTCTCAGTTGTCCATGAGCTAGAGACAGACCCTTTTCTTCTGTGCTCAGGTTTTAATGTAATTTCCTCTTTTAATCCGGCAGAATCAGGAACGTTGACGCCATAAAATCGATGTTGAACATGTATAGTAACTTGTGCTATAGACAAGACTGGAGCGGTGGCTGTAATGAAGGCGGCGGTTGAACAAACAGACTGTGCAAATCGAAATCTCGATTCAGAGATTTATGAGCGGACAGTTGGAAGAAACTGAGCCTGGCAGACATTTGTCTGTGCTAATGAATTCTTGACAGACATTTGTCTGTGCTAATGAATTCTTGGCAGATTTGTGGATTTTAGAAGCAAGCGAACCGTGAGAGCAAACAAATAATCCGCCATCTCAAGCAGCGACAAACTGGTCAGTGAGCACAAAATACAAATATTCTAGCAGAGACAAAGTGAACACAAAATACAAATATTCTAGCAGAGACAAAGTGAACACAAAATACAAATATTCTAGCAGAGACAACGTGAACAGAGTTAGACGAAAATAAAATATTTGACAGAAGAAAACATACAGCTAGGAGATGAAGATGTAAGATTCTGGATATCGGCAAGGAAACTGCTCAACTTTGACCCACAAATTTTCTACAAGAAACCAAATTTCTACAATAATAAAGCATACTTCAAGATCATAAATTTCCAGATTTGTGTGCAACAGAAAAATGGTTTCTTGAAATTATTGCATAATCTTATCTGGTTATACAAATATGCAGATTTTCTGAGCACAAACAGCGAAACACTCAAGACCAGCCACGCGTGGGAGACACAATGTCTGTTTACTGAGTAAAATATATATAAAATAAACAAGATTCCAATGTCTGGTGTTGTTTTACTGTAGCGCTTATTTCATTCGTTTTCATCAAAGCTGTTTTATTTTCTTCGTCTACATTTTAAACACCGATCGAACTTGACAGCAGCAATAATTTTGAATGATATAAACTCCAAAATCTGAACATGCTCAAATTATAACTAGAAACAAAATTTTTGGTTCTGTTTAAAAAAAAATAGCATTGATGAAGACATTCATCTTATGGATACTTTGGTAGCCGTTTATGCGTCCGGTCACGTGAGCTGGATACCAACTCTATACTTGCGCAGTTCCTGTAGCGTCAGACTGCGCGCCTTTCCGTTTGATATGCAGGTGAGCATTCTGCATTTTCTTTCTTTAATATATTCGTTATATGTCGTCTTAGTCTGTGCTTCTTCTGTATACAAGCTTTGATTTTGTTTCTTTAATATCGTTGTTATCATCTGTCGTTGTTATTGATGATGATGATGATGTCTGTTGTTGCTAATGATGACTGCTGTTGTTGATAATGACTGTTGTTGTTGTTGTTGTTGTTGAAGATGTCTGTTGTTGTTGATGATGTCTGTTGTTGTTGATGATGTTCTTGTTGATGGCCGTTGTTGTCTGTTGTTGGTGCTGCTGCTGTTATTTATGATTGTTGTTGTTGGTTGCTGCTGTTGTTGTTGTTGTTGTTGATGTCTGTTGTTGTTGATGATGTCTGTTGTTGTTATTGTTGTTGTCACTGATGTCTGTTGTTGTCGTTGATGTCTGTATAATATTGACTGTTGTGAATTATATATTTCTCTTTTAATGACTGATAGTAGAAGTGTTCTTTGGTTCTCTGATCATAACACATCGATGTTTCACAAATATTACACTTCACTAGTCAGAGCAGAGCAAGTCCGATGAAATGTTCCTTGAATTCTTTTATTTTAACAAATAAGTTCAAGATCTATTGTCGACCACGTCACTTGGATTGAAACACTTAATCATTTGTTCACAATATCAGACTCTATCATATTCTACATGCAGCATTTATCAATGTTCTCAAATTCACAATATTCTACATTTGATACGAGAACATTTCCTATCTCAGTATTATATCACATCTGCAACACGTGGTCAACTAGTTTCTCGTCTAAAATCACTCTACTCAAAAGTTTCAAAACTGTCAATTCTTCTTAATCATTTGAATCACCTGAAAACCATCTTCCGTCTAACACTACTTCTGATTTTATATCGTCTCGTCGTTCTCTTTCTTCTCTTGTCTGTCTTCTGATTTCTTCTGACGGTCTTCCTCTGCCATCTCTCAATCGCGGTGTACTAACGAGCAAAGTCTACTTGCCTCTTCTCTGGACTTCTGTTCTTATCTCTCATCTGATGGCTTCTCGGCTGTTCTGGTCGGACCTTCTTTCTTCACTCTTGACTGTCCACGTGCACTGACCATCCTTTTTGTAGTTCTGGTCAGTCGCTACTAGCCTGTCCGACGTTGTTCTGACCATCTCCCTCCCCTGTCTCCTCCCTCTTCTTCCATGCTTCTTGTTGATTCTTCTTTTTTTTTTCCTTGTCTCTCCGTTCACCTTTTTATCAAAGTCCAACTTTGATGGATTAACCAATAAGTATTTTGGCTCCACCCTTCAGATGTCCACTGGTTCCCATGAGCGTTCTGATATTCCGTCATTCAAATTGCCCCGTGACTTATATGTCGTAAGTCAATTGTCCAATAGGCCACGCCTCTAAATATTTAATTTGTCAGCTGGCCGAGTTGGTAACTCCTTTATTTAAAAACCGTGTGCAATCGCGTCCTAACGCGTGTCAGTCTGTGTCAGTTTCGTCAATACAATTGTTATTTACCTAAGTTGATGTTACAATTTGTGAGTCAGTGTAGATGGTTACAACTAATGAGTCAGTGTAGATGGTTACGTCTAGTGAGTCAGTGTGGATGGTTACAAATGGTGAATCAGTAGAGAAAGTTACAATTGGTGAGTCAGTAGAAACAAGTAGCACTAGTCTTGTGCTTGACAAGAGGACTACAAACTGATATCTAAGTCATTATCTTGCTCTTTCGTGTTGGAGATTTTATTGTGTCCTCGCTTTTCATTGTGTCTGCCTTTTCTATTCGTCTTTTCTATTTTGTTTACACGTGTCAACGTCCAGTCACCGCTTTATTATCACTGGACCATCCTACTTTCTGGCGTCCTTCCTTCGTATTACCTAAATCTCAGCGTCACCGAGTCTCGTCTTTTTCTATTCACTGTTTCCACTGTTTACTTTTGTCCGCGTCTTGTTCAAGTGTCATGGAAGTTTTATACCTTTCTCTTCCTTTCCTATCCACTTTTCTCTGTCGTTATTCGATGTTACTATTTTGTTTACAGTATATTTTCATAATCATATTCATTCATAATAATAACAACAATAATCATTACTTACAAGGCCATGCTACATCTGTTGTTGCTGTTGTTATTGTCGTTAATGTCTGTTGTTGTTGTTGTTGATGTCTGTTGTTGTCGTTGATGTCTATATAATATTGACTGTTGTGAATTATATATTTCTCTTTTAATGACTGATAGTAGAAGTGTTCTTTGGTTCTCTGATCATAACACATCGATGTTTCACAAATATTACACTTCACTAGTCAGAGCAGAGCAAGTCCGATGAAATGTTCCTTGAATTCTTTTATTTTAACAAATAAGTTCAAAATGTATTGTCGACTACGTCACTTGAATTGAAACACTTAATCATTTGTTCACAATATCAGACTCTATCATATTCTACATGCGGCATTTATCAATGTTCTCAAATTCACAATATTCTACATTTGATACGAGAACATTTCCTATCTCAGTTTTATATCACATGTGCTACACGTTGTCAACTAGTTTCTCGTCTAAAATCACTCTACTCAAAAGTTTCAAAAGTGTCAATTCTTCTTAATCATTTGAATCACTTGAAAACCATCTTCCGTCTAACACTACTTCTGATTTTATATCGTCTCATCGTCCTCTTTCTTCTCTTGTCTGTCTTCTGATTTCTTATAACGGTCTTCCTCTGCCGTCTCTCAATAGCAGTGTACTAACGAGCAAATTCTACTTGCCTCTTCTCTGGACTTCTGTTCTTATCTCTCATCTGATGGCTTCTCGGCTGTTCTGGTCGGACCTTCTTTCTTCACTCTTGACTGTCCACGTGCACTGACCATCCTTTTTGTAGTTCTGGTCAGTCGCTACTAGCCTGTCCGACGTTGTTCTGACCATCTCCCTCCCCTGTCTCCTCCCTCTTCTTCCATGCTTCTTGTTGGTTCTTCTTTTTTTTCCTTGTCTCTCCGTTCACCTTTTTATCTTCAAGTCCAACTTTGATGGATTAACCAATAAGTATTTTGGCTCCACCCTTCAGATGTCCACTGGTTCCCATGAGTGTTCTGATATTCCGTCATTCAAATTGCCCCGTGACTTATATGTCGTAAGTCAATTGTCCAATAGGCCACGCCTCTAAATATTTAGTTGGTCAGCTGGCCGAGTTGGTACTCCTTTATTTAAAAACCGTGTGCAATCACGTCCTAACGCGTGTCAGTCTGTGTCAGTTTCGTCTATACAATTGTTATTTACCTAAGTTGATGTTACAATTTGTGAGTCAGTGTAGATGGTTACAACTAGTGAGTCAGTGTAGATGGTTACATCTAGTGAGTCAGTGTGGATGGTTACAAATGGTGAATCAGTAGAGAAAGTTACAATTGGTGAGTCAGTAGAAACAAGTAGCACTAGTCTTGTGCTTGACAAGAGGACTACAAACTGATATCTAAGTCATTATCTTGCTCTTTCGTGTCGGAGATTTTATTGTGTCCTCGCTTTTTCATTGTGTCTGCCTTTTCTATTCGTCTTTTCTATTGTTTACTCATGTCAACGTCCAGTCACCGCTTTATTATCACTGGACCATCCTACTTTCTAGCGTCCTTCCTTCGTATTACCTAAATCTCAGCGTCACTGAGTCTCGTCTTTTTCTATTCACTGTTTCCACTGTTTACTTTTGTCCGCGTCTTGTTCAAGTGTCATGGAAGTTTTATACCTTTCTCTTCCTTTCCTATCCACTTTTCTCTGTCGTTATTCGATGTTACTATTTTGTTTACAGTATATTTTCATAATCATATTCATTCATAATAATAACAACAATAATCATTACTTACAAGGCCATGCTACATCTGTTGTTGCTGTTGTTATTGTCGTTAATGTCTGTTGTTGCTGTTGTTGATGTCTGTTGTTTTTGCTGTTGTTGTCGTTGTCTGTTGTTGTTGCTGATGTCTGTTGTTGCTGTTGATGTCTGTTGTTGCTGTTGCTGTTGATGTCTGTTGTTGTTGCAGTTGTTGTTTTTGTCGTCGTTGATGTCTGTTGTTGTTGATGTCTTTAGTTGCTGTTGTTGATGTCTATTGTTGCTGTTGTTTTATGTCTGTTGTTGCTGTTGTTGTTGATGATGTCTGTTGTTGCTCTTGTTTTTATTATTGATGTCTGATTTTGTTGCTGTTGTTGATGTCTGTTGTTGCTGATTTTGTTGTTGCTGATGTCTGTTGTTGTTGCTGTTCTTGTCATTGATGTCTGTTGTTGCTGCTATTGTTCCCATTGTCTGTCTGTATTTGCTGTCTTTGATGTCTGCTGTTGTTCCCAAAGACAAAACAAGGATAAGAGTACGATATAGTGAAGGGAGAAAAGCATACACTAATTTATCAATGTTCTCAAATTCACAATATTCTACATTTGATACGAGAACATTTCCTATCTCAGTTTTATATCACATGTGCTACACGTTGTCAACTAGTTTCTCGTCTAAAATCACTCTACTCAAAAGTTTCAAAAGTGTCAATTCTTCTTAATCATTTGAATCACTTGAAAACCATCTTCCGTCTAACACTACTTCTGATTTTATATCGTCTCATCGTCCTCTTTCTTCTCTTGTCTGTCTTCTGATTTCTTATAACGGTCTTCCTCTGCCGTCTCTCAATAGCAGTGTACTAACGAGCAAATTCTACTTGCCTCTTCTCTGGACTTCTGTTCTTATCTCTCATCTGATGGCTTCTCGGCTGTTCTGGTCGGACCTTCTTTCTTCACTCTTGACTGTCCACGTGCACTGACCATCCTTTTTGTAGTTCTGGTCAGTCGCTACTAGCCTGTCCGACGTTGTTCTGACCATCTCCCTCCCCTGTCTCCTCCCTCTTCTTCCATGCTTCTTGTTGGTTCTTCTTTTTTTCCTTGTCTCTCCGTTCACCTTTTTATCTTCAAGTCCAACTTTGATGGATTAACCAATAAGTATTTTGGCTCCACCCTTCAGATGTCCACTGGTTCCCATGAGTGTTCTGATATTCCGTCATTCAAATTGCCCCGTGACTTATATGTCGTAAGTCAATTGTCCAATAGGCCACGCCTCTAAATATTTAGTTGGTCAGCTGGCCGAGTTGGTACTCCTTTATTTAAAAACCGTGTGCAATCACGTCCTAACGCGTGTCAGTCTGTGTCAGTTTCGTCTATACAATTGTTATTTACCTAAGTTGATGTTACAATTTGTGAGTCAGTGTAGATGGTTACAACTAGTGAGTCAGTGTAGATGGTTACATCTAGTGAGTCAGTGTGGATGGTTACAAATGGTGAATCAGTAGAGAAAGTTACAATTGGTGAGTCAGTAGAAACAAGTAGCACTAGTCTTGTGCTTGACAAGAGGACTACAAACTGATATCTAAGTCATTATCTTGCTCTTTCGTGTCGGAGATTTTATTGTGTCCTCGCTTTTTCATTGTGTCTGCCTTTTCTATTCGTCTTTTCTATTGTTTACTCATGTCAACGTCCAGTCACCGCTTTATTATCACTGGACCATCCTACTTTCTAGCGTCCTTCCTTCGTATTACCTAAATCTCAGCGTCACCGAGTCTCGTCTTTTTCTATTCACTGTTTCCACTGTTTACTTTTGTCCGCGTCTTGTTCAAGTGTCATGGAAGTTTTATACCTTTCTCTTCCTTTCCTATCCACTTTTCTCTGTCGTTATTCGATGTTACTATTTTGTTTACAGTATATTTTCATAATCATATTCATTCATAATAATAACAACAATAATCATTACTTACAAGGCCATGCTACATCTATTGTTGCTGTTGTTATTGTCGTTAATGTCTGTTGTTGCTGTTGTTGATGTCTGTTGTTTTTGCTGTTGTTGTCGTTGTCTGTTGTTGTTGCTGATGTCTGTTGTTGCTGTTGATGTCTGTTGTTGCTGTTGCTGTTGATGTCTGTTGTTGTTGCAGTTGTTGTTGTTGTCGTTGTCTGTTGTTGTTGCTGTTGTTGATGTCTTTAGCTGCTGTTGTTGATGTCTATTGTTGCTGTTGTTTTATGTCTGTTGTTGCTGTTGTTGTTGATGATGACTGTTGTTGCTCTTGTTTTATTATTGATGTCTGATTTTGTTGCTGTTGTTGATGTCTGTTGTTGCTGATTTTGTTGTTGCTGATGTCTGTTGTTGTTGCTGTTCTCGTCATTTATGTCTGTTGTTGCTGCTATTGTTCCCATTGTCTGTCTGTATTTGCTGTCTTTGATGTCTGCTGTTGTTCCCAAAGACAAAACAAGGATAAGAGTACGATATAGTGAAGGGAGAAAAGCATACACTAATTTAACATCTCCTAGGTTACAGTGTATTAAAGTCACATTATCAACAATATCTCCTAGGTTACAATGTACTAAAGTCACATTATTAACAACATCTCCTAGTTTAAGTATGTTAAAGTCACATTAATGTTAACATCTCCTAGTTTGCAGCATATTAAAGTCACACTAATGTTAACATCTTCTGTTAACATCTCTGTGTTTAGAAATGCATCATCCCATTTGCTAGTGACCTCTATCATGGGAATCAGTTGAATATCACCTTCTATGGTGATTCACCAGAATCCGCTTTCAGTTTGAACGATTATGTGGACAACACAAACTGGCAAGTGATGGACCACAAGTAAGATTCCCTTCACAATATATGTGCCAATTTTTTGGTTATCCACAAAAAAAGATCTGAACATTATGTGTGCCCTTTATTTTGGTGAGTCAGTAGAAACAAGTAGCACTAGTCTTGTGCTTGACAAGAGGACTACAAACTGATATCTAAGTCATTATCTTGCTCTTTCGTGTCGGAGATTTTATTGTGTCCTCGCTTTTTCATTGTGTCTGCCTTTTCTATTCGTCTTTTCTATTGTTTACTCATGTCAACGTCCAGTCACCGCTTTATTATCACTGGACCATCCTACTTTCTAGCGTCCTTCCTTCGTATTACCTAAATCTCAGCGTCACCGAGTCTCGTCTTTTTCTATTCACTGTTTCCACTGTTTACTTTTGTCCGCGTCTTGTTCAAGTGTCATGGAAGTTTTATACCTTTCTCTTCCTTTCCTATCCACTTTTCTCTGTCGTTATTCGATGTTACTATTTTGTTTACAGTATATTTTCATAATCATATTCATTCATAATAATAACAACAATAATCATTACTTACAAGGCCATGCTACATCTGTTGTTGCTGTTGTTATTGTCGTTAATGTCTGTTGTTGCTGTTGTTGATGTCTGTTGTTTTTGCTGTTGTTGTCGTTGTCTGTTGTTGTTGCTGATGTCTGTTGTTGCTGTTGATGTCTGTTGTTGCTGTTGCTGTTGATGTCTGTTGTTGTTGCAGTTGTTGTTTTTGTCGTCGTTGATGTCTGTTGTTGTTGATGTCTTTAGCTGCTGTTGTTGATGTCTATTGTTGCTGTTGTTTTATGTCTGTTGTTGCTGTTGTTGTTGATGATGACTGTTGTTGCTCTTGTTTTATTATTGATGTCTGATTTTGTTGCTGTTGTTGATGTCTGTTGTTGCTGATTTTGTTGTTGCTGATGTCTGTTGTTGTTGCTGTTCTCGTCATTTATGTCTGTTGTTGCTGCTATTGTTCCCATTGTCTGTCTGTATTTGCTGTCTTTGATGTCTGCTGTTGTTCCCAAAGACAAAACAAGGATAAGAGTACGATATAGTGAAGGGAGAAAAGCATACACTAATTTAACATCTCCTAGGTTACAGTGTATTAAAGTCACATTATCAACAATATCTCCTAGGTTACAATGTACTAAAGTCACATTATTAACAACATCTCCTAGTTTAAGTATGTTAAAGTCACATTAATGTTAACATCTCCTAGTTTGCAGCATATTAAAGTCACACTAATGTTAACATCTTCTGTTAACATCTCTGTGTTTAGAAATGCACCATCACATTTGCTAGTTACTTCTATCATGGGAATCACTTGAATATCACCTTCTATGGTGATTCACCAGAATCCGCTTTCAGTTTGAACTATTATGTGGACAACACAAACTGGCAAGTGATGGACCACAAGTAAGATTCCCTTCACAATATACGTGCCCATTTTTTGGTTATCCACAAAAAAAGATCTGAACATTATGTGTGCCCTTTATTTTGGTGATTCATAGTTCAAACATAGCTTTTGGACTAAATGTCACTCTTGTTGTGAATCACAAATAAGATGAGCACTCAGATCTTGTATATTACAGTTTCTTTTTGTTACAGTCAATCACATTAAAATTTTCCAGGCATTATGTTTTTTCTTATTGTGGTAGAGCTTATAGCTGAGGTGTATACTTCAACTCATGTGTTTTTTCTTACTGTGGTAGCTTATAGCTGAGGTGTATACTTCAAGTCATGTGTTTTTTCTTACTGTGGTAGCTTATAGCTGAGGTGTATACTTCAACTCATGTGTTTTTTCTTACTGTGGTAGCTTATAGCTGAGGTGTATACTTCAAGTCATGTGTTTTTTCTTACTGTGGTAGAGCTTATAGCTGAGGTGTATACTTCAAGTCATGTGTTTTTTCTTATTGTGGTAGAGCTTATAGCTGAGGTGTATACTTCAAGTCATGTGTTTTTTCTTATTGTGGTAGAGCTTATAGCTGAGGTGTATACTTCAACTCATGTGTTTTTTCTTACTGTGGTAGCTTATAGCTGAGGTGTATACTTCAAGTCATGTGTTTTTTCTTACTGTGGTAGAGCTTATAGCTGAGGTGTATACTTCAACTCATGTGTTTTTTCTTACTGTGGTAGAGCTTATAGCTGAGGTGTATACTTCAACTCATGTGTTTTTTCTTATTGTGGTAGAGCTTATAGCTGAGGTGTATACTTCAACTCATGTGTTTTTTCTTACTGTGGTAGAGCTTATAGCTGAGGTGTATACTTCAACTCATGTGTTTTTTCTTACTGTGGTAGCTTATAGCTGAGGTGTATACTTCAACTCATGTGTTTTTTCTTACTGTGGTAGCTTATAGCTGAGGTGTATACTTGTCATAATGTGTTTTTCTTCAGTCATGACAGCTCACAAGTAAGATGTCTCCTGTCACTATGTATCCTGTCACTATGTATCCTGTCACTATGTATCCTGTCACTATGTATCCTGTCACTATGTATCCTGTCACTATGTATCCTGTCACTATGTATCATGTTACTATGTATCCTGTCACTATGTATCCTGTCACTATGTATCCTGTCACTATGTATCCTGTCACTATGTATCATGTTACTATGTATCATGTTACTATGTATCCTGTCACTATGTATCCTGTCACTATGTATCCTGTCACTATGTATCCTGTCACTATGTATTATGTCACTATGTATTATGTCACTATGTATTATGTCACTATGTATCATGTTACTATGTATCATGTTACTATGTATCATGTTACTATGTATCATGTTACTATGTATCCTGTCACTATGTATCCTGTCACTATGTATCCTGTCACTATGTATCATGTTACTATGTATCCTGTCACTATGTATCCTGTCACTATGTATCCTGTCACTATGTATCCTGTCACTATGTATCCTGTCACTATGTATCATGTTACTGTGGCAGTACTATATTGGCAGAGTTTGTGTGACTTGTTGCATGGTGAAGTTGTGTGACTTGTTGCATGGTGAAGTTGTGTGACTTGTTGCATGGTGAAGTTGATTGACTTGTGTGATAGAGTTGTGTGATCTATGTCTGGTAGAGTTGTGTGACTTAGTGTATGGTATAGTTGTGTGACTTGTTGTGTGATAGAGCTATGTGACTTGTTGTCTGGTAGAATTGTGTGACACTGTCTGATAGCATCTTGTGACTTGTTTTACTTGTAGAATTATCACTTTTGTACTTATCTCTCTCTCTGAACCTTAAGTGCCCAGGGCACATGGGG
Source organism: Achatina immaculata (assembly GCA_009760885.1). Taxonomy (NCBI): domain Eukaryota; kingdom Metazoa; phylum Mollusca; class Gastropoda; order Stylommatophora; family Achatinidae; genus Lissachatina; species Lissachatina immaculata. Next base: position 41,841,778 of record CM019692.1, read on the forward strand.
CTTCTGCAAGGGTTTTCCACAAATGCCTGTCTTTCGCCTTTTTTTCTGCTCTTGCCCAGGTGAGCCCTCTATTGCTCAACATCCTTTCTGTTGTTCTTCTCCATGTCTCTTTTGGTCTACCCTTACTTCTGTTCCCCTGTGGTGTCCATCTTAGTGCTATTTTTGGTAGTGAGTTGTCAGTCATTCGGAGCACATGTCCCAACCATCGCCAGCGTCTTTCCTCAATAATTGTTGTCAGTGGCTTCATCTTCATTTCTGCCAATAAGATGTTATTTCTTATGGTGTTTGGCCAAAATATTTTTTTAATTCTACGTAAACATTTAGTCTGGAAAGAATTCAACTTGTTTTCTATGGTTTTGGTGATTTTCCAGCATTCACTTCCATAGAGTAGTACACTTAGAACATTACTCTTAAATATCCTGATTTTCATATTTATGCTTAGTTTATTTGATCTCCATATATTCTGTAGCATTGCAAAAGCCTGGTTTGCTCTAGTAAGTCTGCTGTTGATGTCCTCTGTGCTGTCTCCATTTTCTACTACTCTGCTGCCAAGGTATACAAATTCGTTGACCTCCTCCACTAACTTGTTATCTACTCTTGTTGTACTTATAGAGTTATGTTATTTGTTGTACTTGTAGAATCTTGTGACTGGTTGTACTTCAATAATTATATCATTTGTTATACTTATAGAATCTTGTGACTTGTTGTACTTGTAGAGTTATGTCATTTGTTGTACTTGTATAGTAAATTATTAGAGCATAGTGTTGTTGATTAGACCTCAAAAAATTGTACACAACCAACTTTTAGACGTGAGAGAAAGTAAAATGACAAGAGAAATACCTGGGACTCTAACAACTTACTTTACCATGTGACAGCTCCATTGTTTCATATTTGTAAAAATGTGTACTTATAGAGCAGTGTATCTTATTGTACTTATATTTATCTTGCTGTACTTTTATTGTATCATGCTGTACTTGTAGAGAATTGTATCTAGCTGTACTTGTAGAGTATTGTATATTGCTGTACTTGTATTGTATCTAGCTGTACTTGTATAGAACTGTATCTTGTTGTACTTGTATAGAATTGTATCTTGCTGTACTTGTATAGAATTGTATCTTGCTGTACTTGTATAGAATTGTATCTTGCTGTACTTGTATAGAATTGTATCTTGCTGTACTTGTATAGAATTGTATCTTGCTGTACTTGTATAGAATTGTATCTAGCAGTACTTGTAGAGTATTGTATCTAGCTGTACTTGTATAGAATTGTATCTTGCTGTACTTGTATAACAGTATATTGGAAAATGTACTGTAACAGAGCTTGGATTGTCATAAAATAGATATATTCCGGGGTATTTTTAATATTTTGACCATTTGATTTAGAGCCCTTGGTATTATTTTTTGTTGTATAAGAGTGCAATTAAAAGGTCAGGATTGAGATGTTAAACTTCATGAGATTTTTTACGAACTTAGCCTTGACATGTTAGTAACAAAAAAGTTATTTTTGGGATGAAGGTTGTAAACAGGTAGAATCACAGGCTGAGTGATTCTCGGGATAGAAACTTTGGGAAGATTTAGGAATAGGAATTGTGGTTGATATTTAAGGACCAAACTCTTACGTAGAAAAAGGATTAGGATTAGATTGATTGGTAGCTTGAGAGGATTATGATTGTAGATTGATTATGTAGAGGTTGACTGAGTAGGATGTTCCAAATAGGATGCTAGGATGTGAACTGTTAGTTTTTTTCCTCATGGATCCTATGTATAAATTTTTGATGCAGTTATGAGTTGTTAGAAATAGTCTGTAACTGAAGAAATGTGAAATACTGAGATTTTTTTTGGAGGACTTTAAGCCCAATATTTTTGGTGAGGTGAAGTTGTATATAAGGATCCATGTAATTTTCAGTGAGCTAGTAAGTTTGCTCTTATTCCATCATGTTGAATGCCTGTTTTTCCTAGCTGAGAGTAGTGACTGTTGCCCACTCCCTCCCTATATGGTGAACTAGTTCTCATCTGGAGATGAGTTTGTTTATTCATCTGTTTACTCAATTTACTGCTACATTCTCACTTATTCACCACTCCTTTTTCCCATAATAAATATGTGAAATTGCTATTATCAATTGAGTGTTAGTGGTTCTAAAACTGTTGAGATGTGTTCATTCTCAATTACATATTAAAATTCCTCAGATGTAATCAGAAGATAGAGTAAGGAAAAGTTGTACAGTTTACCATTTGGGTGGCAGCTTTTACACAGTTGCGAAGTACTTTCATTATTGTCATGTCTGTAACTAGCAGACAGATGCACAGCACTTTTAATGGGGGTGCAGTATGGCTAGACTTGCAGAGTATTGTATCCTTTTGTACTTGTGGAGTCCTGTGACTTGTTGGACTAACAGGGTATTGTATCTTGCTGTATAGTATTGTATCTTGCTGTACTTAAAGAGTCTTGTATCTTGTTGTACCTGTAGAGTCTTGTGACTTGTTGCACTTTTAAAGTATTGTATCTATCTGTAGAGTCTTGTATCTTGTTATACCTGTAGAGTCTTGTGACTTGTTGTATCTAGCTGTACTTGTAAAATCTTGTGACTTGTTGCACTTGTAGAGTCTTGCATCTTGTTGTACTTGTAGAATCATGTGACATGTTATACTTGTAGAATCTTGTATCTTGTTGGACTTGTAGAGTCTTGTATCATGTTGTATCTCTAGAATCTTGTATCCTGTTGTACTTGTAGAATCCTGTTACCTGTTTTACTTATAGAATCTTGTATCCTGTCGTAGAGTCTTGTATCTTGTACTTGTAGAGTCTTGTGACCTGTTGTACTTGTAGAATCTTGTGACTTCTTGCAGTTGTAGAGTCTTGTGACTTGTACTTGTAAAGTCATGTTAGATAAGGACTTGTTGTGTCTGTTATTATTTTCTTTCTATGAATACATCAAATCTCAGTAGGACTATCTTTGCTGTTTGCTGCCTGAATTAATTTTTGTATATCTCCTGTGTCACATTAAAAATTTTTCATGTAAATTCTTCACATCAGCTTTATACTGTTTGTTGGCAAAATCTTCTAAATGTTTTGTACTATCCTCTCCTCCAACTATTTTCACAATGATAAACTGCTGAATTTTTGTGGATTTTGCTGGCTGCATTCATATAAATAACCCATTCCACTGTTGTTTTCACCTTTACCTTTACTGCTGTTAAAAACTTTATTCATGATATGAAAAGCTTAAAACAATTTACCCCACATTACATCATCTATAGTTATTCATTCACCGAGATTGTAACTCCTGATTTTACATCACCCGTAGGTATCCATTCACTGAATTTATGACTCCAAATATTACATCATCTGTAGTTATCCATTCACTGAGTTTGTAACTCCTGATATTACATGAGTTATTAATAGCAGACATGAAGATAAAGATAAAAAAGATAGTTATGGGATCAAGACCACTCCGCTTTGATCTTACAAATATACCAGAACAATACGGTATAAAAGTGAAGAACCGTTTCGAAATCCTGATGGCTGTACAGGAAGAGATGACACCAGATGAATTGGCTACGCAGGCCAAAGATATCTTAGTAACAACAGCTAAAGACATGGTTCCAGTAAAGAAAACACAAAAGAATAGATGGATCACAGCAGGTACACTAGAACTGATAAAACAATGTAGAGAAATGAAGACGCAGTGGAGAGTGACAAACAACAACAAAGATAAATATAAAACTTTAACAAAAGAAGTACGAAGAAACATAAGAAAAGACAAAAAACAATACATACAAGATTGTTGTGAAAGAATAGAAGAACATCAGAGGTGTGGAAGAGATAGTGAAATGTTTAAAGAAATGAAGACATTGACGAGAAATGTCACACCTAAGCTAAATGTAATTTGTGATGAGATGGGGAATACCCTGACAGAGACAGAGGAAATTCTGGAAAGATGGAAGGAATATTGCAAAAGAATGTATGAAACAACCGACTGTGGAAGCAGAAATCAACAGTGTGAATTATTATTGCAGGAGAAAGAACCCGAGCCGACAATGGAAGAAGTTTTATGGGCAATAAAGAGTCTGAAAAATGGTAAATCACCAGGATGTGATGAGATAACCGCTGAATTTATTAAACCAGGAGGAAAGGAGTGTGCAACAATCTATCATGCACTATGTAAAAAGATATGGCATTCAGGTATTTGGCCAAAAGAATGGAAAAGAACTGTATCATACCACTGCCAAAAAAGGGTAACCTGAAATTATGCACCAACTACAGAACTGTTGCCCTGATTAGTCATGCCAGTAAAATTCTGTTAAAAATCATAATGGGTAGACTTCGAAAGAAAATAGAAGAAGAAGTCAATATGGTCCAAGCTGGCTTCAAGCAAGGAAGAGGATCAAGAGATCATATATTAAATCTAAGATTAATAATAGAGAAATGCAGGGAGTTTAATGTGAATCTATATTTATCCTTTATAGACTACTCAAAGGCATTTGATTGTGTACAACACCAGAAACTTTGGGAAATAATGGAAAAAATGGGATTTCCAACACATTTGATACAATTAACATCACTGCTGTATCTAGACCAACAAGCAGCAGTAAGAATAAATGGTGAAACAACAAGTTGGTTTGACATAAAACAAGGGGTCCGTCAGGGGTGCATATTGTCACCCTACTTATTTAACTTGTATACTGAAAATATAATGAGGAATGTTAGAGAAGATGTAGACAAAGAATATTACGATGCCATAACAGTTGGAGGTTATGAAATACCAGAGATTAGATATGCTGATGACACAGTATTGCTGTCCACAACACAAGAAGGAATGGAAAAACTAATTATGTCAGTCCGCAAGAACAGCGAAGAGCAGAACCTCTATCTTAATGCAAAGAAAACTAAAGTGATGACAACTGACAAAACAAACAAGGCAACTGAAATATGTATCAATGAGGAAAAACTGGAAGAAGTGGAGAGTTTTGAATATCTTGGATCACTACTAACTAATAATGGAGATACAATGAGGGAAATTAAAAGGAGGACATCTATTGCTCTTCAGAAAGTAAAACAAATAAAGAATCTGTGGAGAGGAGCAGACAGAACCACAAAAATAAGATTTTTAAGGACATGCATCTTTCCCATCGCAACATATGCCTGTGAGACCTGGACACTTAACAAAACAGCTGAGAAGCACATAAATGCCTTTGAATGTAAATGCTATAGAAGAGTTCTCCAAATATCGTGGACACAAAAAAGAACAAATATATCTATACTGCAAGAGCTTAATATTGATGAAGGCTGGCTAGTAAAGAGGATTAAAGAGAGAAAACTTAAATATTTCGGCCACATTAAACGTCATGATAATTTAGAGAAGACCGTATTGGAAGGATACATAATGGGAAAAAGAAAGAGAGGAAGACCGAAACGAAGATGGCTGCAAAACATCGTTGATGATCTGGAAATGGATGCAGCAGCAGCAGGCCATCTTGCTCACAACCGAGAGGCCTACAGGAGTGCTGTTTGGGAGGCAAAGTTCCGCAAGGGACATGCAAAGGAATGAATGAATGATATTACATCACCTGTAGTTATCCATTCACTGAGATTGTAACCCCTGATATTACATCACCCATAGATATCCATTCACTGAATTTATGACTCCAAATATTACATCATCTGTAGTTATCCATTCACTGAGTTTGTAACTCCTGATATTACATCACCTGTAGTTATCCATTCACTGAGATTGTAACTCCTGATATTACATCACCCATAGGTATCCATTCACTGAATTTATGACTCCAAATATTACATCATCTGTAGTTATCCATTCACTGAGTTTGTAACTCCTGATATTACATCACCCATAGGTATCCATTCACTGAATTTATGACTCCAAATATTACATCATCTGTAGTTATCCATTCATTGAGTTTGTAACTCCTGATATTACATCACCCATAGGTATCCATTCACTGAATTTATGACTCCAAATATTACATCATCTGTAGTTATCCATTCACCGAGATTGTAACTCCTGATATTACATCACCTATGGTTATCCATTTACTGAGTTTGTAACTCCCAGCATTAAATCACCTTTATAACTCCAAATAACACATCACCTATAGTTATCTATAGTTATACACTGAACTTCTCACTCACTCCACTACATTACTTGTAGCCATTCACTAATTGTTTAGCTCACCTTGTCAGCTTATCTGTATCATGGAGTTCTCTTGTCTGGCCCAGGGTGACGATTGAAACGATCAATTATACTTGCTGCCCAGATCCGTACACGGATATTCGTTTTGAACTTCTTCTCAAGAGAAACTCGGAATATTATGTTCATCTCTTCCTTCTTCCAGCCATTTTCCTGGGATTTTTGGTCCCAGTGACTCTCCTCATGCCCCCAGAGTCAAAGGAGAGGGTTACAATTGGTGAGTCAGTATAGATGGTTACAACTGATGAGTCAGTGTAGATGGTTACAACTGGTGAGTCATTGTAGATGGTTACAACTGATGAGTCAGTGTAAATGGTTACAATTGGTGAGTCAGTGTAGATGGTTACAACTGGTGAGTCAGTGAATGGTTACAAATGGTAAATCAGTAGAGAAAGCTACAATTGGTGAGTCAGTAGAGAAAGTTACAATTGGTGAATCAGTAGAAACAAGTAGCACTAGTCTTGTGTGTGACATGAGGACTACAAACTGATATCTTGTGTTTGACAAGAGGACTACAAACTAACATCTTGTGCTTGACATGAGGACTACAAACTACTATCTTGTGCTTGACATGAGGACTACAAACTAATATCTTGTGTTTGACATGAGGACTACAAACTGATATCTTGTGTTTGAGAAGAGGACTACAAACTGATATATTGTGTTTTACAAGAGGACTACAAACTGATATTTTGTGCTTGACATGAGGACTACAAACTGATATCTTGAGTTTGACAAGAGGACTACAAACTGATATCTTATGTTTGACATGAGGACTACAAACTGATATCTTGTGTTTGACAAGAGGACTACAAACTGATATCTTGTGTTTGACATGAGGACTACAAACTGATATCTTGTGTTTGACAAGAGGACTACAAACTGATATATTGTGTTTGACAAGAGGACTACAAACTGATATTTTGTGCTTGACATGAGGACTACAAACTGATATCTTGAGTTTGACAAGAGGACTACAAACTGATATCTTATGTTTTACATGAGGACTACAAACTGATATCTTGTATTTGACAAGAGGACTACAAACTGATATCTTGTATTTGACATGAGGACTACAAACTGATTTCTTGTGCTTGACAAGAAAACTACAAACTAATATCTTGTGCTTGACATGAGGACTACAAACTGATATCATGTATTTGACATGAGGATTACAAACTATTTCTTGTGCTTGACAAGAGAACTACAAACTGATATCTTGTGTTTGACATGAGGACTACAAACTAATATCTTGTATTTGACATGAGGACTACAAACTAATATCTTGTGCTTGACATGAGGACTACAAACTGATATCTTGTGTTTGACATGAGGACTACAAACTAATATCTTGTGTTTGACAAGAGGACTACAAACTGATATCTTGTGTTTGACATGAGGACTACAAACTGATATCTTGTGTTTGACATAAGTACTACAAACTGATATCTTGCATTTGACATGAGGACTACAAAATGATATCTTGTGTTTGACAAGAGGACTACAAACTAATATCTTGTGTTTGACATGAGGACTACAAACTGATATCTTGTATTTGACATGAGGACTACAAACTAATAATAAGAAAACAAAAAATGTATGGCTTTAACTCTAGAATAATTTCCAAGATGTGCCAGAAAGAAATTTTCTTGAGAAACTTCAGTAGAAATAAACAAAAAGGAAGTTACTCTAAAACTGAAAAATATTGCTTGTGTTAGAAATGTGCTACTTTTAATTTTATTTAGTCTTTGCCAAAATATCACTCAGAGCATTGTTCTGCTCAGACGTGCAAGATCTACAAATTCTACCAGTGTTGTTTTGGAGCAAAAGAAGTCAAATCCACTCTTATTTTATAAAGTTACTTTGGTCAGTTATTGTTTTGAAATCCACTCTTATTTTATAAAGTTACTTTGATCAGTTATTATTTGGAAATCAATTCTTATTTTCTAAAGTTACTCTGATCAGTTATTGTTTTGAAATCTACTTGAATTTTATAAAGTTTATTTGACTGAGAAATGGCTTCATATTTCCTCAGTGAGTTGGGGCCAGAGGGCCCTGGAGACTCATATTCTTGCTTCTTGCTTTATTTTCCTACATATTAATTTATGGTAGCCACGGGCACTGTGTGAAGGTCACTGTTTCCTCAACAAATTAATATCTTTTTGAGGAGTTACATAGTTTATGATGTGAGATTATACATAGTTTATGATGTGAGGTTGTACATAGTTTATGATGTGAGGTTGTACATAGTTTATGATGTGAGATTGTACATAGTTTATGATGTGAGATTGTACATAGTTTATGATGTGAGATTATACATAGTTTATGATGTGAGGTTGTACATAGTTTATGATGTGAGGTTGTACATAGTTTATGATGTGAGATTGTGTTTTTCTTTAAGTCTCTGTCATAATGTTGTCCATTATTTTTATATTATACAGGTTCTATTATAATGTTGTCTATTATTTTTATATTATACAGGTTGTATTATAATGTTGTGTATTATTTTGCTGAAGACAAAACTGTGTGATGTTCTACCTCTGGCTCATAACCAACTTCCAGCTCTCAGTGAGTTACCTCCCTTGTAAATCATATGTGTGTGTGCGGGCGTGCGTGCGGGCGAGTGTGTGTGTGAGTGTGTGTGTGTGTGTGAGGCTCTGGCTTGGGAGTAATGTTTGATATTTGTGCAAGTGAACAAAGCACAGGGAGGGTTGGGGTGGAGGGAGAATGAAAGAGGGTGGAAAGTTTCAGTTATTTTTTTGTGTGCATAATTAAATGTGAATGAAAAGCAAAGATATAAAACTGACTTCTTACATTAAATTCAGGAACAAAAATATGTTTCAAGACAACTATAATGTCATCCATATTTCATGCTGAAGTTTTGTTCTAAAAATCATTATTCAGAATCTACGGTAAATCTATTAAAAAACAAAATAAGATGACCAGACTAGAGCGGTAGCTTCACAAACACAGAAAGATATGAATGATAGTTCCACAAACATAAGAAGATATGAATGATAGTTCCACAAACATAAGAAGATATGAATGATAGTTCCACAAACACAGGAAAGTATGAAAATCTGCATTAAAACTGATGAAGAAGTGACAGTTTATTTTCATTATCTTGTGCAATCTTTCCAATCATTAGCGATCACTGTTTAAGTCTATCTCTAAATGTAGCCAGGTTAGTTCATGTTTATCTTAATTATCTTGTGTATCTTTCCAATCATTAGCGATCATTGTTTAAGTCTATCTCTAAATGTAGCCAAGTTAGTTCATAGAATTCTGTGTCCCAATTCTCCACCTTACTTGTGGCCACTGTTTGAGTGTAAACCTAAACATAGCCAACATTTAAACAGTTCCATTCTTAACCTATATGAGAAAGGCCTTGCATGCTTGAGTTGCAGCTCTGAAATTCCCTCCCCCATCATTTAAAATCCATAGACAGTCATGTTTTAACTCCAGACTTTGTCAGTATTTATTTGCTTTGCAGTTTTGCTTCCTTCAATATCTACTCAAATAACACCTTGTTGCCAGAAAAGCAGATGAATCTGCTGACAGCAATTACTGAGGAAAGAAGCTGGCGATGGTTGGGACATGTTCTTCAGATGACTGACAACTCACTACCAAAAATAGGACTGAGATGGACACCACAGGGGAGCAAAAGTAAGGATGGATGAAAGGAGACATGGACAACAACAAAAGACAGGACACTGAACTATAAAGGGCTCACCTGAGCAGGAGCAGAAAAAAAATGCAAAGGAAAAGCATTTGTGGAAAACCCTTTCAGAAGCCTCATGTGCCTTTGGCACCTAAAGGTTCAGTGAGAGATAATATCTACTTCTCTCTCTTATTGTTGACTCATCTTCATCATCATTTTATGCCTTTCCCCACAGAAGATTGGCTACAGTGAATCTCCACTCTGCTCTGTTTCTTGTCTTTGTAGAGTACTCAACCAAGCTTGTCCCTGTCCATCTCTTGATGCTGTCCACCCATCTATATCGCTGTCGTCCTCTTGTTCTTTTCATTTTGCTCTTGCCCTCAAGAAAGGTCTTCAGTATAGTACTGTGCCTCTTGACATGGCTAAACTATCTTAGTTGTCTTGTTTTTATCATTTTCCATATTTCTTTTTTCACTTCTAGTTTAGAACTCTTTTACTTCTTTTATTTTCTGTCCGTGGGATACGCCTATTCTCCGATATGTTCATATTTCAAGGGCCTTAGTTTTCTTCTCCTACCGTGGGATTCGCCCTTTTCTCATCCAAATTTCAAGGACCTCAGTTTTCTTCTCTTTTATTTTATTCAAGGTCCAAGCTTCTACACCATAAAGGAATATTGAGTATATGTAGCATTTTACAATATGTAATCTCAGTTGCTGTGATATTTGTTTTGATGTAAGGATCTTCCTCATTCTGTTGAAGGTGTTTTTCTGCCATTCTTATTTGTCTGTTAATTTCCATTTCACATTTTCTGTCATCACGTGTCCCAAATACTTGAAGCTTTTCACCTTTTCAAGTAATTCTCTACTTATTTTTATATTTACTGCTGGCTTTATTTCTTCTCTGCTGATTACCATGACATTTGTCTTTCTGATATTTATTTCCAGTCCGTACTTTTGACTTTCATCATTTATTCGCGTCACTAGATTCTGTCATCTTTTTGGTTCACTGCCATCAGCACGGCATCATCCGCATATCTCAGGTTATTGATTGCTATTCCATTATTGTTTAATCCAGGCGTCTCACTAGTTTCTTTGAATATCTTCTCCATACAGAGGTTAAACAGACATAGAGAAAGGACACATCCTTGTCTGACTGCTCTCTTTGTATCTGTTGGTGTTGAGTAGTTTGTGTTGGACCACACAACTAACTGCTTTCTGTTCCCAGTATAGCTTGCTTATTCTGAAGTCTTTGCCATCAACATTAATCTCTTTCAGACATTCTATCAGCTGTTTGTGCCTGACTCTGTCAAAGGCTTTTGTGTAGTCAGTGAAACAAGCATAGATGAATTTTAACTTCCATATACTTCTCAGTTATCATCCTAATGCTGAATATTGTTGACTCACCAGTCACCAAAGTGTGATCTAAATTAGTTCAGTAGATAGTGGTTTGTTTAGAAATTATCTAATGAAAGTGGTAGAATGTGATATGACAGGAACTACAACAAAAATGTATTTTTCAATGCTATATAAGTTACCTCCCTTGTAGCTAATTGTCTTATATTCATGAATGTCTTGTCTTGTCTTGTCTTTCCTCATATACCTTTCAGTGTTGAGGGGACAAATAGATGTCTTGATAGGGCTTGGTGATTTGGTTCATATTATGGGATATTTAAAGCTTCTATAATTTCCTCTCTCCATCTTTTGCATGGGCGGCCTCTTCCTCTGTTACCTACAAATCTTAGTGTGAATGTTGTCTGTGATATACTGTCTGGTGGTAACTGTGTAACATGGCCAAACCATCTGACTTGCTGTTTCTGGATATAGCGTAGTACTGATGTTACTCCAGCCGCAGCTCTGATGATATCATTTCTTACTTGGTCTCTTCTTGTCACATTTAGTATTCTCCTTAAACATCTCATTTCTGTCGTGATGATTTTCTTTTGTTTTTGGCTGTTAGTGTCCATGTTTGACATTGACAGCATAGAGTATTCATGAGTGTAATAGTTTTATTTTACGCTCTTAGATATGTTTTGTTATGTATTTGTATACTTATACTAAATCGAATGCGTGGTAAGAATGAAAGATTGGTGATGAAGGGCAGAATGTCAGATGGGCCTGCTTAGCCATTCAAAAATAAAGATCGTTCATTCACTCTTAGATGTGACGGCAGAGATCGGTGTCTCTACGAGCATCGGGCATATCATTAATGAAGTTCATCCTGAACTTCTCTTATAACCTGATCATACAGATGGAAACTCACGTCAAAAACTGGCTCATCATTCATCATTCATTTGCATGTCCCTTGCGGAACTTTGCCTCCAAAACAGCACTCCTGTAGGCCTCTCGGTTGTGAACAAGATGGCCTGCTGCTGCTGCGTCCATTTGCAGATCGTCAATGATGTCTTGCAGCCATCTTCATTTTGGTTGTCCTCTTTTTCTTTTTCCCATTATGTATCCTTCCAATACGATCTTCTCTAAATTATCATGATGTTTAATGTGTCCAAAATATTTAAGTTTTCTCTCTTTAATCCTCTTTACTAGCCAGCCTTCTTCAATATTAAGTTCTTGTAGTATAGATATATTTGTTCTTTTTTGTGTCCACGATATTTGGAGAACTCTTCTGCAGCATTTACATTCAAAGGCATTTATGTGTTTCTCAGCTGTTTTGTTAAGCGTCCAGGTCTCACAGGCATATGTTGCGATGGGAAAGATGCATGCCCTTAAAAATCTTATTTTTGTAGTTCTGTCTGCTCCTCTCCACAGATTCTTTGTTTGTTTTACTTTCTGAAGAGCAATAGATGTCCTCCTTTTAATTTCCTTCATTGTATCTCCATTACTAGTTAGCAGTGAAACAAGCATAGATGAATTTTAACTTCCATATACTTCTCAGTTATCATCCTAATGCTGAATATTGTTGACTCACCAGTCACCAAAGTGTGATCTAAATTAGTTCAGTAGATAGTGGTTTGTTTAGAAATTATCTAATGAAAGTGGTAGAATGTGATATGACAGGAACTACAACAAAAATGTATTTTTCAATGCTATATAAGTTACCTCCCTTGTAGCTAATTGTCTTATATTCATGAATGTCTTGTCTTGTCTTGTCTTTCCTCATATACCTTTCAGTGTTGAGGGGACAAATAGATGTCTTGATAGGGCTTGGTGATTTGGTTCATATTATGGGATATTTAAAGCTTCTATAATTTCCTCTCTCCATCTTTTGCATGGGCGGCCTCTTCCTCTGTTACCTACAAATCTTAGTGTGAATGTTGTCTGTGATATACTGTCTGGTGGTAACTGTGTAACATGGCCAAACCATCTGACTTGCTGTTTCTGGATATAGCGTAGTACTGATGTTACTCCAGCCGCAGCTCTGATGATATCATTTCTTACTTGGTCTCTTCTTGTCACATTTAGTATTCTCCTTAAACATCTCATTTCTGTCGTGATGATTTTCTTTTGTTTTTGGCTGTTAGTGTCCATGTTTGACATTGACAGCATAGAGTATTCATGAGTGTAATAGTTTTATTTTACGCTCTTAGATATGTTTTGTTATGTATTTGTATACTTATACTAAATCGAATGCGTGGTAAGAATGAAAGATTGGTGATGAAGGGCAGAATGTCAGATGGGCCTGCTTAGCCATTCAAAAATAAAGATCGTTCATTCACTCTTAGATGTGACGGCAGAGATCGGTGTCTCTACGAGCATCGGGCATATCATTAATGAAGTTCATCCTGAACTTCTCTTATAACCTGATCATACAGATGGAAACTCACGTCAAAAACTGGCTCATCATTCATCATTCATTTGCATGTCCCTTGCGGAACTTTGCCTCCAAAACAGCACTCCTGTAGGCCTCTCGGTTGTGAACAAGATGGCCTGCTGCTGCTGCGTCCATTTGCAGATCGTCAATGATGTCTTGCAGCCATCTTCATTTTGGTTGTCCTCTTTTTCTTTTTCCCATTATGTATCCTTCCAATACGATCTTCTCTAAATTATCATGATGTTTAATGTGTCCAAAATATTTAAGTTTTCTCTCTTTAATCCTCTTTACTAGCCAGCCTTCTTCAATATTAAGTTCTTGTAGTATAGATATATTTGTTCTTTTTTGTGTCCACGATATTTGGAGAACTCTTCTGCAGCATTTACATTCAAAGGCATTTATGTGTTTCTCAGCTGTTTTGTTAAGCGTCCAGGTCTCACAGGCATATGTTGCGATGGGAAAGATGCATGCCCTTAAAAATCTTATTTTTGTAGTTCTGTCTGCTCCTCTCCACAGATTCTTTGTTTGTTTTACTTTCTGAAGAGCAATAGATGTCCTCCTTTTAATTTCCTTCATTGTATCTCCATTACTAGTTAGCAGTGATCCAAGATATTCAAAACTCTCCACTTCCTCCAATTTTTCCTCATTGATATATATTTCAGCTGCCTTGTTTTTTTTATGTCAGTTGTCATCAATTTAGTTTTTTTTTTTTTTTTGCATTAAGATAAAAACTGGCTAGCTACCCCAAAACTTTATAAACTGATCTAGAACATGGTAAACTACTATTAACTGATCTAGAACATGGTAAACTACTATTAACTGATCTAGAACATGGTAAACTACTATTAACTGATCTAGAACATGGTAAACTACTATTAACTGATCTAGAATATGGTAAACTACTATTAACTTATCTATAACATGGTAAACTATTATAAACTGATCTAGAACATGGTAAACTACTATTAACTTATCTAGAACATGGTAAACTATTATAAACTGATCTAGAACATGGTAAACTACTATTAACTGATCTAGAACATGGTAAACTATTATTAACTGATCTAGAATATGGTAAACTACTATTAACTTATCTAGAACATGGTAAACTATTATAAACTTATCTAGAACATGGTAAACTACTATTAACTGATCTAGAATATGGTAAACTACTATTAACTTATCTAGAACATGGTAAACTATTATAAACTGATCTAGAACATAGTAAACTACTATTAACTTATCTAGAACATGGTAAACTATTATAAACTGATCTAGAATATGGTAAACTACTATTAACTGATCTAGAACATGGTAAACTATTAACTGATCTAGAATATGGTAAACTACTATTAACTTATCTAGAACATGGTAAACTATTATAAATTTATCTAGAACATGGTAAACTACTATTAACTGATCTAGAACATGGTAAACTACTATAAACTGATCTAGAGCATGGTAAACTAATATTAACTGATCTAGAACATGGTAAACTACTCTAAACTGATTTACTGAGTAAAATTCATTGTTGCAGCAGTGCTGTGGACAGCCAAGTCGAGCGCTGGGATCGCTAACTAGAATATTATAGGGTTTTTAAAAATTTTGTCTCTGCTAATTAAAAAGGTGTAAACCAAGGCCACAGGACCTCCTTACTCTGAGCCCTAGAGTGCAAACCTGGCTTCCCCCCCCCCTTTCCACAACCAGCTTTCTCTTTTTTATATGACTCTTTCTCTCGCTTGTTAGATCTGTTTTTCAGTATAAAAAGTTGATATATATAAAGAAATAGTGGCAACGGGTACAACAAAGCTTAAAGTGAGAGCTTCATCCAGTAGGTATAG
This sequence comes from Achatina immaculata, assembly GCA_009760885.1. NCBI lineage: Eukaryota > Metazoa > Mollusca > Gastropoda > Stylommatophora > Achatinidae > Lissachatina > Lissachatina immaculata. The sequence goes on from CM019692.1 coordinate 41,857,253, forward strand.
TATTAATGGAGTAGGTATAGTATTAAATCCACGTTTCTAGCACTACCAAAGAAACCAGGTGCAAAGGAATGTGACGACCACCGGACTATCAGCCTCTCATGTCACATAACGAAGCTACTTCTGAGAATAATTATGAGAAGAACAAGGAAAAAGATAAAAATGGAAATAGCAGATGAACAGTTTGGATTTTTTGAAGGAAAGGGAACACACAATGCCATTTATGCTTTACGAACACTAACAGAAAGAGCTTTAGAAGTACAGAAAGATCTCTACTTTTGCTTCATTGATTACACCAAGGCATTTGACAAGGTGAAACATAATGAAATTATTAAAATGCTTGAAGACATCACTATAGACGGCAAAGACCTGAGGATTGTAAAACATCTATACTGGCAGCAAGAAGCAGCAGTTCGAGTTGAAAATAGAATTGGAAAATATCAACCTATAAAACAAGGGGTGCGACAAGAATGTGTACTATCTCCAGACCTTTTTTCTCTGAACAGTGAGAATATTCTAAGAACAATCATCACAGAACCAGGCATAAAAATTGGAGGATACAATATTAACAACCTTCGGTATGCTGACGACACAGTACTGATAGCTGAGAACCAACAGGACCTGCAAAATCTCTTGGATAAAGTCGCCAAAGAAAGTGAACAGAAAGGCCTTACTTTGAACATCAAAAAGACAGAGACTATGGTTATATCTAAGAAACAGAATCCACCAGCATGCAGTATTAAATTAAACGGAACATGAAGGAAAAACAGAAATTTAAATACCTTGGAGCAGTAATAACTTCAGATGGGAAATGCAGAACAGAAATTAGGAACAGAATAGGCCAAGAAAAGACTGCATTTCAGAGAATGAGAAACATATTAACCAACACATCCTTATCAATGAATGTTAGAAAACGAGTCCTAAAATGCTATATTGAACCTATCTTGTTATATGGAAGTGAATCATGGGAAATAGGCAGGTCTGCACAAAAATCATTGGAAGCAGCAGAAATGTGGTTTATTAGAAGAATGTTGCGAATCCCCTAGACGGCAAAGACCTGAGGATTGTAAAACATCTATACTGGCAGCAAGAAGCAGCAGTTCGAGTTGAAAATAGAATTGGAAAATATCAACCTATAAAACAAGGGGTGCGACAAGAATGTGTACTATCTCCAGACCTTTTTTCTCTGAACAGTGAGAATATTCTAAGAACAATCATCACAGAACCAGGCATAAAAATTGGAGGATACAATATTAACAACCTTCGGTATGCTGACGACACAGTACTGATAGCTGAGAACCAACAGGACCTGCAAAATCTCTTGGATAAAGTCGCCAAAGAAAGTGAACAGAAAGGCCTTACTTTGAACATCAAAAAGACAGAGACTATGGTTATATCTAAGAAACAGAATCCACCAGCATGCAGTATTAAATTAAACGGAACATGAAGGAAAAACAGAAATTTAAATACCTTGGAGCAGTAATAACTTCAGATGGGAAATGCAGAACAGAAATTAGGAACAGAATAGGCCAAGAAAAGACTGCATTTCAGAGAATGAGAAACATATTAACCAACACATCCTTATCAATGAATGTTAGAAAACGAGTCCTAAAATGCTATATTGAACCTATCTTGTTATATGGAAGTGAATCATGGGAAATAGGCAGGTCTGCACAAAAATCATTGGAAGCAGCAGAAATGTGGTTTATTAGAAGAATGTTGCGAATCCCCTGGACAGCAAAAATAACTAATGAAGAATGTATGAGAAGAGCTGGAGAGACAAAAAACCTTGTGAAAAAGATAAGAGAGAGACAATGTACTTTCATAGGACATGCAATGAGAAGAATGGGCATTGAAAATATTATAACAACAGGAAAAATAGAAGGAAGAAGATCAAGAGGAAGACCAAGAGAAATGATACTGGACAGTCTGACGGGATGGTGTGAGAGGAGATCACCAACTGAACTGATGGCCTGCATGAAGGATCGCATACTCTGGAGAAGCATAATAGCCAACGCCAGTCGGAACGGCACATGATGATGATGATAGTATTAAAGTAGTAAGAATGTAGTAGATATAGTATTAAAGCTGTAAGAATGTAGTAGATATAGTATTAAAGCTGTAAGAATGTAGTAGGTATGGTATTAAAGCTGTAAGAATGTAGTAGGTATGGTATTAAAGCTGTAAGAATGTAGTAGGTATGGTATTAAAGCTGTAAGAATGTAGTAGATATGGTATTAAAGCTGTAAGAATGTAGTAGGTATGGTATTAAAGCTGTAAGAATGTAGTAGGTATGGTATTAAAGCTGTAAGAATGTAGTAGGTATGGTATTAAAGCTGTAAAAATGTAGTAGGTATGGTATTAAAGCTGTAAGAATGTAGTAGGTATGGTATTAAAACTGTAAGAATGTAGTAGGTATGGTATTAAAGCTGAAAGAATGTAGTAGGTATGGTATTAAAGTAGTAAGATTATAATGCAGACAAAGTAAATGTAAGTGACGTTTTTGAAAGTGATTTATTTGTATGCCACATCCATCATGAGGCAAGCACTTCTAACAAATCTTGCCTAATCTTCCTGAAATGATTCTCTCTTCACAACCAGCCTCTCAAAGACAGATCATTTGTATGAGCAGTCACTTAACTCATTCGCTCCCAAATTAATTTCAAAGCTCTGCCAGAATAAATTTTGATAGAAAGTGGAAGGAAGTTACTCTATAATTTAAAAATACAGGTTGGGTTAGAAATGCGCTAGTTTTCATTTTATTTAAGCTGTATCTTACCTGTCTAAATATTGCCCTGAACATTGCTTTGATAAGTAAGCTGTGTCTTATCTGTCTAAATATTGCCCTGAACATTGTTTGGATAAGTAAGCAAGATCTGTTACCCTGCCAGTGTTTTTTTATGAAAGAGTTAAAACAAAAATGCACATTTTAAATTTAACAGAAGATTTAATTAAACATCAGCAGAGTAATGTTTTATGTACAAAAAATGTAAGATCAGGAGATAGTTAAACTAATGTTTTCCTGTACAAAAAAAAATGTTTGTTCCCTGCCTGAGTTAAAACAGATTTCCCATGTATAAAATGGAACAATTTAGTTCCCGACACAATTTGTCTCTTCTAGGCATGTATTACACGCTGACCTTGCTGTGGACAACGCTGTCACTCACGGGCTCTGTGTTTGTTCTTAATCTTCACAGTCGTCCCCGGAGGAGCAAAGTGCCAGAAATTGTGAGATGGGTAAGTGATTGGGTGAGTTTATATGTGAGTGATCGGGTGAGTTTATATGTTAGTGATTTTGTGAGTTTATGGGTGAGTGATTGGGTGAGTTTATGGGTGAGTGATTGGGTGAGTTTATATGTGAGTGATTGGGTGAGTTTATATGTGAGTGATTGGGTGAGTTTATATGTGAGTGATTGGGTGAGTTTATGGGTGAGTGATTGGGTGAGTTTATATGTGAGTGACTGGGTGAGTTTATATGTGAGTGATTGGGTGAGTTTATGGGTGAGTGATTGGGTGAGTTTATATGTGAGTGATCAAAGTTAGGTTGAATATTGATAGATAAATGTGTATGTTTGCTGTCCTTATTATCAGATAATGATGTTTTTGTTCAGTCGTGGTAAAGAGAATATTGTTTTCTTAGCTGTGTTTGGAATGAAGGAATTCTTCTTGTAGCTGGACTATGATGAAGGAACCATTGTTGTGTTATGATAAAGGAATTGTTGTAATTATTTGTGATAAAGGGCAACCACTCTGCCAAAGAAAAGGAGGCAGACCGCGTGAAACTCTGAAGAGGACATTGTTAAGAGAGGCCAAATTAACAGGCATAAAATGCCTTGAAAGGCTCGCCGAAGATAGGAAAAACTGGCGAACTACTTTGCAAGCCCTATGTGGCGTTTAACGGCATGGGAAGGATATAAGAAAGGGACTGTTGTTGTAATTGTGTTGTGATTAAAGGAACTTGTTTGTTGTACATAGTGGGAAAAAGAAAGAGAGGCGGACCAAGGTGAAGATGGCTACAAGACATCGTTGATAATCTGCAAATGGATGCATCAGTTGCAGGGCACCTTGCTTATATCTGAGAGACCTACAGGAATGCTGTTAGGGAGGCAAAGTTCTGCAAGGGACATGCAAAATGACTGACTGACTGACTGATTGACTATTTGCTGTAGTTGTGTTGTGATAAGGAACTGTTGTTGTAGTTGTCCTGTAAGAAAGGAATTGGTGTTGTAGTTGTGTTGTGATGAAGAAACATTACTTTGTATCAAACAGAAAAACTCATATCATAGTCAAACAAATAATTAATATCATAGTCAAAGAATTAACTAACATCATAATCAAACAATTAACTAACATCACAGTCAAACAATTAACTAACATCATAGTCAAACAATTAACTAACATCATAATCAAAGAATTAACTAACATCACAGTCAAACAATTAACTAACATCATAGTCAAACAATTAACTAACATCATAATCAAACAGTTAACTAACATTATAGTATTTATCTTGGCAACAGACTGGTTAATGAAGGAGGCAACATCATACAAATGCAGCGGATTACAATGGACCCTCAACACAGTGCTGGAGGACCTTGACTTTGCGGACGACATTTATCTACTGTCAAGCAGCCACAAAGAAATGCAAGATAAAATAAACAAGCTGACTCAGAATGCAAACAACATAGGACTAAAGATCAACGTAGGAAAGACAAAGTTAATGAAGCAAAATGTGAACAACAGAAATGTACTCAGAGTAGATAGCAAGTTAGTGGAGGAAGTCAATGAATTTGTATACCTTGGCAGTAAAGTAGTAGAAAATGGAGACAGCAGACTTACTAGAGCAAACCAAGCTTTTGCAGTACTGCAGACTATATGGAAATCTAAAAAACTAAGCATACATATGAAAATCAGGATATTTAAGAGTAATGTTCTATGTGTAATACTCTATGGAAGTGAATGCTGGAAAATCACCAAAACCATAGAAAACAAGTTGAATTCTTTCCAGACTAAATGTTTACGAAGAATTCAAAAAATATTTTGGCCAAACACCATAAGAAATAACATCTTGTTGGCAGAGGTGCAGATGAAGCCACTGACAGCAGTTATTGAGGAAAGGCGCTGGCGATGGCTGTGACATGTGCTCCGAATGACTGATAACTCACTATAAAAAAAGCACTAAGATGGACACCACAGGGGAACAGAAGTAAGGGTAGATCAAAAGAGAAATGGAGAAGAACAGAAAGGATGTTGAGCAATAGAGGGCTCACCTGGGCAAGAGCAGAAAAAAAGGCAAAAGACAGGCATTTGTGGAAAACCCTTGCGGAAGCCCTATGTGGCGTTTAACGGCATGGGAAGGATATAAGAAAGGGACTGTTGTTGTAATTGTGTTGTGATTAAAGGAACTTGTTTGTTGTACATAGTGGGAAAAAGAAAGAGAGGCGGACCAAGGTGAAGATGGCTACAAGACATCGTTGATAATCTGCAAATGGATGCATCAGTTGCAGGGCACCTTGCTTATATCTGAGAGACCTACAGGAATGCTGTTAGGGAGGCAAAGTTCTGCAAGGGACATGCAAAATGACTGACTGACTGACTGATTGACTATTTGCTGTAGTTGTGTTGTGATAAGGAACTGTTGTTGTAGTTGTCCTGTAAGAAAGGAATTGGTGTTGTAGTTGTGTTGTGATGAAGAAACATTACTTTGTATCAAACAGAAAAACTCATATCATAGTCAAACAAATAATTAATATCATAGTCAAAGAATTAACTAACATCATAATCAAACAATTAACTAACATCACAGTCAAACAATTAACTAACATCATAGTCAAACAATTAACTAACATCATAATCAAAGAATTAACTAACATCACAGTCAAACAATTAACTAACATCATAGTCAAACAATTAACTAACATCATAATCAAACAGTTAACTAACATTATAGTATTTATCTTGGCAACAGACTGGTTAATGAAGGAGGCAACATCATACAAATGCAGCGGATTACAATGGACCCTCAACACAGTGCTGGAGGACCTTGACTTTGCGGACGACATTTATCTACTGTCAAGCAGCCACAAAGAAATGCAAGATAAAATAAACAAGCTGACTCAGAATGCAAACAACATAGGACTAAAGATCAACGTAGGAAAGACAAAGTTAATGAAGCAAAATGTGAACAACAGAAATGTACTCAGAGTAGATAGCAAGTTAGTGGAGGAAGTCAATGAATTTGTATACCTTGGCAGTAAAGTAGTAGAAAATGGAGACAGCAGACTTACTAGAGCAAACCAAGCTTTTGCAGTACTGCAGACTATATGGAAATCTAAAAAACTAAGCATACATATGAAAATCAGGATATTTAAGAGTAATGTTCTATGTGTAATACTCTATGGAAGTGAATGCTGGAAAATCACCAAAACCATAGAAAACAAGTTGAATTCTTTCCAGACTAAATGTTTACGAAGAATTTGAAAAATATTTTGGCCAAACACCATAAGAAATAACATCTTGTTGGCAGAGGTGCAGATGAAGCCACTGACAGCAGTTATTGAGGAAAGGCGCTGGCGATGGCTGTGACATGTGCTCCGAATGACTGATAACTCACTATAAAAAAAGCACTAAGATGGACACCACAGGGGAACAGAAGTAAGGGTAGATCAAAAGAGAAATGGAGAAGAACAGAAAGGATGTTGAGCAATAGAGGGCTCACCTGGGCAAGAGCAGAAAAAAAGGCAAAAGACAGGCATTTGTGGAAAACCCTTGCGGAAGCCCCATGTGCCCTGGGCATTTAAGGTTCAGAGAGAGAGATAGTCAAACAATTAACTAACATCATAATCAAACAATTAACTAACATCACAGTCAAACAATTAACTAACATCATAGTCAAACAATTAACTAACATCATAATCAAACAATTAACTAACATTATAGTATTTATCTTGGCAATAGACTGGTTAATGAAGGAGGCAACATCAGACAAATGCAGAGGATTACAATAGACCCTCAACACAGTGCTGGAGGACCTTGACTTTGCAGATGACATTTGTCTACTGTCAAGCAGCCACAAAGATATGCAAGATAAAATAAACAAGCTGACTCAGAATGCAAACAACATAGGACTAAAGATCAACGTAGGAAAGACAAAGTTAATGAAGCAAAATGTGAACAATAGAAATGTACTCAGAGTAGATAGCAAGTTAGTGGAGTAAGTCAATGAATTTGTATACCTTGGCAGTAGAGTAGTAGAAAATGGAGACAGCAGACTTACTAGAGCAAACCAAGCTTTTGCAGTACTGCAGACTATATGGAAATCTAAAAAACTAAGCATGAATACGAAAATCAGGATGTTTAAGAGTAATGTTCTAAGTGTACTACTCTATGGAAGTGAATGCTGGAAAACCACCAAAACCATAGAAAACAAGTTGAATTCTTTCCAGACTAAATGTTTACGAAGAATTCAAAAAATATTTTGGCCAAACACCATAAGAAATAACATCTTGTTGGCAGAGATGCAGATGAAGCCACTGACAGCAGTTATTGAGGAAAAGGCGCTGGCGATGGCTGTGACATGTGCTCCGAATGACTGACAACTCACTATAAAAAAAAGCACTAAGATGGACACCACAGGAAACAGAAGTAAGGGTAGACCAAAAGAGAAATGGAGAAGAACAGAGATGATGTTGAGCAATAGAAGGCTCACCTGGGCAAGAGCAGAAAAAAAGGCAAAGGACAGGCATTTGTGGAAAACCCTTGCAGAAACCCCATGTGCCCTGGGCACTTAAGGTTCAGAGAGAGAGATAGTCAAACAGTTAACTAACTTAATTTTAAAAAATTGACTCTTGTCATCATGTTAACAAAATGTGTCTAGATTCCTGTCGTCATGTCAAAATGTCTAGATTCTTGTCATCATGTTAACAAAATGTGCCTAGATTTTTCTGCGGAGCCTGAAACGCTTGGTTTGCCTGGGGAATGACAGTTACTACCCTCTGACTGACCTTGACACAATTAGCATGAGAGGCCTGGACAAATCCGTGACATCGCAAGAACGCCAAGGAACGAATGCTGACCTGATGGGAGCTAACTACTCCAGACTTGACAAAGAAATGGAGGAGGTTAACCGTAATGTTAATCTTCTCAATGCTCGCCTTTCTCTCCAGGTGAAGTTTTATCTTCTAACTTTCATGATCTTTTCATTTTAACTATCATCAACTATATTATCATCATCAGCATCATCATCATTTGAAAAGAATTTAGCCTGTTTATTATCTCGCTTAACTGCAAACTTGAGTTATTTTCAACCCGGTAAGCTTAGCACTTGATTAGGACAGGGAGTGGGCTTTAGTCAATTTTTGTTTAAAATTCCTTTAATGGGCAGGTATCTGTGTATGTTTAACCACCATTAGGATATCATCTGCTTTTACCTCTTTAGTAATACAATAGTCTGGTTCTAGGATCGCAGTCAAATATATGGCAGGACTAATGTCCAACATATGACAGGATCATTGTCCAACATATGACAGGAACATTGTCCAACATATGGCAGGATCATTGTCCAACATATAGCAGGAACATTATCCAACATATGGCAGGATCATTATCCAACATATGGCAGGATCATTGTTCAACATATGGCAGAATCATTATTCAACATATGACAGGATCATTGTTCAACATATGGCAGGATCATTGTTCAACATATGGCAGAATCATTATTCAACATATGGCAGGATCATTATCCAACATATGGCAGGATCATTATCCAACATATGGCAGGATCATTGTTCAACATATGGCAGGATCATTATCCAACATATGGCAGGATCATTATCCAACATATGGCAGGATCATTGTTCAACATATGGCAGAATCATTATTCAACATATGGCAGAATCATTGTCTAACATGAGGCAGGATCATTGTCTAACATGTGGCAGGATCATTAACCAATATATGGCAGGATCATTAATCAATATATAGCAGGATCATTATCTAACATATGGCAAGATCATTATCTAATATATGGTAGGATCATTATCTAATATATAGCAAGATCATTATCTAATATATGGGAAGATCATTATCTAACATATGGCAGGATCATTATCTAATATATGGCAAGATCATTATCTAAAATATGGCAAGATCATTATCTAATATATGGCAGGATTATTATCTAACATGTGATAGCATCATTATCTAAAATGTGACAGGATCATTATCTAACATGTGACAGGATCATTATCTAACATATGACAGGATCATTATCTAACATATGACAGGATCATTATCTAACATATGGCAGGATTGTTATCTAACATATGGCAGGATCATTATCTAACATATGACAGGATTATTAACCATTATATAGCAGGATCATTATCTAACATATGATAGAATCATTAACCAACATATGACAGGATCATTATCCAATATATGGCAGGATAGTTATCTAGCATATAGCAAGATCACTATCTAACATATGGCAAGATCATTATCTAACATATGACAGGATCATTATCTAACATTTGACAGGATCATTATCTAACATATGGCAGAATCATTATCCAACATATTACATGATTATTGTCCAACATATGACATGATTATTGTCCAACGTAAGATAGGATTACAATATGCTGAGCCTGTTTCTATAATCACTGTGGAAGGTATAACAGGCTCAGGGTATCTACTGTTTGCTGGAAGTGTGGAAGATACAACTGTTTGCTGGAAGTGTGGAAGATACAACTGTTTGCTGGAAGTGTGGAAGATACAACTGTTTGCTGGAAGTGTGGAAGATACAACTGTTTGCTGGAAGTGTGGAAGATACAAGTGTTTGCTGAAAGTGTGAAAGATACAACTGTTTGCTGGAAGTGTTGAAGATATGACATCTTGCTGAAAGTGTAGAAAATATTATTTCTTGCTGGAAGTGTAGAAGGTATGATTTCTTGCTGGAAGTGTAGAAGGTATGGTTTCTTGCTGGATTTGTTAACTATGTTGTTTCTCAGTCACCATCATCTTCCATCATCAGTAAAAAAATGTAGATGTGATTGTTGAGAATAAGAATTGACATCCTGTAGAAAGTGTATAATGATGTGGACCACAGAAAAAAATTAAGTTTGTGGGAACAAAAGAGGTGTATATTAAAGCAAAAAGTAAATAATATTTTACAGGACATAATCATTTTTTTTCTGATTTTTTTTCATTGACAATCTACATTTCCTTGTCTTTTGATATCTACAGTTTACATTTTTCTTATCTGTTTCTATGTTTATATTTTCTAATCTAGAATTTCTCTGTTTCAGTAGTCAACATTTTCTTTCACTGTTTCAGTGTATTGTCTGTATTTTTGTGGATATCTGTTTCTGTAGCCAACATTTTCATTATCTATTTCTGTGTATTATCTGTGTTATATGGAAATCTAAAAAACTAAGCATACATATGAAAATCAGGATATTTAAGAGTAATGTTCTATGTGTAATACTCTATGGAAGTGAATGCTGGAAAATCACCAAAACCATAGAAAACAAGTTGAATTCTTTCCAGACTAAATGTTTACGAAGAATTTGAAAAATATTTTGGCCAAACACCATAAGAAATAACATCTTATTAGCAGAAATGCAGATGAAGCCACTGACAACAATTATTGAGGAAAGACGCTGGTGATGGTTGGGACATGTGCTCCGAATGACAGACAACTCACTACCAAAAATAGCACTAAGATGGACACCACAGGGGAGCAGAAGTAAGGGTAGACCAAAAGAGACATGGAGAAGAACAACAGAAAGGATGTTGAGCAATAGAGGGCTCACCTGGGCAAGAGCAGAAAAAAAGGCGAAGGACAGGCATTTATGGAAAACCCTTGCGGAAGCCCCATGTGCCCTGGGCACTTAAGGTTCAGAGAGAGAGAGACCTGTGTTTTTTCTTCTTTTTTTGTGTGTATTGCCTGCATTTTTCTTTTCTGTTTGTGTATTCCTTGTATTTTTTCTTATCTGTTTCAGTGTAGTGTCTGTATGTTTCTTCTGTTTCTGTGTATTATCTGTATTTTTCTTATTTATTTCTGTGTATTATCTGTATTTTTCTTCTCTGTTTTAGTGTATTGTCTGTATTTTTTCTTATCTGATTCTGTCCATTGTCTGTATTTTTTCCTTTTTTTCTGTGTAGTGCCTGTATTTTTATTCTCTGTTTTAGTGCATTGTCTGTATTTTTTCTTATCTGATTCTGTCCATTGTCTGTATTTTTTCCTTTTTTTTCTGTGTATTGTCTGTATTTTTTCTTATCTGATTCTGTCCATTGTCTGTATTTTTTCCTTTTTTTCTGTGTATTGCCTGTATTTTTATTCTCTGTTTTATTGCATTGTCTGTATTTTTCTTTTCTGTTTCTGTGTAGACATGAAGGCATTCTGTTACCACTTGAACTTCTGACTAGAGAAGATTTTCAAACTTGTATTCTCAGTCAGGACTTCTGGCATTTGTACAGTCATGAAGAGAAACAGGTCACTGTCAATCATTTCTAGATCTTCACTGTCTTTACAGACTTGAGTAATGTGACAATAGTTAGTTACAGTTATAGAAGAAAACATTACAAATGTGTATGTGAGGGCTCCATGTAGAACTTTCACCATCAAAATTTGCTCGGAAACTGAAACAGTCTTCTGAAACTCTTCCCAGGAAGCTCGTCAGGATGTCCTCAATGAATGGCGACAAGTGGCGTTGGTCGTGGACCGAGTCATGTTTCTACTTTTCCTGTTAGTTTTTCTTATGTGCAGCGTGGTCCTCCTTGCCTGAACGAGAATAGCACGTCATTTTCTGCATGGAGGACAGCTTGTGTAAAGCTGATGATTCGACATTTCTTGCATAAAGCTCATGATTAGACATTTTTTGTGTAAAGCTGACAGTTGGCTTGCATAAAGCTTATGACTGGACATTTTTTAATGTAAATGTGACAGTTGGACATTTCTTGCATAAAGTTTATGATTGGACATATTTTGTGTAAAGCTGACAATTAGACATTTGTGTTTGGGCATTTCTTGTGAATAGCTGATATACAATGTCCACCAATGACTCAGAACTGTCTTTCTGCTATAGCTTGTCTTCTTGTAGCTGTCTAGAAGTCTGTGAGACTAGAGACAGGTCTTACTATGTGGAAGTCTGTGAGACTAGAGACAGGTCTTACTATGTGGAAGTCTGTGAGACTAGAGACAGGTCTTACTATGTGGAAGTCTGTGAGACTAGAGACAGGTCTTACTATGTGGAAGTCTGTGAGACTAGAGACAGGTCTTACTATGTGGAAGTCTGTGAGACTAGAGACAGGTCTTACAATACCTTAGCGGTTTGTTTGTATAAAAATGTATCACAATACCTTACCGGTCTAGTATTTGTTTGTATAAAAATGTATCACAATACCTTACCGGTCTAGTATTTGTTTGTATAAAAATGTATCACAATACCTTAGCGGTCTAGTATTTGTTTGTATAAAAATGTATTACAATACCTTAGCGGTCTAGTATTTGTTTGTATAAAAATGTATCACAGTACGGCTTTACTTTAAACTGCTGTGATATGTTTCATATTTCCGTCGTATCAACTGCCAACAAAAATGTTTTGACATCTTAATAATCATTAACCAGTAAAAACTAGACTAAAATCTGTTTTGTTTGTTTTCTTTTTTTTTAACTTAGAAACGTTTTGCATTGGGCTTCATCTGTACTGATAAATAGCATGAAACTCACTCACTCACCCTCCCTCTCTGTCTCTCTCTGTCTCTGTCTTTCTCTCTCGCTTCCTCTCTCGCTCTCTCTCTCTCTGTCTGTCTTTCTCTCTCGCTCTCTCTCTCTCTCTCTCTCTGTCTTTCTCTCTCGCTCTCTCTCGCGCTCTCCCTCTCTGTCTCTCTCTGTCTCTGTCTTTCTCTCTCGCGCTCTCCCTCTCTGTCTCTCTCTGTCTCTGTCTTTCTCTCTCGCGCTCTCTCTCTCTCTCTCTCTCTCTGTCTTTCTCTCTCGCTTCCTCTCTCGCTCTCGCTCTTCTGTACTGAGTGAATGTTTAAGAGCGAAACGTAAATGTTATATTTTATTTTATGTCTCTCAGCTTCAATGTTAGTTATGTTTGTTACATGAACAGCATATTTGTAGAATGTCTGGAATAGAGTGAAAGATGCATGATAAAGGGCAGAATGTCAGACGGGCCTGCGTGCCCAATTCTTAACCCTTTTGAAATAAAGATCAATCAATCAATCAATCTCTCTAAAGCAGAATACTCGGGTGTGGTTCTATCTCCTTCTCTTCTGTGTGTAGAATGTAAACTGTAGATGTATTGCTATTCATCTCTGTGTATATTTCCACTACTGTCCACTGGAATAATGTTCTTTCTTACATTACTATTCTACGTTGTTTTGCGTCTGTTTTGTTACTCACTTCACAGACTTACTTGCTCCCAGGTTCATTCTCTCTCAGTGGAAATAGTAATACAGAAGCAGCAACTTTACAGTTGAAATGACTTTAATGATGCACGGGGTGTCGATGAGCGATATGACGAGAGCGACAAAGGCATCAACAGAATCCATGGACACAAGACTGGACATCTCCACGATATATGTTCCCGGCCGACTACTGTCGCCATCAGAACAACCTAATACACTCTACTCTACATCTATTTCACTAAACAGCAACGTTTCTAACAGCCTAATCTAAGTCTATCTCAGACGATACACAAAACACAACTATCCCTCAGTCATATGATTTCTTTCTCACCTGACCTTTTTCCTGTCATTCCCCATCCGTGACCCTCGTGCAATCCGAGACAAAGCAGATGGACTCTACTCACAAACACCTGATTACTTTAGAAGATAACTCATTTTATACAAATATTCCAATTCTCAGATGAGTTATCTATCTTACATCCAAACATTCAATATACTGCTATATCTTTCTCGCTTTCTCTCTCTCTGTCTCTCTCTCCCTCTCTCTCGATCTCTCTCTCCTTCTCTCTCTTCTTAGTTATGTTTGTTATATGAACAGCATATTTGTAGAATGTCTGGAATAGAGTGAAAGATGTATGATAAAGGGCAGAATGTCAGACGGGCCTGCATGCCCAATTCTTAACCCTTTTGAAATAAAGATCAATCAATCAATCTCTCCATCTCTCTCTCGATCTATCTGTCGATCTCTTTCTCTCTGTCTCTCTCACGCGCTCTCTCTCTCTCGCTCGCTCTATCGTTCACTCAATCTCTCTCTCTCTCTCTCTCTCTCTCTCTCTCTCTCATATCTGTAAACTTCATTCATACAAAATCATCAACGTGACGCCGTGGACACGTATGAAAAGATTCAAACCCTAAGAAAGTTCAGACATGTCCAGGTTTGCCGACAGACTGCACGGAAATGTGGGAAGGTACAGACGTGAACATCTGACCAGTATCTTCAGCCTCGTGGAGCAGTTATAAACCAACTCACAGATCTCTAGGAGTCATCACATAGATGGTTCTCCCACCCCAACACCACAGACATCTAGGAGTCATCACACAGATGGTTCTCCCACCCCAACACCATAGACATCTAGGAGTCATCACATAGATGGTTCTCCCACCCCAACACCACAGACATCTAGGAGTCATCACACTGATGGTTCTCCCACCCCAACACCATAGACATCTAGGAGTCATCACAAGTGGTTTTCCTCAAATCTCACATCACAAAACTCTGGAAGTCATCACCCAGGTGGTTTTCCTCAAATCTCACATCACAAACCTCTGGAAGTCATCACCCAGGTGGTTTTCCTCCAATCTCACATCACAAACCTCTGGAAGTCATCACCCAAGTGGTTTTCCTCAAATCTCACATCACAAACCTCTGGAAGTCATCACCCAGGTGGTTTTCCTCCAATCTCACATCACAAACCTCTGGAAGTCATCACCCAGGTGGTTTTCCTCCAATCTCACATCACAAAAATCTGGAAGTCATCACCCAGGTGGTTTTCCTCCAATCTCGCATCACAAAAATCTGGAAGTCATCACCCAGGTTGTTTTCGCCAACCCCCACACCACAAACCTCTAGGAGTCATCATCTAAATGGTTTCTCCACTCCCACACCACAAACCTCTAGGAGTCATCATCTAAATGGTTCCTTCACTCCCACACCACAAACCTCTAGGAGTCATCACCCAGGTGGTTTCCCTCACCCTCACCCTCACACCACAAACGTCTAGGAGTAATCATCCAGTTTTCTCCCACCCCAACACCATAGACATCTAGGAGTCATCACAAGTGGTTTTCCTCAAATCTCACATCACAAAACTCTGGAAGTCATCACCCAGGTGGTTTTCCTCAAATCTCACATCACAAACCTCTGGAAGTCATCACCCAGGTGGTTTTCCTCCAATCTCACATCACAAACCTCTGGAAGTCATCACCCAAGTGGTTTTCCTCAAATCTCACATCACAAACCTCTGGAAGTCATCACCCAGGTGGTTTTCCTCCAATCTCACATCACAAACCTCTGGAAGTCATCACCCAGGTGGTTTTCCTCCAATCTCACATCACAAAAATCTGGAAGTCATCACCCAGGTGGTTTTCCTCCAATCTCGCATCACAAAAATCTGGAAGTCATCACCCAGGTTGTTTTCGCCAACCCCCACACCACAAACCTCTAGGAGTCATCATCTAAATGGTTTCTCCACTCCCACACCACAAACCTCTAGGAGTCATCATCTAAATGGTTCCTTCACTCCCACACCACAAACCTCTAGGAGTCATCACCCAGGTGGTTTCCCTCACCCTCACCCTCACACCACAAACGTCTAGGAGTAATCATCCAGATTTTCCCCCACCCCCACACCACAAACGTCTAGGAGTAATCATCCAGTTTTCCCCCACCCACACCCTCACACCACAAACGTCTAGGAGTAATCATCCAGATTTTCCCCCGCCCTCACACCATAAACGTCTAGGAGTAATCATCCAGATTTTCCCCCGCCCTCACACCACAAACGTCTAAGAGTAATCATCCAGATTTTCCCCAACCCACACTCTCACACCACAAACGTCTAGGAGTAATCATACAGATTTTCTCCAACCCACACTCTCACACCACAAACGTCTAGGAGTAATCACGCGTTTGGTTTTCCGCTACCTCTGGAAACGTCAAAGAGTAATCAACAAATTGGTTTGCCCCCACTTTCGCCCTAACACCACAAACGTCTATGTGTCATCACTCGAGTAGTACTCCCCCATCCCTACACCACAGATCTCTAGAAGTCATCACTCGAGTAGTTCTCCTCCATCCCCACACCACAGATCTCTAGAAGTCATCACTCGAGTAGTTCTCCCCCATCTCTACACCACAGATCTCTAGAAGTCATCACTCGAGTAGTTCTCCCCCATCCCTACACCATAGATCTCTAGAAGTCATCACTCGAGTAGTTCTCCTCCATCCCCACACCACAGATCTCTAGAAGTCATCACTCGAGTAGTTCTCCTCCATCCCCACACCACAGATCTCTAGAAGTCATCACTCGAGTAGTTCTCCCCCATTTCCACACCACAGATCTCTAGAAGTCATCACTCGAGTAGTTCTCCCCCATCCCTACACCACAGATCTCTAGAAGTAATCACCCAGGTGGTTTTCTCCATCCCCACACCACAGATCATTAGGAGTAATCACCCAGGTGGTTTTCTCCATCCCCACAACACAGATCTCTAGGAGTCATCACCCAGGTGGTTTTCTCCATCCCCACACCACAGATCTCTAGGAGTCATCACCCAGGTGGTTTTCTCCATCCCCACACCACAGATCTCTAGAAGTCATCACTCGAGTAGTTCTCCCCCATCCCTACACCACAGATCTCTAGAAGTCATCACTCGAGTAGTTCTGCCCCATCCCTACACAACAGATCTCTAGAAGTCATCACTCGAGTAGTTCTCCCCCATCCCCACACCACAGATCTCTAGAAGTCATCACCCAGGTGGTTTTCTCCATCCCCACACCACAGATCTCTAGAAGTCATCACCCAGGTGGTTTTCTCCATCCCCACACCACAGATCTCAAGGAATCATCACCCAGCTGGTTTTCTGCATCCCCACAACACAGATCTCTAGAAGTCATCACCCAGGTGGTTTTCTCCATCCCCACACCACAGATATCTAGAAGTCATCACCCAGGTGGTTTCCCCACACCACAAACCTGTAGAAGTCATCACCCAAGTGGTTACCCCACACCACAAACCTGTAGAAGTCATCACCCAAGTGGTTACACCACACCACAAACCTGTAGAAGTCATCACCCAAGTGGTTACCAAACACCACAAACCTGTAGAAGTCATCACCCAAGTGGTTACCCCACACCACAAACCCGTAGAAGTCATCACCCAAGTGGTTACCCCACACCACAAACCTGTAGAAGTCATCACCCAAGTGGTTACCCTACACCACAAACCTGTAGAAGTCATCACCCAAATGGTTACCCCACACCACAAACCTGTAGAAGTCATCACCCAAGTGGTTACCCCACATCACAAACCTGTAGAAGTCATCACCCAAGTGGTTACCCCACATCACAAACCTGTAGAAGTCATCACCCAAATGGTTACCCCACACCACAAACCTGTAGAAGTCATCACTCAGGTGGTTACTCCACACCACAAACCTGTAGAAGTCATCACCCAAGTGGTTACCCCACACCACAAACCCGTAGAAGTCATCACCCAAGTGGTTACCCCACACCACAAACCTGTAGAAGTCATCACCCAAGTGGTTACCCTACACCACAAACATGTAGAAGACATCACCCAGATGGTTACCCCACACTACAAACCTGTAGAAGACATCACTCAGATGGTTACCCCACACCACAAACCTGTAGAAGACATCACCCAAGTGGTTACCCCACACCACAAACCCGTAGAAGTCATCACCCAAGTCATCACTCAGATGATTTCCCACCCCTACACCAGATCGTCAGAAGTGCCGAAACACTTGTCTGAGGGTGGGTGTTCTTCTCTGATGATCTGAGGAGTTGGGTTGTTTTTCTTTCTACGACCGAGTTTCCTACCTACTTTTGTCAACGGATGTTACGTACTGCACTTTATTTCATTGATAAATAATTTATTAATATACAAGTCAGCTTAAATACTGAACAAGGCACGCACACACACAGAGCGAAGAAGGAAATGAGAGACATAAGCTACAATTTTGTCAAGTCAGTAATTAACTTATCTTATATCTTATATCCTTCCCGTGCCGTTAAACGTCACATAGGGCTCGCAAAGTAGTTCATCAATTTTTCCTGTCTTCCGCGAGTCTTTCAACCTCATCAAAGGATTTTATGCCTGTTAATTTGGCCTCTCTTAATAATGTCATCTTCAAAGTTTTACGCTGTCTGCCTCTTTTTCTTCGGCCTGTTGTGTTCCACTTGATAGCTTGTTTTGGAATTCTCTAATCATTTCTTCTCATCAAGTGGCCAACATATGTCCATCTCCTTTTCCTGATCACCCATGAGACTGGTTGTTCAGTCATCTGTCTTATCTCTGCATTGTTCTTGAATTCATTCCACTTGATGCCGAGTATTTTCCTTAAGCATTTGTTTTCAAAAGAGTCTAATTTCTTTTCTATTTCTTTAGTTGTTTTCCAGCTTTCGCATGCATAAATGAGGGTGGATATTACATTTGAATTGAATAGTCTTAACTTGGTTTTTGTGCTTATAACTTTTGAATTCCATATGTTCTCAAGATTCTTGAAGACTGATGCTGCTTTTGCAATTCTGATCCTAACTTCCTTTCTAGTGTCACCATCCTGGTCTATGTAGCTGCCAAGGTATGCAAATTGATTGACTTCTTCAATATCTGTCCCTTCTATGTGTATTTTTCCATTTTGATTAATGGGAATTTTCATTATTTTTGTCTTGTCCTTGTTAATTTCAAGTCCTATTTTGCTAGCCAGTGAAGACAGGTTATCTGTTTTTTCTTGCATGGAATTCACATTTTTACTGATAACAAGATGGCGGACGTTTTTTTAACGCTCTCGCCGGCATGCAGAAATCAGCGGAATTCCGCTTGATCTGTCACATATCATGTACCGGGAGTTGGGCATAAGGCTAACAACCTTATCCTGGGACCTATCTAGAGGCGACTCCAGATGGGAAAAAAAGATATCGTTATGGAAACTCGCAGAGAAACCAACCGAGCATCAGGGATGCCAATTCCGAAGAGCTCATTCGTCGGCCCCAAACATGTGACAAGGGTTGGATTCTGGAATGTGAGAACGATGGCAGCACAAGAGTAATTAACTAGGACACAAAAATTGATTATTCAAAGATATGCAGATGACACTAAGATATGCCGATGACACTAAGATATGCAGATGACACTAAGATATGCAGATGACACTAAGATATGCCGATAACACTAAGATATGCAGATGACACTAAGATATGCAGATGACACTAAGATATGCAGATGACACTAAGATATGCCGATAACACTAAGATATGCAGATGACACTAAGATATGCAGATGACACTAAGATATGCCGATAACACTAAGATATGCAGATGACACTGCTGATGGTGGAGAATCAAAAAGACCTACAGAATCGAGTGACGCGAATAAACGAAAGTAAAAAGTACAGACTGGAAATAAATAAGCAAATCCTCAGCATAAAAAAAGAAAGCCAAAAGTAAATATAAAAATAAATGGAGAATTACTTGAACAGGCGAAAAGCTTCAGGTATCTGGGGCACAAGATAACAGAAGATGGAAAATGTGAAACGGAAATGAACAGATAAATAGGAATGGCAAAAACACATCTTCAACAGAATGAGGAAGATCCTTACATCAGAACAAATATCACAGCAACTGAGATTACGTATAGTAAAATGCTACATATACTCAATATTCCTTTATGGTGTAGAAGTCTGGACCTTGAATAAAACAAAAGAGAAGAAAACTGAGGTCCTTGAAGTATGGATATATAGGAGAATACACAATAATTTGTCAAGTCAGTAATTAACTTATCTTATATCTTATATCCTTCCCGTGCCGTTAAACGTCACATAGGGCTCGCAAAGTAGTTCATCAATTTTTCCTGTCTTCCGCGAGTCTTTCAACCTCATCAAAGGATTTTATGCCTGTTAATTTGGCCTCTCTTAATAATGTCATCTTCAAAGTTTTACGCTGTCTGCCTCTTTTTCTTCGGCCTGTTGTGTTCCACTTGATAGCTTGTTTTGGAATTCTCTAATCATTTCTTCTCATCAAGTGGCCAACATATGTCCATCTCCTTTTCCTGATCACCCATGAGACTGGTTGTTCAGTCATCTGTCTTATCTCTGCATTGTTCTTGAATTCATTCCACTTGATGCCGAGTATTTTCCTTAAGCATTTGTTTTCAAAAGAGTCTAATTTCTTTTCTATTTCTTTAGTTGTTTTCCAGCTTTCGCATGCATAAATGAGGGTGGATATTACATTTGAATTGAATAGTCTTAACTTGGTTTTTGTGCTTATAACTTTTGAATTCCATATGTTCTCAAGATTCTTGAAGACTGATGCTGCTTTTGCAATTCTGATCCTAACTTCCTTTCTAGTGTCACCATCCTGGTCTATGTAGCTGCCAAGGTATGCAAATTGATTGACTTCTTCAATATCTGTCCCTTCTATGTGTATTTTTCCATTTTGATTAATGGGAATTTTCATTATTTTTGTCTTGTCCTTGTTAATTTCAAGTCCTATTTTGCTAGCCAGTGAAGACAGGTTATCTGTTTTTTCTTGCATGGAATTCACATTTTTACTGATAACAAGATGGCGGACGTTTTTTTAACGCTCTCGCCGGCATGCAGAAATCAGCGGAATTCCGCTTGATCTGTCACATATCATGTACCGGGAGTTGGGCATAAGGCTAACAACCTTATCCTGGGACCTATCTAGAGGCGACTCCAGATGGGAAAAAAAGATATCGTTATGGAAACTCGCAGAGAAACCAACCGAGCATCAGGGATGCCAATTCCGAAGAGCTCATTCGTCGGCCCCAAACATGTGACAAGGGTTGGATTCTGGAATGTGAGAACGATGGCAGCACAAGAGTAATTAACTAGGACACAAAAATTGATTATTCAAAGATATGCAGATGACACTAAGATATGCCGATGACACTAAGATATGCAGATGACACTAAGATATGCAGATGACACTAAGATATGCCGATAACACTAAGATATGCAGATGACACTAAGATATGCAGATGACACTAAGATATGCAGATGACACTAAGATATGCCGATAACACTAAGATATGCAGATGACACTAAGATATGCAGATGACACTAAGATATGCCGATAACACTAAGATATGCAGATGACACTGCTGATGGTGGAGAATCAAAAAGACCTACAGAATCGAGTGACGCGAATAAACGAAAGTAAAAAGTACAGACTGGAAATAAATAAGCAAATCCTCAGCATAAAAAAAAGAAAGCCAAAAGTAAATATAAAAATAAATGGAGAATTACTTGAACAGGCGAAAAGCTTCAGGTATCTGGGGCACAAGATAACAGAAGATGGAAAATGTGAAACGGAAATGAACAGATAAATAGGAATGGCAAAAACACATCTTCAACAGAATGAGGAAGATCCTTACATCAGAACAAATATCACAGCAACTGAGATTACGTATAGTAAAATGCTACATATACTCAATATTCCTTTATGGTGTAGAAGTCTGGACCTTGAATAAAACAAAAGAGAAGAAAACTGAGGTCCTTGAAGTATGGATATATAGGAGAATACACAATAATTAGTATATAAGTATATAACTACACACGAAGCACTGCAGTAAAGCTGTGATACCAGAATGTATAAATTAGTAAAAATATAGGAACAGCTTTATTACTTAACGACTACAAAGTTGTGACGTTTCGGCGTGAGCCTTAATCATACAAAAACATACAGGATGAAGAAATAGAGAGAGGAGATAAAGTATAGATTCACATGAATATTTTTTAAATTAAAAAATTAAATAGAGTACTTAGCTGTAAATTGTAAGGTGTGGCTTGTCCGGCGGTGTGTGTCAGGAATGGATTTAGTAGAACGTGGAGACTGTTTAAATGGAGATCTGAGATATGTGGTAGGTGAGTTGTAACTGGGGGTGGTGGATGGGGAACCGGGGAGAGGAGAGATGTTTACTTAGCCAGGATAAGTTGAAGTAGATGATTAGGGAAGAGGGGTTGCAAAGTGATTATGTGAGGAGGTTTGACAAGTAAGAAGGGGTGGAGTTCAGTGGAGAGGTACTATAATGATTGAAGAGAATGTTAAGTGTAGCTGAACAGCAAGTTTAACTCATGTGGCTCCATCGTCCCATAATTTTGAATGCAGCGGTTCTCAAGCGCCAGGCGGCTTGTGTCATCTGCGTGACATTGTTTGATGGCTGTTACCAGAACATCAGATTTGTCTCTCTGGTTGGGGCCATTGAAATGATTTGAGACTGGTTTCAAAGCATGCTGGGCGATGTCGTACAGATGTTTCTGCATGCGGTCCCCTAATCTTATAATATTGTTCAGGTGTGCACTGTCATATTATTGATGAAGTCGACGTCGAAGTTCTTTGCTCTTTAATCATAACACATCACAGGTTTCACAAACATTACCACTTCACTAATCAGAGCAAGACCTATGACACGTTCACTGCAGTATTTAATTCTGATTAAGAAGATCAAGATGTATTGTCGACAACATCACTTGGATTGAAACACTTAATCATTTGTTCACAATATCAGACTCTATCATATTCTACATGCAGCATTTCTCAATTTCTCAAACTCACAATATTCTTCACATGATACGAGAAGATTTCCTATCTCAGTTTTATATCACATCTGCAACACGTAGTCAACTAGTTTCTCGTCTAAAATTAGTGTACTCGAAGTTTCAGAAGTGTCAATTCTTCATAGTCCCTAATCATTTGAAACACATCTTCAATCTAGCCTAAAATACTTCTGCAAGACTGCTTTTCCTGAGTATCTGTTGCTCTAATTGTCCATCTATTCCAACTGTCGTTACCTACGTCTTCTTTCTCTCTTGTGTCTTCTCTGGTGTGTGTTCTCCTTCTGCTGTTCTCTGATTGTCTGTCCTTCTCTTCTTCTCTTTTCTGGACCGGTCTCAGTTCACTGACCGTCCTTGTTCTTCCGTCTTCGGGGCTCTCTCCTTTGTCTCCTCTCCTCTCCTTCCAAACTTTTGGGTTTTTCTTGGTTCCTCCTGTCTCTTCGCTCATCATTTTATCTTCCAGTCTAGTTTGATGGATTAACCAATAAATATTTTGGCTCCACCCTTCGGATGTTCACTGATTCCCATGAGCGTTCTGATTGTCCTTCATTCAAACTGTCCCATGACTTATATGTCGTAAGTCATTTGTCCAACAGACTACGCCTCTAAACATTTAATTGGTCAGCTGGCCGAGTTGGTCACTCCTTTATTTAAAGACCGTGTGCAATAGCGTCATAACTTTAATAGGTGTCAAAGTATCAACTCTGTCTATACAGTTGTTATTTATCTAAGACATTATCTTGCTCTTTCATGTCGGAGGTTTTATTGTGTCCTCGCTTTTTTCATTGGGTCTGCCTTTTCTATTCGTCTTTTCTATTTTGTTTACTCATGTCAACGTTCAGTCACTGTTTTGTTATCACTGGACCATCCTACTTTCTGGCATCCACCCTTTGAATTACCTAAATCTCAGCTTCATTGAGTTTCGTCTTTTTCTATTCACTGTTTCCACTGTTTACTTTTGTCCGAGTACTTAGCTGTAAATTGTAAGGTGTGGCTTGTCCGGCGGTGTGTGTCAGGAATGGATTTAGTAGAACGTGGAGACTGTTTAAATGGAGATCTGAGATATGTGGTAGGTGAGTTGTAACTGGGGGTGGTGGATGGGGAACCGGGGAGAGGAGAGATGTTTACTTAGCCAGGATAAGTTGAAGTAGATGATTAGGGAAGAGGGGTTGCAAAGTGATTATGTGAGGAGGTTTGACAAGTAAGAAGGGGTGGAGTTCAGTGGAGAGGTACTATAATGATTGAAGAGAATGTTAAGTGTAGCTGAACAGCAAGTTTAACTCATGTGGCTCCATCGTCCCATAATTTTGAATGCAGCGGTTCTCAAGCGCCAGGCGGCTTGTGTCATCTGCGTGACATTGTTTGATGGCTGTTACCAGAACATCAGATTTGTCTCTCTGGTTGGGGCCATTGAAATGATTTGAGACTGGTTTCAAAGCATGCTGGGCGATGTCGTACAGATGTTTCTGCATGCGGTCCCCTAATCTTATAATATTGTTCAGGTGTGCACTGTCATATTATTGATGAAGTCGACGTCGAAGTTCTTTGCTCTTTAATCATAACACATCACAGGTTTCACAAACATTACCACTTCACTAATCAGAGCAAGACCTATGACACGTTCACTGCAGTATTTAATTCTGATTAAGAAGATCAAGATGTATTGTCGACAACATCACTTGGATTGAAACACTTAATCATTTGTTCACAATATCAGACTCTATCATATTCTACATGCAGCATTTCTCAATTTCTCAAACTCACAATATTCTTCACATGATACGAGAAGATTTCCTATCTCAGTTTTATATCACATCTGCAACACGTAGTCAACTAGTTTCTCGTCTAAAATTAGTGTACTCGAAGTTTCAGAAGTGTCAATTCTTCATAGTCCCTAATCATTTGAAACACATCTTCAATCTAGCCTAAAATACTTCTGCAAGACTGCTTTTCCTGAGTATCTGTTGCTCTAATTGTCCATCTATTCCAACTGTCGTTACCTACGTCTTCTTTCTCTCTTGTGTCTTCTCTGGTGTGTGTTCTCCTTCTGCTGTTCTCTGATTGTCTGTCCTTCTCTTCTTCTCTTTTCTGGACCGGTCTCAGTTCACTGACCGTCCTTGTTCTTCCGTCTTCGGGGCTCTCTCCTTTGTCTCCTCTCCTCTCCTTCCAAACTTTTGGGTTTTTCTTGGTTCCTCCTGTCTCTTCGCTCATCATTTTATCTTCCAGTCTAGTTTGATGGATTAACCAATAAATATTTTGGCTCCACCCTTCGGATGTTCACTGATTCCCATGAGCGTTCTGATTGTCCTTCATTCAAACTGTCCCATGACTTATATGTCGTAAGTCATTTGTCCAACAGACTACGCCTCTAAACATTTAATTGGTCAGCTGGCCGAGTTGGTCACTCCTTTATTTAAAGACCGTGTGCAATAGCGTCATAACTTTAATAGGTGTCAAAGTATCAACTCTGTCTATACAGTTGTTATTTATCTAAGACATTATCTTGCTCTTTCATGTCGGAGGTTTTATTGTGTCCTCGCTTTTTTCATTGGGTCTGCCTTTTCTATTCGTCTTTTCTATTTTGTTTACTCATGTCAACGTTCAGTCACTGTTTTGTTATCACTGGACCATCCTACTTTCTGGCATCCACCCTTTGAATTACCTAAATCTCAGCTTCATTGAGTTTCGTCTTTTTCTATTCACTGTTTCCACTGTTTACTTTTGTCCGCGTCTTGTTCTAGTGTTATGGAAGTTTTATACCTTTCTCTTCCTTTCCTACCCATTTTTAACCTGTCGCTATTCGATTTTACTATTTTGTTTACAGTATATTTCCATAATCACATTCATTAATAGTAATAATAACAACTATAATCATTACTTACAAAGCCATGCTACAATCTGAGGCCAGTCTCACCACTATACGTTATCCTGCATCTTTTGCAAACGATGACATATATCACATTACGGGACTCGCATGTGAATCCCTCATGAAGAATGAGGATAGTTTTGGAAAAGGTGATTGTTTTCGTTTCCCAGACTACCGGGCAGGTAACGGGGGTGGTTACATTTTCTTGTGCCAACATATGTAAGGCTCTGCTTCAAGTGACTGTGGTCGAGGATGTCCTTAAGATTTGGCTCACGTTTGTATGCCAACAGGAGTGTATCAGAGAAAATGTCACGAGTGTCGAAGTCGAGTTGGATTATCGGCAGATGACGATAAAGAATTTTCTTAACCATCTGACCATGCGGGTTGAAAGGCAGTACTAACTTAACTCTGTCAGATGGCGTAACAGGCTTTTTTCCTGAATACTTCTTTGCGGCTCACTAGTTGGATATGGTTGAAGGCTTCACGAAGGACCTTTTCTGGGTAGTGGCAATAACGGAAAAATTCTAATAACTTGTTGGACTGATCTATAAAGTCCAAATTATTCTGACATATGCGGCGAAGACGGAGGAGTTGAGAGTATGGGATGGAGTTCTTACAGGCTTCAGGATGGGAGGAGGTGTAAAGCAAATGGGTGTGGCTGTCGGTGGGCTTGTAAAATACAGAGGTACAAGCCTGTTTGTGCCAATAGAAATTTTAATGTCTAAAAAGTTGACAGACTTGGCAGAAATTTCATAAGTGAATTTTATGTTATTATTGAGCAAGTCGTATAATAAGAGCTCGATACAACCTACGACACGGAAGAATGACAATAATACAGTGTTATGCACCCACGAATGATGCAGATGATGATGTGAAAGACGACTTCTATCACCAACTACAACAAATCATCAACAAAGTCCCTAAACACGATATCCTAATTGCTATGGGGGACTTCAACGCTGAGGTAGGGAAGGATAATACCGACGTTGAAAAAGTGATAGAGAAAGAAGGAATTGACATGGTTAATCAGAATAGAGAAAGATTAATTGAAATATGTCTAACAGAGGGCATGGTCATTGGAGGCACAATATTCCCACACAAAGAGATACATAAAACAACGTGGATATCTCCAGATGATATAACTAGAAACCAGATAGACCTTTTTTGTATTAGAAAGCAATACAGAACATCTCTCATGGATGTAAGGGCTTATAGGGGTGCAGATGTCAACACTGATCACAACCTGTGCATAGGGAAAATAAAACTAAAACTGAAAAACCAACACAAGAAATCAGTACACAGGAAGATAAACAGTCACATATTACAAGAAGAGAATACTAACAGTAATTTCAATCAGGAACTTGCCAATCATTCCACAACACCCAGTGAAGTAGAGGAGATAGGTATAGATGAATTATGGAATTCTTACAGCACAGCCATAATCACAGCAGCAAAAGCAAGCGCTGGACTGAAAAAACCAAATAGAAAAGTATGGATATCAGCCAAATTAGACATGTTGAATGTAAAAACAGACCTTGGAAAATATCTGGTGAAAGCAACATATAAAGAAATAGACATGAAAGTAAAAAGTTCAGCTAGAAGGGATAAAAGAGAATACATAGACAATATGGTGAAAGAGGCAGAGAAAGCAACAAAAACAGGAGACAGCAAAACTTTATATAACATACCCAAGAGGCTAACAGGTACTATTACATCTAAAGAAAGACCAATCTTTAGCAAAACTATTAACATCAAGTAAAGACCAAAAGCAAAGATGGGCTGAACACTTCCAAGAAATACTTAATCGACCACATCCAAAAGAATTGTTAAATCTTGAAACTGACTTACCAGCCCCACAACTAGATATCAACCTAGATGAAATTAAATTGCATGAAATTGAAACAGCAGTGAATTTAATGGCTAACAACAAAGCTGCAGGTGAAGATGAAATAACACCACGAAATGTTAAAAGCTATCAATAGTGACAACATGAGACAACTACAGAGAATGTTTAATAAGATTTGGAAAGAAGAAAAGGTCCCTTCTAAATGGAAAAAAGGAATCATTGTTAAAATACCTAAAAAAAGGCAACCTTAGTGACTGTAACAATTGGAGAGGAGTAAACTTAATATCAGTTGTGTCAAAAGTATTTTGCAAGGTCATTTTGAATAAACTTAAAGATATAGTGGATACTGCAATGAGAGAAGAACAAGCAGGATTTCGAAAAGGGAGAAGCTGTCTCGACCAGATCTTTACTCTAAGAATAATACTTGAAGAACATATTGAAAAGCAGAAACCATTAATACTAAACTTCATAGATTTTAAAAAGGCATTTGATAGCATACACAGAGATTCATTATTGAGAATTTTATGTTTATATGGAATACCATCTAAAATTGTCAACATCATTAAGGACTTATACAATGGGTATGGTTGTGCAGTCAAGACAGAAGAAGGGATGAGTGAATGGTTCCAGATTGAAACAGGCGTGAAACAAGGATGTATACTGTCTCCTTTACTTTTTGGGATTACAATAGACTTCATAATGAAAAAATGCTGCACAGGTAACACAGGTATTGACTGGGTACATGGGACCCAACTAGAAGATCTTGATTTTGCTGATGACGTAACTCTTATCAGTAATAATGTGAATTCCATGCAAGAAAAAACAGATATCCTGTCTTCACTGGCTAGCAAAATAGGACTTGAAATTAACAAGGACAAAACAAAAATAATGAAAATTCCCATCAATCAAAATGGAAAAATACACATAGAAGGGACAGACATTGAAGAAGTCAATCAATTTGCATACCTTGGCAGCTACATAGACCAGGATGGTGACACTAGAAAGGAAGTTAGGATCAGAATTGCAAAAGCAGCATCAATCTTCAAGAATCTTGAGAACATATGGAATTCAAAAGTTATAAGCACAAAAACCAAGTTAAGACTATTCAATTCAAATGTAATATCCACCCTCATTTATGCATGCGAAAGCTGGAAAACAACTAAAGAAATAGAAAAGAAATTAGACTCTTTTGAAAACAAATGCCTAAGGAAAATACTCGGCATCAAGTGGAATGAATTCAAGAACAATGCAGAGATAAGACAGATGACTGAACAACAACCAGTCTCATGGGTGATCAGGAAAAGGAGATGGACATATGTTGGTCACTTGATGAGAAGAAATGATCAGATAGGTATAGATGAGTTATGGAATTCTTACAGCACAGCCATAATCACAGCAGCAAAAGTAAGCGCTGGATTGGAAAAACCAAATAGAAAAGCATGGATATCAGATAAAACATGGAAGTATATACATGAAAGACGAGCAGTCAAATTAGACATATTGAATGCAAAAGCAGATCATGAAAGAGATTCGGCAAAAGCAAAATACAAAGACATAGACAAGAAAGTAAAAAGTTCAGCTAGAAGGGATAAAAGAGAATACATAGACAATATGGTGAAAGAGGCAGAAAAAGCAGCAAAAACAGGAGACAGCAAAACTTTATATAACATACAAAAGAGGCTAACAGGTACTATTACATCTAAAGAAAGACCAATCCTTAGAAAAACTGGAACACTATTAACATCAAATAAAGACAAAAAGCAAAGATGGGCTGAACATTTCCAAGAAATACTCAATCGACCACACCCAAAAGAATTGTTAAATCTTGAAACTGACTTACCAGCCCCACAACTAAATGTCAACCTAGATGAAATTAAATTGCATGAAATTGAAACTGCAGTGAATTTAATGGCTAACAACAAAGCTGCAGGTGAAGATGAAATAACAGCCGAGATGCTAAAAGCTATCAATAGTGACAACATGAGACAACTACAGAGAATGTTTAACAAAATTTGGAAAGAAGAAAAGGTCCCTTCTAATTGGAAGAAAGGAATCATTGTTAAAATACCAAAAAAAGGGCAACCTTAGTGACTGTAACAACTGGAGAGGAGTAACCTTAATATCAGTTGTGTCAAAAGTATTTTGCAAGGTCATTTTGAATAGACTCGAAGATATAGTGGATACTGCAATGAGAGAAGAACAAGCAGGATTTCGAAAAGGGAGAAGCTGTCTCGACCAGATCTTTACTCTAAGAATAATACTTGAAGAACATATATTGAAAAGCAGAAACCATTAATACTGAACTTCATAGATTTTAAAAAGGCATTTGATAGCATACACAGAGATTCATTATGGAGAATTTTATGTCTATATGAAATACCATCTAAAATTGTCAACATCATTAAGGACTTATACAATGGATATGTTTGTGCAGTCAAGACAGAAGAAGGGATGAGTGAATGGTTCCAGATTGAAACAGGCGTGAAACAAGGATGTATACTGTCTCCTTTACTTTTTGGGATTACAATAGACTTCATAATGAAAAAATGCTGCACAGGTAACACAGGTATTGACTGGGTACATGGGACCCAACTAGAAGATCTTGATTTTGCTGATGACGTAACTCTTATCAGTAATAATGTGAATTCCATGCAAGAAAAAACAGATATCCTGTCTTCACTGGCTAGCAAAATAGGACTTGAAATTAACAAGGACAAAACAAAAATAATGAAAATTCCCATCAATCAAAATGGAAAAATACACATAGAAGGGACAGATATTGAAGAAGTCAATCAATTTGCATACCTTGGCAGCTACATAGACCAGATGGTGACACTAGAAAGGAAGTTAGGATCAGAATTGCAAAAGCAGCATCAATCTTCAAGAATCTTGAGAACATATGGAATTCAAAAGTTATAAGCACAAAAACCAAGTTAAGACTATTCAATTCAAATGCAATATCCACCCTCATTTATGCATGCGAAAGCTGGAAAACAACTAAAGAAATAGAAAAGAAATTAGACTCTTTTGAAAACAAATGCCTAAGGAAAATACTCGGCATCAAGTGGAATGAATTCAAGAACAATGCAGAGATAAGACAGATGACTGAACAACAACCAGTCTCATGGGTGATCAGGAAAAGGAGATGGACATATGTTGGTCACTTGATGAGAAGAAATGATCAGAGAATCCCAAAACAAGCTATCAAGTGGAACACAACAGGCCGAAGAAAAAGAGGCAGATCGCGTGAAACTCTGAAGAGGACATTATTAAGAGAGGCCAAGTTAACAGGCATAAAATCCTTTGATGAGGTTGAAAGACTCGCCGAAGACAGGAAAAATTGGCGAACTACTTTGCGAGCCCTATGTGACGTTTAACGGCACGGGAAGGATATAAGATATAAGATAAGATTGAGCGAGTTGGCGAATTCAATAAATTTTTTTAGCACTTCCTGTGCACACTTGTGATTCCAGTGCCATCATCGATGTACCTTTTATAGAATTCTGGAAGTCTACCGTTGTATGTTTCCCATAATTTGACTTACAGAAAGCCCATAAATAGATGTGCATAAATGGGATTCATTTTCGTTCCCATGGCAACACCACTGATTTACTCGAAGTATTCGCCGTTGAATTCGAAAGAATTTAGGTTTAGTACTAGATGGTTAGCGGGGTAGGGGTATCCCCTATCAAATGAGAAGTAAGACACCTCCTTACCTCCGTCAGTCTACGGGACGCCCTTGGGCAAGGTGTAGTACCCGTATACCCCCCCCCCCCCATCAGGGTGACGTGAAGCCATGGGAGCAGGTGGTGGATGGAATGGGAGAGCAGCTGACAGATAATGTTGGTTATGGTCACCATTCTATGATGGTAGGCAGATGATCTCAATGTAGGGACAATGTCTACGATCGCTGACTAGTACAGTCACTGCTTGGAAGGAAAGCAATGGTAAACTATCTTCTGAAAATATACCAAGAAACCCAAACAGCAACATGGAAAGTCAAATAGGAAAAAGATCTGGTGGTGAGGTCCCCAGGCCAGATAGATCTAATTTTATCACTGGGGAAGAGTGTGAGACAGAGGTCAGTACTAGTAATTGTGATGACGGACAAAATCCTGACGATGTTACAAGGAAACCCCTGCATCAAACTAAAAAGAAAAATAAGAGTAGGAACATGGAATGTAAGAAGTATGTATGAGGGGAAGTATCAAGTAATAAGTGACGAGATGAAAAGAACAGGGATACACATTTTGGGAATTTGCGAACATCGATGGAAAGGATCAGGACACTTTAAGAGCGAGAATGATAATATCTTTATATACTCTGGTGGAGAAGTAGGAGGAAAGAATGGAGCGGCTTTTTACTTGGACAAATCAACATCAAAAGCATTACTAGGTTACAATTCAGTAAGTGATAGAATCCTCACAATCAGACTTAAAGGCACTCTTAGAAATGTAACAATCATCCAGATATATGCACCTACATCAGCAGCAGAAGAGGAAGTAGAAGACTTTTATAACACACTGCAAACGACAATAGACCAGGTACAGAAAAATGATATTGTATTAATAATGGGGGATTTTAATGCAAAGATTGGTACAGAAAGAGCAGAAGATGAAGGACATGTTGTAGGGAAATTTAGCATAAGACATAGAAATGAGGCAGGTGACAATCTAATGGCGTTTTGCATGGAAAATGAGCTAATGATCGCTAACACACTTTTTAAACAACATCCAAGAAGACTTTACACGTGGACATCACCTGATGGGAAAACCAAGAGACTTAAAAAGATAACATTTTAGTGCAAAGAAGGTGGAGGTCAAGTATAACATCAGCAAAAACTTTACCAGGTGCTGATTGTAACACGAACCATGAGTTATTAATAGCAGACAAGAAGATAAAGATAAAAAAGACAGTTACGGGATCAAGACCACTCCGCTTTGATCTTTCAAGGATACCAGAACAATACGGTATAGAAGTGAAGAACCGTTTCGAAATCCTGATTGCTGTACAGAAGGAGATGACACCAGATGAATTGGCTACGCAAGCCAATGATATCTTAATAACAACAGCTAAAGACATGGTCACAAACTACCCTCCTTTTTTAAAGATACCAACCGCGCCTTAACAACTTTTGATACGATCACACTCTCTCAACACTACACCTATCACATCTTTCTCCTTGATGTCTGCTCTCTATACACTTCTATCCCCCATGAGGATGGACTTTTAGCACTCCGCTATTTTCTCGACAAAGACCCTCACCCCACAACTAACACTGACACCATAATCAGACTTACACAGCTAGTACTAAACCTAAATTCTTTCGAATTCAACGGCGAATACTTCGAGTAAATCAGTGGTGTTGCCATGGGAACGAAAATCAGTCCCATTTATGCACATCTATTTATGGGCTTTCTGTAAGTCAAATTATGGGAAACATACAACGGTAGACTTCCAGAATTCTATAAAAGGTACATCGATGATGGCATTGGAATCACAAGTATGCACAGGAAGAGCTAAAAAAATTTATTGAATTCGCCAACTCACTCAATAATAACATAAAATTCACTTATGAAATTTCTGCCAAGTCTGTCAACTTTTTAGACATTAGAATTTCTATTGGCACAAACAGGCTTGTACCTCTGTATTTTACAAGCCCACCGAAAGCCACATCTATTTGCTTTACACCTCATCCCATCCTGAAGCCTGTAAGAACTCCATCCCATTATCCCAACTCCTCCGTCTTCGCCGCATATGTCAGGATAATTTGGACTTTATAGATCAGTCCAACGAAGAAGTATTCAGGAAAAAACGTGTTACTCCATCTGACAGAGTTAAGTTAGTACTGCCTTTCCACCGCATGGTCAGATGGTTAAGAAAATTCTTTATCGTCATCTGCCGATAATCCAACTCTACTCTGACACTCGCGACATTTTCTCTGATCCACCCCTGTTGGCATACAAGCGTGAGCCAAACCTTAAGGACATCCTCGTCCACAGCCACTTGAAGCAGAGCCTTACATATGTTGGCACCAGATAATGTAACCGCCTCCACTGCGTTACCTGCCCGGTAGTCTGGGAAACGAAAACGATCACCTTTTCCAAAACTATCCTCATTCTTCATGAGGGATTCACATGCGAGTCCCGTAATGTGATATATGTCATCGATTGCAAAAGATGCAGGATAACGTATATTGGTGAGACTGGCCTCAGATTAGGGGACCGCATGCAAAAAGCATCTGTATGACACCGCCCAGCATGCTTCGAAACCAGTCTCAAATCATTTCAATGGCCCCAACCACAGAGACAAATCTTATTTTCTGGTAACAGCCATCAAATAATTTCACGCAGATGACACAAGCCGCTTGGCGCTTGAGAACCGCTGCATTCAAAATTATGGGACGATGGAGCCACATGGGCTAAACTCGCTGTTCAGCTACATTTAACATTCTTTTCAATCATTATAGTACATCTCCATTAAGCTCCACCCCTTCTTATTTGTCAAACCTCCTCACAGCATCACTTTGCAACCGCTCTTCCTTAATCATCTATTTCAACTTATCATGACTAGGTCACCATTGTATCACTCTCTCTCCCCTCCCCGGTTCCCCATCCACCACCCCCAGTTACAACC
The DNA here is from genome assembly GCA_009760885.1 of Achatina immaculata. Classification (NCBI taxonomy): domain Eukaryota; kingdom Metazoa; phylum Mollusca; class Gastropoda; order Stylommatophora; family Achatinidae; genus Lissachatina; species Lissachatina immaculata. The sequence continues at coordinate 41,891,392 of CM019692.1, forward strand.
CACTGACCACATATCACAGGTCTCCATTCAAACAGTCTCCACGTTTTACTAAATCCATTCCTGACACACACCGCCAGACAAGCCACATCTTACAATTTACAGCTAATTACTCTATTTAATTTTTTTTTAAATTTTTCTAATAGTATTCATGTGAATCTATACTTTATCTCCTCTCTCTATTTCTTCGTCCTGTATGTTTTTATATGATTAAGGGTCACACTGAAACTTCACAACTTTGTAATTGTTGTTGTTGTTGTTCTTCTTCTTCGTTCGCTTCTACCACCAAAACCGCACTGTGATCCTACTGAATTTACGCCTGTGGTCCTCGTTAGGTCCCGTGGTCTCCAGTGTGGTCCCCGAAAGGAATTCTCCACTCCACCTCCGGCATTAGCAGTCCTTAGAACCTGTAATCGTTAAGTAATAAAGCTGTTCCTACGTTTTTTACAAGTTTATACATATAGAAGAATAGGGCGTACCCCACGTACAGAAAAGAAAATAAAGTGCTAAACTAACTAGAACCGAAAAGAGAAATATTGAGAATCATAAAAACAATGAGACAGCTAAAATAACTTTGTTTGGCAAGGGGCACAATACTAAACTGAAGACCCTTCATGAGGGCAAGATCAAATGGAAAAGAACAAGAGGACAGCAGTATAGATGGGTGGACAACATCAAGAGATGGACGGACAACATCAAGAGATGGGTGGACAACATCAAGAGATGGAAAGAGACAAACTTGCCCAAGTGCTCTACAAAGACAAGAAACATAGCAGAGTGAGATTCACTGCAGCCAACCTTCCGTGGAGAGACGGCAAGAGATGATGATAACGACGAAAATTGATATTCCCGGCAACATTTTGTTAGAAAATACATCCAACAAAAAAAAAAAAACTGCCGTTATTTTCACAGAGTTGATACTTGGCCACCAGTCTGGTCATCTGATCTTCCTCTCTCACCTTTCACACGCCATGGAGAGTCCACATTCTGCAAAACTCCGGTCAGAGCATGAGAGCCGAAAGGGACATAACTCTGATTGGAACCTTTTTTCCTACAAGGGGTTGGATGTCGTCGGTTGTGTATGTGTGTGGAAGGGGCGGGGGTGCACTCTTGTCTGTAGCTAATAAATGAACGGCTTCAAGCTGGCGGGAGGGACCATCCTCTCCATAAGGAGCTGGGGTTGATAAAGGGAAGACACATCAAACGAGGCAGATCCTGGATGGCTGAGGTCGAGGATACAATAAAGTCAATTTGCAATCTAGGTGAAGTGCCTAAAGATGATCACTGGTTACAACTACAGGACCGACCTCAGCTAACAAAGATTATTATACAGAAGGGCCGTGAATGTGGAAACTGAGCACAGGTGGCAGTTGAACTTTCAAGATCTCACCCAGCCACTTGAAGCAGAGCCTTACATATGTTGGCACCAGATAATGTAACCGCCTCCACTGCGTTACCTGCCCGGTAGTCTGGGAAACGAAAACGATCACCTTTTCCAAAACTATCCTCATTCTTCATGAGGGATTCACATGCGAGTCCCGTAATGTGATATATGTCATCGATTGCAAAAGATGCAGGATAACGTATATTGGTGAGACTGGCCTCAGATTAGGGGACCGCATGCAAAAAGCATCTGTATGACACCGCCCAGCATGCTTCGAAACCAGTCTCAAATCATTTCAATGGCCCCAACCACAGAGACAAATCTTATTTTCTGGTAACAGCCATCAAATAATTTCACGCAGATGACACAAGCCGCTTGGCGCTTGAGAACCGCTGCATTCAAAATTATGGGACGATGGAGCCACATGGGCTAAACTCGCTGTTCAGCTACATTTAACATTCTTTTCAATCATTATAGTACATCTCCATTAAGCTCCACCCCTTCTTATTTGTCAAACCTCCTCACAGCATCACTTTGCAACCGCTCTTCCTTAATCATCTATTTCAACTTATCATGACTAGGTCACCATTGTATCACTCTCTCTCCCCTCCCCGGTTCCCCATCCACCACCCCCAGTTACAACCCACTGACCACATATCACAGGTCTCCATTCAAACAGTCTCCACGTTTTACTAAATCCATTCCTGACACACACCGCCAGACAAGCCACATCTTACAATTTACAGCTAATTACTCTATTTAATTTTTTTTTAAATTTTTCTAATAGTATTCATGTGAATCTATACTTTATCTCCTCTCTCTATTTCTTCGTCCTGTATGTTTTTATATGATTAAGGGTCACACTGAAACTTCACAACTTTGTAATTGTTGTTGTTGTTGTTCTTCTTCTTCGTTCGCTTCTACCACCAAAACCGCACTGTGATCCTACTGAATTTACGCCTGTGGTCCTCGTTAGGTCCCGTGGTCTCCAGTGTGGTCCCCGAAAGGAATTCTCCACTCCACCTCCGGCATTAGCAGTCCTTAGAACCTGTAATCGTTAAGTAATAAAGCTGTTCCTACGTTTTTTACAAGTTTATACATATAGAAGAATAGGGCGTACCCCACGTACAGAAAAGAAAATAAAGTGCTAAACTAACTAGAACCGAAAAGAGAAATATTGAGAATCATAAAAACAATGAGACAGCTAAAATAACTTTGTTTGGCAAGGGGCACAATACTAAACTGAAGACCCTTCATGAGGGCAAGATCAAATGGAAAAGAACAAGAGGACAGCAGTATAGATGGGTGGACAACATCAAGAGATGGACGGACAACATCAAGAGATGGGTGGACAACATCAAGAGATGGAAAGAGACAAACTTGCCCAAGTGCTCTACAAAGACAAGAAACATAGCAGAGTGAGATTCACTGCAGCCAACCTTCCGTGGAGAGACGGCAAGAGATGATGATAACGACGAAAATTGATATTCCCGGCAACATTTTGTTAGAAAATACATCCAACAAAAAAAAAAAAACTGCCGTTATTTTCACAGAGTTGATACTTGGCCACCAGTCTGGTCATCTGATCTTCCTCTCTCACCTTTCACACGCCATGGAGAGTCCACATTCTGCAAAACTCCGGTCAGAGCATGAGAGCCGAAAGGGACATAACTCTGATTGGAACCTTTTTTCCTACAAGGGGTTGGATGTCGTCGGTTGTGTATGTGTGTGGAAGGGGCGGGGGTGCACTCTTGTCTGTAGCTAATAAATGAACGGCTTCAAGCTGGCGGGAGGGACCATCCTCTCCATAAGGAGCTGGGGTTGATAAAGGGAAGACACATCAAACGAGGCAGATCCTGGATGGCTGAGGTCGAGGATACAATAAAGTCAATTTGCAATCTAGGTGAAGTGCCTAAAGATGATCACTGGTTACAACTACAGGACCGACCTCAGCTAACAAAGATTATTATACAGAAGGGCCGTGAATGTGGAAACTGAGCACAGGTGGCAGTTGAACTTTCAAGATCTCACCCAGCATCACTGTGGGTCTTCCGACACGGCTTGTACAGATGGCTAAGTGACTCGGAACAGTTGGGGTTTTGTTGTCTCCCGAAATAGAAGAATAGCGGCACAGGGTTCGTGAGTCTTGTCACCACATCAAGCTTCGTGAGTCTTGTCACCACATCAAGCTTCGTGAGTCTTGTCACCACATCAAGCTTCGTGAGTCTTGTCACCACATCAAGCTTCGTGAGTCTTGTCACCACATCAAGCTTCGTAAGTCTTGTCACCACATCAAGCTTCGTGAGTCTTGTCACCACATCAAGCTTCGTGAGTCTTGTCACCACATCAAGCTTCGTGAGTCTTGTCACCACATCAAGCTTCGTAAGTCTTGTCAGCACATCAAGCTTCGTAAGTCTTGTCACCACATCAAGCTTCGTAAGTCTTGTCACCACATCAAGCTTCGTGAGTCTTGTCACCACATCAAGCTTCGTAAGTCTTGTCACCACATCAAGCTTCGTGAGTCTTGTCACCACATCAAGCTTCGTGAGTCTTGTCACTACATCAAGCTTCGTAAGTCTTGTCACCACATCAAGCTTCGTGAGTCTTGTCACCACATTAAGCTTCGTGAGTCTTGTCACCACATCAAGCTTCGTAAGTCTTGTCACCACATCAAGCTTCGTAAGTCTTGTCACCACATCAAGCTTCGTAAGTCTTGTCACCACATCAAGCTTCGTAAGTCTTGTCACCACATCAAGCTTCGTAAGTCTTGTCACCACATCAAGCTCCGTGAGTCTTGTCACCACATCAAGCTCCGTGAGTCTTGTCACCACATCAAGCTTCGTAAGTCTTGTCACCACATCAAGCTTCGTAAGTCTTGTCACCACATCAAGCTTCGTGAGTCTTGTCACCACATCAAGCATGTGAATGTAAATTGAGGCTATGTCGGCGGCAATGGAATGGCTAATTGCTCATGATGTGGTTAGTGGTGTCATTGTGATGAATTCACGGAGTATGCTTCGTAATATTGAGAAGAAATTGCCTCGTAAAGAATGGGTTCATCTGTTAAGCCAGTCAACTGTGACAAGCCTGACGTGGCCTTACTTTCCACTACACGCGGGAGCACATGACAAAGATGTGGCAGAAAGAATGGCTGGACGTGCTAAAATAAATGGTAAGCTGATAATTGATAAGAAGGACATTGCCAAAGTTGTATTGGACAGACTGGAAAACGAAGATTTTCGAGAATAAGAGAGATAATCGTATTTATACATTCACGAAAGCATTTGTCGCCCTTGTGGGATTGTCCATTATGTAACTTCCGGAGCAGGTGTCGCTCGAGATCTTTCTAGAAGCCAAGCCAGTCCAGCGTGACAAGTTGACATGAGGTTTATTCGATGAACTTGGCGATGATGAAAATAGTGACGAAATGTTGACTGCCGGAAGCTTTCCCTGCCACATGTCAAGTCCGTTCATACTTTACAAACATTCCAAATAACAAATTACAAGACATCGCATTCTCCCGACAGTAACATGAGATCCATAAGCCCAACTTTAGACGTAGACTCACTGCAACTCAACAGGCTGTCCCACGATTCAACTTTCATGGGATTCTTACTGCACGTCAGCCTTCGGTATCTGTTTGTGCCAACAAAAGGTTAGAAAGAATCTGGGAGTGATGTGATAACAAAAAGTTAGAAAGAATCTGGGAGTGATGTGCCAACAAAAAGTTAGAAAGATTCTGGAGTGATTTGACAACACAAGGTTAGAAATGATCTGGGAGTGATGTGATAACAAAAAGTTAGAAAGATTCTGGAGTGATTTGACAACTCAAGGTTAGAAAGAATCTGAGAGTGATGTGATAACAAAAAGTTAGAAAGAATCTGGGAGTGATTTGACAACACACGGTTAGAAATGATCTGGGAGTGATGTGACAACACAAGGTTAGAAAGAATCTGAGAGTGATGTGATAACAAAAAGTTAGAAAGAATCTGAGAGTGATGTGACAACACAAGGTTAGAAAGATTCTGGGAGTGATGTGACAATACAAGGTTAGAAAGAATCTGGGAGTGAAACTTAGTCTGAAGACGGCGTGTAACTAGCTCAGAGCTACTCAGTATTTAAAGAGAAACACAGACAGAACACGGGCAACAGGCCCGGTTCTGTTTCGACTGGTGCCATACAAGCCACATACTTTATTAAAAAGAGCAGGAATGGAAGAACCATCATTTGACAGGAACTATTAGCGAACATACTCTTCGATGATGCATATGGGTGTGTCCCGAAGTCTGAATTTGGACCTTTCATATTAAGAATAATAGCTAATTCACCTACGTAATTTTGTGTTATAATGACACTATAATTAGTGGGATAGGGCACAAGATTGTCGACCCCTTGATGTCAATCATCATCTGATTATTGACTCAAGCACAAAAGAAACGAACAATAATAAAATCTTTGTCCAAGGTATAAAACGTTAAAGCATACAAGGTACAAGACATTAAAACAAACATGTGATCTGATGTACCAGTTATCCTTAATTATTGTCCTTTGTGCACTGGACATTTGCAGGAGACCATATGTATGTTCGTGTCTCAAGTTTGGTACCAGTGAGAGACTGGATCTAAGCGACGGAATTTCTGTGTCATGACCTCGTTTTCTTTCTGGGTGACACGATTTTCGTTCCGTTAAAACAGGCAATTATGTCTCAGCTTTCAGACACGGGCGAGGGGGTGGTGCTAGATGGTTAAGTTGATTAATGTTCTCTCTTGGCTAGACTATTGCTCGTCCTACCAGAATACAGGGTTCGAATCCTAGATACTTCGTCATTTTTCTTTCTCTCGTGTCTAATAGTGCTTTGTTTACGTGTGCTTTGTTACTATGTCAGTGACAGCCGTATCTTAGCTGTCCAAATTTTCACTCTGTCTGTGACAGCCGTATCTTAGCTGTCCAAATCTTCACTCTGTAAGTGACAGCCGTATCCTAGCTGTCCAAATCTTCACTCTGTAAGTGACAGCCGTATCTTAGCGTGCCCAAATCTTCACTCTGTAAGTGGCAGCCTTATCTTAGCTGTCCAAATCTTCACTCTGTGGCAGAAAGAATGGCTGGACGTGCTAAAATAAATGGTAAGCTGATAATTGATAAGAAGGACATTGCCAAAGTTGTATTGGACAGACTGGAAAACGAAGATTTTCGAGAATAAGAGAGATAATCGTATTTATACATTCACGAAAGCATTTGTCGCCCTTGTGGGATTGTCCATTATGTAACTTCCGGAGCAGGTGTCGCTCGAGATCTTTCTAGAAGCCAAGCCAGTCCAGCGTGACAAGTTGACATGAGGTTTATTCGATGAACTTGGCGATGATGAAAATAGTGACGAAATGTTGACTGCCGGAAGCTTTCCCTGCCACATGTCAAGTCCGTTCATACTTTACAAACATTCCAAATAACAAATTACAAGACATCGCATTCTCCCGACAGTAACATGAGATCCATAAGCCCAACTTTAGACGTAGACTCACTGCAACTCAACAGGCTGTCCCACGATTCAACTTTCATGGGATTCTTACTGCACGTCAGCCTTCGGTATCTGTTTGTGCCAACAAAAGGTTAGAAAGAATCTGGGAGTGATGTGATAACAAAAAGTTAGAAAGAATCTGGGAGTGATGTGCCAACAAAAAGTTAGAAAGATTCTGGAGTGATTTGACAACACAAGGTTAGAAATGATCTGGGAGTGATGTGATAACAAAAAGTTAGAAAGATTCTGGAGTGATTTGACAACTCAAGGTTAGAAAGAATCTGAGAGTGATGTGATAACAAAAAGTTAGAAAGAATCTGGGAGTGATTTGACAACACACGGTTAGAAATGATCTGGGAGTGATGTGACAACACAAGGTTAGAAAGAATCTGAGAGTGATGTGATAACAAAAAGTTAGAAAGAATCTGAGAGTGATGTGACAACACAAGGTTAGAAAGATTCTGGGAGTGATGTGACAATACAAGGTTAGAAAGAATCTGGGAGTGAAACTTAGTCTGAAGACGGCGTGTAACTAGCTCAGAGCTACTCAGTATTTAAAGAGAAACACAGACAGAACACGGGCAACAGGCCCGGTTCTGTTTCGACTGGTGCCATACAAGCCACATACTTTATTAAAAAGAGCAGGAATGGAAGAACCATCATTTGACAGGAACTATTAGCGAACATACTCTTCGATGATGCATATGGGTGTGTCCCGAAGTCTGAATTTGGACCTTTCATATTAAGAATAATAGCTAATTCACCTACGTAATTTTGTGTTATAATGACACTATAATTAGTGGGATAGGGCACAAGATTGTCGACCCCTTGATGTCAATCATCATCTGATTATTGACTCAAGCACAAAAGAAACGAACAATAATAAAATCTTTGTCCAAGGTATAAAACGTTAAAGCATACAAGGTACAAGACATTAAAACAAACATGTGATCTGATGTACCAGTTATCCTTAATTATTGTCCTTTGTGCACTGGACATTTGCAGGAGACCATATGTATGTTCGTGTCTCAAGTTTGGTACCAGTGAGAGACTGGATCTAAGCGACGGAATTTCTGTGTCATGACCTCGTTTTCTTTCTGGGTGACACGATTTTCGTTCCGTTAAAACAGGCAATTATGTCTCAGCTTTCAGACACGGGCGAGGGGGTGGTGCTAGATGGTTAAGTTGATTAATGTTCTCTCTTGGCTAGACTATTGCTCGTCCTACCAGAATACAGGGTTCGAATCCTAGATACTTCGTCATTTTTCTTTCTCTCGTGTCTAATAGTGCTTTGTTTACGTGTGCTTTGTTACTATGTCAGTGACAGCCGTATCTTAGCTGTCCAAATTTTCACTCTGTCTGTGACAGCCGTATCTTAGCTGTCCAAATCTTCACTCTGTAAGTGACAGCCGTATCCTAGCTGTCCAAATCTTCACTCTGTAAGTGACAGCCGTATCTTAGCGTGCCCAAATCTTCACTCTGTACGTGGCCTTACTTTCCACTACACGCGGGAGCACATGACAAAGATGTGGCAGAAAGAATGGCTGGACGTGCTAAAATAAATGGTAAGCTGATAATTGATAAGAAGGACATTGCCAAAGTTGTATTGGACAGACTGGAAAACGAAGATTTTCGAGAATAAGAGAGATAATCGTATTTATACATTCACGAAAGCATTTGTCGCCCTTGTGGGATTGTCCATTATGTAACTTCCGGAGCAGGTGTCGCTCGAGATCTTTCTAGAAGCCAAGCCAGTCCAGCGTGACAAGTTGACATGAGGTTTATTCGATGAACTTGGCGATGATGAAAATAGTGACGAAATGTTGACTGCCGGAAGCTTTCCCTGCCACATGTCAAGTCCGTTCATACTTTACAAACATTCCAAATAACAAATTACAAGACATCGCATTCTCCCGACAGTAACATGAGATCCATAAGCCCAACTTTAGACGTAGACTCACTGCAACTCAACAGGCTGTCCCACGATTCAACTTTCATGGGATTCTTACTGCACGTCAGCCTTCGGTATCTGTTTGTGCCAACAAAAGGTTAGAAAGAATCTGGGAGTGATGTGATAACAAAAAGTTAGAAAGAATCTGGGAGTGATGTGCCAACAAAAAGTTAGAAAGATTCTGGAGTGATTTGACAACACAAGGTTAGAAATGATCTGGGAGTGATGTGATAACAAAAAGTTAGAAAGATTCTGGAGTGATTTGACAACTCAAGGTTAGAAAGAATCTGAGAGTGATGTGATAACAAAAAGTTAGAAAGAATCTGGGAGTGATTTGACAACACACGGTTAGAAATGATCTGGGAGTGATGTGACAACACAAGGTTAGAAAGAATCTGAGAGTGATGTGATAACAAAAAGTTAGAAAGAATCTGAGAGTGATGTGACAACACAAGGTTAGAAAGATTCTGGAGTGATGTGACAATACAAGGTTAGAAAGATTCTGGGAGTGAAACTGAGTCTGAAGACGGTGTGTAACTAGCTCAGAGCTACTCAGTATTTAAAGAGAAACACAGGCAGAACACGGACAACAGGCCCGGTTCTGTTTCGACTGGTGCCATACAAGCCACATACTTTATTAAAAAGAGCAGGAATGGAAGAACCATCATTTGACAGGAACTATTAGCGAACATACTCTTCGATGATGCATATGGGTGTGTCCCGAAGTCTGAATTTGGACCTTTTATATTAAGAATAATAGCTACTTCACCTACGTAATTTTGTGTTATAATGACACTATAATTAGTGGGATAGGGCACAAGATTGTCGACCCCTTGATGTCAATCATCATCTGATTATTGACTCAAGCACAAAAGAAACGAACAATAATAAAATCTTTGTCCAAGATATATAACAGAAAGCAAGCAATAAAAAATAAAACATAAGATATATAATAGAAAGCAAACAATAACGTGACAAGTTGACATGAGGTTTATTCGATGAACTTGGCGATGATGAAAATAGTGACGAAATGTTGACTGCCGGAAGCTTTCCCTGCCACATGTCAAGTCCGTTCATACTTTACAAACATTCCAAATAACAAATTACAAGACATCGCATTCTCCCGACAGTAACATGAGATCCATAAGCCCAACTTTAGACGTAGACTCACTGCAACTCAACAGGCTGTCCCACGATTCAACTTTCATGGGATTCTTACTGCACGTCAGCCTTCGGTATCTGTTTGTGCCAACAAAAGGTTAGAAAGAATCTGGGAGTGATGTGATAACAAAAAGTTAGAAAGAATCTGGGAGTGATGTGCCAACAAAAAGTTAGAAAGATTCTGGAGTGATTTGACAACACAAGGTTAGAAATGATCTGGGAGTGATGTGATAACAAAAAGTTAGAAAGATTCTGGAGTGATTTGACAACTCAAGGTTAGAAAGAATCTGAGAGTGATGTGATAACAAAAAGTTAGAAAGAATCTGGGAGTGATTTGACAACACACGGTTAGAAATGATCTGGGAGTGATGTGACAACACAAGGTTAGAAAGAATCTGAGAGTGATGTGATAACAAAAAGTTAGAAAGAATCTGAGAGTGATGTGACAACACAAGGTTAGAAAGATTCTGGGAGTGATGTGACAATACAAGGTTAGAAAGAATCTGGGAGTGAAACTTAGTCTGAAGACGGCGTGTAACTAGCTCAGAGCTACTCAGTATTTAAAGAGAAACACAGACAGAACACGGGCAACAGGCCCGGTTCTGTTTCGACTGGTGCCATACAAGCCACATACTTTATTAAAAAGAGCAGGAATGGAAGAACCATCATTTGACAGGAACTATTAGCGAACATACTCTTCGATGATGCATATGGGTGTGTCCCGAAGTCTGAATTTGGACCTTTCATATTAAGAATAATAGCTAATTCACCTACGTAATTTTGTGTTATAATGACACTATAATTAGTGGGATAGGGCACAAGATTGTCGACCCCTTGATGTCAATCATCATCTGATTATTGACTCAAGCACAAAAGAAACGAACAATAATAAAATCTTCACTCTGTAAGTGACAGCCATATCTTAGCTGTCTAAATCTTCACTCTGTAAGTGACAGCCGTATCTTAGCTGTTAAAATCTTCACTCTGTAAGTGGCAGCCGTATCTTAGCTGTCAAAATCTTCACTCTGTAAGTGGCAGCCGTATCTTAGCTGTTAAAATCTTCACTCTGTAAGTGGCAGCCGTATCTTAGCGCGCAAGTGTGGTCACTGGAACGTGTTCTTGGAGCTGTCCCAGAGCATAAAATTTGTGGTAAAAACCAACAGCTTCTGAATGTTTATTTTCTGGCGAACCTTTCACTATAGGCGATAAAACTAGATAATAAATGTGAAGATAATGGAGAAGATAATAAATATGAAAATATTGGAAAAGATAACAAATGTGAACATACTGGAGAAGATAATAAATGTGTAGATACTGGAGAAGATAATAAATGTATAGATAATGAAAAGGATAATAAATGTACAGATACTGGAGAAGATAATAAATGTGAAGATACTGGAGAAGTTAATAAATTTGAGATTTTAGAAAAGATAATAAATGTGAAGATACCGGAGAAGATAATAAATGTGAAGATGCTGAAGAAGATAATAAATGTGTATATACTGGAGAAGATAATAAATGTGTAGATACTGGAGAAGATAATAAATGTATAGATAATGGAGAAGATAATAAATGTGAAGACACTGGAGAAGTTAATAAATGTGAGATTTTAGAGAAGATAATAAATATATATATACTGGAGAAGATAATAAACGTGAAGATTCGGGTGGTGGAATATATAATAGAGAGAAGTTGGCTCGTCAAAACAGAGGAGACTTGGTGAGATGAGAACGGTTTATAGAACAGTTTATAGAACGGTTTATAGAACGGTTTATAGAACGGTTTTTAACATATAAATTCTATAAGTAAATAAAGCAAACAAAGAGGTGAATCAAAGTAAAGCAAACAATAAAGGTAAAACATAAGATATTTTACAGAAAGCAAACAATAAATGTAAAACATAAGATATTTTACATAAAGCAAACAGTAAAGGTAAAACATAAGATATTTTACAGAAAGCAAACAACGCTGATAAAACAAAAGATATTTTACAGAAAACAAACAATAAATGTAAAACATATTTTACAGAAAGCAAACAATAAAGATAGAAGATAATAAATATGAAAATATTGGAAAAGATAACAAATGTGAACATACTGGAGAAGATAATAAATGTGTAGATACTGGAGAAGATAATAAATGTATAGATAATGAAAAGGATAATAAATGTACAGATACTGGAGAAGATAATAAATGTGAAGATACTGGAGAAGTTAATAAATTTGAGATTTTAGAAAAGATAATAAATGTGAAGATACCGGAGAAGATAATAAATGTGAAGATGCTGAAGAAGATAATAAATGTGTATATACTGGAGAAGATAATAAATGTGTAGATACTGGAGAAGATAATAAATGTATAGATAATGGAGAAGATAATAAATGTGAAGACACTGGAGAAGTTAATAAATGTGAGATTTTAGAGAAGATAATAAATATATATATACTGGAGAAGATAATAAACGTGAAGATTCAGGTGGTGGAATATATAATAGAGAGAAGTTGGCTCGTCAAAACAGAGGAGACTTGGTGAGATGAGAACGGTTTATAGAACGGTTTATAGAACAGTTTATAGAACGGTTTATAGAACGGTTTTTAACATATAAATTCTATAAGCAAATAAAGCAAACAAAGAGGTGAATCAAAGTAAAGCAAACAATAAAGGTAAAACATAAGATATTTTACAGAAAGCAAACAATAAATGTAAAACATAAGATATTTTACATAAAGCAAACAGTAAAGGTAAAACATAAGATATTTTACAGAAAGCAAACAACGCTGATAAAACAAAAGATATTTTACAGAAAACAAACAATAAATGTAAAACATATTTTACAGAAAGCAAACAATAAAGATAGAACATAATATATATATATATAACATAAAGCAAACAATAAAGATAAAACTTAATATATTTTACAGAAAGCAAACAATAAAAGATAAAACATAAGATATATAACAGAAAGCAAGCAATAAAAAATAAAACATAAGATATATAATAGAAAGCAAACAATAAAAGATAAAACATAAGATATATAACAGAAAGCAAGCAATAAAAAATAAAACATAAGATATATAACAGAAAGCAAGCAATAAAAAATAAAACATAAGATATATAACAGAAAGCAAGCAATAAAAAATAAAACATAAGATATATAACAGAAAGCAAGCAATAAAAAATAAAACATAAGATATACACAGAAATAAACACAGAAGGTTTTTGCACAACAAACAAACACGGAAAAAATTATTTTTGTTTGGAATGTCTAGGAAAGATTTCTTTATCTGCTTTCTGTTTGGAATGTCTGTGAAAGATTTCTTTATCTGCTTTCTGCTTTTTAATGTCTGGGAAAGATTTCTTTATCTGCTTTCTGTTTGGAATGTCTGTGAAAGATTTCTTTATCTGCTTTCTGTTTGGAATGTCTGTGAAAGATTTCTTTATCTGCTTTCTGTTTGGAATGTCTGTGAAAGATTTCTTTATCTGCTTTCTGTTTGGAATGTCTGTGAACGATGTCACACGAGGCACAGGGTAGATTCAACAATCATTGTTCTAAAGTGTCATTACATGACATATAGGGTAGATTCAACAATCATTGTTCTACGGTGTCATTACATGACATATAGGATAGATTCAACAATCATTGTTCTACAGTGTCATTACATGACATATAGGGTAGATTCAACAATCATTGTTCTACAGTGTCATTACATGACATATAGGGTAGATTCAACAATCATTGTTCTACAGTGTCATTACATGACATATAGGATAGATTCAACAATCATTGTTCTAAAGTGTCATTACATGACATATAGGATAGATTCAACAATCATTGTTCTAAAGTGTCATTACATGACATATAGGGTAGATTCAACAATCATTGTTCTAAAGTGTCATTACATGACATATAGGGTAGATTCAACAATCATTGTTCTACAGTGTCATTACATGACATATAGGGTAGATTCAACAATCATTGTTCTAAAGTGTCATTACATGACATATAGGGTAGATTCAACAATCATTGTTCTACAGTGTCATTACATGACATATAGGGTAGATTCAACAATCATTGTTCTACAGTGTCATTACATGACATATAGGGTAGATTCAACAATCATTGTTCTAAAGTGTCATTACATGATATATAGGGTAGATTCAACAATCATTGTTCTAAAGTGTCATTACATGACATATAGGGTAGTTTCAACTATCATTGTTCTACAATGTCACCACATGACATATAGGGTAGTTTCAACAATCACTGTTCTACAGTGTCATCACATGACATATAGGGTAGTTTCAACAATCATTGTTTTACAGTGTGACGTCACGTGACGTAGATGGTCAAAAGACAAGTTTTCCTGTGTCTTAAGGTTCATGAACACCATTGTTACAGGTGCTTAGCACCAACATCATAGCACCTGTCACCAACACCATAGCACCTGTCACCAACATCATAGCACCTGTCACCAACATCATAGCACCTGTCACCAACATCATAGCACCTGTCATCAACATCATAGCACTTGTCACCAAAATCATAACACCTGCCACCAACATCATAGCACCTGTCATCAACATCATAGCACCTGTCACCAACATCATAACACCTGCCACCAACATCATAGCACTTGTCACCAACATCATAGCACCTGTCACCAACAACATATTCACCTGACATCGCTCGCTGTGACTTTTTCCTATTGCCAGAAAGAAAATATCATTTGAAAGGAGAAAGAATTCAGGTTTTGGAGGAGATACAACAGCGTGCAAGGAGATAGCTACGGTCCGTTTCAGAAGATGCTTCCAGCAGCGGACATGGCTCTGGGCCAAGTGTCCAGCTTCGGGAGATGTCTGCTTCCAAGATGATTAAACTGTAGATCAGTAACGCTTTTAAATAAGTCCACTCCGGATACTTTTAGCTCACACCTCGTACATGAACTCTGATAATCAAACACTCTTCGATGCTACCTGATCTTTACCGTTGTAAAATCTCGTTTATACCTAAACACGTCCGCCTGTACAGAAATCCTTCACACATCTCAGTCATAAGAAATCCTTCACACATCCAGTCATAAGAAATCCTTCACACATCTCAGTCATAAGAAATCCTTCACACATCTCAGTCATAAGAAATCCTTCACACATCTCAGTCATAAGAAATCCTTCACACATCTCAGTCATAAGAAATCCTTCACACATCTCAGTCATAAGAAATCCTTCACACATCTCAGTCATAAGAAATCCTTCACACATCACAATCATCAGAAATATGTCATACATCATTCTAAAGATTAGAATCTGTGTAAAGAAACCACTTCGTGCCTACCAGACCCACTTCCTTGATTTGGCCCCACTACCCCTGTCATCTGATCATCTTTTTTATTATCTTCGCGTTGTGCCACACCAAATAGGGCCCCCTGTGATCGAAGACAAGATAACAGTTTTGTTGAGGATTTTTTAGCACTTCTTTAGCTTGTGTTACAGATATTAACCATGTGACTTGGCTGGCTCTAATTTTTGTAGGTCTACGTACTTCAGACACCTCTAGATCTTACAGGCTATTTTTGCAGGAACATGTCTAATTTTTGTAGGTCTGCATCCTTCAGACACCTCTAGAACTTATAGGTCTAATTTTTGTAGGTCTGCATACTTCAGACACCTCTAGAACTTACAGGTCTAATTTTTGTATGTCTGCATACTTCAGACACCTCTAGAACTTACAGGTCTAATTTCTCACTTATTTATATGTGTGATATATTTTTAGCGAGTAAAGAAGACCCAATAGTCTCAAAATAAAAACTTTATGTCACAGTCATACTTTAAGTCACTTGTACGTATTCGGTCACTTTTACAAATTCTTTCACAGTCATACATTGCCGCTTGTATGCATTTTGTCACATTCAGAAATGTTATTTTTAACATTGCCGCTTGTATGCATTTTGTCACATTCAGAAATGTTATTTTTAACATTGCCGCTTGTATGCATTTTGTCACATTCAGAAATGTTATTTTTAACATTGCCGCTTGT
Source organism: Achatina immaculata (assembly GCA_009760885.1). Classification (NCBI taxonomy): domain Eukaryota; kingdom Metazoa; phylum Mollusca; class Gastropoda; order Stylommatophora; family Achatinidae; genus Lissachatina; species Lissachatina immaculata. Next base: position 41,907,434 of record CM019692.1, read on the forward strand.
ATGCATTTTGTCACATTCAGAAATGTTATTTTTAACATTGCCGCTTGTATGCATTTTGTCACATTCAGAAATGTTATTTTTACACATTCTTTCACGGTCATAAACTAAGACATTTCTGCACATTCTGTCGCCTTCACACATCTCAGTCATAAGAAATCCTTCACACATCTCAGTCATAAGAAATCCTTCACACATCTCAGTCATAAGAAATCCTTCACACATCTCAGTCATAAGAAATCCTTCACACATCACAATCATCAGAAATATGTCATACATCATTCTAAAGATTAGAATCTGTGTAAAGAAACCACTTCGTGCCTACCAGACCCACTTCCTTGATTTGGCCCCACTACCCCTGTCATCTGATCATCTTTTTTATTATCTTCGCGTTGTGCCACACCAAATAGGGCCCCCTGTGATCGAAGACAAGATAACAGTTTTGTTGAGGATTTTTTAGCACTTCTTTAGCTTGTGTTACAGATATTAACCATGTGACTTGGCTGGCTCTAATTTTTGTAGGTCTACGTACTTCAGACACCTCTAGATCTTACAGGCTATTTTTGCAGGAACATGTCTAATTTTTGTAGGTCTGCATCCTTCAGACACCTCTAGAACTTATAGGTCTAATTTTTGTAGGTCTGCATACTTCAGACACCTCTAGAACTTACAGGTCTAATTTTTGTATGTCTGCATACTTCAGACACCTCTAGAACTTACAGGTCTAATTTCTCACTTATTTATATGTGTGATATATTTTTAGCGAGTAAAGAAGACCCAATAGTCTCAAAATAAAAACTTTATGTCACAGTCATACTTTAAGTCACTTGTACGTATTCGGTCACTTTTACAAATTCTTTCACAGTCATACATTGCCGCTTGTATGCATTTTGTCACATTCAGAAATGTTATTTTTAACATTGCCGCTTGTATGCATTTTGTCACATTCAGAAATGTTATTTTTAACATTGCCGCTTGTATGCATTTTGTCACATTCAGAAATGTTATTTTTAACATTGCCGCTTGTATGCATTTTGTCACATTCAGAAATGTTATTTTTAACATTGCCGCTTGTATGCATTTTGTCACATTCAGAAATGTTATTTTTACACATTCTTTCACGGTCATAAACTAAGACATTTCTGCACATTCTGTCGCGTTCATACATTTTAAAAAATATCCTGCAGACGTGATATAAACTGTGTAGTCAAATATCATAGGAAATAATTTCTTTCATTTTATTGAAGTTGTATAAACAGCATATATATGTGTTGTAAGGCAAAATAACCAATATATTTAAAGAACGGGCAGAGAATGTGCTGTATTGTCAGACTACAAGTTTACAGAAATAAACACGCTTTTCTAATACAAAGAATAATCTCTTTTCCTGAGTATATTTTGGATTATCACTTTTATATCACATTTTTATATAGTAGCGAAGATGAGTATGTGTATGTGGCGTGGTGTGGTGTGGTGTGGTGTGGTGTGGTGTGTGTATACACCAAGACATGAGATCAATATATCATCTGAGCAGGTGAGTTATGCCAGACATGGACACGAAATCTCACCTAGAGCAGGTGAGTTACACAAGGCTTGCGATACATTATTCTTAATTACGCAACAGACCAAATGACATCCAGATTTTTCAGTCAACACAAGCCTTGTCAGTAATAAATTTGGTTAAGCTGCAAAATTTCAACATGAAGGAAAATACAATTTTTGAAATCATATCTCCTGTTTGTAATTTATGATTAATTAATGCAGCTGTTTTTAATCGATTCTGACAAGTTTTCATTTAACGATATTTTTTCCATGCTCTAGGACTGTCAGTAAGTCAGTCATTTACATGTCCCTTGCGTAACTTTTCCTCCCTAACAGCTCTCCTGTAGTCCTCTCGCTTGTGAGCAAGATGCCCTGCTGCTGGTGCATCCATTTGCAGATCATCAACGATGTCTTGCAGCCATCTTCGCCTTGGTCTTCCTCTCTTTCTTTTTCCTATTATGTATCCTTCCAAGATATTCTCTAAATTCTCATGGCGTTTAATGTGTCCATAAATATTTAAGTTTTCTCTCTTTAATCCTCTTTACTAGTCAACAGTCTTCAGTATTAAGTTCTTGTAATATGGATATATTTACTCTTTCCTGTCTCCATGGTATTTGAAGAACTCTTCTTTAGCATTTACATTCAACGGCATTTATGTGCTTCTTAGCTGTTTTGTTAAGTGTCCAGGTCTCACAGCCATATGTTGCGATGGGAAAGATGCATGCCCTTAAAAATCTTATTTTTGTAGTTCTGTCTGTTCCTCTCCACAGATTCTTTAGTTGTTTTACCTTTTAAAGAGCGAAAGATGTTCTTCTTTTAATTTATCTCCTTGTATCTCCATTATTAGTTAGCAGTGATCCAAGATATTCAAAACTCTCCACTTCTTCCAGTTTTTCCTCATTGATACATATTTCAGCTGCCTTGTTTGTTTTGTCAGTTGTCATCAATTTAGTTTTCTTTGCATTAAGACAGAGGTTTTGTTCTTCATTGTTCTTACGGACTGACATAATTAGTTTTTCCATTCTTTTTTATTGTGGACAGTAACACTGTGTCATCAGCATATCTAATCTCTGGTATTTCATAATCTCCAATTCTTATGGCATCATAATATTCTTTGTCTACATCGTCTCTAACATTCCTCATTATATTTTCAGTATACAAGTTAAATAATTAAGGCGAGAATGTGCTGTATTGTCAGACTACAAGTTTACAGAAATAAACACGCTTTTCTAATACAAAGAATAATCTCTTTTCCTGAGTATATTTTGGATTATCACTTTTATATCACATTTTTATATAGTAGCGAAGATGAGTATGTGTATGTGGCGTGGTGTGGTGTGGTGTGGTGTGGTGTGGTGTGTGTATACACCAAGACATGAGATCAATATATCATCTGAGCAGGTGAGTTATGCCAGACATGGACACGAAATCTCACCTAGAGCAGGTGAGTTACACCAGGCTTGCGATACATTATTCTTAATTACGCAACAGACCAAATGACATCCAGATTTTTCAGTCAACACAAGCCTTGTCAGTAATAAATTTGGTTAAGCTGCAAAATTTCAACATGAAGGAAAATACAATTTTTGAAATCATATCTCCTGTTTGTAATTTATGATTAATTAATGCAGCTGTTTTTAATCGATTCTGACAAGTTTTCATTTAACGATATTTTTTCCATGCTCTAGGACTGTCAGTAAGTCAGTCATTTACATGTCCCTTGCGTAACTTTTCCTCCCTAACAGCTCTCCTGTAGTCCTCTCGCTTGTGAGCAAGATGCCCTGCTGCTGGTGCATCCATTTGCAGATCATCAACGATGTCTTGCAGCCATCTTCGCCTTGGTCTTCCTCTCTTTCTTTTTCCTATTATGTATCCTTCCAAGATATTCTCTAAATTCTCATGGCGTTTAATGTGTCCATAAATATTTAAGTTTTCTCTCTTTAATCCTCTTTACTAGTCAACAGTCTTCAGTATTAAGTTCTTGTAATATGGATATATTTACTCTTTCCTGTCTCCATGGTATTTGAAGAACTCTTCTTTAGCATTTACATTCAACGGCATTTATGTGCTTCTTAGCTGTTTTGTTAAGTGTCCAGGTCTCACAGCCATATGTTGCGATGGGAAAGATGCATGCCCTTAAAAATCTTATTTTTGTAGTTCTGTCTGTTCCTCTCCACAGATTCTTTAGTTGTTTTACCTTTTAAAGAGCGAAAGATGTTCTTCTTTTAATTTATCTCCTTGTATCTCCATTATTAGTTAGCAGTGATCCAAGATATTCAAAACTCTCCACTTCTTCCAGTTTTTCCTCATTGATACATATTTCAGCTGCCTTGTTTGTTTTGTCAGTTGTCATCAATTTAGTTTTCTTTGCATTAAGACAGAGGTTTTGTTCTTCATTGTTCTTACGGACTGACATAATTAGTTTTTCCATTCTTTTTTATTGTGGACAGTAACACTGTGTCATCAGCATATCTAATCTCTGGTATTTCATAATCTCCAATTCTTATGGCATCATAATATTCTTTGTCTACATCGTCTCTAACATTCCTCATTATATTTTCAGTATACAAGTTAAATAATTAAGGCGACAATATGCATCCCTGACGAAGCCCTTGTCAAGGATTATTTTGTCTCTGACTCTAGAAAAAAGTTTCTACACTTTTGTTTTCTATTCGTGGCCCTATTTTTACTTTTTTTTTGTTTTGTTTTGTTTGTTTGTGGCCCTATTTTTACCTTTTTTGGTTATTAGCTCTATTTTTACATGTTATTTTTTTTTCGTGGCCCTATTTTTACATCTCCATTTTGTGTGTGTGTGTGTATGTGTGTGTGTGTGTGTGTGTGTTTGTTTGTTTGTTTGTTTGTTTTCGTGACCCTATTTTTACAATTTTTGTGTCTTTTGTTTGTGACCTTATTTTTACATCTTATTTGTTTTGTTCGATGTCCTACTTTTGCACCTCTTTTTTCTGTTCGTGGCCCTATTTTTACACATTCTTTCACGGTCATAAACTAAGACATTTCTGCACATTCTGTCGCGTTCATACATTTTAAAAAATATCCTGCAGACGTGATATAAACTGTGTAGTCAAATATCATAGGAAATAATTTCTTTCATTTTATTGAAGTTGTATAAACAGCATATATATGTGTTGTAAGGCAAAATAACCAATATATTTAAAGAACGGGCAGAGAATGTGCTGTATTGTCAGACTACAAGTTTACAGAAATAAACACGCTTTTCTAATACAAAGAATAATCTCTTTTCCTGAGTATATTTTGGATTATCACTTTTATATCACATTTTTATATAGTAGCGAAGATGAGTATGTGTATGTGGCGTGGTGTGGTGTGGTGTGGTGTGGTGTGGTGTGTGTATACACCAAGACATGAGATCAATATATCATCTGAGCAGGTGAGTTATGCCAGACATGGACACGAAATCTCACCTAGAGCAGGTGAGTTACACCAGGCTTGCGATACATTATTCTTAATTACGCAACAGACCAAATGACATCCAGATTTTTCAGTCAACACAAGCCTTGTCAGTAATAAATTTGGTTAAGCTGCAAAATTTCAACATGAAGGAAAATACAATTTTTGAAATCATATCTCCTGTTTGTAATTTATGATTAATTAATGCAGCTGTTTTTAATCGATTCTGACAAGTTTTCATTTAACGATATTTTTTCCATGCTCTAGGACTGTCAGTAAGTCAGTCATTTACATGTCCCTTGCGTAACTTTTCCTCCCTAACAGCTCTCCTGTAGTCCTCTCGCTTGTGAGCAAGATGCCCTGCTGCTGGTGCATCCATTTGCAGATCATCAACGATGTCTTGCAGCCATCTTCGCCTTGGTCTTCCTCTCTTTCTTTTTCCTATTATGTATCCTTCCAAGATATTCTCTAAATTCTCATGGCGTTTAATGTGTCCATAAATATTTAAGTTTTCTCTCTTTAATCCTCTTTACTAGTCAACAGTCTTCAGTATTAAGTTCTTGTAATATGGATATATTTACTCTTTCCTGTCTCCATGGTATTTGAAGAACTCTTCTTTAGCATTTACATTCAACGGCATTTATGTGCTTCTTAGCTGTTTTGTTAAGTGTCCAGGTCTCACAGCCATATGTTGCGATGGGAAAGATGCATGCCCTTAAAAATCTTATTTTTGTAGTTCTGTCTGTTCCTCTCCACAGATTCTTTAGTTGTTTTACCTTTTAAAGAGCGAAAGATGTTCTTCTTTTAATTTATCTCCTTGTATCTCCATTATTAGTTAGCAGTGATCCAAGATATTCAAAACTCTCCACTTCTTCCAGTTTTTCCTCATTGATACATATTTCAGCTGCCTTGTTTGTTTTGTCAGTTGTCATCAATTTAGTTTTCTTTGCATTAAGACAGAGGTTTTGTTCTTCATTGTTCTTACGGACTGACATAATTAGTTTTTCCATTCTTTTTTATTGTGGACAGTAACACTGTGTCATCAGCATATCTAATCTCTGGTATTTCATAATCTCCAATTCTTATGGCATCATAATATTCTTTGTCTACATCGTCTCTAACATTCCTCATTATATTTTCAGTATACAAGTTAAATAATTAAGGCGACAATATGCATCCCTGACGAAGCCCTTGTCAAGGATTATTTTGTCTCTGACTCTAGAAAAAAGTTTCTACACTTTTGTTTTCTATTCGTGGCCCTATTTTTACTTTTTTTTTGTTTTGTTTTGTTTGTTTGTGGCCCTATTTTTACCTTTTTTGGTTATTAGCTCTATTTTTACATGTTATTTTTTTTTCGTGGCCCTATTTTTACATCTCCATTTTGTGTGTGTGTGTGTATGTGTGTGTGTGTGTGTGTGTGTTTGTTTGTTTGTTTGTTTGTTTTCGATACTACAGAAAAATGTCTTCAAGTGGTCGTCACGTGAGAGGTCGTGCAACTACAGTTGAGGACCTATGGCTAAAACAAACTCGAATGTTTCAACAAAACAAACTACTTCTGTCAGCAGACAAGGTCAGACGCCATTATGCTGAAAAATAATTAACAGTTACAAGAAGAAGGTGAAAACGGTAACTATATATATTTTAAATGGTTCCTAATTTTTCAATATACTGTTAAATTCTGCCAAAAAAATTGGTGCACATTTGTAAAGTGATCACATTTTCTTTTATTTCAATTGTCTCTACTTTCATGTCGTTATAATTCTGAACTTTTATGTTCTAGGCACACTGTATAATTTGTAACTAAGCTAATTTTCATGTACATGTAAAAATAGCGCCGAATCTGGGCACAGCAAATAATGGATACATTTGTGAGACAAAATACGTCCCTTCAGGCCATGCCACCGTGCACGTGACTGACTATGGATCATGTGACTGTCCTCAACCAATCAGCGATAGTCTGTGCTATTTTTAAGTCACGTTGCAGTCCTCGCTGCCTGAAAGTGTGAGCTTAAGAGAGCTGGGCTGGGCTAGGCTGTGCTCATACAACGTCTGTCACTTTACTTAAATGTGACTGTTGTTTGTTAGATATGTATTGACGTCACTTTTATTTTCCGCATTGAGTGTTTACAACAATGGTGGTTTCTTGACTACAATTTGGAAAATGAAGGAAAACATAACCGAACATTCCACCTCTCAGACACAGACATATTCACAGACTTCTAGAAGACATTCTCTGTTCTGGTTTCGAAAAGGACTGCGACTTCATGACAATCCTGCTCTAATAGCTGCCATAGAAGGAGCTGCAACATATCGGTGTGTTTATATTTTAGATCCGTGGTTCGCTGGGGCATCCCAAGTTGGGATTAATAAATGGAGGTGAGTAGAACACGATGTTGTTAGACACAGGACACTGTGTTCTTAGAGACAGGACACTGTGTTGTTAGACACAGGACACTGTGTTGTTAGACACAGGACACAGTGTTGTTAGAGACACAGGACATAATGTTGTTAGAAACACAGGACACAGTGTTGTTAGAAACAGGACACTGTGTTGTTAGAGACAAAGGACACTGTGTTGTTAGAGACAAAGGACACAGTGTTGTTAGAGACACAGGACATAATGTTGTTAGAGACAAAGGACACTGTGTTGTTAGAGACAAAGGACACAGTGTTGTTAGAGACACAGGACATAATGTTGTTAGAGACAAAGGACACAGTGTTGTTAGAGACACAGGACATAATGTTGTTAGAGACAAAGGACACTGTGTTGTTAGAGACACAGGACACAGTGTTGTTAGAGACACAGGACATAATGTTGTTAGAGACACAGGACACTGTGTTGTTAGACACAGGACACAGTGTTGTTAGAGACACAGGACATTGTGTTGTTAGAAACAGGACACTGTGTTGTTAGAGACACAGGACACAGTGTTGTTAGAGACACAGGACACAGTGTTGTTAGAGACACAGGACATAATGTTGTTAGAGACACAGGATATAACACTATGAAGTTCTATTTTATATTGTTCATTCACAATGTGGTATCTTTTTATTTCAAATAGGTGTTCTTGGTACTATCATATATTATTCAAGCGGTTTCTCTTTCCTCCTCACATCACACATAAATACCTCACACTTTGAGGTTTCACAACATTTTACATCAAATGAAGCCTCCTGAACATTTCACTGACATCATTTTATTATGTCAAACATATTCAAGACGTATAGCTGATAATATCACTTGGAATAATATGCAATATTATATACAGTTCATTGTTTTCATCATTGTAGCACGTAACCTCAAAGTCTCACAATATCATACTTCTTACTATATTTCAAAAACTCGGTGCTCGAAGTTTCAATGTAATAATTGCTACACAATCTCTTAATACACTGGTTCAGTCTAACGCTACTTCTCTATCTGTTATGTTCTTCTATTAGACTACTTGTTTAGGACCTTTTGGTCCTCCTCTGTCAAAATCTCTCTCTGCCTCCTCCTCTATCAGAACCCCTATCTGCTCTCCGCCGGCCTTCTTGAATCCTCCTCCCTTCTTTATATTCGTAAGTTCTGACCACGCCAAAACCGGTCGCAACTGGCGTCTTCGCTTTAGTCGCTTTCATCTCCGTCGTCTAATTGTTACCTCCCATTAACAAGTCCACCATCTCTTTCATGTTACCTGCTTCGGGACCTAGTCCGTTCTCTGTTCAGTCGTTTGATCTACTGGTCAATTGTTCCCCCTCGGCTACTGCAGGTGTGCGTGAAGTCGCAATGTTACGATCTATCGGCGTACCCATGTCGATTCGGTTTACCTTTGATCAGGTCTTTGAAGTACCGAGTATCCGTTCTTCGTCCTTCTAACTATCCCTTCTCTGCCCCCCAATACATTCTTTATTCCTGATCATGTCACTAATAATAATAATAATAATAATAATTATAATAACTATAATCATTACTTACAAGGCTATGCTACAAGGACACTGTGTTGTTAGACACAGGATATAATGTTGTTAGAGACACAGGACACTGTGTTGTTAGACACAGGACACAGTGTTGTTAGAGACACAGGACATTGTGTTGTTAGAGACACAGGACACTGTGTTGTTAGACACAGGACACAGTGTTGTTAGAGACACAGGACATTGTGTTGTTAGACGCAGGACATAATGTTGTTAGAGACACAGGACACTGTGTTGTTAGACACAGGACACTGTGTTGTTAGAAACACAGGACACAGTGTTGTTAGAAACACAGGACACTGTGTTGTTAGAGACAAAGGACACTGTGTTGTTAGAGACAAAGGACACTGTGTTGTTAGACACAAGACAAAGTGTTGTTAGACACAGGACACTGTGTTGTTAGAGAGAAAGGACACTGTGTTGTTAGAGACAAAGGACACTGTGTTGTTAGAGACAAAGGACACTGTGTTGTTAGAAACACAGGACACTGTGTTGTTAGACACAGGACAAAGTGTTGTTAGACACAGGACACAGTGTTGTTAGAGACAAAGGACACTGTGTTGTTAGAGACACAGGACATTATGTTGTTAGAGACATCGGACACTATGTTGTTAGAGACACAGGACACTATGTTGTTAGAGACATCGGACACTATGTTGTTAGAGACACAGGACACTATGTTGTTAGAGACACATGACACTATGTTGTTAGAGACACAGGACACTATGTTGTTAGAGACACAGGACACTATGTTGTTAGAGACATCGGACACTATGTTGTTAGAGACACAGGACACTATGTTGTTAGAGACATCGGACACTATGTTGTTAGAGACACAGGACACTGTGTTGTTAGAGACACAGGACACTATGTTGTTAGAGACATCGGACACAGTGTTGTTAGAGACACAGGACACTGTGTTGTTAGAGACACAGAACACTGTGTTGTTAGAGACACAGAACACTGTGTTGTTAGGGATAGAACACTGTGTTGTTAGATACAGAACATGGTGTTGTTAGATACAGAACATAGTGTTATTAGAGACAGAACACGGTGTTGTTAGATACAGAACATAGCGTTGTTAGATACATAACATGGTGTTGTTTGAGATAGAACACTGTGTTGTTAGAGAAATAACACGGTGTTGTTAGAGACAGAACATGGTGTTGTTAGAGACATAACACGGTGTTGTTAGAGACATAACACGGTGTTGTTAGAGACATAGAACACGGTGTTGTTAGATACAGAACATGGTGTTGTTAGATACAGATCACTCTGTTGTTAGATACAGAACATGGTGTTGTTAGATACAGATCACTGTGTTGTTAGATACAGAACATGGTGTTGTTAGATACAGACATTAAGTTGTTAGATACAGATCACTGTGTTGTTAGATACAGAACATGGTGTTGTTAGATACAGACATTAAGTTGTTAGATACAGATCACTGTGTTGTTAGATACAGAACATGGTGTTGTTAGATACAGAACACGGTGTTGTTAGATACAGACATTAAGTTGTTAGATACAGAACACTGTGTTGTTAGATACAGAACATGGTGTTGTTAGATACAGACATTAAGTTGTTAGATACAGATCACTGTGTTGTTAGATACAGACATTAAGTTGTTAGATACAGACATTGTTGTTAGATACAGAACACTGTGTTGTTAGATACAGAACATGGTGTTGTTAGATACAGACATTAAGTTGTTAGATACAGATCACTGTGTTGTTAGATACAGACATTAAGTTGTTAGATACAGAACACGGTGTTGTTAGATACAGACATTAAGTTGTTAGATACAGATCACTGTGTTGTTAGATACAGAACATGGTGTTGTTAGATACAGACATTAAGTTGTTAGATACAGATCACTGTGTTGTTAGATACAGACATTAAGTTGTTAGATACAGAACACGGTGTTGTTAGATACAGACATTAAGTTGTTAGATACAGATCACTGTGTTGTTAGATACAGAACATGGTGTTGTTAGATACAGACATTAAGTTGTTAGATACAGATCACTGTGTTGTTAGATACAGAACACGGTGTTGTTAGATACAGAACACGGTGTTGTTAGATACAGAACACGGTGTTGTTAGATACAGATCACTGTGTTGTTAGATACAGATCACTGTGTTGTTAGATACAGATCACTGTGTTGTTAGATACAGAACACGGTGTTGTTAGATACAGATCACTGTGTTGTTAGATACAGACATTAAGTTGTTAGATACAGAACATGGTGTTGTTAGATACAGAACACGGTGTTGTTAGATACAGACATTAAGTTGTTAGATACAGATCACTGTGTTGTTAGATACAGAACATGGTGTTGTTAGATACAGAACATTAAGTTGTTAGATATAGAACACGGTGTTGTTACATACAGAACATGGTGTTATTAGAGATAGAACACGGTGTTGTTAGACACAGAACACGGTGTTGTTAGAGATACAGAGCACTGTGTTGTTAGAGACAGAACAGGGTGTTGTTAGAGTCAGAACACGATGTTGTTAGACACAGAACACTGTGTTGTTAGACACAGAACACTGTGTTGTTGGAGACAGAACACGGTTTTGTTACAGACAGAACACGATGTTTTTAGACACATAACATTGTGTTTTTAGAGACACAGAACATTGTGTTGTTAAAGACAGAACACTATGTTGTCAGAGACAGAACAGGGTTTTGTTAGATACAGAACACGGTTTTGTTAAACACAGAACAATGTGGTTTTAGGGATACAGAACACGATATTGTTAGAGACACAGGACACGGTGATATTAGAATCACAGAACACGGTGCTATTAGAGACACAGAACACAATAGTGTTAGAGACACAGGACACGGTGATATTAGAGACACAGAACACGGTGCTATTAGAGACACAGAACACAATAGTGTTAGAGACACAGAACACGGTGCTATTAGAGCCACAGAACACGGTGCTATTAGAGACACAGAACACAATAGTGTTAGAGACACAGGACACGGTGATATTAGAGACACAGAACACGGTGCTATTAGAGACACAGAACACAATAGTGTTAGAGACACAGGACACGGTGATATTAGAAACACAGAACACGGTGCTATTAGAGACACAGAACACAATATTGTTAGAGACACAGGACACGGTGATATTAGAGACACAGAACACAATATTGTTAGAGACACAGGACACGGTGATATTAGAGACACAGAACACAATATTGTTAAAGACACAGGACACGGTGATATTAGAGACACAGAACGCGGTGCTATTAGACACACAGAACACGGTGTTATTAGAGACACAGAACACGGTGCTATTAGAGCCACAGAACACGGTGCTATTAGAGACACAGAACACGGTGCTATTAGAGACACAGAACACGGTGCTATTAGAGACACAGAACACGGTGCTATTAGAGACACAGAACACGGTGCTATTAGAGACAAAGAAGACAAAATTGTTAGAGACAGAAGACGATGCTATTAGAGATGCAGAACACAATATTGTTAGAGACACAGAACACGTTGCTATTAGAGACACAGAACACGTTGCTATTAGAGACACAAGAGACACAGAATACTGTGCTGTTAGACACACAGAACACGTTGCTATTATAGACATAGAACACAATAGTGTTAAAGACAAAGAACACGTAGCTATTAGTGACACGGAACACAGTATTGTTAGAGACACAGAACACAATATTGTTAGAGACACAGAACACGGTTCTATTAGAGACACAGATCACGTTGCTATTCGAGACACAGAACACAATATTGCTAGAGACACAGACGACATTGTGCTATTAGAGACACAGAACACAATATTGTTAGAGATACAGAACACGATGCTATTAGAGACACAGAACACGTTGCTATTAGAGACACAGGACACAATATTGTTAGAGACAAAGAACACGTTGCTATTAGTGATACGAAACACATTATTGTTAGAGACACAGAACACGGTGCTATTAGAAACACAGAACACGGTGCTATAAAAGACACAGAACACGGTGCTATTAGAGACACAGAACACGGTGCTATTAGAGACACAGAACACGGTGCTATTAGAGACACAGAACACGTTGCTATTAGAGACATAGGACACAATATTGTTAGAAACACAGAACACGGTGCTATTAGAGACACAGAACACAATATTGTTAGAGACACAGGACACGGTGATATTAGAGACACAGAACACAATATTGTTAGAGACACAGAACACGGCGCTATTAGAGACACAGAACACAATATTGTTAGAGACACAGGACACGGTGATATTAGAGACACAGAACACAATATTGTTAGAGACACAGGACACGGTGATATTAGAGACACAGAACACAATATTGTTAAAGACACAGGACACGGTGATATTAGAGACACAGAACGCGGTGCTATTAGACACACAGAACACGGTGTTATTAGAGACACAGAACACGGTGCTATTAGAGCCACAGAACACGGTGCTATTAGAGACACAGAACACGGTGCTATTAGAGACACAGAACACGGTGCTATTAGAGACACAGAACACGGTGCTATTAGAGACACAGAACACGGTGCTATTAGAGACAAAGAAGACAAAATTGTTAGAGACAGAAGACGATGCTATTAGAGATGCAGAACACAATATTGTTAGAGACACAGAACACGTTGCTATTAGAGACACAGAACACGTTGCTATTAGAGACACAAGAGACACAGAATACTGTGCTGTTAGACACACAGAACACGTTGCTATTATAGACATAGAACACAATAGTGTTAAAGACAAAGAACACGTAGCTATTAGTGACACGGAACACAGTATTGTTAGAGACACAGAACACAATATTGTTAGAGACACAGAACACGGTTCTATTAGAGACACAGATCACGTTGCTATTCGAGACACAGAACACAATATTGCTAGAGACACAGACGACATTGTGCTATTAGAGACACAGAACACAATATTGTTAGAGATACAGAACACGATGCTATTAGAGACACAGAACACGTTGCTATTAGAGACACAGGACACAATATTGTTAGAGACAAAGAACACGTTGCTATTAGTGATACGAAACACATTATTGTTAGAGACACAGAACACGGTGCTATTAGAAACACAGAACACGGTGCTATAAAAGACACAGAACACGGTGCTATTAGAGACACAGAACACGGTGCTATTAGAGACACAGAACACGGTGCTATTAGAGACACAGAACACGTTGCTATTAGAGACATAGGACACAATATTGTTAGAGACACAGAACACGGTGCTATTAGAGACACAGAACACAATATTGTTAGAAACACAGAATACGTTGCTATTATAGACACAGAACGCAATATTGTTAGAGAAACAGAACACAATATTGTTAGAGACACAGAACACAATATTGTTATAGACACAGAACACGTTGCTATTAGAGACACAAAACACAGTAGAGACACAAAACACAATATTATTAGAGACACAGAACGCAATATTGTTAGAAACACAGAAAATGGTGCTATTAGAGACACAGAACAAAGATCTATTTGAGACACAGTACACTGTGCTATTAGAGACACAGAACACAATATTGTTAGAGACACATAACACGGTGCAATTAGAGACACACAACACGGTTCTATTAGTACACAGAACACGGTGCTATTAGACACACACAACACGGTTCTATTAGGACACAGAACACGATGCTATTAGAGACACACAACACGGTTCTATTAGGACACAGAACACGGTGTTATTAGAGACACACAACACGGTTCTATTAGGACACAGAACATGGTGCTATTAGAGACACAGAACACGGATCTATTTGAGACACGGTACACTGTGCTATTAGAGACACAGAACACAATATTGTTAGAGACACAGAACACGGTGCTATTAGAGACACAGAACACTATATTGTTAGAGACACAGAACACGGAGCTGTTAGAGACACAGAATACGGTGCTATTAGAGACACAGAACACAATATTCTTAGAGACACAGAACACGGTGCTGATAGATACACAGGACACAGTATTGTTAGAGGCACAGAACACGGTTCTATTAGAGACACAGAAAACAATATTGTTAGAGACACAGAACACAGTGCTGTTAGATACACAGGACACAGTATTGTTAGAGACACAGAACACTGTTTTGTTAGATACACAGGAACAATATATACATTGTGTTGTTAGAGACAGAACACGGTGTTGTTAGATACAGAACATGGTGTTGTTAGATACAGAACATGGTGTTGTTACAGATAAAACACTGTGTTGTTAGACACAGAACACGGTGTTGTTACAGATAGAACACTGTATTGTTAGAGATAAAACACGGTGTTGTTAGATACAGAATATGGTGTTGTTAGATACCACACGGTGTTGTTAGAGATAGAACACGGTGTTGTTAGAGACAGAACACGGTGTTGTTAGATACAGAACATGGTTTTGTTAGAGATAGAACACGGTGTTGTTAGATACAGAACATGGTGTTGTAAGATACAGAACATGGTGTTGTTAGAGATAGAACACGGTGTTGTTAGATATAGAGCATGGTGTTGTTAGATACAGAACATGGTGTTGTTAGATACAGAACATGGTGTTGTTAGAGATAGAACATGGTGTTGTTAGATACAGAACACGGTGTTGTTAGATACAGAACACGGTGTTGTTAGAGACAGAACACTGTGTTGTTAGATACAGAACACGGTGTTGTTAGATACGTAACACAGTGTTGTTAGAGACAGACATTAAGTTGTTAGACACAGAACACGGTTCTATTAGAGACACAGAACACAATATTGCTAGAGACACAGAACACGTTGCTATTAGAGACACAGGACACAATATTGTTAGAGACAAAGAACACGTTGCTATTAGTGACACGGAACACATTATTGTTAGAGACACAGAACACAATATCGTTAGAGACACAGAACACAGTGCTATTAGAGACACAGAACACAATATTGTTAGAAACACAGAATACGTTGCTATTATAGACACATAACACAATAATGTTAGAGAAACAGAACACAATATTATTAGAGACACAGAACACGGTGCTATTAGAAACACAAAAAAACGGTGCTATTAGAAACACAGAACACGTTGCTATTAGAGACACAGAACACAATATTGTTAGACACACAGAACACGTTGCTATTAAAGACATAGAACATGGTGCTATTAGAGACACAGAACACGTTGCTATTAGAGACACAGAACACAATATTGTTAGACACACAGCACACGTTGCTATTAGAGACACAGAACACAATATTGTTAGAGACACAAAACACGTTGCTATTAGAGACACAGAACACAATATTATTAGACACACAGAACACGTTGCTATTAGAGACACAGAACATGGTGCTATTAGAGACACAGAACACAATATTGTTAGAAATACAGAACATGGTGCTATTAGAGACACAGAACACGGATCTATTAGAGACACAGAACACGGTGCTGTTAGAGACACAGAACACAATATTGTTAGAGACACAGAACACGGTGCTATTAGAGACACAGAACACGGTGCTATTAGAGACACAGAACACTATATTGTTAGAGATACAGAACACTATATTGTTAGAGACACAGAACACTATATTGTTAGAGACACAGAACACTATATTGTTAGAGACACAGAACACTATATTGTTAGAGACACAGAACACTATATTGTTAGAGACACAGAACACTATATTGTTAGAGACACAGAACACGGTGCTATTAGAGACACAGAACACTATATTGTTAGAGACACAGAACACAGTATTGTTAGAGACACAGAACACTATATTGTTAGAGACACAGAACACGGTGCTTTTACATACACAGGACACAGTATTGTTAGAGACACAGAATATGGTGCTTTAAGATGCACAGGACACAGTATTGTTAGAGAAACAGAACACAATATTGTTAGAGACACAGAACACAATATTGTTAGATACAAAGGACACAGTATTGTTAGGGACACCGAACACGGTGCTGTTAGATACACAGGACACAATATTGTTAGAGACACAGAACACAATATTGTTAGAGACACAGAACGCGGTGCTATTCGAGACGCAGAACACAAAATTGTTAGAAAGACAGAACACGGCGCTATTAGAGACACAGAACACGGTGCTATTAGAGACACAGAACACGGTGCTATTAGAGACACAGAAAACAGTGCTGTTAGATACACAAGACACAATATTGTTAGAGACACAGAACACAGTGCTGTTAGATACACAAGACACAGTATTGTTAGAGACACAGAACACTGTGTTGTTAGATACACAGGACACAGTATTGTTAGAGACACAGAACACTGTGTTGTTAGATACACAGGACACAGTATTGTTAGAGACACAGAACACTGTGTTGTTAGATACACAGGACACAGTATTGTTAGGGACACATAACATGGTGTTGTTAGAGACACAGAACACAGTATTGTTAGAGACACAGAACACAATATTGTTATAGACACAGAACGCGGTGCTATTATAGACACAGAACACAATATTGTTAGAGACACAGAACACGGTGCTATTAGAGACACAGAACACAATATATACATGGTGTTGTTAGAGACAGAACACGGTGTTGTTAGAGACAGAACACGGTGTTGTTAGATACAGAACACGGTGTTGTTAGATATAGAACACTGTGTTGTTAGATACAGAACATGGTGTTGTTAGAGACAGACATTAAGTTGTTAGAGACAGAACACTGGGTTGTTAGATACAGAACACGATGTTGTTAGTAACAGAACACTATGTTGCTAGAGACAGAACACTGTGTTGTTAGATACAGTACATGGTGTTGTTAGAGACACAGAACACGGTGCTATTAGAGACACAGAACACTGTGTTGTTAGACACACAGAACACGGTGCTATTAGAGACACAGAACACTGTGCTATTAGAGCCACAGAACACTGTGTTGTTAGAGACACAGAACACGGTGCTATTCGAGACACAGAACACAATATTGTTAGAGACACAGAACACGGTGCTATTCGAGACACAGAACACAATATTGTTAGAGACACAGAACACGGTGCTATTCGAGACACAGAACACAATATTGTTAGAGACACAGAACACATTGCTATTCGAGACACAGAACACAATATTGTTAGAGACACAGAACACATTGCTATTCGAGACACAGAACACAATATTGTTAGAGACACAGAACACTGTGTTGTTAGGGACACAGAACACAATATTGTTAGAGACACAGGATATAGTACAAGTGGTACAACTCGCCAGGGACGTAGCGACACATGAAGATAATTTAGGCTCAACAAGTTCTAACATAGTCCTCCACTTCTGCCATAGAAATGACTAAATTCTATAGGTGACTGACTGTCCACTAACACCGCTATGTTTAACCACCATGTATGGAGTCAGACATATGCCTGTGAGACCTGGACACTTAACAAACAGCTGAGAAACACATAAATGACTTTGAATGTAAATGCTACAGAAGAGTTCTTCAAATATCATGGACGCAAAAAAGAACAAATATATCCAGACTATAAGAGCTTAATATTGAAGAAGGGTGGCTAGTAAAGGGGATTAAACAAAGAAGACTTAAGTATTTTGAAGATATTAAACGTCATGATAACCTAGAGAAGACCGTGTTGGAAGGGTGCATAATGAAGAAAAGAAAGAGAGGAAGACCAAGGCGAAGGTGGCTGCAAAACATCGTTGATGATCTGCAAATGGATGCATCAGCAGCAGACCGTCTTGCTCACATCCGAGAGGTCAATAGGAGTGCTGTTAGGGAGGCAAAGTTCCCGAAGGGACATACAAATGAATGAATGAATGAATGAATGAAGTCAGAAAACACAGGAAGTTGCTGACGCAGCTGGGGTGGTTTTCTGCAGAGTTTACGGGGGCCACTTGTAAGTCAGACAACAGTAGCGGGGCCATGACTGAAGGATTTTACTGTGGTGTCGTTGAGTTACCCAGAACTATAATGTGTGTGTGTGTGTGTGTGCGTAGGTGCGCGCGCGCGATGTGTCAGGTTTCTAAACTACACACCGTTTTCACTCCACTTGTCTCGTTTTATGTTCATATCGTAATACATGCATACGTTTGGAGCACTCATTTGATAGTATCAGTCATATAACTGAATTTACATAATTCTATCATTCACAGAACTGATTGTATCATTTATATAACTAGTCATATCTTTCACATAACTGATTGTGTCATGTATATAATTGATTGTATAATTCACATAACTGACTGCATTTTCTCGAGCAATAAATTGTATCACTTATACAACTGATTGTATTGCTCAGACAAAGACTGCATGTCTCACACAACTGACACAATTGTTTCTATTGTTACCACAACTTTTTGTGTTATTCACACAATTACTTATGGCTTTCACATCGTTTGAAAGCTTATCCTCGTAATTTAATTTATGATGACATTTCTTCTTCATTTCTTCTAGAAAGAGCAATCTGAAAAATAAACAAATAAAGAATAAAAATAAACTGAAGTTTTGTTGACTGGAGAAGCCTAGAATGATGGAGCCTATTTCATGGACAAGAAAATAAGAGAAGACACAAAACCAGAACTAAAAAAACTGTGAACTGGAAAGATTTTTTTTAAAAAGTGTAGAAGATAAATGTTTGTGACAGATATAAAATAAGAAACTGAACAACATCTGGGGGGGGGGGGGGGGAGGGGAGAGTATCACAATTAAAGAACAGCAAAACAATGATGGTAGAACTGAGCAGTTAGCATCAGAAGATAGCAGAGAGATGATGGTAGAACTGAGCAGTTAACATCAGAAGATAGTAGAGAGATGATGGTAGAACTGAGCAGTTAACATCAGAAGATAGCAGAGAGATGATGGTAGAACTGAGCATTTAACATCAGAAGATATTGGGGAAATTATGACAGAACTGAGCAGTTAACATGAGAAGATGATAGAGAGAAAATTAATAGGTGTGAGGAACTGTGGAAGAAACAAAATGATCCACTGCAGCTAATTTTAAATGTGGAGAGGACACATGTTGATGATAACTCACAAGAGATTTTTTCTTTTTTTTTTTGTGATATGACATAAGTTTTAAAGCAGTTATTGGTAAATCAAGAATACAAGCAACATGCTGATGTTACAAATATGAAACTAACATCTTACATCCTTTCTATGCCTTTAAACATCACAAAGAGCTCGCATGGTAGATCACCAAGTTTTCTTGTTTTCGACAAGCTTTTCAACCTCATCAATGGATTTTATGTCTACCAATTTGACTTCTCTTAACAATGTCCTCTTTAGAGTTTCACATGATCAAACTCATTTTTTTTTGGCCTCATGTGTTCCATTTAATAGCTTGTTTTGGGATTCTCTGATTGTTTCTTCTCATCATGTGAATGATATATGTCCATCTCCTTTTTTTGTTCACACATGAGACTCATGTATCTTATCTCTGAATTGTTCTAGAATTCATTCCATTTTATACCTAGTATTTTCCTTAGACATTTGTTTTCAAAAGAGTCTAATTTGTTGTCTGTTTCTTTAGTTGTTTTCCAGCTTTTGCATGCATAAATGAGGATGGATATTATGAGTACATTTGAAATGAATAATCTTAACTTGGTTTTTGTGCTTATAACTTTTGAACACCATACTTGTATGTTCTCAAGATTCATGAAGTTCAATGCTGCTTTTGCAGTTCTAATTCTAACTTCCTTTCTTGTGTCACCGTCCTGGTCTATGTAGCTGCCAAGGTATGCAAATTGGTTTACTTCTTCAACAGCTGTTCCTTCTATGTATATTTTTACTTCTTGATTAATGAGAAGTTTCATTAATTTTGTTTTTTCCTTGTTAATTTCAAGTCCTATTTTGCAAGCTAGTGAAGACAGTGGATCTATTTTTTTTCTTGTATCTAATTCACATTTCACAATTCACATCAAATTAAAAAATAGCCAAGAAAATTATTAAATCATAACAATCAATTTTTCTAACACAATAATGATCATCTGACCTGCTCTTCAAGGTCACAGAACCTTTAATCTAATTTTTAGAATTTAATCTTTTTATGTCACTAGCTATCATCTCAGATAAATGTTGAAATGTGAAAAAATCTTACACTACACACAAATATTGTTTTTGCATTATCAAGTTTATGGAGTTTTTTATTGTTTTTAAATTTCTCTTTTCATATTCTGCATAAAAAAATACATTCATATTCTGTGCTGAGAAATGTACAGATATTCCACATTCATAAATTATTTTTCAGATTTCTGTTGGAGAGTTTAGAAGATCTAGACAGCAGTTTGAGAAAAGTGAACAGTCGCCTTTTTGTAGTGCGAGGACAGCCTGCAGATGTTTTACCAAGATTATTTCAGGTGAGGATTTCTTGTTTTAAATTTCATTTTTGTTCTTAATTGTTAACATTTTCATTATTGGTTGTTGATTGTTGTAGTGACAGTTAGAATAATCATTCTTGTCATTTTTTTGTTCTTTGTTGACTGCACTTGATAAATCTTCGTTGTTGATTCATTTTCCTGCCCAGCTTTATTAGTGTTTAGTGGACTTTTATTGTGTTTAAAATTTTTGTTTGCAGAATAAAAGTATTATCTTGGTCTCAGTAATATACTTCCAGCAACAAATCAAAATATGTGACAATTAGTAGATGACACCAGATGAATTGGTTACACAGGCCAGAGATATCTTAATAACAACAGCTAAAGACATGGTTCCAGTAAAGAAAGCACAAAAGAATGGACAGATTACAGCAGGCACACTAGAACTGATAAAACAACATAGAGAAATGAAGACACAATGGAAAGTGACAAACAACAACAAAGAGGAATATAAATCTTTAACAAAATAAGTATGAGGAAACATAAGAAAAGACAAAAAAACAATATATTCAAGATTGTTGTGAAAGAATAGAACGACATCAGAAGTGTGGAAGAGATAGTGAAATGTTTAAAGAACTGAAGACATTGACGAGAAATGTCACACCTAAGTGAAATGTAATTTGTAACGAGATGGGGAATACCTTGACAGAGACAGAGGAAATTCTAGAAAGATAGAAGGAATATTGCAGAGGAATGTATGAAACAATTGACTGTGAAAGCAGAAATCAACAGTGTGAAATATTGGAGGAGAAAGAATCCAAAGCGACACCAGAAGAAGTTTTATGGGCAATAAAGATTCTGAAAAATGGTAAATCACCAGGATGTGATGAGATAACAGCTGAATTTATTAAAGCAGGAGGAAAGGAATGTGCAACAATCTATCATGCACTGTGTAAAAAGATATGGCATTCAGGTATTTGACCACAAGGATGGAAAAGAACTGTATTCATACCACTGCCAAAAAAGGGTAACCCGAAATTATGCACAAACTACAGAACTGTTGCCCTGATTAGTCATGCCAGTAAAATTCTGTTAAAAATCATAATGGCTAGACTTTGTAAGAAAATAGAAGAAGAAGTCAATATGGTCCAAGCTGGTTTCAGGCAAGGAAGAGGATCAAGAGATCATATATTCAATATAAGATTAATAATAGAGAAATGCAGAGAGTTTAATATGAATCTATATTTATCCTTTATAGACTACTCAAAGGCATTTGACTGTGTACAACACCAGAAACTTTGGGAAATAATGGAAAAAATGGGACTTCCAACACATTTGATACAATTAACATCACTGCTGTATCTAGGCCAACAGGCAGCAGTGAGAATAAATGGTGAAACAACAACTTGGTTTGACATAAAACAAGGGGTCTGTCAGGGGTGCATATTGTTGCCTTACTTATTTAACTTGAATACTGAAAATAAAACTGGAAAATATCAACCTATAAAATAAAGGGTGTGACAAGGATTTGTACTATTTTTAGACCTTTTTTCTCTGTACAGCAAGAATATTCTAAGAATGATCATCACAGAACCAGGTATAAAAATTGGAGGATACAATATTAACAACCTTTTGTATGCTGACGACACAGTACTGATAGCTGAGAACCAACAAGACCTGCAAAATCTCTTGGATAAAGTCACTAAAAAAAGTGAACAGAAAGGCCTTACTTTGAACATCAAAAAGACAGAGACTATGGTTATATCAAAGAATCAGAATCCACCAACATGCAGTATAAAATTAAATGGAACTATTCTAAAGGAGGTGCAGAAATTCAAATACCTTGGAGCAGTAATAACTTCAGATGGGAAATGCAGAACAGAAATTAGGAACAGAATAGGCTAAGGAAAGACTGCATTTCAGAGAATGAGAAACATATTATCCAACACATCCTTATCAATGAATGTTAGAAAACGAATCTTAAAATGCTATATGGAACCTATCTTGTTATATGGAAATGAATGATGGACAATAGGCAGGTCTGTGCAAAAATCATTGGAAGCAAAAGAAATGTGGCTTATTAGAAGAATGTTGCAAATCCCCTGGACAGCAAAAATAACTAATAAAGAATGTATGAGAAGAGCTGGAGAGACAAAAAAAAAACCTTGTCAAAAAGAGAGAGAGACAATATACTTTCATAGGACATGTAATGAGAAGAGGGGGCATTGAAAATATTATAACAACAGGAAAAATAGAAGGAATAAGATCCAGAGGAAAACCAAGAGAAATGATACTGGACAGTCTGATGGGATGGCATGAGAGGAGATCACCAACTGAGCTGATGGCCTGCATGAAGGATCGTGTACTCTGGAGAAGAATAATAGCCAACGCCAGTTGGCACGACACCTGATGATGATGATGATGACTGAAAATATAATGAGGAATGTTAGAGAAGATGTAGACAAAGAATATTATGATGCCATAACAATTGGAGGTTATGAAATACCAGAGATTAGATATGCTGATGACACAATATTACTGTCCACAACACAAAGGAATGGAAAAACTAATTATGTCAGTCCATAAGAACACAGAAGAGCAAAACCTCTATCTTATTGTGAAGAAAACTAAATTGATGACAACTGACAAAACAAACAAGGCAGCTGAAATATGTATCAATGAGAAAAAACTGGAAGAAGTGGAGAGTTTTGAATAACTTGGATCACTACTAACTAATAATGGAGATATGGAGATACAATGAGAGAAATTAAAAGAAGGACAGCTATCGTTCTTCAGAAAGTAAAACAACTAAAGAATCTGTGGAGAGGAACAGACAGAACTACAAAAATAAGATTTTTAAGGGCATGCATCTTTCCCATCACAACATATGCCTGTGAGACCTGGACACTTAACAAAACAGCTAAGAAACACATAAATGCCTTTGGATGTAAATGCTACAGAAGAGTTCTTCAAATATCATGGACACAAAAAGAAAAGAATAAATGTATCCATACTACAAGAACTTAATATTGAAAAGGGTGGCTAGTAAAAAGGATTAAAGAGAGAAAACTTAAATATTTTGGACATATTAAATGCCATGATAATCTAGAGAAGACAGTCTTGGAAGGATACATAATGGGAAAAAGAAAGAGAGGAAGACCAAGGTGAAGATCGCTGCAAGACATCGTTGATGATCTTGCAAATGGATGCATCAGCAGCAGACCATCTTTCTCACAACCGAGAGGCCTCCACAAGGGACATGCAAATGAATGAATGAAGTAATAGTTGTAGTAGTATTAGTTGTAGTAGTAATAGCAGCAGCAGCAGTAGTAATAGCAGCAGTAGCAGTAGTAGTAGTAGTAGTAGTAGTAGTAGTAGTAGTAGTAGTAGTCATAGTAGTAGTAGTAGTATTAGTAATAGTGGTAGTAGTAGCAAATATAGTAGTAGTGGTAAATATAGTAGTAGTAGTAGAAGTAAATATAGTATTAGAAGTAAATATAGTAGTAGAATTAAATATAGTAGTAGTAGTGGAAGTAAATATAATAGTAGTAGTAGCAGTAGTAGTAGTAGTAGTAGTAGTAGTAGTAGTAGTAGTAGTAGTAGTAGTAATAGTAGTAGTAGAAGTAAATATAGTAGTAGTAGTAGTAGTAGTAGTAGTAGTAGTAGTAGTAATAGTAGTAGTAGAAGTAAATATAGTAGTAGTAGTAGATATAGTAGTCGTAGTAATAGTAGTGGAAGTAAATATAGTAGTAGTAGAAGAAGTAAATGTAGTAGTAGTAGTAGTAGTAGCAGTAGTAGTAGTAGTAGTTAAATATCATAGTGGAAATAAATATAGTAGTAATAGTAGCAGTAGTATTAGTAATAGCAGTAGTAGTAGTAATAAATATAGTAGTAGTAATAAATACATACAAAGTGGTTAGTGCACTCATGGCTAAGGTGGGGGTTTGAATCTGGCCAGAGGTGCCCCAGTCACCCAGCTGTAGAAATAGGTACCTGACTTCTGGAGTTGGGGAAGGAAAGGCAGCCAGGCATGATACTGACCATATCACCCTCTAGTGTGCGGACAGGTCAAGGAAAATATGGGCACTAACATCATATCCTTATGTGCCTCTAAGGCATGACAGGGTTACCTTTACCTTTTTTTAGTAATAAATATAGTAGCACAAGTAAAAATAGTAGTAGTAATATGTGGACTAGCAAGCGGAAAAAAATTTTAAAAAGCAAGACAGGGCTGTTTCTGCTGCTAGTGCCACGCCTGCTGTCCTGACATGCACGGCCTTCCACAGGAAATGTATGTCATTTCTCTTGCATTCCATACCCCCATCCCTTACCCCATTAATTAGCTAATCTTTTAATCCATCACAAGTTCCCTTTAAGACAAGGGAAGTCATCCAGGCACTGGAGCAATGCATTGGCTGGATTTCTGCCTTTCATTGAGCCTAGTTCCATGTATGCGGCACAAAAAGTTACGATTTTTTTTTCCCTCAGCTGTTCAGCTGTACAGATGCTGCATGTTTATGGCACATGCTGATGATGAATTATCACATGAAACAAAGTGGTTTGTATATGTCATGTCACATGCTGATGATGGATTGTCACATTGAAACAAAGTGGTTTGTATATGTCATGTCACATGATGATGATGGATTGTCACATTGAAATGAAGTGGTTTGTATATGTCATGTCACATGCTGATGATGGATTGTCACATTGAAACAAAGTGGTTTGTATATGTCATGTCACATGCTGATGATGGATTGTCACATTGAAACGAAGTGGTTTGTATTTGTCATGTCACATGCTGATGATGGATTGTCACATTGAAACGAAGTGGTTTGTATTTGTCATGTACAGTAATTTTGTACTCAAAGGGCTAGATTTAATGTGAGCTTTCTTTAAAGGTCAGATATTTCATGTACTTTTCCATTAGTCACAGAATAGACTCTGTGTGATCTATTTGTTGCAGGAGTGGGGCATTACCACACTAGCATTTGAAGAAGATCCAGAGCCTTATGGCAAGGAGAGAGACACAGCAATTTCAGCCATGGCTCGAGAGTTCAATATTCAGGTCATAGCAAGGTCATCACACACCCTCTATGACCCCAAGATGTAAGTGCTGCACTTTATTCTTTCAAGAAGTACTTTTAAGTTATCATTATTATAATTCTTAATCATTCTCTCCTCTCCCTCAGTCCCCAGCACCTGAGTTATTGTCTTTCATGAATTCTTTTTGTCTCCAGATGTCCCTGGTTTCTATCGTCTCACCTCTGTCCTTGTCAAGTTCAGCCTTTTGTTCATCCATCTCCTTCATCTGACAGTACATATAGATATAAATATAAATGAGGTGTGATCAAAAAATATCAAAAATGAGGGCATAAACCCAAAACCAACTGACACAACTGGAAGAGGATAGGCACAGATTGCCTTGGTATATACTGTGCATGTGGTGTAAGTCACATCTCCCCTGCTTGTCTGTTTTGTTTACAGCAGTGCTTTTCTGTTATGTATGTGAATATTTTTTATCACATTTTTGCCAAAATTCTCTCAGCGGATACTGCTGACTATTTTTTTAATTACAATGAAGCTGTGCATCACAACCATGCTCCATCAGGACTGACAATCAACAAGTAATACTCCTGTCAAGTTTTGCAGCATTTGAGGGACTCTGTTCATCACAAAATGCTGGCATTGCATGAGAGTGGCGAGTGGTGACTCCATCGTGACAACATACCTGCCCATGCATTGTAACTTGTGCAGCAGTTTCTTGCTAAGCACCGCATTCCACAGGTCCAACAGCCATCATATTCGCCTGATGTTGCTTCCTCCGACTTTTTCCTATTCCTAAAAATAAAATACCACTTTAAAAGAAAAAGATTTTAGGATGATGAGGAGATACAACAAAATGTGGTGAGGAAGCAGTTCTCTATATCAGAAGAGGACTTTAAATGATGCTTCAAGCAGTGGAAACAGTGTGGGATTAAGTGTGTTGCTTCAACCAGTAGAAACAGTGTGAGGTTAAGTGTGTTGCTTCAAGCAATAGAAACAGTGTGAGGTTAAGTGTGTTGCTTCAAGCAATAGAAACAGTGTGAGGTTAAGTGTGTTGCTTCTGAAGGGGACTGTTTCGAAGGTCAGTAACTTTTGTAGCTTTTTTTTTTTTTTTTTGTAATAAACCCTGTCCAGGTGCATGCAATCAAGATTGTGTGCGTGTATATGTTATATGTATTCATTTGTGTGTATCATTCAGTGTATATGTTATATGTATTCATTTGTGTGTATTATTCATTGTTTATGTTATATGTATTCATTTGTGTGTATCATTCAGTGTTTATGTATATGTTATATGTATTCATTTGTGTGTATCATTCAGTGTTTATGTATATGTTTTATGTATTCATTTGTGTGTATCATTCAGTGTTTATGTACTCATTTGTGTGTATCACTTAGTGTTTATGTATATGCTATATGTATTTATTTGTGTGTATCATTCAGTGTTTATGTATATGTTATATGTATTCATTTGTCTGCATTATTCAGTATGTGTATATGTTACATGTATTCATTTGTCTGTATTATTCAGTGTGTATGTATTTATAAAAAAGAAGAGCCTTGAATGGTATTTTATTTCTCAGTGAGCTAGATAGTATATTTTACTGTAGTGCAGATCCTAGGAAAAAAAACATAGATTGGATGTGAAAAAAATATAGATTGGATGTGAAATATGCTAGTATTGCTATCTTTAATCATCATAATGTAAACAGTATTTTTGCAAACCTGCTGTCTATGCTGTATTTTCACAACAACCTGTTGTCTACTCTGTATTTTCACAAGTCTGCTGTCTATGCCATATTTTCACAAGATTTTTTATTGGAAGTGCTAAAAAAGAACAATTTGTTTGACATGAATATTTTCACACTCAGAAGAACTCACTTGTCTAATTATTTTGAAGTTTGGTTTGCCTTGTTTCTTCAGACTTCCATTAAATGTTTCATTAAAATGTTTTTCACTTTTTGTACTCTATCTTCCATAGCACCATCATCACAACCTTTATAACCATCATCATCATTATCATTATCTTCATTATCATTCTAAACTGTATGAGACACCAAGATAATCATTATGTTTAGCCACAGTTTGATTATATCTGATATTTGTATTTGGTTTCTGATTTTCAGATTCCTCATTTTCTATTATCTTCTCCCATGGTCTTCCTCCTCCTTTCTGTACTCAGTGTTATTATACAGTTATGTGCTAATGTAATGGTAAGAACAGAAGCTGTTTTCAGATACTTAACTACAATTACCATCATCACAATTTTCTATGTTCTACGTAACGTGTGGGGGAGAGCCCACTCATGCCTCGTTAGCTGAGGTTTTTTTGTGTGCCTGCGCCTTGAACTTGAAAATTACCAGTATAAAAGCTATAATTACTAACAGACGTAATAACCACTTACATTTTCTCCTGGTTGCATAAAACATGGTTCTTTGTAGAGTTTGAGTCACCAGTTTTTGTAGTTCATACCGGTGTACATTTACTGCATCTTATTTATTCCAGGAATGTGAGAAGCATTCTTTGGTACTTTAAAAAATGAATTCTTAGCTGTTTATGAAAAAGAATGAAATAATTTGCAAACAACAGTTGGAATTTTGTCACACACTTATTGTATAAAATACTTGTGTAAACTTCCATGAAAGTTTTCAAAATATGAGAAAATTTATTGGTCTGACCCAAGTCCCAAAATCTGAATGTAATTTTGTCCCTGGGCTGAACATAGTGTTATTTTATAATGTAAAGTGCCAGTTTGCATAACCATAGCACTGATTTTTAATTTTTTTTGGATCAATGACAGAAACATGTCGGTGAAAGGTGTGGAACTTCAGGCCATCACGAAGTTCCTGTTCCTACTCCAAAAGGAAATCCATGAGTGTGTGTGCGGCAAACATTGAGTGACAAGTGCCCATCTGATTCATCTGAGGAGAAGTGGTGTGCTAACATTCGGCATGAAGGTTTCGAGATCAAAGATGCAGCAACATCTGGAAGGTTTTCAGCAGTGTCAGCTCTAGAAATTGTTGATCGTGTTCATGATCTGATTTTAGCAGACTGATGAATTTTGGCTGAAACAGTTGTTGAGACACTAGACATATCCAGGGAACACTTTGGGTTTATAATTTATAAACATTTAGAAATGCACAAACTGTCAACCAAGTGGATGCCAAAATGAATGTCAAGAAGGAACAAAAAAAAATCAAGTGGACACCATCAGTTTTATTTTGCACAGATTTGAGTGACTAGTGATAACTTTTTGGAATGACTCATCACTGTTGATGAAACATGATTACAGCACTATGATCCAAAAACTAAACAACAATCTGTGCACTGGCAGCACTCAAGTTCTCCATTACTGAAGACATTCTAAACCCTAAAGTTAACAGGAAATATCTAAGCCACTGTTTTTTTAGGACAAGGAAGGTATTTTAATGATTGAGCTTCTTCCAAAGGGTCAGACAGTTCATGCAGAATACTCACCCTACTTGCTGTGTTGATTACAGGATGAACTTTTAAAAAATGGTGGGAAGCTGCAGAAAGATGTCTTCTTTTGACGGGACTATGTGCCTGTTGGATGTTTTGAAGAGTCTGGGTTTGAGTGCATATAAAGCAGTATATCTGTGTCTAATCTGACTGACTTAAATAAAAGACTGGAATGAAGACTGAATCTTTTACAGGGTGTGTCTCTGCTTAAACTATTATTTTCTTGTTACTTTCTCCTCTTGTTGCTATTTTACAAATGCTTCGATGTTGAGCCAAGTATGCAAAATCTGTTGTTTAACTATTCACACGGCAACACAACAAGAACACCAGACTCACCACAGTACTACCGCAGAACATCATGTAATAACTGTACTACATTGAAACCTGCAGTCATCAACTTCTAACAACATATAACATTCCACGAGAAACTAAACAAAGCTACTGCTTTAAGAATACTCACTACCACATTTATTAATGGGGAAACGATAGATAATATCATGAGGATGGAAACATAGCCCATCAGGCTGGAAAAACAAATACAATGACAAATCCTCGGTATGAAATATTCAATGCCGCGTGGGAAGAAAACTTACAATTTCCTTGCAACAACAAAAGGACATACCTACAAAGATTCCAAAAGAAAAAAAAACCAACAACAAACTCTTCAAACTGTCTCAAAACTGACCACTTCATCTTAACTAAGATAGCTTTCAACCAAGGGTATTCACTCTATTAATTGGTTCCTGGGTACCAATACTGCTTATATCCCGTCTGTTTGGAGAATACTGTACACAGACTATCCACCTGCTCACCAGATCTTGCTCCATCTGACTATTTCCTGCATCCCAGCCTTAAAAAAATGTTAGGTCATTTTCTAATAATTCAGAGGTAGCAGCGACAGCACAGCGGTATCTCGGTGACCAGATATCAGATTTTTTTTTTTTTTTTTGATGGAGGGGGGGGAAGGTTAAAGAAACTGGAGGAACAATGTGCCAAGTGTGTTTAACTTTGGGGCAAATATGTGGAATAGCATATAAGTTTCATGGCTCTAGGTTGTTCCTTTCTTTGTTGTTATGATAACTTTTCAGCACTCTCTCATATACTTTATTCACTCTTTATTGCAAGGTTGAAATACAAGTACCTAAAGTTTGCAGTATTTACTATTATAAGCGAATCATTTGATAATATGAACTAATTGTTTGCACACTTGTCAGTGAGTGTTGGGTGGAAGGCAGAGCCTGAAGAGTGGGTATGCCAGTCTCTGTAATCACTTACAATTTTTTATTTTTTGTACATAACAATAATTATTACAAAACCCTATTTATTTACAGCTTCGTTTGCTGATATTTCATTTTGATGTTTTTTAAAACTTTCTTTGTATTGTTAGTGTTATGTGAAATTTATCAAATTTAAGAATTGGAGCAGTAATAACTTCAGATGGGAAATGCAAAACAGAAATTAGGAACAGAATAGGCCAAGCAAAGACTGCATTTCAGAGAATGAGAAACATATTATCCAACACATCCTTATCAATGAATGTTAGAAAACGAGTCCTAAAATGCTATATTGAACCTATCTTCTTATATGGAAGTGAATCATGGAAAATAGGCAAGTCTGCACAAAAACCATTGGAAGCAGCAGAAATGTGGTTTATTAGAAGAATGTTGCAAATCCCCTGGACAGCAAACATAACTAATGAAGAATGTATGGGAAGAGCTGCAGAGACAAAAAACCTTGTCAGAAAGATAAGAGAGAAACAATGTACTTTCATAGGACATGCAATGAGAAGAGGGGGCATTGAAAATATTATAACAGGAAAAATAGAAGGAAGAAGATCAAAAGGAAGACCAATAGAAATGATACCAAACAGTCTGATGGGATGGCGTGAGAGGAGATCACCAACTGAGCTGATGCCTTGCATGAAGGATTTTGTGTAGTTTGTTTTTTAAAGAAATCTTGGACACTAAATTGAACCATAGGTTGAAGGAAACTGGCACTCAAAACTGAGACTTCCAGGTTGCAGATAAAAGCGCACTAGATTCCACGGTACAGATGGCGCTGGTCTAAGTTGTGTGCTTGTGCATGTGTAGAAAGACCAGTACACAAGGGATATTTTTACACTGAACTTAAATATAGTACAAAATACTACAGTTAATTATACTTAGTTAAGTAAACCGTTTTGCTTGCTTAGTAGAGTTAAAGTATTACTTTAACACATTATTACTTCACATTTTTGATAATCTTCCAATATGAGATGCTACAGAGGAGTCTGCAGAATATCTTTTATCTTTATTATTGATAAGAAAAGCACAAAAGCACCTTAGAAAATCTGGATGTAGATGAGCACTGACTCCATCAAGAAGTTATCTTTCTTTGATCAGGGTAAACAATGCAGTGGCCTAGAGAAAACATTGATGGATAACACGGTTCCTAGTGCAATGGAGTTTGTGCACTGAGGCGGATGCTGCAGCAGATTCTAAATAAGCAGTTAAATAGACTGGGATGGAGGAGAAAAATGATTCATCATGGGGGGGGGGGGGGGGGGGGGGGAATGAAGAGGAAAAGGAGACCTCAAAAAATGTAAAGTGGATACTGCAATGGAAGAGTAGTGCCACCTTTGAAGTCACCACTTCAAGCATGTGAATTGAAATTGAGGCTGTGTTGGCAACAGTTGAATGGCTAGTCGCCCATGATGTAGTTCATGCCATCCTTATGATAGATTCACAGAGTATGCTTCATAAGATTTAACAAAAATTGCTTCAAAAAGATTAGGTTCATCTGTTAAGCCAGTCAGCTGTGACGAGCCTAACGTGACTTTATTGTCCAGGGCACGTGGGAGTACATGGCAGTGAAGTGACAGACAGACTTGCTGGACAGGCTAAAATAAATGGCAGGCTGAGAATGGACAAGGGTGACATTGTTAAAGCCATATTTGAAAGACTAGGAAAATGAAGAGCAGGAATAGAATAATAATGTAATTGTGAAGAAATTGCTGGTAGGAAATCTGAATTCTGTGGTAGAAAACACATCATAAAGAATCAACAGTTGATGGGAACTATTAGCAAACAGTCTTGGATGGATGCTGCGTAATGCAGCGGAGCATATATACATATCTGATTTTGAACCTTTGAATGTTTCCTTGGAAACAAACAAAAAAAGAGGTTGGCTGAGAAGACAATGGACCAGGGTCATCACCAACACTCAAAACACCACATTCACTAAAGCAGCCATCTTGGCCAGATAAGAGATATTTTTAGACTGAGCACTGAAAGAACATTTGACAAAGGACAAGCCATGTACAAAAAAAACAAAAGCATACACCTGATAAACACATGTATTTACATTGATAATGGTTATTTTTTGTGTTATTTCTTCTTATGTACAGTGTTATTTCTTCCAATGTACAGTGTTATTGCAGCCAATGGTAACAGCCCACCTCTCACTTACAAACGGTTCCAGTCCATTCTGTCTACTCTTGATCCTCCTCACCAGCCATCAGAGACCTTGACCGCCCAGATGGTGGCAGAAGTGACGACACCCATTACAGATGATCATGATGACAGATTCAGTGTTCCTTCTTTAGATGAACTGGGTAAGTCTTATTTTTTTCAACTTTCATACCATGTAGACTCTGTCAACGTTCCACCTTTTCAACTTTCACACCATGTAGACTCTGTCAACATTCCACATTTTCAACTTTCACACCATGTAGACTTTGTCAATGTTCCACATTTTCAACTTTCACACCATGTAGACTTTGTCAATGTTCCACATTTTCAACTTTCACACCATGTAGACTTTGTCAATGTTCCACATTTTCAACTTTCACACCATGTAGACTTTGTCA
This sequence comes from Achatina immaculata, assembly GCA_009760885.1. Taxonomy (NCBI): domain Eukaryota; kingdom Metazoa; phylum Mollusca; class Gastropoda; order Stylommatophora; family Achatinidae; genus Lissachatina; species Lissachatina immaculata. The sequence goes on from CM019692.1 coordinate 41,941,074, forward strand.
ATGTTCCACATTTTCAACTTTCACACCATGTAGACTGTCAAAATAATTCATGTGACTGACTTCTTACATATGGTTTTGCTTCTAATTCATGAGCTGACAGATGAGTGTATTCATGAGTAACAGGTGTACATATTCAGACACTGGTAGGTACAAACAGTCACACACTGGCAGGTGCAAGTATTCATATACTGGTGAGTGCAAGTATTCATATACTGGTGAGTGCAAGTATTCATATACTGGTGAGTGCAAGTATTCATATACTGGTGAGTGCAAGTATTCATATACTGGTGAGTGCATGTATTCACACACTGGCAGGTGCAAGTATTCATATACCGCTGAGTGGAAGTATTCATATACTGATGAGTGCAAGTATTCATATACTAGTGAGTGCATGTATTCATATACTGGTGAGTGCAAGTCTTCATATATTGGTGAGTGCAAGTATTCATATACTAGTGAGTGCAAGTATTCATATACTGGTGAGTGCAAGTATTCATATACTGGTGAGTGCATGTATTCACACACTGGCAGGTGCAAGTATTCATATACCACTAAGTGCAAGTATTCATATACTGATGAGTGCAAGTATTCATATACTAGTGAGTGCAAGTATTCATATACTGGTGCGTGCATGTATTCACACACTGGCAGATGCAAGTATTCATATACCGCTGAGTGCAAGTATTCATATACTGGAGAGTGCAAGTATTTATATACTGGTGAGTGCATGTATTCACACACTGGCAGGCACAAACATTCACGCACTGTCAGGTTCATGTATTCACACTTTGGCAGGCACACATAGTCATTTGAATCGAAGATGCCAGTAGATGGTCTCTAGCTTAAGCAGTCATGCATGGAAGAGCTCCAGAAATGGTGAAAAGATGTGAGGGAGCAGGAGTAAAACAAAGTTTGAGAAACATTGGGTATGGATGTGCCAAACAGTCAGTCCCTAGATAACCAGGGCCTCCAAGAAACTTTGTAAGGTGGAGCAAAACTGTTTTCCAGCCCTCTACTTTGATGATTAGCCATGCTTCTACCTTGGTAATTAGCCATGCTTCTACCTTGATGATTAGCCATGCTTCTACCTTGTTAATTAGCCATGCTTCTACCTTGATGATTAGCCATGCTTCTACCTTGATGATTAGCCATGCTTCTACCTTGGTAATTAGCCATGCTTCTACCTTGGTGATTAGCCATGCTTCTACCTTGGTGATTAGCCATGCTTCTACCTTGGTAATTAGCCATGCTTCTACCTTGATGATTAGCCATGCTTCTACCTTGGTAATTAGCCATGCTTCTACCTTGATGATTAGCCATGCTTCTACCTTGATGATTAGCCATGCTTCTACCTTGATGATTAGCCATGCTTCTACCTTGATGATTAGCCATGCTTCTACCTTGATGATTAGCCTTGCTTCTACCTTGATGATTAGCCATGCTTCTACCTTGATGATAAGCCTTGCTTCTACCTTGGTAATTAGCCTTGCTTCTACTTTGATGATTAGCCATGGTGTATTTATCTACTACAACACTACATCCATTAATGTTTCATCTCTAGGCTTGATTGTAAGCCCCATTAATCTTTCATCTCACTAGGCCTAACTAAGCCCCATTAATGTTTCATCTCACTAGGCCTGACTAAGCTCCCATAATGTTTCATCTCACTAGGCCTGACTAAGCTCCCATAATGTTTCATCTCACTAGGCCTGACTAAGCCCCATTAATGTTTCATCTCACTAGGGCTGACTGTAAGGTTTCATCTCTGAGCTTGATTGTAAGCCCCTATAATGTTTCATCTCACTAGGCCTGACTGTAAGCCCCTATAAGGTTTCACCTCTAAGCTTGATTGTAAGCCCCTATAATGTTTCATCTCAATAGGCTGGATTGTAAGCCCTCATAAAGTTCCATGTGTGTCATAAATGTCATATTCATGGTTGTCACATTAATTGCTGTCACATTCATGATAATATCAGCCACAGGCCTCATGACTAGAATTAGATCTGTATTTGTTATTACAAAATGAGAGACCCTGCTGTGCTCATACTTATGATATACTAATATATCAGTGACCTTATGATGAGACATTCTGTACAGCTGGAGTTTCTTTATGTGCCACTTTTTGCTTCCTATGTTACATTCTCTGAACCTTTTATCATGTTGTCTCAATACCATAGAACTCTTTTAATGCACTTTTAATGAGATTATCTGTATGTAACTTTTAATGCATTTGTAATGAGATTATGGTAGATAGAGGTGTATGGTGTAGTTTTACAAGGTGGCAGAGGGAGTGAGTAAAGTGAGAAAAAAAACGAATAGAAAGTATGACAATGTATGAATGAAAAACAAACAACATCCGATATTTTGGTATGAGCCTTTTTCGAGGATTACATAACAAACGAGACAAAAAACAAATAACTAAATAGGAAACTTATCTTAATGTGGCATCCTCAAACAGTAGGGAACACAGAAATGCATGTCCACTAAATGAGACATAGAGACCATGCGGGACCACACAAAGGATAAGCCAATAGAGCAAATCGTAAAGAAGAGACGGAGAAAGGGAGGGAAACAGGGGAAGGGCAATAGATCAATGATAGCCATTAGAGAAGAAGAGAAGGTGGCAATAGGGAGGGGAGCTAGGAGAAAGATACAAGAAAGTAGAGCATAAATCACAGAAAAAAGTGGAAAACTAAAGGAGTTAAAGGAAGCTGAAGACATTGTTAATTCCAACTGGGTGGAGACAGCCAGTATAGAAAATAAGGCGCTGTTCTAGGACCCTCTGAGATCGTACATCAGCAGAACAAGAGCAGATCACACTAACAGAAATGTCCTGTTTTCCCCTGTGGTTTCTAAGGCAAAAATGTTTAGCCACAGCTGTTCAGGCTCTATTAGAAATATTGTTAAGATGTTGGCGAAAACGATCTCCTAAGTGTAAACCGGTCTCCCCTATGTACTTCATACCACAACTTTTGCACATAATAGCATAAATAACATTGCGTGAAGTGCAAGTGAAACCCTCCTGAACTGATAACGTGGACTTAGGGAAGGAGATCTGGCTAGCCTCAGCAACAAATGGGTAAGTGTTGCATCTACGGCATCCACAATGTCTGGTACCATAAAAAAGTGTCATCTAAGGCGACTTCAAACTAAAAGGTCCCTGAGATTATTGTTCCATCTGTAGGCCACCAATGAGGGTTCCCTAAAAAGTTCACGTGTATCAGGCTCGGTCTGGAGAGATGGAGATGGCGAAATGTATGTTTTTAACTACAAAACTATGAGGGTACCAGTTTAACTCTGTCTGAGCTACAGTGTGGTTTAGGAGTGAGGGCTTTTTGCTGTGATATATGGCTGATGCAGATCCAAGATGACAAGAGAACATATTCTGGAAGAGAAAGCAAGCATTTTATTGGCCTTGATCTTGGAAATCAAAATCTTCAGTACACAAACGTCGCAACCTAAAAAGCTGGGGAAAAGGAATAGAGTCCTTACATGATCTGGGATGGGAGGAAGAGTACAGGAGGTAGCTGCGAGAGTCTGTAGGTTTATAGTTGATGGAAGTAGTAAGCCTGGTAGGGCCGATAATGATGGCAATGTCGAGAAAGTTAGCGGAAGTAGTAGAGACATGGGAGGTGAAAGAAATGACAGGATTGTACTCCTTAATAAAACTGATAAAGTTTTCAAGATCTTCCTCTGGCACTGATGTGACCCCAATGCTGTCATCTATGTAGCATCTATAGAAGGCTGGAAAGGGGCCTCGATAGTCTCTCAGAACCTTGTGTTCGAAGTGGCCCATGAACAGACATGCGTAGGTGGGCCCCATTTTGGTACCCATGGCCACACCACTAATCTGATCGAAGTAAAGGCCATTGAATTCAAATGAATTGAGATGGATGACAAGTCATCCTGATATATGTTTCCCTCACGTGTTATCATCTCTTCATTCATCTTTGTTTTCATTCCTTCTGTGCTTATTTGGCTAGTCTCTACTTTCCCTCCACACTCCTCTTATTCGATATCTCTTCTCATCACCATGCCTTCTTTAAATCAGATCACCAAATCTCTCAAATCTCTCAAGGAACCGCATCAGCCTTATATCGCAGAGACCTCATCTCACAGACTACACTGGGAGTGAAGCGAGGCAAATTCAGTTTCATTCTGATGACCACATTCTGAAATAAAATGGTTGTGTCAGAGAAAAGTGGGATGACCAAAGAGAAATGGATGGAGAAAAAAAATTGTTAAATGAGCAGAAAAAAAATGGAAGCAACAATCAAATATTACACAGGAATCTGTAAGTATTAAAAAGAAAGACAAATGTTTGATTTGATAGATATTATCCCCGTGGTCAGATAGATCATGAGAAATGGTGATAATATCATTAGGTTATGGGAAATGATAATATCATTAGGTTATGAGAAATGATGACAATGACATTTTGAATCCACCTCTTTCTGATCTCCAGGCTTTGACACAGACATGTTAGGCCCAACACAGTTTCGAGGTGGGGAATCTGAAGCTTTAGCCAGATTGTACAGGCATTTAGAGAGAAAGGTAGGTCAACAGTTTGTACAGGCATTTAGAGAGAAAGGTGGGTCAACAGTTTGTACAGGCATTTAGAGAGAAAGGTGGGTCAACAGTTTGTACAGGCATTTAGAGAGAAAGGTAGGTCAACAGTTTGTACAGGCATTTAGAGAGAAAGGTGGGTCAACAGTTTGTACAGGCATTTAGAGAGAAAGGTAGGTCAACAGTTTGTACAGGCATTTAGAGAGAAAGGTGGGTCAACAGTTTGTACAGGCATTTAGAGAGAAAGGTGGGTCAACAGTAACAACAGAAAGAAACCTTTGCATAAGTTAGGAGCAATATTTCTAAAAGTTCATCATACCATCCCCAGGGTAAGTGGAGGATGAAAAAATAAGTATTCAAAAAAGTTTTGAGAAACACTGGGCATGGGCTTGCCTTCAGTAAACTTAAATCTGTCATACAGCCACATATCTGTTGTACAGCCACATATCTGTCATTCAGCCATATATCTGTCGTTCAGCCATATATCTGTCACAGAGCCATATATCTGTCATACAGCCATATACCTTTTGTACATCCACATATCTGTCATACAGCCATATATCTGTCATTCAGCCATATATCTATTGTACAGCCACATATCTGTCATACAACCATATATCTGTCACTCAGCCATATATCTGCTGTACAGCCATATATCTGTCATGCAGCCATATATCTGTCATGCAGCCATATATCTGTCATACAGTCATATATCTGTCATGCAGCCATATATCTGTCATGCAGCTATATATCTGTCATGCAGCCATATATCTGTCATACAGTCATATATCTGTCATGCAGCCATATATCTGTCATGCAGCCATATATCTGTTGTACAGCCACATACCTGTCATACAGTCATATATCTGTCACACAGCCACATATCTGCTGTTCTTTCAACATATTGTCTTGTATATGCAAATTCACATTTAATATTCCTGTCATATGCAAATATTCATCAAATGTTATGTTTAATAAGAATATCTGTAATGAGACCGACATAATCATCTCCTACTACAGTGGTCCTTTTCATAAACTTTGGCCATGGAGAAGACACACGAATGATCAAATCATTTATTAAAACTCTTCTTCTTCTTCCTCCTCCTCCCTAAGAACTATGAGCTGGTATCTTGGTTGCCAAGGTGATGAAGATATTGAGGTGTTGCCAACTGATGAAGATATTGAGGTGTTGCCATGGCGATGAAGATGTTCAGGCACAGCATCATGTCAGCTTGGGAGCGGGTCATGGCAGATATTTTCCATTCCCCAAATGCAGCTAAAAAGCTGGAGGTGCAATACTTCTTTAGCAGACTCCACCACCATGAGAACCATGGTGATCACTGCCACATTAGCCAGGCTAGACCTGTTATGTTGAGGGGTACCAATAGAGAGGTAGGACAGAATTTTGGTTAGCTGCGGTTCTCCAACCCTGCTGTCAGTATGTCAGACTCCCTGGCTGCCAAATCAGACAACATCTTCACCCACTTTGTTGAAAGTAAAGGATATATGGATTCAAGTATTTGTAGATTTAAATCCAGCTATATACAGATATCTGGCATTCTTCCAGAATGTATAAAATTGGAAAAAAGTAGGAGCAGCTTTATTACTTAACGATTACAAAGTTGTGACGTTTCGGCGTGAGCCTTAATCATACAAAAACATACAGGACGAAGAAATAGGGAGAGGAGATAAAGTATAGATTTACATGAATACTGTAAAAAAAAAAAAAGGGTACTTAGCTGTAAATAAGGTGTGGCTTGTCTGGCGGTGTGTGTCAGGAATGGATCTGGTAGGACGTGGAAATTGTTTAAATAGAGACCTGTGACATGTGGTCGGTGGGTTGTAACTGGGAGTGGTGGATGGGGAACCGGGGAGGGGAGAGAGAGAGTGACGCACTACTGGCCTAGCTAGGAGAATTTGAAACAGGTGATTGGGGAAGAGATGTTGCAGAGAAGAGGGGTTGCTGAGAAAATAGCGGGGTTGCAGAGTGATGCTGTGAGGAAGTTTGAAAAGTAAAAAGGGGTGGATTTAGTGGAGAGGTACTATAATGATTGAAGAAGATGATGTTACGTGTAACTAAACAGCGAGTTTAACCCATGTGGTTCCAGCGTCCCAAAATTTTGAATGCACCGGTTCTCAAGTGCCAGGCGGCTTGTGTCATCTGCGTGACATTGTTTAATGGCTGTTACCAGAAAATCAGATTTGCCTCTGTGGTTGGGGCCATTGAAATGATTTGGGACTGGTTTCGAAGCATGCTGGGTGATGTCGTATAGATGTTTTTGCATGCGGTCCCCTAATCTGAGGCCAGTCTCACCGATATATGTTATCCTGCATCTTTTGCACACGATGACATATATCACATTTCGGGACTCGCATGTGAATCCCTCATGAAGAGTGAGGATAGTTTTGGGAAAGGTGATTGTTTTCGTTTCCCAAACTACAGGGCAGGTAACGCAGCGGGGGCGGTTACATTTTCTGGTGCCAACATACTTAAGGCTCTGCTTCAAGTGGCTGTGGACGAGGATGTCCTTAAGTTTAGTGTATAGTTGTATACTCATCTCCAATTATTGTGGCATTCTTCCAATGCTGTTAAATGTCACATAGGGCTCGTATTGTAGGTTGCTGTGTTTTATGTACCGATATATATAGACACAAATGGTTTGTGCCTGTTTGGACTAATGAAATCTTGACTAGAAGAGAGACAGTTCATATATAAACTGTAATAATAACTGTAAACTCAGAACAAACCAGCATGAGTTAAGCCAAATCTTTATGTATTTTTGGTTGCCAGAAGCTTCTAGAAGAAATAAAAGTTGTAAACTTTTAGAAAAAAATTAAAGTATAAGTTTCTAAAACAAATAAAAGGATACATTAATGAAATCATTAAAGAGATTTGGCTGTTTGTCCGCACGCACATTTTATTGGAAACTGACAGAACTGTACAGAAAGGTGATCTCTACGGGTGGATGAAACACGTTCACAAATTTGCTAACATGAATACACAGACACAGGTGTAAAATGTTTAGAAAATAACTAAGAGGTGAAAAAAAATGACAGAAATTAGCTTTGAGTGACAAGATGACAGTGACATTTTGACACTTATTTTGTCAGACAACAATAATAACAATAATAATGACAACAACAAATGACAGAAAGGAGGAGAGATTAAATGTTATAAATAAAAAGAAACATTTTAGCTTGTTGTTATTCATGTTGCTAGTTACACATTTAATGCTTATGACTAGAAAAAAATTCATTTCACTTACACGTATGTGCTAGAAAACTTGAAATAGCTGATTCAGTTGGAATATTTCAGAATGTTTTTTAAAAATCATGCCAGAAAGAACAGTGCTAGAAGTAACATATACAGTTAAAATAACAAAATGATGAACTTTTAACAAAACTTAATAAAGAAAAAAGTAGATTTGTGATATGAAAGAGGGATATACAAAATTCATGCACAGTATTTCATGAGAATTTGATTTAGAAACATCAAGAAAGATACATGGAAATAGAGGCAGAGGAATATACTCTAATATTTTTTTCTAAATTACCACGAGGTTGATGGAAAATATTTTTAAAATTGAGATCTATGGAAGAACATGATCATCCAAGTCTATATGTGTGCAACAAATGATATTGAACAATAAATAGAACAATGATGATGAACAATAAATAGAACAATGATAATGAACAGAACACAGAGCAAAAAAGTGGCAGTGATATGATGCTTTCTAATGATGCACAGTAAATAGAACAATAATGATGAACAGTAAATAGAACATACCAGAGACAAAAAATGTGACATCTGTATCATTTTTTTTTTCAAGCCAAGCCTCAATTTATTCCATGGTCACCACATGATGAGACAACTGAAAGTGATTACATGTGTGTGTGTGTGTGTGCGTGCGTGCGTGTGTGTGTGTATGTGTGTGTGAGAGAGAGAGAGAGAGAGGAAAAATTCTGTCTCTTTAGAGAGAAAACTTTAACGTTCAATATCACACAAGTTTCACTCACAACTAGTGAGCTACATTCACTTTCTCAGTCAAATTCTTGTCAGTAATTGTGAATAAAGTTTAAACAATTTTACTCAAGTATGTGAAGTTTTCTAATGTCTGTCTTGGACAAGAGTTATAGAGCTTGGTAGTGACTGAAATATTCAAAGGAAAAAGAAGGAGAAGGAGGCTAAGGTAAAAAATGTCTGAGCAGACTAATCCAAGTGGCTTGGAGATAGACAAGAATTTTAGGTGACTGGAAACACCAAAGATTCCATAAGATGGAAAACCTTGATTGTCATTGTTTTCTGGAATGGCTTATCATGCAGTATGAAGTTGTATTTGTAGTAATATATGCCTAGTTCTGTTGTTTCTTGACGTGTGATTAAACTGTAGCACAAGTAATAATACATATTTTTCAAGCTTTTTTCAAAATATAGGATGAAGATGTGTGGTGATATATCCATCATTCATTCCCTTCAAAATGTGGATGAATTTGTAGTGATTGTAGTATTACTTTGTGTCTTATACATGCTGCTTGTCTATTATCAATGGTCCATACTCTCTGTATCTGATCTCCACAATTCATCTCTCTATCTGCCTAATCTCCACAGTTCATCTCTCTGTCTGCCTAACCTCTACAGTTCATCTCTCTGTCTGCCTAATCTTCTGATTACTGCCATGTGTTTTCTCATCATTTTTATTTTTGTCTTCAGTTTATTTTCAGTGATACAAGCAGTGATACAGTGATACAAACAGTAAAAAAGTGATACAAACAATAATACAAACAATGATACAAAGTGATGCAAACAGTGATACAAACAGTAATACAGTGGTACAAACAGTAATACAGCAATACATACAATGATACAAACAATGATGCAAATAGTGATGATGATGGAGCTGTCTGATAAGCTCAGTGAATTAAATAAAATCACTGTAGCCTACTTCCCACCCTGAATTGAAATCCCAGGCCTGGCCTTGACCCTGTCTCAACACGGTTTAAAGCCAGAATTGATTTTCTCATTTTAAAGGGCTCATCAGAGTAGAGAATGGTGTGTGAAAGGAGTAATTTATCAAATTACTTCATGTAATGCAGTCATTTGTCAAATTACTTCATGTAAACATTTATGAACAGCTTTTGATTGCTATTGCAATGTTTCATGAACAGGTTAAGAGAGGAGCAGACCCACCATTAGCTTTACATGGGCAGCTTTTATGGAGGGAATTTTTCTACACAGTGGCCACAAATAATCCCAACTTTGATCGGATGGTGGGCAATTCAATTTGTGTACAGATACCTTGGGAACATAATCCTGAAGCTCTGGCTAAGTGGGCCGAGGTAGTGTAAAGACATTTACTTGATTATATCTTTATATCCAAGCCTTCCAGGATAATGCAATGATTTAAATGTATATGTCTGTTCACAAGGTAATATATGGATTTGATTCTTAATGTCACAAGTTTACACTTTGGTAGTGTAGTTATCTGTCTAAACACCCTGAGGTAAAGTAATGGTAATGTAATATAATGGTAATGTAGTGATTTTACTCCAAGTAATTGTATTTGAATGACTTTAGCCCTTTCCTAACCATTTTTTCTAAACAAAGAACTCTTAAGAATAAATATTTATAATTAAGAATAAACATTATTTATAACTAAGATTAAATATTATTTATAATTAAGAACAAATATTATTTATAATTTAATTTATTGTTGGTTTTTCACTAAAAATTATTGTTGCACCTTCATTATTCTAATTAATAAAACAGTTTGCTTTTCCATGAGCTAGTTATCTGAGAAAAGTCTGATATGTTTTAGAATGCTACAGATCTTCTTCTTCGTCATTTGCTAAATGCAACAAATCTTCTTCGTCATTCTCTGAATGTTACAAATTTTCTTCTTCATCTTTCGCTGAATGCTACAAATCTTCTTCATCGTCATTTGCTGAATGCTGCAGATGATTTCTCTAAATAATGTCTGGACAAATTTGTGCTAATTTATTGCAGTATAAATTATCTTATATCTTTCCCGTGCCGTTAGACGTCACATAGGGCTCGCAAAGTAGTTCGCCAATTTTTCCTGTCTTCGGCGAGTCTTTCAACCTCAACAAAGGATTTTATGCCTGTTAACTTGGCCTCTCTTAATAATGTTCTCTTCAGAGTTTCACGCGGTCTGCCCCTTTTTCTTCGGCCTGTTGTGTTCCACTTGATAGCTTGTTTTGGGATTCTCTGCTCATTTCTTCTCATCAAGTGGCCAACATATGTCCATCTCCTTTTCCTGATCACCCGTGAGACTGGTTGTTGTTCAGTCATCTGTCTTATCTCTGCATTGTTCTTGAATTCATTCCACTTGATGCCGAGTATTTTCCTTAGGCATTTGTTTTCAAAAGAGTCTAATTTCTTTTCTATTTCTTTAGTTGTTTTCCAGCTTTCGCATGCATAAATGAGGGTGGATATTACATTTGAATTGAATAGTTTGGTTTTTGTGCTTATAACTTTTGAATTCCATATGTTCTCAAGATTCTTGAAGATTGATGCTGCTTTTGCAATTCTTATCCTAACTTCCTTTCTAGTGTCACCATCCTGGTCTATGTAGCTGCCAAGGTATGCAAATTGATTGACTTCTTCAATATCTGTCCCTTCTATGTGTATTTTTCCATTTTGATTGATGGGAATTTTCATTATTTTTGTTTTGTCCTTGTTAATTTCAAGTCCTATTTTGCTAGCCAGTGAAGATAGGCTATCTGTTTTTTCTTGCATGGAATTCACATTATTACTGAAAAGAGTTATGTCATCAGCAAAATCAAGATCTTCTAGTTGGGTCCCATGTACCCAGTCAACACCTGTGTTACCTGTGCAGCATTTTGTCATTATGAAGTCTATTGTAATCCCAAAAAGTAAAGGAGACAGTATACATCCTTGTTTCACGCCTGTTTCAATCTGGAACCATTCACTCATCCCTTCTTCTGTCTTGACTGCACAACCATATCCATTGTATAAGTCCTTAATGATGTTGACAATTTTAGATGGTATTCCATATAGACATAAAATTCTCCATAATGAATCTCTGTGTATGCTATCAAATGCCTTCTTAAAATCTATGAAATTCAGTATTAATGGTTTCTGCTTTTCAATATGTTCTTCAAGTATTATTCTGAGAGTAAAGATCTGGTCGAGACAGCTTCTCCCTTTTCGAAATCCTGCTTGTTCTTCTCTCATTGCAGTATCCACTATATCTTTGAGTCTATTCAAAATGACCTTGCAAAATACTTTTGACACAACTGATATTAAGGTTACTCCTCTCCAGTTGTTACAGTCACTAAGGTTGCCCTTTTTTGGTATTTTAACAATGATTCCCTTCTTCCAATTAGAAGGGACCTTTTCTTCTTTCCAAATCTTGTTAAACATTCTCTGTAGTTGTCTCATGTTGTCACTATTGATAGCTTTTAGCATCTCGGCTGTTATTTCATCTTCACCTGCAGCTTTGTAGCTTTGTTGTTAGCCATTAAATTCACTGCTGTTTCAATTTCATGCAATTTAATTTCATCTAGATTGACATTTAGTTGTGGGGCTGGTAAGTCAGTTTCAAGGTTTAACAATTCTTTTGGGTGTGGTCGATTGAGTATTTCTTGGAAGTGTTCAGCCCATCTTTGCTTTTGGTCTTTATTTGATGTTAATAGTGTTCCATTTTTGCTAAGGATTGGTCTTTCTTTAGATGTAATAGTACCTGTTAGCCTCTTTTGTATGTTATATAAAGTTTTGTTGTCTCCTGTTTTTGCTGCTTTTTCTGCCTCTTTCGCCATATTGTCTATGTATTCTCTTTTATCCCTTCTAGCTGAACTTTTTACTTTCTTGTCTATGTCTTTGTATTTTGCTTTTGCCGAATCTCTTTCATGATCTGCTTTTGCATTCAACATGTCTAATTTGACTGCTCGTCTTTCATGTATATACTTCCATGTTTTATCTGATATCCATGCTTTTCTATTTGGTTTTTCCAATCCAGCGCTTACTTTTGCTGCTGTGATTATGGCTGTGCTGTAAGAATTCCATAACTCATCTATACCTATCTCCTCAAGTTCACTGGGTGTTTTGGAATGATTGGCAAGTTCCTGATTGAAATTAATGTTATTATTTTCTTCTTAGGCTGTGGATGTTTATCTTTCTGTGTACTGATTTCTTGTGTTGACTTTTCAATTTTAGTTTTATTTTCCCTATGCACAGGTTGTGATCACTGTTGACATCTGCACCCCTATAAGCCCTTACATCCATGAGAGATGTTCTGTATTGCTTTCTAATACAAAAATGGTCTATCTGGTTTCTAGTTCTATCATCTGGAGATATCCATGTTGTTTTATGTATCTCTTTGTGTGGGAATATTGTGCCTCCAATGACCATGCCCTCTGTTAGACATATTTCAATTAATCTTTCTCCATTCTGATTAACCATGTCAATTCCTTCTTTCCCCATCACTTTTTCAACGTCGGTATTATCCTTCCCTACCTTAGCATTGAAGTCCCCCCATAGCAATTAGGATGTCGTGTTTAGGGACTTTGTTGATGATTTGTTGTAGTTGGTGATAGACGTCGTCTTTCACATCATCATCTGCATCATTCGTGGGTGCATAACACTGTATTATTGTCATTCTTCCGTGTCGTAGGTTGTATCGTGCTCTTATTATACGACTGTTCACTGGTTCCCATTCTACAAGGCTCTTTGCAGCTACATTTGCCATAATAATGCCCACTCCGTCTCGGAATTTATTGTCATTTCTGCCTGAATGTATAATTAACTTACCGTTTTCCGCCGATCTTTTACCTGCTTCTGGCCATCGCATTTCGCTGATGCCCAGTATGTCTAGATGGTATCTCTCCATTTCTTTGATGACCTGGGTAGTTCTTGTTGGTGCTGCCATCGTTCTCACATTCCAGAATCCAATCCTTGTCACATGTTTGGGGCCGACGAATGAGCTCTTCGGAGTTGGCATCCCTGATGCTCGGTTGGTTTCTCTGCGAGTTTCCATAACGATATCTTTTTTTCCCATCTGGAGTTGCCTCTAGATAGGTCCCAGGATAAGGTTGTTAGCCTTATGCCCGACTCCCGGTACATGATATGTAACAGATCAAGCGGAATTCCGCTGATTTCTGCATGCCGGCGAGAGCGTTTTAAAAACTACCGCCATCTTGCACGTCACGCCGGAAGAACATAAATTATAGTGGGATGAAATTTTGTTTTTTATTATTGGTTTTACAAGATATTATTTGAAAATGGATACATTTCTACAAGATAAAACTTCTCCAGAGAATGGAAAGATTCCATTTATTTGTACTCAAGTCCACAGATTCTCCAGAAACTGCATAATAAAATACATTATTTTAGCGCACACTTGAAGAATAACAGAAAGATGAAACATCTAAATGGGGAGATTACTCCAGAGAAGTTGAAAGACGATAACAATGAAGCAGAACTTCAGACATGAAATAAGATAGTTTTCTGATAAAGTCCAAAGAAAAGTGAGAAGAGCAAACCACAGAGAGAATTTTTCTGTCAGGAAAGTCTGAAATTTATGATCCATCTCGGGCCCATGAGAAATGAAATTTTTAAAGAGAATGATAAGAATTTCAAGCAAAAAAACATGCTGGAGTTGTAAAGGACAATGGAGTTAGCAGTGTTTAAAAATGCGTGTATGCTCAGAATTTAGGTCCTAGCTTCTTCTATTTTGAGAACCACTGTCTTATTTTTAAGTCCACATATCATTCATAACCTCCACACATTTCCTGTAAAAAGCAGAAACTAACATAGAGTTGAGACAAGAAGAAAGCATTTAATAGTACAGTGCAGGACCTGGAGAAAGGAACTTTCACTTTGATTGATTCCTACATAAATGAGTGATGTGGGACCAGAGAAAGCGATCAATAAGTGATGTGAAACTAAATTAAAATGATGTCCCTTTGCATTTGCATGCCACAGAGGTGTGAAGTGTTAGTACTTCCACAATTTTAGGCCACAGCTTTGCAATGTAGGGAGGCCAGCATCCCTTGCATCATTTCCTAGGGCTGGGTCGACCCTGCTGCTGGTCTGTCCAAAAACAAAACCCCCCCCCCTTCCCCCGCAGTGGAGAACAGAATGTAGGACCTGGTCAGTATGTCTGCACTAGTCACTAAGCCATCAAAGCATCACTAGAGCATGTGGAACTAAAGGACATAATCAATAAATGATGTGAAATGAAACTAGAGGACACATTCAATAAATGATGTGAAATGAAACTAGAAGACACAATCAATAAATGATGTGAAATGAAACTAGAAGACACAATCAATAAATGATGTGAAATGAAACTAGAAGACAATCAATAAATGATGTGAAATGAAACTAGAAGACACAATCAATAAATGATGTGAAATGAAACTAGAGGACATAATCAATAAATGATGTGAAATGAAACTAGAAGACATAATCAATAAATGATGTGAAATGAAACTAGAAGACACAATCAATAAATGATGTGAAATGAAACTAGAAGACACAATCAATAAATGATGTGAAATGAAACTAGAAGACACAATCAATAAATGATGTGAAATGAAACTAGAGGACACAATCAATAAATGATGTGAAACTACAGTCAGTAAATGATGTGGAACTAGAAAAAACAATCAATAAATAATATGAGACTAGAGTAAACAATCAATCAATGATGTGAAACTAAATAAATGAGACTAGAGTAAACAATCAATCAATGATGTGGGAATAGAGGGAGCAGATATGAGGTTGGAAAAGCAATCAGTAGCCTGAGAAATGCTTGAAGAAACAATTAGCAGCATGGCAGGGACTGCAGAACATAGCCAGTATCTGGTTAAAAAAAAAAGGAAACCTAATATGGAAAACTGATCGGCCTAATCATACAAGCAAACAGTCAAAAGAAAAAGTAGTGACAAAAGTCATTTGAACATTTAAATCATTTCTTTGTGCGAACAAATAGTATTTTTATATGACTAAACTAAATAATATTTTTATAATTAAGGGAAATTACTATTTTTCATTTGATTGGAAACAAATATTTTCAAATGAGATAGGTATCTTCTTATATCACTGACAGTCTAGGTAATTTTCTTACATCTCTGAAAATATAGGCAGTTTCTTAACTGACAGTATAAACAATTTTCTTATATCACTGAAAGTATAGACAATTTTCTTATGTCGCTGACAGTATAGACAATTTTCTTATGTCGCTGACAGTATAGACAATTTTCTTATGTCACTGACAGTATAGACAGTTTTCTTACATCACTAACAGTATAGACAATTTTCTTATGTCACTGACAGTATAAACAATTTTCTTACATTACTGACAGTACAGAAAGTTTTCTTACATTACTGCTTACATTACCGAGAGTGTAGACAATTGTCTTACATTACTGACAGTATAGAAAATGTTCTTACATTACTGACAGTATAGAAAATGTTCTTACATTACTGACAGTGTATAACATTTTCTTACATTACTGACAGTATAGAAAATGTTCTTACATTACTGACAGTGTATAACATTTTCTTACATTACTGACAGTATATAAAATTTTCTTACATCACTGAAAGTATAGAAAATGTTCTTACATCACTGAAAGTATAGAAAATGTTCTTACATCACTGAAAGTATAGAAAATGTTCTTACATTACTGACGGTATAGTCACGGCAGCTATTTCTCCTGTACCTGGCAGGGCATGACAGGGTTTCCTTGGATTGATGCTATCATGGTTCAGCTGAGAAAGGAAGGATGGATTCACCACTTGGCCAGACACGCTGTTGCTTGTTTTCTGACACGAGGAGATCTGTGGATCTCCTGGGAGGAGGGCATGAAGGTACACATGTTTTCTCTATCCAGATTTTTTGTTTTCACTCAGAGCTGACAGATATTTATAGAATATTCTTACATCTTTGCCATGCTTGCTATTAAATGTCACATAGGGCTCATATGGTAGATTGCCAAGATTTTATGTTTTCGGTGAGCTTTTCAACCTCATCAAGGGATGTTATTCCCACTAAACTGGCCTCTTTTAACAATGTCCTCTTGACCTCTTTTTTCTTTGGCCTTTTGTGTTCCATTTAATAGCCTGTTTTGGTATTCTCTGGTTGTTTCTTCTCAGCATATGACCGACATATGTCCATCTTCTTTTTCTGATCACCCATGAGACAGGTTGTTGTTTGCTAATCTGTCTTATCTCTGCGTTGTTCTTGAATAATACAATCAACATGTTCAATGTTGCTGTTTCTGTTTCTGGCTGTATTCTCCATGTTTGCCAATAATATCAGTTTCTGCTTAGCTTGTGTATCTTTCCTGCTTATCTTGTGTATCTTTCCTGCTTATCTTGTGTATCTTTCCTGCTTATCTTGTGTATCTTTCCTGCTTAGCTTGTGTATCTTTCCTCCTTAGTTTGTGTATCTTACCTGCTTAGTTTGTGTATCTTTCCTGCTTGTCTTCTCCTTTGTGTCATCATCCTTGTCTTTTCAAGACGTGTTTGTGTTTTAATGTTTACATCTTGACAGTTCTATATTAAATAGTTCCTACAATTTTTCAGCATGAAATATGATTTGAAACCTTTTATCTTACAGTTTAACTGTAAACTTTATGTTTATAATTCTGTCTGTAAGCTTTGTGTTTATAATTCTGTCTGTAAACTGTCTGTAAACTTTGTGTTTATAATTATGTCTGTAAACTTTGTGTTTATAATTCTGTCTGTAAACTGTCCTTGAACTTTATGTTTATAATTCTGTCTGTAAACTGTCTGTAAACTTTGTGTTTATAATCCTGTCTGTAAACTGTCCTTGAACTTTGTGTTTATAATTCTGTCTGTAAACTGTCCTTGAACTTTGTATTTATAATTATGCCTGTAAATTGTCTGTGAACTTTCTGTTTATAAAGTAAAGGTAACTTTGTCATGCCTTAGAGGCACATATGGATGTGGTGTTAGTGCCCATATTTTATAAATCTGTCTGTAAACTGTCTGAAAGCTGTCTGTCAACTTTGTGTTTATAATTCTGTCTGTAAACTGTCTGATAGCTGTATGCCATCTAGAATAAGCCACCTGTCACCTTACATTTGGTGAAACTTCCTTTGATCTTCTGCTGCTCAGATTCTGTGATTTTATAAACTTTCTGTGATCTTGTGTTTTCAAGAAACTTTCTGTTATTTTGTTATTTTTTAAAAATTTATGTTATCTTGTGGTTTTAAAAAAAATTCCCATGTCCATGATTTTGATAGACTTATGTGATCTTGTAATTAAAAAAGAAACTTCTGTGGTTTTGTGGTTTTAAAGATGGTAGATAGAGGTGTATGGTGGAGTTTTACAAAGTGAGGGAGGGAGTGAGTAAGGTGAGAAAAAATGAATAGAAAGTATGAGAATGTATAAATGAAAAACATACAACATCCGATATTTCAGCGTGAGCCTTTTTCGGGGATTACATGCACACATGAGACAACAACAAAAAAATAAAAAACGAAGAACTTATCTGAATATGGCTTCCTCCAAAAAAAAAAAAAAAGGCTCACGTTCAAATATCGGATGTTGTATGTTTTTCATTTATACATTCTCATACTTTCTATTCATTTTTTCTCACCTTACTCACTCCCTCCCTCACTTTGTAAAACTGCACCATACACCTCTATCTACCTTTTTTATTTAAACCAGTTTTACTGCAGTCGCCATCCCTTTTATCTGATTTTAAAGAAAAATTTTATACGATTTTCTGCTGTTACAGCTTGTGATTCTGTGATCATAAAAAAACTTTTATGATCTTGTAATTTTAAGAACTTTCTGTAGTCATGTGATTTTAAGAGCTGTGATCTTGAGATTTCAAGAAAATTTCTATATGTCACTGTGATCTCACTTTATAAAATAAAGAATCTGTAATCTTCTCCTCTTGTGATCTTGTGATTTGGAGAAATGTATGTGATCTTGTAATTAAAAAAGAAACTTCTGTGGTTTTGTGGTTTTAAAGATGGTAGATAGAGGTGTATGGTGGAGTTTTACAAAGTGAGGGAGGGAGTGAGTAAGGTGAGAAAAAATGAATAGAAAGTATGAGAATGTATAAATGAAAAACATACAACATCCGATATTTCAGCGTGAGCCTTTTTCGGGGATTACATGCACACATGAGACAACAACAAAAAAATAAAAAACGAAGAACTTATCTGAATATGGCTTCCTCCAAAAAAAAAAAAAAAGGCTCACGTTCAAATATCGGATGTTGTATGTTTTTCATTTATACATTCTCATACTTTCTATTCATTTTTTCTCACCTTACTCACTCCCTCCCTCACTTTGTAAAACTGCACCATACACCTCTATCTACCTTTTTTATTTAAACCAGTTTTACTGCAGTCGCCATCCCTTTTATCTGATTTTAAAGAAAAATTTTATACGATTTTCTGCTGTTACAGCTTGTGATTCTGTGATCATAAAAAAACTTTTATGATCTTGTAATTTTAAGAACTTTCTGTAGTCATGTGATTTTAAGAAACTTTCTGTGATTTTATGCAAATGTAATCACATGATATTAAGAAGCTTCTATGATTTTGCAATTTTAATATTATTTTCTTTGATCTTGTGATATTAAAAAACTGTAATCTTATGTTTTTAAGATACTTTAGGTGATCTTCTACCAAAATTAATTATGTGATTTTAAGAGCTGTGATCTTGAGATTTCAAGAAAATTTCTATATGTCACTGTGATCTCACTTTATAAAATAAAGAATCTGTAATCTTCTCCTCTTGTGATCTTGTGATTTGGAGAAATGTCTGTGATCTTGTGATTTGGAGAAATGTCTGTGATCTTGTGATTTGGAGAAATGTATGTGATCTTGTGATTTGGAGAAATGTATGTGATCTTGTGATTTGGAGAAATGTCTGTGATCTTGTGTTGCAGGTGTTTGATGAGATGTTGCTGGATGCTGACTGGAGTGTCAATGCTGGAATGTGGATGTGGTTGTCATGCTCAGCATTCTTCCAGCAGTTTTTTCACTGCTACTGTCCTGTAGGATTTGGAAAAAGAGCTGATCCCTCTGGAGATTTTGTCAGGTTGGAGCAGAGTTTGTTGTTATTTTCACTTAATTTTAAATTCTCCACTCTTCACTTGAAGCACCTTAATTCCCCTGTCTGAAGAATATGTACCAAAAATCAGATTTACGTCTCACCACTCCACTTCATTATACATTTCATTGTCTGTGTTACCTGTTACATTTCCAGTACACAGTTCCTTATCTGCATTGCTTGTTAAATTTCCAGTACACATTTCCTTATCTGTGTTACCTATGAAATTTCCAGTACACATTTCCTTATCTGTGTAACTTGTTACACTTCCAGACATTACCTGCCAATTCTAAAAGGCTTTCCAACACAGTACATCTATGAGCCATGGACAGCACCAGAATCAGTGCAGAAAGCAGCAAAATGCATCATTGGCAAAGATTATCCCCTGCCAATGGTGCAACATGTTGAAGCATGTAAGATAAACTTAGAACGGATGCGCCAGGTTTACAAAAGACTAGTTCTCAAATCATCAGGTCAGTAAACAAACATTATTTATGTTTTTGGCAGTACAAATTAATATTCATTGTTTGTGGGCCTGTCATGCAATTTTTCATTAATAACAAATGTTTGTAAAGCTGTGTTCTGTACTGAAAGTGAACAACCAGCACCTACTGGTAGTAATGCAACAGTTCTTTGATATAGCAACAATGAACAGTTGTTCTTATCATCTGGTGACAGAAAAGGAGCTGTTCTTATCCTTATAGTAAAATGAAGTCATTGGTAAGATTTCTACTGTTCTTATGTCTGTAATAAAGTTAAACCTGTGGTAGTAAGATTTCTACTGTTCTTATATCTATAATAAAGTTAAACCTGTGGTAGTAAGATTTCTACTGTTCTTATATCTATAATAAAGTTAAACCTGTGGTAGTAAGATTTCTACTGTTCTTATATCTATAATAAAGTTAAACCTGTGGTAGTAAGATTTCTACTGTTCTTATATCTATAATAAAGTTAAACCTGTGGTAGTAAGATTTCTACTGTTCTTATATCTATAATAAAGTTAAACCTGTGGTAGTAAGATTTCTACTGTTCTTATATCTATAATAAAGTTAAACCTGTGGTAGTAAGATTTCTACTGTTCTTATATCTATAATAAAGTTAAACCTGTGGTAGTAAGATTTCTACTGTTCTTATATCTATAATAAAGTTAAACCTGTGGTAGTAAGATTTCTACTGTTCTTATATCTATAATAAAGTTAAACCTGTGGTAGTAAGATTTCTACTGTTCTTATATCTATAATAAAGTTAAACCTGTGGTAGTAAGATTTCTACTGTTCTTATATCTATAATAAAGTTAAACCTGTGGTAGTAAGATTTCTACTGTTCTTATATCTATAATAAAGTTAAACCTGTGGTAGTAAGATTTCTACTGTTCTTATATCTATAATAAAGTTAAACCTGTGGTAGTAAGATTTCTACTGTTCTTATATCTATAATAAAGTTAAACCTGTGGTAGTAAGATTTCTACTGTTCTTATATCTATAATAAAGTTAAACCTGTGGTAGTAAGATTTCTACTGTTCTTATATCTATAATAAAGTTAAACCTGTGGTAGTAAGATTTCTACTACATTAGTGACAGTTAGGTTTTAATACCATTAAATTAATTGTTCAAAAACACTTTCCAGTACGGTTAAAAACTTTCAGCCTTTAACAATAATAGCCCTAAAATCAGAATTTGTAAATTACTTTATTTCAGCACAAACACATTCCAGTGACACAGCCAGCACAAGTGACAGAGATACTGATGTAAAAATAATCTCCGCATGAAATTATTTTTCTTGCATTATCTCCACAGTATATCAGTGGATACCCAGTTGCTTTTTTTTTCTAATTAAAAATTCTATATAGAACAAATTAAAGAAGTAGAACACAAAATATGTGAAGATAAAAGACATATAGGAAATATCCTAGTAACTTTGTGTTTTATCCTTTCACTTTAAAATAGATAAATTCATTTTATTTTGAATATCCTTCATTGCATGAAAAACTCCAGATTTTTCAGTTCTGTGAATGAAACTCTGCCATATAGATGAATGAATCTCAGTATTTTACATTAACTAATGTTGCTAAAATTATTTTTTTTAGTCTTTTGTTTTTCCAGTCTTTGCTTGTGCTACTTTTTATTTTTCACATTGTGCATTAGAAATGTCTTTTCACTTTTTAATCCATCATCTCATTTGTCTAAATAATCATCTCATTTGTCTAAATAATCATCTCCTTTCAGTCTTATCGAACTGTAAAAATGCATGGTACAAGAGGTTACATGTGGTGTAAAATTGGATGATACAATAAAATACAAGTATTGTAGAAACTGGGTGATATAAGAAAATATAAGTATTGTAGAAACTGGGTGATATAAGAAAATGTAAGTATTGTAGAAACTGGGTGAGATAAGAAACTTTAAGTATTATAGAAACTGGGTGATATAAGGAACTGTAAGTATTGTAGAAAATAAATGATTTAACTAAACTACAGGTATTATAACAACTGAAAAAAAACATAACAATGCCACACTAGACAATATAACTAGACTACAGGTATTGCAGACAGTGGTGATGATATAACTATACTGCAAGTATTGTACAAACTGGAAGTTTGCATAACCAGGCTCTTCTTACATCTTACATCCTTCCTGTGCCGTTAACATCACATAGGGCTCACATGGTAGTTCACCAAGTTTTCCTGTTTTCAACGAGCTTTTCAATGTCATCAAGGGATTTTATACCTACTAATTTGACCTCTAACCAGGCTCTAGGTCACTAATAGTAAGCAGAACTGATCATAGCAAATGCAGTGGTGATCTTGTATCTTTTATAAAACAGCCATTCAGTGAGATATAACTGTTATTTAGATCTTATCTTGTCTTACCTGTTTTGTGAACTACAATGTAATAACAACAGTATGAAATGAACACTGAGAAAATTGTAATATAATGTGCATATTATCCCTTCACTTTAATTCCTACATTTTGTACGTGTATAAAAGAGTTTTGGTGGTTGTCTCTTTTCTGTGTGTAGCTGGGGCTTTTCTTAGGTCGTATTGTATCATAGTTCTCACATTACGCATGTGAATAAAAGGGTAGACTTTCATCTTGACCTTCGTGAGTTGAGGTTACTGGACTAGTTATACACAGAATTCCAGCTCTCACTCTCACTTGCTGGATTAGTTAAACACTGTTCCAGACATACTTCTCATCCAGGCTCGTTCAAAACCTCACTTGGCAACAACTGGTTCAGATGATCAAATAAATCCTGGGTAACAGTGACTTGGAACGTTTATTCCTGGAATGATGATAATGTTGATGAAAATAACAATAAATCCGACTGCTGGCAGCTTACCCCTGCCACGTGGCAAGTCCATTCATACTTACAACTGCAGTACAACTATAACGTTCATATGTTCCTCGAAGATATAACATGGCAAAAAACGTCCACACAGATACACGTTCAAAACCAGACTAACCTTACATACTCAGCCTTCGACACACAGTTCCCTCTCCCTGTCTTTTTAGCTCCCATGACATTCTCAGAGGATCTCAGCATGAGAAAGTGCAAAAAGAAAAACTCATAATAATGGCCTTACTA
The DNA here is from genome assembly GCA_009760885.1 of Achatina immaculata. Classification (NCBI taxonomy): domain Eukaryota; kingdom Metazoa; phylum Mollusca; class Gastropoda; order Stylommatophora; family Achatinidae; genus Lissachatina; species Lissachatina immaculata. Next base: position 41,964,310 of record CM019692.1, read on the forward strand.
TAAAACCAACAGTTTATACACGAATTCTGCTACACTTGTATGAAAAACTTACTTAGATTGATTCAGTTACTTTGTATCAGTAACTTTGCATCAGTAAGATTGCTTCAGTAGCTTTGCTTCAATAACTTTACTTCAATAACAAGAAGCATGATGTCTAACTCAGTAAACTGAAGTCTTCATTACTGTCTCCATGCAAGTAATGGCACATGAGAGAAAGGTTACTATCTTCATGTATGTAATGGCACATGAGAGAAAGGTTACTATCTTCATGCAAGTAATGGCACATGAGAGAAAGGTTACTGTCTCCATGCATGTAATGGCACATGAGAGAAAGGTTATTGTCTTCATGCATGTCATGGCACATGAGAGAAAGGTTACTGTCTCCATGCATGTAATGGCACATGAGAGAAAGGTTATTGTCTTCATGCAAGTAATGGCACATGAGAGAAAGGTTACTATCGTCATGCATGTAATGGCACATGAGAGAAAGGTTACTATCTTCATGCAAGTAATGGCACATGAGAGAAAGGTTACTGTCTCCATGCATGTAATGGCACATGAGAGAAAGGTTACTGTCTCCATGCATGTAATGGCACATGAGAGAAAGGTTATTGTCTTCATGCATGTAATGGCACATGAGAGAAAGGTTACTGTCTCCATGCATGTCATGGCACATGAGAGAAAGGTTACTGTCTCCATGCATGTCATGGCACATGAGAGAAAGGATATTATCTTCATGCATGTAATGCCACATGAGAGAAAGGTTACTATCTTCATGCATGTAATGGCACATGAGAGAAAGGTACTATCTTCAGGCCACATCTTTCAGCATCTTGACAAAGTTGTGTACAAAATTACATTTTTTTCCCATATTTTTACATATCAAAGAATCTCTTGGGATTTGGAAATGTTAGTTTATATCTACATTCAAACAAAAACTAAAGTTAGTTTACATCTACATTCAAACAAATACTAAAGTTAGTTTACACTCAAGCAAAAACTAAAGTTAGTTTACATTTACTTTCAAACAGAAACTATGGTTAGTTTATATCTTAGAAAAATGTAGTGGACCATCATCTCCAGACATAGTTCATACATTTTCATGTACTGTTAAAATATATAGTTTAAAATGACTTTATATCTTTCAGATTCTTAGTAACTTAAACCAAAGTGGCCGTAATAACACATGTTGGCAGCTCAGTTTTATACAGCTAAGTCCCACATTATGAATGTGAATGATAATATTCAAGAGTTAGAATTATATAGAATTTTAGGATAAGAACTAGGGTTAGGATCAGGGGTAACAGGACAGTACAGACTACAAGCCCATCGACATCAGCCTAAATGCCACTCTCCATATGCAAAATTGGTATCCAGATTATAAAACATATCCTGAACTCTCTACAGAGAATCACCTCTTGCCAGAAAAATAGTATGGATTGAAAAGTTTAGGTCATTCATGAAAAGTATCTATTTTCAATGAGATTCATGAAGGTCATGTTTTTTGTTTTTTTTTCTAAATTGTTAAGCAGATGATGGGATTTATTAAGGCAACTTGTTTCTTTATCTAGATGGTTCAGTATATAATGGGATTCATGGAAGCAACTTATCTTTTGTCTAGATAGTCAAGCATATGGTGGGATTCATGAAAGCAAACTATCTCCTAGTCTAGATGGCTGAGAATATGAAACTGAAAACAGAAGAAGAAGAAGGAGTAGGGGTGAAGGTGGAGTTAGGTTTAAATTTAAGGTTAACTTAATCCCGTGTTGTGGAGCCAAGCAAATGTTTAAACTTTTAAACAATAAAAATCTTGTGATTTGTTCCATTATTATTTAACATTATTATTTATACTTCTAAACAATAAAGTTTTCCTCTTGTGATTTGTTCCATTATTATTTAATAGTTTTTCAGTTTCTGATTACATTTTTTTTGTTTTTATACTAGGTCTTATTTGTGATGGTTAATAAATTTGTTTCACTTTCTCCCTTTAGACCACATCATAATGTCATTAATAAATAATGTTTCTATTTTCCTTTCTATAGCAAGCAAAAGAATCTTCTTGGATCTGCCAAAGATTCCTAAAGGTAAGTTTTTATTTGGGTTAAAAGTGTCTTTGAAAAAGATACTGTGATAAGCAGAGCATTATTTCAGCAGGAAATTGACCTTATTACCAGATAATGATGTATTCCAGGCCTTAAATGTTTGTAATGTTTTTCCTGTATGTGGTCTACTCAATTTTTATTTTAGAACAGTAGTTCAGATGAAAAGACCTGCTCCAGTCCATTATGGTCCTTAACCTTCAGTTTGAGCACCCCACAATCTGGAATCCATAATGTTTCAAAAGTCAAAAGATGAGCACCAACATCATGTCACAAATGGAAAATTCCACACCTAACCTTAAGTGATGGGTTGCAGTCAGGGTGCAGGTGCACAAGTTTTTCTGTGTCTCTGGAAGATGATCCTCCCGGTCCCCAACAGCTGCAATATATCTTTTCCCTGCAACACCACACTACCCCACACAAGCACACCCAAACATTCACCCACACAAGCACACCCAAACATTCACCCACACAAGCACACCCAAACATTCACCCACACAAGCGCACTCAAACATTTCCCCACACAAGCACACAGAAACATTTCTACACACAAGCACACCCAAACATTCTCCCACATAAGCACACCCAAACATTTCCCCACACAAGCACACCCACACATTCCCCCACACAAACACACTCACAGTGGGTAATAAAATGGCATGTGTGCAGGCTGAATGCTCAGCAAACCAGGTCCTACATGGCTTACTCAGTTTTTTGCCTGTCTCTCCAACAAGGAGGGGACCAGAATAGCTAAGTGTCTATTTTTCATGTTTTTATCTGTTGTGTTGTTTTTGTATGAGATCTTTGAAAAAGACTTTTTGCTGAAATATTGGATTGTTGTTTGTTCTTCATTTATACATCCTCATCTTACTTTCTGAATTCTTGTTTGTGCCCACTTTCCTCCATCTTTCTATTTTTTTTTTTTTTTTGTAAAATGAGCCATACACCTCATGAAACATAAATGAATTTTGTGTTCAGACTTGGCCCCCATTTCCGAGATGTCTCATTATGTGTAGACAAATATTCCAACATCTGAAAATATCCTAAATCCAAAACACTTCTGGTCCCAAGCATTAGAGATAAGGGATACTCAACTTGCAACATGACATCAACCAATGTCATACCATGACATCAGCCAGTGTCATGCCATGACAAGCAGCCAGTGTCATACCATGAAAAGAAGTATAATGATTACAGTGAAACTATTACTATAAGTAGACAGAGGTGTATGGTTCATTCATTCATTCATTCATTTGCATGTCCCTTGCGGAACTTTGCCTCCCAAACAGCACTCCTGTAGGCCTCTCGGTTGTGAGCAAGATGACCTGCTGCTGCGGCATCCATTTGCAGATCATCAACGATGTCTTGCAGCCATCTTCGTTTTGGTCTTCCTCTTTTTCTTTTTCCCATTATGTATCCTTCCAATACAGTCTTCTCTAAATTATCATGATGTTTAATGTGTCCAAAATATTTAAGTTTTCTCTCTTTAATCCTCTTTACTAGCCAGCCTTCTTCAATATTAAGCTCTTGTAGTATAGATATATTTGTTATTTTTTGTGTGCACGATATTTGGAGAACTCTTCTGTAGCATTTACATTCAAAGGCATTTATGTGTTTCTCAGCTGTTTTGTTAAGTGTCCAGGTCTCACAGGCATATGTTGCGATGGGAAAGATGCATGTCCTTAAAAATCTTATTTTTGTAGTTCTGTCTGTTCCTCTCCACAGATTCTTTATTTGTTTTACTTTCTGAAGAGCGATAGATGTCCTCCTTTTAATTTCCTTCATTGTATATCCATTATTAGTTAGTAGTGATCCAAGATATTCAAAACTCTCCAATGGTTCAATGTTATAAAAATTGGTACTCATTGATTAGAGGTAAACAAAGGTATATAGTTTAGTTATATATTTTTTAAAAAGAGTAGTATTAGTGGAGTAGAGGTAGACAACCCCCGTGTGGTATCCAGGATCTGCAAAGAATAGGACCACTGTACCCCTACCATGCATGATTGTAAAAGGTGACTAAGGAGGGTTCGGCATAGGGCCGGCAACCCTATCTGGTAAAAAAACTATCAGACTGCTACAGAAACGGAAGCAAGGGAAAAAACAAATGCAGGTGGAAGGAGAAATGCTTATCAGGAAACTGAGCCCATGAAGGTTGTGGATGAAAGCCAGCCACTGAAAGTTCCCAGCCCGACTGCAGACCTCCTGGAACCTAAACACAAGATGCAAATAGGCAGCTGGAATGTAAGAACACTTAACCAGACTGGAAAACTAGCACAAACCATCAAGGAAATGCACAAACTAGACATACTAGGAATACAAGAAGCAAGATGGACAGGACAAGGCAAAAGGAAATTAACAACACAGCACACAGAAGATACAATAATATGGTCAGGTAAAGAAGATCTTCATGAAGGAGGAGTAGCATTGATTAGAACAAAAGAAGCATCAAGAGCATTGCTGAAATGGACCCCAATAAATGAGAGATTATTATATGCACGCTTCAACTCAAGATTCACAAAGCTGTCTATTATAGTTTGTTATGCACCAACAGAAGCAGCTGAAGAGGAATTAAAATAAGATTTTTACAACAGGCTCCAAGCCACAGTAGAAACAATACCCAAGCATGATATGCTACTCATCTTGGGTGACTTCAATGCAAAAGTAGGTGAAGGAAATGAAGATAGAAGAAGAATCATGGGAAGAGAAGGAATCGGAGAAATAAATGAAAATGGAGAAAGACTGTGCAGTTTCTGTGAAGAAAACATGATGACCATCAGAGGGACTATTTTCCAACATAAAAACATCCATAAGGTGACTTGGAGGTCACCAGATAAAACCACAGAAAACCAAATCGATCACATATTAATAAACAACAAGTGGAAACGGTCACTACAAGATGTGCGAGCAAGGAAAGGAGCAGATGTAGGAAGTGATCACAACCTTCTGGTAGCAAAAATAAAACTAAAATTAAGGAAAGCCAAAATCGGAGAACACAGAAAGATACGTTTTGATACAAGAAAACTGAAAGACCAGCAAACAAGAAATGAATTCTCAATAGTACTTAAGAACCGATTCAGTGTCCTACAAGACGAAGCAGAAATGTCCATACTAAAGTTCAATAAAACACTACAGGAAACAGCAAAAGAGGTGCTGGGATATCGGAAAAGGAGAAAAGAGGAATGGATAAGCGAGACCATATGGGAAAAGATAGAGCAAAAAGCAAAAAAAAGAAATCAAGGAAAAATTACTGAACACCAACTCACAACGACTTAAAGAACAAGTTTTAAGTAATTATGCACAAAAAGACAAAGAAGTGAAGGAATCATGCCGTCAAGATAAATGTCAATACTATGACAAGTTAGCAGAAGCAGCAGAGAAAGCAGCATATACAAATGACATGAAAACCATATATAAAATCACAAAGCAGATGACAGGTAACTTCAACACAAGATGTAAAAGTGCAGTAAGGACACAAAATGGACAACTGGTCAGTGGAGAAAGAGAAAAAATTGAAAGATGGAGGGACCACTTTAACACCCTACTAAACAGAACACAAGCAGCACAAACAATAGACATACCTGAAGCAAAAATGGAACTAAACATCAATACAGGACCAATAACAATAAGTGAAGTAAAGGAGGTGATAAAGAAGCTAAAATCAGACAGGGCACCAGGTGAAGATGAAGTGACTGCTGAGATGTTGAAAGCAGAAGAAACAGAAACACCAAAGCAACTTTGCCGGATATTACAACAAATTTGGGATCTAGAAAAAGCCCCAGAGGAGTGGAAAACTGGGCTTATAGTAAAACTACCAAAGAAGGGTGACCTCAGAGATTGCGGGAACTGGAGAGGCATTACCCTACTGCCACTCACCAGTAAAGTATTTTGCAGAATAATCATCAACAGAATTGTACCAACACTTGAGGAAAAACTTTGGAAAGAGCAGGCAGGATTTAGGAAAGGAAGATCATGCATAGACCACATATTTGTACTTAGACAAATATTAGAACAGGCAAATGAGTGGCATAGCACAACATATGCATTGTTCATAGATTTTGAGAAAGCCTTTGACAGTGTCAACAGAGATGCACTGTGCTAAGATGGCATGGCCTCCCCTATAAGATAGTAAATGTAATCAAAGCCCTATATGAGGGTTTTCAGTGCAAAGTGATCTGTGGAGAACATACCTCCAGCAGCTTTAGGGTACAAACAGGAGTGAAGCAGGGATGTGTACTATCACCAACATTATTTATCTTAGCAGTAGACTGGTTAATGAGGGAGGCAACATCAGACAAATGCAGAGGATTACAATGGACCCTTGACACAGTGCTGGAGGACCTTGACTTTGCGGATGACATTTGTCTATTATCAAGCAGTCACAAAGATATGCAAGATAAAATAAACAAGCTGACTCAGAATGCAAACAACATAGGACTAAAGATCAACGTAGGAAAGACAAAGTTAATGAAGCAAAATGTGAACAACACAAATGTACTCATAGTAGATAGCAAGTTAGTGGAGGAGGTCAATGAATTTGTATACCTTGGCAGTAGAGTAGTAGAAAATGGAGACAGCAAAGATGACATCAACAGCAGACTTACTAGAGCAAACCAAGCTTTTGCAGTGCTGCAGACTATATAGAAATAAAAAAAACTAAGCATAAATATGAAAATCAGGATATTTAAGAGTAATGTTCTAAGTGTACTACTCCATGGAAGTGAATGCTGGAAAATCACCAAAACCATAGAAAACAAGTTGAATTCTTTCCAGACTAAATGTTTATGAAGAATTAGAAAAATATTTTGGCCAAACACCATAAGAAATAACATCTTATTGGCAGAAATGCAGATGAAGCCACTGACAACAATTATTGAGGAAAGACGCTGGCGATGGTTGGGACATGTGCTCCGAATGACTGACAACTCACTGCCAAAAATAGCACTAAGATGGACACCACAAGGGAACAGAAGTAAGGGTAGACCAAAAGAGACATGGAGAAGAACAACAGAAAGGATGTTGAGCAATAGATGGCTCACCTGGGCAAGAGCAGAAAAAAAGGTGAAGGACAGGCATTTGTGGAAAACCCTTGCGGAAGCCCCAAGAGAGGTAGACAAAGGTATATAGTTTAGTTATATATTAAAAAAGGGTACTACTAGTGGAGTAGAGGTAGACAAAGGTATATAGTTTAGTTATATATTAAAAAAAGAGTAATACTAGTGGAGTACAGGTAGACAAAGGTATATAGTTTAGTTATATATTAAAAAAGGGTAGTACTAGTGGAGTAGAGGTAGACAAAGGTATATAGTTTAGTTATATATTTTTAAAAAAGAATAGTACTAGTGGAGTAGAGGTAGACAAGGGTATATAGTTTAGTTACATATTAAAAGAGTAGTACTAGTGGAGTAGAGGTAGACAAAGGTATATAGTTTAGTTATATATTTTTTAAAAAAAAGAGTAGTACTAGTGGAATAAAGGTAGACCAAAATGTATGGCTTAGTTTGTTTTGATTTTTTTAATAGAAAGAGGAAGAAAATTGAGCAGAAATAACATGAATGTACAGAATGAAATACCAAGAGTAACAATCCAAAAATTTCAGCAAAATGGCTGTGTCAGGGACAGCAATAAAAGATAAAAATAAATAAATAAGTGCAAAAAAAAAGAACTTTGCTGACAGAACTTTTCAGAGTATAAATGTCAGGCATAGCTTATATGTACATATTTTCACTTAAATACATGATATATTTGATTGACTTTTCAGTGAGCATGTTCCTGAGTAAAGCAAAGATGTTTTTAAGTAGCTCATCAGATGAAGAAGTGAACCAGAGACAGAGAAGAAGAAAGCCGGTGGATGAACAGCTGTGACGAACAAATTCTGGGGAGTTTGTCCACCAAGCAAAGGAGGTCAGGAGCATGCCATTGACACAGGATATTCAATGCAAATTCTAAATAATTTCAAGCTTGGAGAATTTAGTCCATTCTGAGATTCTTCAGCATAGCCAGCAACTAAATGCTGTAGCTTATGTCTGAGATTCTTCAGCATAGCCAGCAACTAAATGCTGTTGCTTGTGTCTGAGATTCTTGAGCATAGCCAGCAACTAAATGCTGTTGCTTGTGTCTGAGATTCTTGAGCATAGCCAGCAACTAAATGCTGTAGCTTATGTCTGAGATTCTTGAGCATAGCCAGCAACTAAATGCTGTAGCTTATGTCTGAGATTCTTCAGCATAGCCAACAACTAAATGCTGTAGCTTATGTCTGAGATTCTTCAGCATAGCCAACAACTAAATGCTGTAGCTTATGTCTGAAATTCTTGAGCATAGCCAACAACTAAATGCTGTTGCTTGTGTCTGAGATTCTTCAGCATAGCCAGCAACTAAATGCTGTAGCTTATGTCTGAGATTCTTCAGCATACCCAACAACTAAATGCTGTAGCTTATGTATAAGATTCTTGAGCATAGCCAGCAGCTAAATGCTGTAGCTTATGTCCATTGATTTATATATCGTGATCATGGATCTCATGGCATATGTGCACTAATTTTATAAATCGGTGGTCGCGGACACTGAAAATTTGTACGTTCACTTTTAATATATGAAATAATTAATACTCCCTCCGAACCTTAAGTGCCCAGGACACATGCGGCTTCCGCAAGAGTTTTCCACAAATGCCTGTCCTTTGCCTTTTTTTCCACTCTTGCTCAGGTGAGCTCTCTATTGCTCAACATCCTCTCTGTTGTTCTTCTCCATGTCTCTTTTGGTCTACCCTTACTTCTGTTCCCCTGTGGTGTCCATCTTTGTGCTGTTTTTTGTAGTGAGTCATCAGTCATCCGGAGCACATGTCTCAACCAAATCCTGTCATTTTTTTTATATTTTATTATTTCTTTTTTCTTTTAACATTTTCCATATTTTCTCATGACCCTACTTTAGATACTAATCTAGGTCATGATCTGAGGTTGGGAGTCACTACATTCAAAATGAAGTTTCCAAAGGAATCAAATGTTTTCTTGTGAAGTAATTAAAGATGTTTCAGTTGTAAGAAAAAGTGAAATCTTAAAAACATGGTTTGTTATGCAATTAGTGTTTTAGTATACACATATACATGAAGCACTGTAGTAAAGCCGTGATACTAAAATGTATAAACTACGAAAAAAAAGTAGGAACAGCTTTATTACTTAACGAACACAAAGCTTGTACGATTAAGCCTAACTGCGAAGCGTCACAGTTTGTGTTCTTAAGTAATAAAGCTGTTCGTACTTTTTCGTAGTTTATACATTATGGTTTGTTATGGTACTTATGAATACAAAATCCACAATAGCAAGGTACATTACTGAGTTTCATGTGTGACACTACATTAATCAGAATCAGCATTTTCTTAATACAGATCATCACATGACACATGATTTATGAGGTTGTCTGACATTTGAAGGTGGCCTGGTTAGCCGAGTGGTTAAGCCCTCAGTTGACTCATCCGGTGGTACCACATTCAATCCCAGCAGTGGGATTTTTTCTGGTACACACCAAAAAAAAGGCCCTGGGGTTGACCAGGCCCCGGAGTTGACCAGGCCCCGGGGTTGACCAGGCCCCAAGGTTGACCAGGCCCCAAGGTTGACCAATCCTCCTCTACTTTTTCTTCGTATGCGACACAACATCTCAAAATGGGTACCAGAGAACTCTGGGAAGGTAAAGCGGCCAGGCATGACACCAACCACATTACACTTTCATGTGTCAAAGGTCATGGAAAATACGGGCCTAACACTGTATACCCAATATGCCTTAATGGCATGGAAACAGGATTTAGTCTACCTTATCTTACATTTAAAGCAATGTTTATATGTAGCAGTCACATTAATTAAATAAAAATGAGGTGATGGTTTTTAGGAAAGCTGGAAATTTTGTTGAGTATAAGGTGACATTATTAAACAAAAGTGTTTAGTCTGTTTGTTGTACATAAGTGATGTTATAAAACAGATTTTCTTGTAATTTGTGTAATCAAGTGTGTACATATCATATCTAGGAGATTTTTAAAGTATCTGATAAATAATACACAATGCTTATATAGAAGCGCTATCTCAGACAAGATTTATAATGTTTTCTACAATAGATGTTGTTTCTTAATAAAGATGTATAATGTTATCTATGACAGATGTTATGTCTTAGTCAAGATTTACAATGTTATCTACAACAAATGTTGTTTTAGTCAAGATTTGTAATGAAACTAAAAGTTAATGTCATATCTTAGTTGCAGTCGATTCACAATGTGGCCTACAACAAACATTGTTTCTCAAAACACAATACATAATGTAACTCACAATAATTATTGTGTCATAAATGATATTCCTAATGATAACACAGTAATTATTATGTCATAAATGATATTCCTAATGATAACCTACAGCACAATTGTATCTTTGATAGTATCATATGTATTTAAATATAAATAGAGGAACTGTCTCTATGTAAGAAGATGTATTAAAAAGTTAGCACAGATATTTAGAGAAGTACAGTTAGACAACATGCCTCTTTCTCAGTGCATGATGAAACCCTGATAACATGAAACTATTATCACAGTCTGTCATAACATGTAGATAAATAAAGGATAGCATATATATATACACACACACACATGCACACACACACACACACTTACAGAGCTCTTGATGCTCAAGCACTAGTAGTGGCATCTGATATGTGTCTTGACCTTCATAAGATGGTTTATGACAACCCAACTTCTATATGAGGTGGTATCAAAAAGTTCCCAGACTATGTTTGCCATAATTGTTCTGTTCAATAAAGACATGTGAGATACTGAAGCTCATTACTACCAAGCCCGCTAAGTCAGTCTGCCACTTGGCATCGCACTGTCTACGTGTGCTGCCGATCTGCTGCCAAGACACAGGGATGCTTCTTCAGGCTTTTGGTGAACATTCTTTAGGTCAAACATAGCTATTTGAGTGGTACATGTGTTTCAAGGCAGGTCATACTTGTATGTCTGTTCAAGATGATTAGCATTGAGGACAACCAGCAAAAATGGAGGAAAACATGGAACAAATTTGTGAACTGATCCTTGAGAGACCAGTGCGCTAACCACTTCACCACTCAGACATCCATGAGACCAGTGCACTAATCACTTTGCCACTCAGACAACCATGAGAGACCAGTGCACTAACCACTTTGCCACTCAGACAACCATGAGAGCCATCACCAAACAACACCTCTCACATGTGCAGAACCAGTTATAGGGTTTACCAGGAGATTCTCATGAAAAACCTGGACTTGCATTACTGCAGAGTTTGTTATCAGCTCTTGACACTCAGTCAGCAGTAGTGGCATCTTAATGTGTCTCCCGGATTTTGTGAGATGGCTTAATCCAATTCTATTTATAGAATCATCACAGGTAATGAACTTTGGTTGCCTGTGACTTTGCTTTGTTCCCTAAAACAAGTGGGCACTGTTTTCACACTGAACAGGAAATCCAAACGAATCACAGGCAGTATTGGACATCTTCTGGAAAAGGACATCTGCAGTGTTTCTGAGATATGGAAGGGGCACTGGAATCACTGTGTACATTCCCAAAGGGACTTTTTTTTTAAAGGGGGGGGGGGGGGGTGGCGAGTAAACTGAAACTAGATAAGCCTGTACTTTTTGTAGGACCAGTCCAGGAACTCTCTGATACCACCTTGTATAGCTAGATACAAAGGCTACTCCAAAATCAGCCACTGATTAGCTAGTAAAAATAAAATAGTGACCATAGTGGTGCAGTGCATTCTTGTAGCAATCAGTAAGTGTTATCTCACTAAATGTCAGTTTTGTTTGGTTATGTATGAGCAACAACTGGCAAACATGAACCCTGTAATTGTCATTCCCATCAGCTGTGAGATCCTTGGTGTGACAAAAGCATTCAGTTGTGAGATCCTTGGTGTGACAGAAGCATACAGCTGTGACTGATGAACTTGTTCAAAAACTCAATCAAATCATTTGTGAAAAATGTTATTATTATTTCAGACCTTTCTGATAAATTTCCACAAATTTTGAGGACTAGTCTGTTTTGGGCAGAATAAAAAAAAAATTTAAGTTGTTATTTCTTGTCAGATTGTGTTCTTTGCATTATTTGTATTGCCAGCTTGAAGGTGTCATTTGCAGGTTTAATATTTGGTTTTTACAACAACAAAAAAATAAGATGCTGACATACAGTAAAAAATGTAAACTCCTGGTTCTGTCTCAGATTATAGAAAAAGAAATCTCATGGTCAAGTGAGGCATAATTTTGAATATCATCAGAAGTAAAGTCCACATTAAGAAAAGAAAATATTTTCTGCCTGTTATTTTCTGAATTATTTACTGGGAAGAAAGCAAAGAAGTTTAACAAAATAGTTCATAACTTTTAAAATAAAAACAGACATGTAGCTTTCTAAAGTATATTTTAAAATCTGTTCCAACTGACTATTTTTTTTTATAACTTTTATCAAAATAAATTTTTATATGTGCCATACAAGCACTGAAAAAAAAAGAACCATTTATCTGAAAGCACAGAAAAATGATTAAATGGGATCTGTGTTAATGCTTATCAGGCAAGCCAGTTTTGATTTTCACTCACCATAGTGATGGTAAAACTATAAAGGTAGATAGAAATGTATGGTGCAGTTTTACATGGTGGCAGAGGGAGGGGGCTACGGACTGAGTGGTCAGACCGTCACTTGCAACAAAAAACTCCCAGGCTTCACCGAGCCTCAAGAAAAAATGTCTACCAGAATTAACTCTCTGGGAAGGAAGAGGAATGGCTCCACTAGCTACAGAGCTGGTGCTGACGGTAACACTAGTCACCAGTTTCTGGTCAACTGCTGACAAGACAGCAGAGCACTTTTGGTTTGACGGTGTGCAACGACACTGGTTCACAGCTTTTCTGCTTCACGCGGATGATTTCATCACATTTCTTCTCTTTAAGGTTGCCAGGTAACATATTTTTCTATTTTAATTTGTAGATAATCAGTGTTTTTCTTCTCTTTTAATTATTCTTTTGTGATATCTGACTCTCTGTTTCTGTTATTCATAATAATTGAATATGTTTTTGTGTGAAGAGATCTGAAAATAAAAAGCTCAGTTTAAGTTTTGTGCTGTAATCTAACAGCTTTAAATTTGAGGATGAGATCAGAAGGGCAGTTGTGTTGTGATAGGTACATTGTTGTATTGTGATAGGTATATTGTTGTATTGTGATAGGTACATTGTTGTATTGTGATAGAAACACTGTGCTGAGATGGTCATATTGTTTTGTGATGAGCACAGCTGTGATGTGATAGGTACAGTATGTTTATAATAGTGGATGTGCGTTGTGAAAAGGGTAGTGTGTTGTGATGGGGTCAGTGTATGTGTGACAATGTTTTGTGATGATGAAGAAGTGCACTGTGGTTGTGACTGTGTTTTGTGGTGAAGGTAGTTTTCTGTGGTTGCAACAGCATTTTATGATAAGAGTAGTTTGTCTGTAGTTGTGACAGTGTTTTGAGATAAGAGTAGTTTGTGGTTGTGACAGTGTTTTGTTGTAAGAGTAGTTTGTCTGTGGTTGTGACAGTGTTTTGTGATAAAAGTAGTTTGTCTGTTGTTGTTGTGACAGTGTTTTGTGATAAGAGTAGTTTGTCTGTGGTTGTGACAGTGTTTTGTGGTGAGAGTAGTTTGTCTGTGGTTGTGACAGTGTTTTGTGGTGAAGGTAATTTTCTGTGGTTGTGACAGTGTTTTGTGATGATGAAGAAATGCACTGTGGTTGTGACAGTGTTTTGTGGTGAAGGTAATTTTCTGTGGTTGTGACAGTGTTTTGTGGTGAAGGTAGTTTGTCTGTGGTTGTGACAGTGTTTTGTGATAAGAGTAGTTTGTCTGTGGTTGTGACAGTGTTTTGTGGCGATGGTAATTTTCTGTGGTTGTGACAGTGTTTTGTGATGATGAAGAAATGCACTGTGGTTGTGACAGTGTTTTGTGGTGAAAGTAGTTGTCTGTGGTTGTGACAGTGTTTTGTGGTGAAGGTAGTTTGTCTGTGGTTGTGACAGTGTTTTGTGATGAGAGTATGTCTGTGGTTGTGACAGTGTTTTGTGATAAAAGTAGTTTGTCTGTGGTTGTGACAGTGTTTTGTGATGATGAAGAAATGCACTGTGGTTGTGACAGTGTTTTGTGGTGAAAGTAGTTGTCTGTGGTTGTGACAGTGTTTTGTGGTGAAGGTTGTTTGTCTGTGGTTGTGACAGTGTTTTGTGATAAGAGTAGTTGGTCTGTGGTTGTGACAGTGTTTTGTGATAAGAGTAGTTTGGTTGTGACAGTGTTTTGTGATGGGGGCAGTATGTTTATGACATTTCATAATGAGGACAATGTGTTTGTGGTGAGGGCAGTATGTTGCAATAAGGACAATGTGTTTGTGGTAAGGACAGTGTGTTGTGAAGAGGACAATGTGTTTGTTGTGAGGACAGTATGTTGCAGTGAGGACAATGTGTTTGTGATGAAGACAATGTGTTTGTGATAAGGACAGTGTTGTTATGAGGACAGTGTATTGTGATTTTGATGTTGTTGCTGAAGTCTCCTTGCAACAGTCAGCTACAGACAAGTTAGCAGATGCTGTGGTGAAGATTCTGTAACCAAGGTACTGAGTCTAAATACTTATATATTATGATGGGATTCCTTACTTTCTAAAATCTAAATAGTTTTACATTATGACAGCATTCCTTACTTTAAAAAATTGAAATAGTTTACATAATGATGGCATTTCTTACTTTACAAAATCTAAATAGTTTAACATTATGATGGCATTCCTTACTTTTCAAAATCTTTAACATTATGATGGCATTCCTTACTTTCAAAATCTAAATAGTCGTATATTATGATGGCATTCCTTACTTCCAAAATCTAAATAGTTTTATATTATGATGGCATTCCTTACTTTTCAAAATCTTTAACATTATGATGGCATTCCTTACTTCCAAAATCTAAATAGTTTTATATTATGATGACATTCCTTACTTTCCAAAATGAACATAAAAAGCAAGTTTCTTATCAAGCTTTACTACCATAGTAAATGTTTGCTAGCCACTGTTTGCTGGCCAAAGTAAATGTTAGTATATAAGTATATAACTATACACGAAGCACTGCAGTAAAGTTGTGATACCAGAATGTATAAACTAGGAAAAATGTAGGAACAGCTTTATTACTTAACAACTACAAAGTTGTGACATTTCGGTATGAGCCTTAATCATACAAAAACATACAGGACAAAGAAATAGAGAGAGGAGATAAAGTATAGATTCACATGAATACTATTAAAAAGAAAAAAAAAATTTTTTTTTTAAAAGAGTACTTAGCTGTAAAATGTAAGATGTGACTTGTCCGGCAGTGTGTGTCAGGAATGGATTTAGTAGAATGTGGAGACTGTTTAAATGGAGACCTGTGACATGTGGTCAGTGGGTTGTAACTGGGGATGGTGGATGGGGAACCAGGGAGGGGAAAGAGAGTGATACAATGTTGACCTAGCTAGGATAAGTTGAAATAGATGATTGGGGAAGAGGGGTTGCAAAGTGATGCTGTGAGGAAGTTTGACAAGTAAGAAGGGGTGGAGGTTAGTGGAGATGTACTATAATGATTGAAGAGGATGTTAAGTGTAGCAGAACAGCGAGTTTAACCCATGTGGTTCTAGCATCCCATAATTTTGAATGCAGCGGTTCTCAAGTGCCAGGCGGCTTGTGTCATCTGCGTGACATTGTTTGATGGCCGTTACCAGAAAATCAGATTTGCCTCTGTGGTTGGGGCCATTGAAATGATTTGAGACTGGTTTCAAAGCATGCTGGGCGATGTCATACAGATGCTGGCTAGGTCAACATTGTATCACTCTCTCTCCCTTCTCCATTTCCCCATCCACCACCTCCAGTTACAACCCACTGACCACATGTCACAGGTCTCCATTTAAACAGTCTCCACATTCTACTAAATCCATTCCTGACACACACCGCCGGACAAGTCACATCTTACATTTTACAGCTAAGTACTCTTTTAAAAAAAATTTTTTTTCTTTTTAATAGTATTCATGTGAATCTATAATTTATCTCCTCTCTCTATTTCTTTGTCCTGTATGTTTTTGTATGATTAAGGCTCATACCGAAATGTCACAAACTTTGTAGTTGTTAAGTAATAGAGCTGTTCGTATATTTTTCCTAGTTTATACATCTTCAGTTGAGTTTTCTCCACCATAAAAGTGTGCAATATCTATAATTATTGCAGAACCTTATAGGATGAAAACGTGTTAAATTTTGCATGTCTATTTTTTTTTCACCAAGTGGTTTCTATTTTTAACATGAGAATTTTTATTTATATGATAGTGATGGTGTGTGACATATACATTTTTCTTATATATTTCTTGCTTTTGAATTACCCAGTTTTAGCTACAATTGTCACAGCTGTCTGGATGTTTACCCATCACAGCTGCATGCATGTTTATGTTTTCAACTATAATTGTCACAGTCTGGAAGTTTACCTGATTTCAACTATAATTGTCACACTGTCTGGAAGTTTACAACTATAACTGTCACAGCCGTCTGGAAGTTTAGCTGTTTTTAATTATAATTGTCACACTGTCTGGATGTTTACCTGTTTTCAACTATAATTGTCACAGCAGTCTGGATGTTTACCCGTTTTCAACTATAATTGTCACAGCAGTCTGGACGTTTACCTGTTTTCAACTATAATTGTCACACTGTCTGGAAGTTTACCTGTTTTCAACTATAATTATCACAGCGGTCTGGATGTTTACCTGTTTTCAACTATAATTATCACAGCTGTCTGGATGTTTACCTGTTTTCAATTATAATTGTCACAGCTGTCTGTATGTTTACCTGCTTTCAACTATAATTGTCACAGATGTCTGGAAATTTACCTGTTTTCAACTATAACTGTCACAGCTGTCTGGATGTTCACCTGTTTTCAACTATAATTGTCACAGCTGTCTGTATGTTTACCTGCTTTCAACCATGACTATCATGGCTGTCTGGCTGGTTATCATCTTGTAAGTTCCAGTTAATGAAGTGTGACTATTTGCATGTGTTCTGTCAAACTAGAAAAAAAAATTACTAACAAACACAGTCACGAAATGAACTTCAGCAAACATGACGACAAAGTGAACTTCAACAAAGTGGATAAAAAAAAAATGTTCTTTTCATACAAATCATTTATTGCTCAAATGTCTAGATTAACCTTTCAGTAATGATGAAATTCAGCACTATCTGATGACTGAACAAAAAATGTCATGTTTTTCTTGAGAAACAGAGGAAGATATCAAGATAAAATTAACAACATAAAACACAAAGTTAACTTAGTTAGTTAGTTAGTTGATCCTCTTGGGCCAAAGGCGGCGCATAGGGCGGAGGACAAGGCTCTCCATGTCTGGCAATTCCTTGCCACTTGCTTTAGATCTTCGGTGTTTCTGATGAGCATTGTTGGACACTCCTTGGTGATAACTCTTCTTAATGTGTCTTTGGGTCTTCCCCGTTTTCTTTTACCCCCTGGCGACCACGTAAATGCTTGGTGTGGGAGTCGTTTCGTCCATTCTAAGTACGTGGCCGGTGTAGTTCCAGCGAGGTCTTCTGATAAAGTTTGATACGTAGTCTTGTTTAGTTTCTTGTCCTATTGATGTAACCGATCTGAAGTCATGCCAACAGATATTAAGCAGTCTTCGAAGACACTTATTTTCAAAAGCATCTAGTCTCTTTTCCATTGCTGGGGATGTTCTCCAACTCTCGCAAACCATAGGTTAGTACTGGCACTACGCAGGAGTTGAAGATCTTGAGTTTCGTGTGTCTACTGAGTTAACTACAATTTATAAAGTACACAAATTATATCAATTAAAAAAAAAGATGACATTGTTCAATGAAAAAGTTAATTTTGTCCTCAGTCAGGCTAAATGATGTAAAATGTACTCAGTCAGGCTAAATGATGTAAAATGTACTCAGTCAGGCTAAATGATGTAAAATGTAATCAGTCAGGCTAAATGATGTAAAATGTACTCAGCCAGGATAAATGATGTAAAACAGGCTAAATGATGTAAAATGTACTCAGCCAGGATAAATGGTGTAAAATAGGCTAAATGATGTAAAATGTACTCAGCAGGATAAATGATGTAAAATAGGCTAAATGATGTAAAATGTACTCAGCCAGGATAAATGATGTAAAATAGACTAAATGATGTAAAATGTACTCAGCCGGGCTAAATGATGTAAAATGTACTCAGCCAGGCTAAACGATGTCAAATGTACTCAGCTGGGCTAAATGAAGTAAAATGGGCTAAATGATGTAAAATGTACTCAGTCAGGCTAAATGACGTAAAATAGGCTAAATGATGTAAAATGTACTCAGCCAGGCTAAATGATGTAAAATAGGCTAAATGATGTAAAATGTACTCAGCCAGGATAAATGATATAAAATGTACTCAGCCAGGCTAAATGATGTAAAATAGGCTAAATGATGTAAATTGTACTCAGCCAGGATAAATGACGTAAAATAGGCTAAATGATGTAAAATGTACTCAGCCAGGCTAAATGATGTAAAATAGGCTAAATGATGTAAAATGTACTCAGCCAGGATAAATGATATAAAATGTACTCAGCCAGGCTAAATGATGTAAAATAGGCTAAATGATGTAAATTGTACTCAGCCAGGATAAATGATGTAAAATAGGCTAAATGATGTAAAATGTACTCAGCCGGGCTAAATGATGTAAAATAGGCTAAATGATGTAAAATGTACTCAGCCGGGCTAAATGATGTAAAATGGGCTAAATGATGTAAAATGTACTCAGCCAGGCTAAATGATGTGAAAGCAGTCACATAATAAACTTATTTACTAAAATATAGAATATGTGAAGTCAGCACAGGAACAAGTCAAGTCTCAGCTTGGACAAGTCAAGTCTCAGCTTGGACTGAGAAATGAAACAAGAAAACAACTCCTCAGTTTTTGCACAAGAAACCTCCTAGAATTTTTGTGCCAGAAACCTCCTGAAACTTGAGCTGTTGTATGGATAAAGGTAAATTAACAAAACATAGTATGTTACAACAGCATAGCACAAAATAATGTATGTACCGTCATTTTGACATTCTACCTCTCCATTCTCAATAAATGCCAGTTCAAGGAGAAATCTGAATAGAAGTGTTAAAAATTAGGAAGGAAGTCCTTTCTTGAAAACAAACAAAATTATTCATATGCTCTTCACTGTTGGAAACATTATAGTGAAGAAAGCTGTGTCAACAGAACAACCGAAGGCAGTTTTGTGGGCAGTTTTATCTTGCAAGCGACACGATATCTATGCATGCCCGGCAGTTTTATCTTGCAAGCGACACGATATCTATGCATTCTCGGCAGTTTTATCTTGCAAGCGACATGATATCTATGCATGCCCTGCACTTTTATCTTGCAAGCGACATGATACTTATGCATGCCCGGCAGTTTTATCTTGCAAGCGACATAAGCGACATGATATCTATGCATGCCCGGCAGTTTTATCTTGCAAGCGACATGATATCTATGCATGCCCGGCAGTTTTATCTTGCAAGCGACATGATATCTATGCATGCCCGGCAGTTTTATCTTGCAAGCGACATGATATCTATGCATGCTTGGCAGTTTTATCTTGCAAGCGACATGATATCTATGCATGCTTGGCAGTTTTATCTTGCAAGCGACATGATATCTATGCATGCCCGGCAGTTTTATCTTGCAAGCAACATGATACCTATGCATGCCCAGCAGTTCTGAGATATTCTGGTATCAGATTTTAACTGGTAAGTCACTTGTTGAGCAGGATTATATGCTGAACTCAGTGCCTGTAGTGTATTTACTTCAAATGAACTGTGCTGGACTTAGTCCTTCGTTACATTTATACAAACTGTACTGAACTTAATCCTGCACTACACTACATTTATACAAACTGTACTGAACTTAATCCTGCACTACACTACATTTATACAAACAATACAGCACAGATCATATACTATGTAAGACAAAAAAAAAGCTCTCCAAAACAAAACAAAAAAGTCATTCACCGTCTGCAACATCAGAAAACTGTGGTGTATTATACCTGTGACTGGACACAGCAAAATGTGTACAAACAAGTACTTGTTAGTATACACAAAAAAATTTGTACATACCTGTGAGTGTACACAACAAAATATGGAAGAACTATACTTGTACAGCCTGATATACTCAGCCCAGCATATCAAAAACAATAACTGTATATTTGCAGCAGGGAACAAAAAAAATGTACACTATCTCAACCTCCAGTGCCAGATATCTCAACCTCCAGTGCTAGATATCTCAACCTCCAGTGCTAGATATCTCACCTCCAGTGCTAATTATCTCACCTTCAGTGCTAGATATCTCAACCTCCAGTGCCAGATATCCCATTTCCAGTGCCAGATATCTCAACCTCCAGTGCTAGGTATCTCACCTCCAGTGCTAGATATCTCACCTTCAGTGCTAGATATCTCAACCTCCAGTGCTAGATATCTCACCTCCAGTGCTAGATATCTCACCTCCAGTGCTAGATATCTCAACCTAGAGTGCTAGATATCTCAACCTCCAGTGCCAGATATTTCACCTCCAGTGCTAGATATCTCAACCTCCAGTGCCAGATATCTCACCTCCAGTGCTAGATATCTCAATCTCCAGTGCTAGGTATCTCACCTCCAGTGCCAGATATCTCAACCTCCAGTGCTAGGCATCTCACCTCCAGTGCTAGATATCTCACCTCCAGTGCCAGATATCTCAACCTCCAGTGATAGGTATCTCACCTCCAGTGCTAGATATCTCAACCTCCAATGCCAGATATCTCAACCTCCAGTGCTAGATATCTCACCTCCAGTGCCAGATATCTCACCTCCAGTGCTAGATATCTCACCTCCAGTGCTAGATATCTCAACCTAGAGTGCTAGGTATCTCACCTTCAGTGCTAGATATCTCAACCTCCAATGCCAGATATCTCAACCTCCAGTGCTAGATATCTCACCTCCAGTGCTAGATATCTCAACCTAGAGTGCTAGGTATCTCACCTCCAGTGCCAGATATCTCAACCTCCAGTGCTAGGTATCTCACCTTCAGTGCCAAAGACAAGAGAATGTGAGGTCACTACATGTCACTATCTAAAACTCTGAAGTTTTAACGGTACTTTCAACAATAATAAACAGTACTTTCATCAAACAGGAGTACTTTAATCAAACAATGATACTTTCAACAAACAAGAGTACTTTCATCATACAAGAGTACCTTCATTAAACAAGAATACTTTCATCAAACAAGAGTACCTTCATCAAACAAGAATACTTTCATCAAACAAGAGTACTTTCATCTAACAAAAGAAATCAGGAACTTTTGGACGGAAAAAATCTTCATTTGTAAAACTGCAACTTTCTGCCTGCCATAAATGCTGAGAAACTGAAGAAAATAACAACAGTGAGAAACTATGCTCTTCATCTAATGCCAGAAAGTAATGCTCTTGTCACACTAAAAAAATGTGTGTAAACAAGTGATTAATATTGTTACGTAGTTACATGAAATTAGCAGAAGTGAAGCTTGTCAAATAATATCAATTAAAAGCTATATGTGGAAGCTTTACTTACTAGGAGCAGAAATGTGCTCAGTCTGTCTGGCCAAGTGTGTTCAGTCTGTCTGGCCAAGTGTGTTCGGTCTGTCTGGCCAAGTGTGTTTGGTCTGTCTGGCCAAGTGTGTTCGGTCTGTCTGGCCAAGTGTGTTCGGTCTGTCTGGCCAAGTGTGCTCAGTCTGTCTGGCCAAGTGTGTTCAGTCTGTCTGGCCAAGTGTGCTCAGTCTGTCTGGCCAAGTGTGTTCGGTCTGTCTGGCCAAGTGTGCTCGGTCTGTCTGGCCAAGTGTGCTCGGTCTGTCTGGCCAAGTGTGCTCGGTCTGTCTGGCCAAGTGTGCTCGGTCTGTCTGGCCAAGTGTGCTCGGTCTGTCTGGCCAAGTGTGCTCTGTCTGTCTGGCCAAGTGTGCTCGGTCTGTCCGGCCAAGTGTGCTCGGTCTGTCTGGCCAAGTGTGCTCGGTCTGTCTGGCCAAGTGGTCAAAGTCAGACAAAACATGAGCCTGACAGCCAAACATCTGCCAACTGAATAATGCCCTACAAATTTGAACTGAATGACCACAGTCTGACTGTCAGATGTCAGTTCTTGAAAAAAACTGCACAAAATAGGATGATGACATTCCCTCATTACAGACCTACTTAAGACCACAAATGATATTTACTGATAAAACCAGACATGACATGTATAAAACCAGACATGACATGTACTGATAAAAACACAAATGACAAGCACTGATAAAACCACAAATGACATGTACTGACAATAGTAAAAAAGTTGGCAGTGTGAATTATGATATATTTCCGTTGACTGTTTAATAGCACAAAAAACTTGTAAGATATCTAGAACACAATGTCAACTAACACCTCACTGTACATAACAAATGAATACTGTACATGAAGAATTTTGCTCTGAAAATTCTTCCTTACTCTGCCTAAGATGGTTTCTATACACCCACTTTATGTAAGACCAAGTTACACTTTCTTCCTAATAAACCCACATTATGTCCCTGTTTGTCAGATCAAACAACAAGATAAGTCACTTTGGGTTGCAAAGTTATGTGGGTTTATTTGGGATGCTGATTCAGAAAATTGCGTTGGATAGACCGCATCAGCTCTAGTTTCTTAGATATGGTTGAATTTATACAATTTTAGTCCATTCTTGTGCAGAATTGGGATGTCATAACAAGCTGTCTTATTTGAATGGGAAATGAACGTATGTAATTTACCCATATTTTTTTGTTCTGTGTACAATGACCTTCTATTTCACAACTACTCATCTACTTCCTTTCCTATAATGCACACTGGCATAAAAATTTATAGCTCAAATGACAAAATCACTTTTGTTTTATTACTTAAATATGTGCAAAATGAAGATAGTAAATTATGGTTTTTGTAGACTACATAAACTTCCATTTCAAAGATTTCTCAACCTGATGTGTGTAAACAAGTGATTAATATTGTTACGTAGTTACATGAAATTAGCAGAAGTGAAGCTTGTCAAATAATATCAATTAAAAGCTATATGTGGAAGCTTTACTTACTAGGAGCAGAAATGTGCTCAGTCTGTCTGGCCAAGTGTGTTCAGTCTGTCTGGCCAAGTGTGTTCGGTCTGTCTGGCCAAGTGTGTTTGGTCTGTCTGGCCAAGTGTGTTCGGTCTGTCTGGCCAAGTGTGTTCGGTCTGTCTGGCCAAGTGTGCTCAGTCTGTCTGGCCAAGTGTGTTCAGTCTGTCTGGCCAAGTGTGCTCAGTCTGTCTGGCCAAGTGTGTCGGTCTGTCTGGCCAAGTGTGCTCGGTCTGTCTGGCCAAGTGTGCTCGGTCTGTCTGGCCAAGTGTGCTCGGTCTGTCTGGCCAAGTGTGCTCGGTCTGTCTGGCCAAGTGTGCTCGGTCTGTCTGGCCAAGTGTGCTCTGTCTGTCTGGCCAAGTGTGCTCGGTCTGTCCGGCCAAGTGTGCTCGGTCTGTCTGGCCAAGTGTGCTCGGTCTGTCTGGCCAAGTGGTCAAAGTCAGACAAAACATGAGCCTGACAGCCAAACATCTGCCAACTGAATAATGCCCTACAAATTTGAACTGAATGACCACAGTCTGACTGTCAGATGTCAGTTCTTGAAAAAAACTGCACAAAATAGGATGATGACATTCCCTCATTACAGACCTACTTAAGACCACAAATGATATTTACTGATAAAACCAGACATGACATGTATAAAACCAGACATGACATGTACTGATAAAAACACAAATGACAAGCACTGATAAAACCACAAATGACATGTACTGACAATAGTAAAAAAGTTGGCAGTGTGAATTATGATATATTTCCGTTGACTGTTTAATAGCACAAAAAACTTGTAAGATATCTAGAACACAATGTCAACTAACACCTCACTGTACATAACAAATGAATACTGTACATGAAGAATTTTGCTCTGAAAATTCTTCCTTACTCTGCCTAAGATGGTTTCTATACACCCACTTTATGTAAGACCAAGTTACACTTTCTTCCTAATAAACCCACATTATGTCCCTGTTTGTCAGATCAAACAACAAGATAAGTCACTTTGGGTTGCAAAGTTATGTGGGTTTATTTGGGATGCTGATTCAGAAAATTGCGTTGGATAGACCGCATCAGCTCTAGTTTCTTAGATATGGTTGAATTTATACAATTTTAGTCCATTCTTGTGCAGAATTGGGATGTCATAACAAGCTGTCTTATTTGAATGGGAAATGAACGTATGTAATTTACCCATATTTTTTTGTTCTGTGTACAATGACCTTCTATTTCACAACTACTCATCTACTTCCTTTCCTATAATGCACACTGGCATAAAAATTTATAGCTCAAATGACAAAATCACTTTTGTTTTATTACTTAAATATGTGCAAAATGAAGATAGTAAATTATGGTTTTTGTAGACTACATAAACTTCCATTTCAAAGATTTCTCAACCTGATCTGTTTAAAACAGTTGCGCTGTATAATAGTTATGATGATCACATATGAGGTGTGTGTATATTCCCACTCATATCATTTCATTTTTGCAAATTACACCGTAGAGGTTATGGCTACTTCAAGACGGAGCTGCTTGAATCATCCCGGCGTATTTTGCTATATTTGTGGGGAGTACACACTGAAAGCAAGTAGGAAACCTATTTCTGAGTTTGTAAAAAGAGCATATGTACGTTATTTTGGTGTCGAGCTTGGAGATCAAGATAAGCCATGGGCTCCTCATATTGTATGCAAAACTTGTATGGAGCATTTGCGCCAGTGGACAAAATAGAAAGAGAAGATGCCTGAAATTTGGAGTACCAGTGATATGGAGGGAACTGAAAACTACTTTGATGACTGTAATTTTTGTATTGTTAATATCACAGGCTTCACTCGAAATAACCCTGACAAGTGGTCGTACCCTGATCTACCTTCAGCCAGGACACCTGTTCCTCTTACAGATCTTGTACCCGTTCCACCTTTCCTTGAACTACCACAGCTCTCAGAGGATGAGTCTTGCATGTCTGATATCGCACAAGGTAAAGAAAGTGGGGCAGTGACAGCGAATTCCAAACAACTTTACACAGTGGTCAGTTTAACCACATAGTGAATTAAGTGATGTAATCAAGGACTTAAATCTTTCCAAGGAGTCTTCTGAATTGCTTGCCTCCAGACTAAAGGAAAAGAATGTGCTTCAGCCTGGAACAAAAATGACATTTTATCGAATGAGAGAAAAGGATTTGTTGGCATTCTTTACCGAAGACAATGGCATCAGAAACCTTATTAAGAAAATTGATCTTTCAGAATATAACCCAGATGAGTGGTGTCTTTTCATCGACAGTTCAAAACATATTTTGAAATGTGTTCTTTTAAATAACTGCAACAAATACAGTTCTATTCCAATCTGTCATTCCACCAGGATGAAAGAAGAGTACAAGGCCGTCTCTTTAGTCTTGGAAAAGATAAATTACCAAGAACATCAATGGGTGATTTGTGCAGACCTGAAGATGGTTAGTTTTCTTCTTGGTCAACAAAGTGGCTACACAAAGTATCCTTGTTTTTTATGCCTTTGGAACAGTAGAGACAAACATGAATACAATATATGGTGGTTGGAAGACAAAATGTAATCAATGAACCTTTGGTAGCACGAGCTAGAATCATACTGTCACCACTACATATAAAGCTACGTCTGATGAAACAATTTGTAAAGGCTTTGAATAAAGACGGTTAGTGCATTGAATACACAGTGCATAAGCTACCTGAACTTACCGTGGAAAAGCTGGAGGCAGGAATTTTTTATGGTCTACAGATCAGACAACTTATAAATGGCCACACTTCATAGCATTGAATCATGTGCCTGGTCTTCATTTGTTCTGTCTGTGAAAAGCTTTCTTGGCAACAAGAAGGCAGACAACTACACACAACTAGCAGAGAATACGCTCTTTCATTTCAACAGGCCTGGCTGTAGCTTGAGTATTAAAATCCGTTATCTGCACAGATCAGCTTCCAGAGAAGCTTGGCAACTTAAGCGAAGAGCAGGCTGAAACATTTCACCAAGACATAAAAACAATGGAGGCCAAATAGCAAGGAAGATGGGATGCACACAAGATGACAGACTATTGTTGGAATCTTATGTGGGATTGTCCTGGCAGATCCCACTCTCGGAAGTCTTACAAAAGCAGCTTCTTGTGTGTCGAACGAGTGGAAAGTTTGTATCATAAAACTTGTGCTTTTGGTATGAAATAAGGTTTTCATGTAGTGCACTTTTCTTTTAAATTTTAATATGTTTCTTTCATGCTTAAAAGATATTAATTTAAACATTACATTAAAATATCCTAATTTGTTATGAGTGAGCAGAGTGAAGAGTGGTATATGGCATATGTTCTGCATCTCAAAAACTAGAGCTGATAGGGGAAAACTTGTGCCATTTTTAGAATCAGCAGATCAGATACACACAGAAACAGGTCTAACATTTGAGGCACCAAAATGTGTGTTGGCCAGTGTAATATACTTGTATCTATGTATACTTGGATAAACTTGGATAAATTAATGTTAATGACCTTACATTTATGTACACTCATCGTGATTGGTACATTCACATTATCTAGACACTGACAGTCAAAATTATCACACCAAATTATGTGGACACTGACAAAGATATAAGACCAAGTTCTGTAGACTCTGACAGAAAAAGCTAGTGGATAAATTACAAAGTTTTAAAATCAAATTATCCTGATGCTGACAAAGTCTTGTGTCTTGTCTTGTCTTCTATCTCATATACCTTTTGATGTTAAGGGGACAAACAGACATCATGATGGAGGTCGACGATTTTCTTCATATATTGGGATATTTAATGCTTCTGTAATTTCCTCTCTCCATCTCCTGCATGGGCGGCCACTTCCTCTGTTACCTACAAATCTTAGTTTGAATGTTTTCTGTGATATACTGTCTGGTGTAACCATGTAACATGGCCAAACCATTTGACTTGCTATAGACCAAGTTATCAGATCAAATTATCTAAATACTGACAGTGAAAATTATCACAGTAAATTATCCTGACACTGATAATCACAGTTATCAGATCAAACTAAGTTTACACTGACAAAAATGAAATAAAGAATGTTGTTGCCAAATATAACTGCCTTTGTTTTATCTTATAAAATGTGAGAAGTCTTTCATGTTTTTGCTAATGAACACAGGAATAAATTTACACAAAGAAAACAAAACATGATGACTCTGAACGTCTCAAATATCATAAATCTGACTAAAATGACTAGATCCAGTAACAGGAATAATAGCACATTAACCATGGCAACAATACAAAACAAGTATCAGAGGTTGTTGCTGTATAAAATACTCTAGAGCCCTCCATATTTAGTACATGCAGAAAACATCATCATCATACTGTTTTCTGGGAATATTCCACATAAAATATACAATGAATCCAATTAAATGATAAATAAATTTCCCAAAAAAGTAAACAATTTGAATCTTAAAGCTACCTGTAACGAAACATTACTTACAAATATTCACAAAGTATGTGTGAGGGTGGACCCAAAAGTAACAGGAAATTACTAAAAAAAAAGACTAAAGTAATATTCAGCTTCTAGTCTCTCTCAACATACTCCCCGCCTGATTCAGCACCTATCTCAACATACTCCCCGCCTGATTCAGCACCTATCTCAACATACTCCCCGCCTGATTCAACACCTATCTCAACATACTCCCCGTCTGATTCAGCACCTATCTCAACATACTCCCCGCCTGATTCAGCACCTATCTCAACATACTCCCCGCCTGATTCAGCACCTATCTCAACATACTCCCCGCCTGATTCAGCACCTATCTCAACATACTCCCCGCCTGATTCAGCACCTATCTCAACATACTCCCCGCCTGATTCAGTACCTATCAAAACATTTCTTCCACCCCACTGCTGGAAACATTTCTGGAACTCTTCAATGGGAATACTGTTTGTGGCCTCCAGCAATTTTTCTTTCACTTCATCTACATCAGCGAATTGCTTCCCTGTCATATTTTTCTTCACTCTTGGGGATTAAAAAAAAAAAAATCACATGGAGAAAGATGTGGCATGTATGGGGGATGAGGAATAAGCAGCATGTTGTTTACAGCCAAGAAATGTTGGATAGACAAGGTGAAGTGAGCGGCAGCAACCAGTCTCCACTTCTCCATAAAGTAAGCCACTTTTGTCATAGACCTTCATGCAGTCATTTCAAAACTTGAGATAATAATGTTGGTTTGCTATCTGTCCTGGTGCGACCAATTCCTTATTTCATGGCAAGAAAACAAAGCAGAATTCTCTTAAAACTAGATGAAACTTGTGTGTTTTCTGGGTCTTGGTGAACTCAAGTGAAACAGGAAAACCACTGCTAGACCTGCCTTACTTAGAGGCTTGCTGAAGCATGTCAACAGTTTCAGGCACAGTTTTTCTTCAAAACAAAACATCATACACTCTCTCTGTTCCTTGTTGTCAACCATCACAAACATCACACACTCTCTCTGTTCCCTGTTGTCAGCCATCACACACACTCTCTGTTCCTTGTTGTCAGCCATCAAAAACATCACACACACTATCTGTTCCTTGTTGTCAACCATCACAAACATCACGCACTCTCTCTGTTCCTTTTTGTCAGCCATCACAAACATCGCACACACACACTGTTCCTTGTTGTCAGCCATCACAAACATCACACACTCTGTTTCTTGTTGTCAGTCATCACAAACATCACACACACACTCTGCTCCTTGTTGTCAGCCATCACAAAACAAAACATCACACACTCTCTCTGTTCCTTGTTGTCAGCCATCACAAACATCACACACACACTCTGTTCCTTGTTGTCAGCCATCACAAAAGAAAACACACATCACACAAACTCTCTGTTCCTCATTGTCAGCCATCACAAAAGAAAACAAACATCACACAAACTCTCTGTTCCTCATTGTCAGCCATCACAAACATCACACACACTCTCTGTTCCTTGTTGTCAGCCATCACAAACATCACACACACACACACTCTGTTCCTTGTTGTCAACCATCACAAACATCACACTCTCTCTCTGTTCCTTGTTGTCAGCCATCACAAACATCACACACACAAACTCTGTTCCTTGTTGTCAGCCATCATAAACATCACACACACACTCTGTTCCTTGTTGTCAGCCATCACAAACATCACACACACTCTCTGTTTCTTGTTGTCAGCCATCACAAACATCACACAAACTCTCTGTTCCTCATTGTCAGCCATCACAAAAGAAAACAAACATCACACAAACTCTCTGTTCCTCATTGTCAGCCATCACAAACATCACATAAACTCTCTGTTCCTTGTTGTCAGTCATCACAAACATCACACACACACTCTGTTCCTTGTTGTCAGCCATCACAAACATCACACACACACACTCTGTTCCTTGTTGTCAGCCATCACAAACATCACACAAACTCTCTGTTCCTCATTGTCAGCCATCACAAAAGAAAACAAACATCACACAAACTCTCTGTTCCTCATTGTCAGCCATCACAAACATCACACAAACTCTCTGTTCCTTGTTGTCAGCCATCACAAACATCACACACACACACTCTGTTCCTTGTTGTCAGCCATCACAAACATCACACACACTCTGCTCCTTGTTGTCAACCATCACAAACATCACATAAACTCTCTGTTCCTCATTGTCAGCCATCACAAACATCAAACACACACTCTGTTCCTTGTTGTCAGCCATCACAAACATCACACACACACTCTGTTTCTTGTTGTCAGCCATCACAAACATCACACAAACTCTCTGTTCCTCATTGTCAGCCATCACAAAAGAAAACAAACATCACACAAACTCTCTGTTCCTCATTGTCAGCCATCACAAAAGAAAACAAACATCACACACTCTCTCTGTTCCTTGTTGTCAGCCATCACAAACATCACACACACACTCTGTTCCTTGTTGTCAGCCATCACAAAAGAAAACACACATCACACAAACTCTCTGTTCCTCATTGTCAGCCATCACAAAAGAAAACAAACATCACACAAACTCTCTGTTCCTCATTGTCAGCCATCACAAACATCACACACACTCTCTGTTCCTTGTTGTCAGCCATCACAAACATCACACACACACACACTCTGTTCCTTGTTGTCAACCATCACAAACATCACACTCTCTCTCTGTTCCTTGTTGTCAGCCATCACAAACATCACACACACAAACTCTGTTCCTTGTTGTCAGCCATCATAAACATCACACACACACTCTGTTCCTTGTTGTCAGCCATCACAAACATCACACACACTCTCTGTTTCTTGTTGTCAGCCATCACAACATCACACAAACTCTCTGTTCCTCATTGTCAGCCATCACAAAAGAAAACAAACATCACACAAACTCTCTGTTCCTCATTGTCAGCCATCACAAACATCACATAAACTCTCTGTTCCTTGTTGTCAGTCATCACAAACATCACACACACACTCTGTTCCTTGTTGTCAGCCATCACAAACATCACACACACACACTCTGTTCCTTGTTGTCAGCCATCACAAACATCACACAAACTCTCTGTTCCTCATTGTCAGCCATCACAAAAGAAAACAAACATCACACAAACTCTCTGTTCCTCATTGTCAGCCATCACAAACATCACACAAACTCTCTGTTCCTTGTTGTCAGCCATCACAAACATCACACACACACACTCTGTTCCTTGTTGTCAGCCATCACAAACATCACACACACACTCTGCTCCTTGTTGTCAACCATCACAAACATCACATAAACTCTCTGTTCCTCATTGTCAGCCATCACAAACATCAAACACACACTCTGTTCCTTGTTGTCAGCCATCACAAACATCACACACACACTCTGTTTCTTGTTGTCAGCCATCACAAACATCACACAAACTCTCTGTTCCTCATTGTCAGCCATCACAAAAGAAAACAAACATCACACAAACTCTCTGTTCCTCATTGTCAGCCATCACAAAAGAAAACAAACATCACACAAACTCTCTGTTCCTCATTGTCAGCCATCACAAACATCACACAAACACTCTGTTCCTTGTTGTCAGCCATCACAAACATCGTAGAATGTCACCTGCAGAGGCACACAAAAAGCTACCAAACAAACAAATACTTGGCACAGAATGATGGTACTAGGCAAACTGACATGGGAAACTATCCTAACATCAGCTAGCAGCTTGATGCTTAGATGCAATGTTAAACTCCCAGTTACTTTTAAGTCCCCTCTCTTGTGTGTTTACTGGAAGAACTTGTACAATCATGTCAGTAAATAAAAGTCAAACCTCTAATCTGTAGCAGTAACATATCACACACTTCGCTCTCTTCATATCAACATCATATTATGTACTTCACTTTGTGTAAGTCCATATCATATCATACATATGCCACAGTTTTAGAAACCCATCATTTCTTTGCATGCATTAGGAAAATGTCAAATGAAATGCACTGACTGTTACTGAAACTTCTGTATAGTCATCAACATTGAGCATAAAACACTGGCTCTATGTACAGACATGTTCTCTGCACAACCAAATGATATTTTAACAAGTAAAGAAGAAAAGGTCAACACTTGCTCTCATTTACAAACAAAACAAAACACCTGGCCTGGATAAATACTCAAGCTCCCCAGATAAGAGTTCAAATCCCACCAACCTGTAGGAGCTCTCATTACTATCATGGCCTCCTTTCATCTTTCAGGTAAAACTTTGTCAAAAAGAAAACAGCCAGGCTTGCACACAGTAAAATGATTGTGCGTGGGTCAAGCATCAATCACTTTTCATCTTTCAGAAAGATCAGATGCTTAATCCAAGACTAGACACAGTGTCCACTGCTGTTTGTGTATTCAAGCAATAATCAGTCTCTTATAAATGAAGAATCTAAGATCTTGTCCCATAACAGAGAATCTAAGGTCTTGTCCCATAACAGAGAACCTAAGGTCTTGTCCCATAACAGATAATCCAAGGTCTTGTCCCATAACAGATAATCCAAGGTCTTGTCCTATAACAGAGAATCCAAGGTCTCGTCTAATGAGACTCTCCAAGTTCTTATCCATTGAGAGAAAGATGAAAGGAAGCCTCTAGAAAGCAGGCATCACCCTCCCCCCACACACACACACACACAAGACACACTGTATTTCCAGCCTAAGCAGATGCACTCCCATAGAATGTCACCTGCAGAGGCACACAAAAAGCTACCAAACAAACAAATACTTGGCACAGAATGATGGTACTAGGCAAACTGACATGGGAAACTATCCTAACATCAGCTAGCAGCTTGATGCTTAGATGCAATGTTAAACTCCCAGTTACTTTTAAGTCCCCTCTCTTGTGTGTTTACTGGAAGAACTTGTACAATCATGTCAGTAAATAAAAGTCAAACCTCTAATCTGTAGCAGTAACATATCACACACTTCGCTCTCTTCATATCAACATCATATTATGTACTTCACTTTGTGTAAGTCCATATCATATCATACATATGCCACAGTTTTAGAAACCCATCATTTCTTTGCATGCATTAGGAAAATGTCAAATGAAATGCACTGACTGTTACTGAAACTTCTGTATAGTCATCAACATTGAGCATAAAACACTGGCTCTATGTACAGACATGTTCTCTGCACAACCAAATGATATTTTAACAAGTAAAGAAGAAAAGGTCAACACTTGCTCTCATTTACAAACAAAACAAAACACCTGGCCTGGATAAATACTCAAGCTCCCCAGATAAGAGTTCAAATCCCACCAACCTGTAGGAGCTCTCATTACTATCATGGCCTCCTTTCATCTTTCAGGTAAAACTTTGTCAAAAAGAAAACAGCCAGGCTTGCACACAGTAAAATGATTGTGCGTGGGTCAAGCATCAATCACTTTTCATCTTTCAGAAAGATCAGATGCTTAATCCAAGACTAGACACAGTGTCCACTGCTGTTTGTGTATTCAAGCAATAATCAGTCTCTTATAAATGAAGAATCTAAGATCTTGTCCCATAACAGAGAATCTAAGGTCTTGTCCCATAACAGAGAACCTAAGGTCTTGTCCCATAACAGATAATCCAAGGTCTTGTCCCATAACAGATAATCCAAGGTCTTGTCCTATAACAGAGAATCCAAGGTCTCGTCTAATGAGACTCTCCAAGTTCTTATCCATTGAGAGAAAGATGAAAGGAAGCCTCTAGAAAGCAGGCATCACCCTCCCCCCACACACACACACACACAAGACACACTGTATTTCCAGCCTAAGCAGATGCACTCCCATACAATGGCAAGTCTTCGCATGACAGCTGGCGGTTTAATTACATACACAAGATGAGTACATTGGCAACTATTCACATGACAGAGGGAGGTGGTTTAACAATACACACAAGATGAGTACAGTGACAAAAGTCTTCACATGACAGAAGGAGGTGGTTTAATGACACACATAAGATGAGTCTTCACATGACAGAAGGAGGTGGTTTAATGACACACATAAGATGAGTCTTCACATGACAGAAGGAGGTGGTTTAATGACACACATAAGATGACTAGAGTGACTAGTCTTCACATGACAGAGGGAGGTGGTTTAATGACACACACAAGATGCCTTGCGGTTAGGACAGGGAGTCCAAAGGCAAGTGGATTGTCCATACACAAACCGGCAGAAGGCAACGGGAAAACACTGTTGAACAATTATGCTTATTCAGAGTGATATAGATTTGTCATGAATGACGTTAATGGATGTTCCTCTGAAACAGCCTCGTCCGGTAGGGCAGCTCACAAGCCACAGGTTAGACCAGATCATCATCAAGCTACTGGTGGCAAAACTAACAAGTTCAAAGTAGCAACATGGAGTGTTAGAACTTTATTCCAGGCTGGAAAATTAGAAAATGTAATGAGGGAAATGGAAAGGATGAAGATCAACATATTAGGAATGAGTGAAGTTAGATGGACAGGTGCAGGGAAGATAAACTCTGATAAATATACAAAATATATCAGGAAGTGAGAAACATGAACGAGGAGTAGGAATAATATTTGACTAACAAAAAGCAAGGACAATTGTAGGATATTTGAACATCTCGGACCGAGTCCTGCTACCCCAACTGAAAGGACGACCAATAAACATAAATATTATACAAGTGTATGCTCCAACATCTGAAAGTTCTGAAGAAGATGTACAGCTATTTTATAATGACATAGAGACAGCACTAAAACACACAAAGTCACATGAAGTTACTATAGTCATGGGAGATTTTAATGCCAAAGTTGGTAAAGTAAGAACTTCAGACATCGTTGGTGACTATGGACTAGGGGAGAGGAATGACAGAGGTTGTAAATTAATTGAATGGGCAAGAATACACAGCATGGTTGTAGGAAACACCTGGTTTAAACAACATCCTCGAAGATTGGCAATTTGGTGCAGCCCAGACAAAAAGACTTTTAACCAGACAGACTACATATTAATCAACAAACGATTCCGCAATGCATTACTGACGACAAAAAACATGCCAGGAGCCGACTGCAATAGTGACCATGACCTACTCTGTGGAAAAAATTAGAATAAAGCTAAAGAAAGCATGCAGAAAAGTGAGAAACATCAAACTGAATACAGAACTCCTTAAAAATGACCAAGAACTGCGAGAACAATACAAAGTTATTATAACAAATAGATACAATGCAATAGCAAAGATAAATAGTATAGATGAACAATGGGAAATGTTAAGAGATTCTATCCACCAAACTGTTAAGGAGATAATACCACCGAAAAAAGAAGCCCCTAAAAATAAATGGATGACAGACGACATCTTAGGACTGATGGACAAGAGGAAGAGGAGTAAAAATAACCAAGAAAAATATAGGATAAAGAAATAAGACGCAAATGCAGAGAAGCAAAGGAAGTGTGGTTAAATGAACAGTGCAGACAAATAGAGGACTTTCATAATAAAGACAGCAAAAACATGCACAAACGAATTAATGAACTCACAGGCAGGAAGACAAAATATACCACAGGATGCCTGAAATCAAAAAAAGGTAAAATGTTAATGGGAAAAGAAGACAATGTAGACAGGTGGACAGAGTACATCGGTGAGCTATATAGGAGAAAGAGCAGAATTAACACCAGATACTGAAAAATGTGATGGACCACCAATACTTGAAGATGAAATCATAGATGCCATTAAACACATGAAGAAAGAAAAAGCGACTGGGCCTGATAATATAACAATAGAAGAAATAGAGGCACTAGAGGAGACAGGAATAAAAAGATTAACCAAGTTACTGAATGACATTTACAACAGTGGTTATATTTCCAGTGACCTGCTTAAAGCCACATTTATAGCACCACCAAAGAAACGAGGTGCAAAGGAATGTGATGACCACCAGACTATCAGCCTCTCATGTCACATAACGAGGCTACTTCTGAGAATCATTATGAGAAGAACAAGGAAAAAGATAAAAATGGAAATAGCAGATGAACAGTTTGGATTTGTTGAAGGAAAGGGAACACACAATGCCATTTATGCTTTACGAACACTAACAGAAAGAGCTTTAGAAGTACAGAAAGATCTCTACTTATGCTTCATTGATTACACCAAGGCATTCGACAAGGTGAAACATAATGAAATTATTAAAATGCTTGAAGACATCAGTTTAGACAGCAAAGACCTGAGCATTGTAAAACATCTATACTGGCACCAAGAAGCAGCAGTTCGAGTTGAAAATACAACTGGAAAATATCAACCTATAAAACAAGGGGTGCGACAAGGATGTGTACTATCTCCAGATCTTTTTTCTCTGTATAGCGAGAATATTCTAAGAACAATCATCACAGAACCAGGCATAAAAATTGGAGGATACAATATTAACAACCTTGGGTATGCTGACGACACAG
This sequence comes from Achatina immaculata, assembly GCA_009760885.1. Classification (NCBI taxonomy): domain Eukaryota; kingdom Metazoa; phylum Mollusca; class Gastropoda; order Stylommatophora; family Achatinidae; genus Lissachatina; species Lissachatina immaculata. The sequence goes on from CM019692.1 coordinate 42,000,402, forward strand.
TACTGATAGCTGAGAACCAACAAGACCTGCAGAATCTCTTAGATAAAGTCGCCAAAGAAAGTGAACAGAAAGGAATTACTTTGAAAGTCAAAAAGACAGAGACTATGGTTATATCCAAGAAACAGAATCCACCAACATTCAGTATAAAATTAAACGGAACCATTCAAAAGCAGGTGCAGAAATTCAAATACCTTGGAGCAGTAATAACTTCAGATGGGAAATGCAGAACAGAAATTAGGAACAGAATAGTTCAAGCAAAGACTGCACTTCAGAGAATGAGAAACATATTAGCCAACACATCCTTATCAATGAATGTTAGAAAACGACTCCTAAAATGCTATATTGAAACTATCTTGTTATATTGAGGTGAATCATGGACAATAAGCAAGTCTGCACAAAAATCATTGGAAGCAGCAGAAATGTGGTATATTAGAAGAATGTTGCGAATCCCCTGGACAGCAAAAATAACTAATGAAGAATGTAGGAGAAGAGCTGGAGAGACAAAAAAATCTTGTCAAAAAAATAAGAGACTGAGACAATGTACTTTCATAGGACATGCAATGAGAAGAGGGGGCACAGAAAATATAACAACAGGAAAAATAGAAGGAAGAAGATCAAGAGGAAGACTAAGAGAAATGATACTGGACAGTCTGACAGGATGGTGTGAGAGGAGATCACCAACTGAACTGATGGCCTGCATGAAGGATCGTGTACTCTGGAGAAGCATAATAGCCAATGCCAGATAGCACAACACCTGATGATGATGACAAGATGAGTACAATGATAAGTCTTCGCATGACAGAGGGAGGTGGTTTAACAACACACACAAGATGAGTACAGTGACAAGTTTTCACATGACAGAGGGAGGTGGTTTAATGACGCACACAAGATGAGTACAGTGACAAGTTTTCACATGACAGAGATGGTGGTTTAATGACACACACAAGATGAGTACAGTGACAAGTTTTCACATTACAGAGGGAAATGGTTTAAAGACACACACAAGATGAGTACAGTGACAAAGTTTTCACATGACAGAGGGACATGGTTTAATGACACACACAAGATGAGTACAGTGACAAGTTTTCACATTACAGAGGGAAATGGTTTAAAGACACACACAAGATGAGTACAGTGACAAAGTTTTCACATGACAGAGGGACATGGTTTAAAGACACACACAAGATGAGTACAGTGACAAAGTTTTCACATGACAGAGGGACGTGGTTTAAAGACACACACAAGATGAGTACAGTTACAAGTTTTCACATGACAGAGGGACATGGTTTAAAGACACACACAAGATGAGTACAGTTACAAGTTTTCACATGACAGAGGGACATGGTTTAAAGACACACACAAGATGAGTACAGTGACAAGTTTTCACATGACAGAGGGACATGGTTTAAAGACACACACAAGATGAGTACAGTTACAAGTTTTCACATGACAGAGGGACATGGTTTAAAGACACACACAAGATGAGTACAGTGACAAGTTTTCACATGACAGAGGGACATGGTTTAAAGACACACACAAGATGAGTACAGTTACAAGTTTTCACATGACAGAGGGACATGGTTTAAAGACACACACAAGATGAGTACAGTTACAAGTTTTCACATGACAGAGGGACATGGTTTAAAGACACACACAAGATGAGTACAGTTACAAGTTTTCACATGACAGAGGTTGTTTGATGAATAACATGGAATGATAATTACATCAATGTCATACACCAAAATTTATGTACATCCTGACCAATTATTACATAACATGCAGATGTAACAAGGAACTGACAAAAATAATGTATATTTATATCCTCTCTCATTTCTTAGTATATCTGGCATTTTATTCATAAAAACTTTGAAATCTGGAAAATGTAATAATCAACTAATCACCATTTCCCCTGTCATAAACCTTGAAATCTGGGAAATATAAAACAACCAATCATCATTTCCCCTATCTGGTAAATGTAAAATAACCAATAATCATTTCCCCTATCTGGGAAATGTAAAACAACCAATAATCATTTCCCCTATCTGGGAAATTTAAAACAACCAATAATCATTTCCCCTATCTGGGAAATGTAAAACAACCAATAATCATTTCCCCTATCTGGGAAATGTAAAACAACCAATAATCATTTCCCCTATCTGGGAAATGTAAAACAATTAATCACCTTTTTCCTTAACATAAAATCTTGAAACCTGGGTAATGTAATACAACTAAACATCATTCCCCCATCATAAAATCTTAAAATCTGGGAAATGTAAAAACAACCAATTAGCATTTTCCAATCATAAAATCTTAAAATCTGGGAAATGTAAAAACAACCAATTAGCATTTTCCAATCATAAAATCTTGAAATCTGGGAAATGTAAACAACTGATCATAATTACCAACCCCATGGCTACCAGCCTGACATGGTATAATGGTGTGACATGAGATACTAGTGTGGCATAGCATACTTGTGTGACATGAGATACTAGTGTGACATGAGATACTAGTGTGGCATCGCATACTGGTGTGACATGAGATACTAGTGTGGCATCGCATACTGGTGTGACATGATATACTAGTGTGACATCGCATACTGGTGTGGCATGAGATGCTGGTGTGGCATCGCATACTGGTGTGACATGAGATACTAGTGTGACATCGCATACTGGTGTGGCATGAGATACTGGTGTGGCATCGCATACTGGTGTGGCATGAGATACTAGTGTGACGTCTCATACTGGTGTGACATGAAATACTGGTGTGACATGAGATACTAGTGTGTCATGGCATACTGGTGTGACATGAAATACTGGTGTGGCATAGCATACTTATGTGACATGAGATACTAGTGTGGCATAGCATACTTATGTGACATGAGTTACTGGTGTGGCATAACTAGTATGGCATGGCATGTCATACTTGTGTGACATGGGATACTGGTGTGGAACAGCATACTTGCGTGACATGGGATACTGGTGTGGAACAGCATACTTGCGTGACATGGGATACTGGTGTGGAACAGCATACTTGCGTGACATGGGATACTGGTGTGGAACAGCATACTTGCGTGACATGGGATACTGGTGTGGAACAGCATACTTGCGTGACATGGGATACTGGTGTGGAGCAGCATACTTGCGTGACATGGGATACTGGTGTGGAACAGCATACTTGCGTGACATGGGATACTGGTGTGGAACAGCATACTTGCGTGACATGGGATACTGGTGTGGAACAGCATATGTGTGATATGGGATACTGGTTTGCTATGACATACTGTGAGAGTCTGCAAGTGTGGAAAACTTACAACAGGCTGTTGCAATCTTGTTCTGAGTATCCTGTATTGTAAAAATCTGATAATCACCACTATATAAGTGTTTGCTCTGTGTTGTTTTATAATCACTGTTATATAAATGTTTGTTCTGTGTGTTGTAAAAACCTGATAATCACTGTTATATACGTGTTTGTTCTGTGTTGTAAAAGTTTTATAATCACCATTATATAAATGTTTGATCTGTATGTTGTAAAAGACTGATAATCACCACTATATAAGAGATTTTATGAAAGTCTGACTGAAGTGTTAAAACAGATTTCATATATGTACACAGATATACAGTGGAGATAGTTTAATGAATATCAGATGATTAACTGTAACAACAGCATTCTTGTATGCACAACAGTGACTAAGAACAGCATTGCTTGTACACATGACAGTGACTAACAGCAGCATTGCTTGTACACATGATGGTGACTAACAACAGCATGGTTTGTATGCACAACAGTGACTAAGAACAGCATTGCTTGTACACATGACAGTGACTAAGAACAGCATTGCTTGTACACATGACAGTGACTAAGAACAGCATTGCTTGTACACATGACAGTGACTAACAACAGCATTGCTTGTACACATGACAGTGACTAAGAACAGCACTGCTTGTACACATGACAGTGACTAAGAACAGCATTGCTTGTACACATGATAGTGACTAAGAACAGCACTGCTTGTACACATGACAGTGACTAAGAACAGCATTGCTTGTACACATGACAGTGACTAAGAACAGCATTGCTTGTACACATGACAGTGACTAACAACAGCATTGCTTGTATGCATGACAGTGACTAAGAACAGCATTGCTTGTACAAACAACAGTGACTAACAGCATTGCTTGTACACACGACAGTGACTAACAACAGCATTGCTTGTACACATGATAGTGATTAACAACAGCATTGCTTGTACACATGATGCTGACTAACAACAGGATTGCTTGTACACATGACAGTGACTAAGAACAGCATTGTTTGTACACATGACAGTGACTAACAACAGCATTGCTTGTACACATGACAGTGACTAAGAACAGCATTGCTTGTATGCACAACAGTGACAAAGAACAGCATTGCTTGTACAAACAACAGTGACTAACAGCACTGCTTGTACACATGACAGTGACTAACACCAGCAGTGGTTGTACACATGGCAGTGACTAACAACAGCATTGCTTGTACACATGACAGTGACTAACAGCAGCATTGCTTGTACACATGACAGTGACTAAGAACAGCATTTCTTGTACGCATGACAGTGACTAAGAACAGCATTGCTTGTAACAGTGACTAACAACAGCATTGCTTGTACACATGACAGTGACTAACAACAGCATTGCTTGTATGCTCAACAGTTACTAATAACAGCATTGCTTGTATGCACAACAGTGACTAACATCAGCATTGCTTGTACACATGACAGTGACTAAGAACAGCATTGCTTGTACACACGACAGTGACTAACAACAGCATTGCTTGTACACATGATAGTGATTAACAACAGCATTGCTTGTACACATGATGCTGACTAACAACAGGATTGCTTGTACACATGACAGTGACTAAGAACAGCATTGTTTGTACACATGACAGTGACTAACAACAGCATTGCTTGTACACATGACAGTGACTAAGAACAGCATTGCTTGTATGCACAACAGTGACAAAGAACAGCATTGCTTGTACAAACAACAGTGACTAACAGCACTGCTTGTACACATGACAGTGACTAACACCAGCAGTGGTTGTACACATGGCAGTGACTAACAACAGCATTGCTTGTACACATGACAGTGACTAACAGCAGCATTGCTTGTACACATGACAGTGACTAAGAACAGCATTTCTTGTACGCATGACAGTGACTAAGAACAGCATTGCTTGTAACAGTGACTAACAACAGCATTGCTTGTACACATGACAGTGACTAACAACAGCATTGCTTGTATGCTCAACAGTTACTAATAACAGCATTGCTTGTATGCACAACAGTGACTAACATCAGCATTGCTTGTACACATGACAGTGACTAAGAACAGCACTGCTTGTACGCACAACAGTGACTAACAACATCATTGCTTGTATGCAGGACAGTGACTAAGAACAGCATTGCTTGTACGCACAACAGTGACTAACAACAGCATTGTTTGTACGCACAACAGTGACTAAGAATAGCATTGCTTGTATGCACAACAGTGACTAAGAACAGCATTGCTTGTATGCACAACAGTGACTAAGAACAGCATTGCTTGTACGCACAACAGTGACTAAGAACAGCATTGTTTGTACGCACAACAGTGACTAAGAACAGCACTACTTGTACGCACAACAGTGACTAAGAACAGCATTGCTTGTACGCACAACAGTGACTAAGAACAGCATTGCTTGTACGCACAACAGTGACTAAGAACAGGATTGCTTGTATGCACGATAGTGACTAAGAACAACTTTGCTTGTACACTTGACAGTGACATAAGTACAAGAATGACAATCTTTCATGTCTTGTACCTACAGCAGATCTATGATGATAATGAAGGTATAGCCCTGAACATTTTTTTTTCTTGCTCACCTCTATCAAAGATATTATACACCACTACATTATTACATAGCTTTATCTGATAAGTGAATACACCACTACATTATTACATAGCTTTATCTGATAAGTGAATGCACCACCACAGTATTACATATCTTAGCTTTATCTGATAAGTGAATACACCACTACATTATTACATATCTTAGCTTTATCTGATAAGTGAACACACCACTACAGTATTACATATCTTAGCTTTATCTGATACAGTCACATTAGAAATAATGATGTGTGTCATATCTGATATCTAAATACATCAGTGATAAGAAATGTTATGACAACTGTACTCATCTTAAGTTTGACATGGCCTGCCTTCAACATGCTGCTAAGGTCAGAAACTGGGTACCTAACAAACTGGTCAGTTTATGGCATGTCACTGATGGTGCTGTTGTGCCTGGTTTTCCTACCACCCACATCCTCCGCGGGACGAGACTCTATGGGACGAGCGGCAATGGACAGGGCGACCGTGCGATCAAAATCAATCATGGCATAGCTTTCTGTTTTTCTACACGGAGATTCTGGAATAGACACACAGCTCACTGGAGATGTGGGAGAACTGTTTCCAGTATTCCCTGCCCCGGCTGACCCGGCATCGTTGCTCTGATTCTTGTGCTCGATAACAATGTAGTTGACCTGGTGACATGAAGAAAGCTCAACATTCTAAAACAAAAATAAGACCTTCACAAATATCTCTCTCTCTCTCATTCTTTCTGGCCCCAAACTAAAACAAGATTTCTACCATATTCACTCATCATAGTATGTTAGTTACAAGTTCACTCATCATAGTATGTTATATCAAGTTCATTCATCATATTATGTTAGTTACAAGTTCACTCATCATAGTATGTTATTACAAGTTCATTCATCATATTATGTTAGTTACAAGTTCACTCATCATAGTATGTTAGTTACAAGTTCATTCATCATAGTATGTTAGTTACAAGTTCACTCATCATAGTATGTTATTACAAGTTCATTCATCATAGTATGTTAGTTACAAGTTCATTCATCATAGTATGTTATTACAAGTTCATTCATCATATTATGTTAGTTACAAGTTCACTCATCATAGTATGTTAGTTACAAGTTCACTCAACATAGTATGTTATTACAAGTTCATTCATCATATTATGTTAGTTACAAGTTCATTCATCATATTATGTTAGTTACAAGTTCACTCAACATAGTATGTTATTACAAGTTCATTCATCATATTATGTTAGTTACAAGTTCATTCATCATATTATGTTAGTTACAAGTTCACTCAACATAGTATGTTATTACAAGTTCATTCATCATATTATGTTAGTTACAAGTTCATTCATCATATTATGTTAGTTACAAGTTCACTCAACATAGTATGTTATTACAAGTTCATTCATCATATTATGTTAGTTACAAGTTCATTCATCATATTATGTTAGTTACAAGTTCACTGACAAAATAAATAAAGAAATAAGACATAAATGCAATAAAGCTAAGGAGGAGTGGCTAAATAAGAAATGCAGTGAAAAAGAGACACACCATCATGGAAACGCAGAGATATGTACAAACAAATAAAGGAGTTAACAAACAAAAGGGCATACCACAAGACTGGTTGCCTGAAGTCAAAGCAGGGGCATACAATAATGGACAGAGATGAAATAATGGCAAAATGGAGCGAATACATTAGAGAACTCTATTAGGACAATAGAAGTGAAATAGATATATGAAATAATAATGAAGGGCCTCACATATTAAAAGCAGAAGTGGAAGAAGCTATCAAACACATGAAGAACAACAAAGCACCAGGACCAGATAAAATCACCAAGGAAGAATTGGAAGCATTAGGAGAGATTGGCATAGAAATAATTACCAGATTGTTGAATGACATCTATAACAGTAACTATGTCCCATCAGACCCTTTGCAATCACTTTTTATTGCCCTAAGAAACAAAGTGTGGTTGAATGTGAAGGCCATTGAATCATTAGTCTTATGAGCCATGTTACCAAAATCCTGCTTCGTATTGTTATGAGAAGAGTCATGTGCAAAATAAAATCAGAAATCGCTGAAGAACAGTGCGGCTTCATCGAAGGAAAAGGTACAAGTAACGCCATATGTATAATAAGAACATTGATGGAGAGATCAATAGAAGTAAAGACGGACCTATACTAATGCTTAATAGACTACTGTAAAGCATTTGATAAAGTGAGACACACAGAAATTATAAGAATGCTGGAAGACATCAACATAGATGAGAAAGATCTGAAACTTATTAAAAACATATACTGGCAGCAATCAGCAGCAATGAGGGTTGAGAACCAAATAGAAGCATTCCAAGACATACAATTGGGGGTGAGACAAGGTTGTGTTTTATCTCCTGACCTCTTCTCCTTGTACAGCGAAAACATCATGAGAAATGCAGAGAACATACCAGGAACGTCAGTTGGCTAGTACAATCTTAATAACTTAAGATATGCGGATGACGCAGTCCTGACTGCTAAAAGTGAAGGAGAGCTACATGCTCTTCTGGAAATCGTGGTTTGTGAAAGTAAAAATAAAGGTCTCAGCCTGAACAAAAAGAAGACTGAAGTGATGGTCATCTCAAGAAAAGAATACCACCAAAAACGTAGCATCACCACTGATGGCACAAATCTGAAACAAGTTGACAGATTCAAGTACTTAGGAACGATTATAACAACTAATGGGAAATGTCACAACAGACATACTCAGGCCAAGTCAGCATTCCAGAAAATGAGAACATCTTGTGCAATAGATCCATATCAATGGAAACAAGATTCCAAGTACTTAAATGTTACATTGAGCCAATTTTGTTTTATGGATGTGAAGCACGGTCTATGAATAAGAGAATACAGCGAGAAATGGAGGCCATGGAGATGTGGTTTATAAGAAAGATGCTGAAGGTACCATGGACAGCCACCAATGAAGAAGTCTTAAGAGAGGCTGGAGTTAAAAAGCAAATTATACCAAAGATCAGAGGCAGACAAGCAAGATTTATGGGGCATTTTCTGAGAAGAGGAAAATTGGAACACACTGTGACAACTGGAAAAGCTGAAGGAAGAAGAGACAGAGGAAGACAGAGAGAGAAGTTACTGGATGGGCTGTCAGTGTGACTAAGAAGAAAGTCACCGGCGGATCTCATAATCAAGTCTAAAGACAGGGAATTGTGGAGAGAAATCATCGCTTATGCCACACGGCATGGCACTTGAATTGACAAGTTCATCCATCATATTAAGTTCACTCATCATATCCTCACGGAAAAAAGTAATTGTGCAATGCTTTAAAAAGCACCATGAATGTGCTCAGGTGATGACTGATATAACATTCGGCACACATTATGTTTGATTCTCCAATTACAGATAAAATGATAACTTTCAGGCAGTCACATGTCACAAAAAAGTGAAGAAAACTCACCTAATGTGGCTCACCACCCCAAGAAAAGAAAATCAGGGTTTAAATATCGTGTGTGTCCTCCTCGGGCAGTTATCACTGCTTGACACCGCCTTCTCATCGAACCAGTGACACGTTTTATCAATTGTTGAGGCATGTTATTCCATTCTTTCTGCAACACTTGGGCTAATTCTTGGCGGTTTCCAGAACGATTGTGTCGTCTTCGCAAGTTGCGGTCCAGTTTATCCCAAATGTGCTCGATAGGTGACACAACTGGTGGCCATGGCAAGACATTAATCTGATGCTGTTGAAAGTGGCTCCTGACAACACATGCGACATGTGGACGAGCGTTATCTTGCTGCAGTATCACACTGTGTCCATTAGCATACAGAAAAGGCATTACATGGTGCATAATGATTTCGTCCCTATATTGTAAACCTGTAAGGTTGCCATTGAGGAAGACTAGGTTTGTTCGGTCAGCATTGAAAATTCCTCCCCAAACCATTACACTGCCTCCTCTCCTTCTATCCACCTCTAGCACATAGTTATTCGCAAAGTGTTCTCCTCTATGCTTGTACATTAAAGCACGCCCATCATGACCTTGCAGACAGAGTCTGGATTCATCAGTGAAAAAGATCCATCTCCATTGATGATAGGGCCATGCCACATGGTGCCTGGCCCAGTTCAAGCAGGTCTGTCTGTGGCGAACTATCAGTACTGGTCTAACTGCAGGCCTATGAGGTAAGAGATTTACCTCTCTGAGTCTGTTCCTCACTGTCCTGCCCGACACTAGTCTTACACCTGGAATGTTGCAGGCAGTCCATGTTGCCTGGAGAAACCTGTTATGAGGTGCATAATGTGGATGTAGCGGTCTTGTGCAAGGGTGGTAACTCGTGGTCTACCGCTTCTATGGCGGTCAGCAATGGAACCATTTTGGTTAAAACGATTTTGAAGGCGTGATATTGTGTTTCTGTGAACATTAAAATGTTGAGATACTGCTGCTACTGTTGATCCATCAATTAACATCCCAACAGCTATTTCTCGCTGATGTTCGTTCAATCTTGGCATGGAAAAAAAAAGATGTTTATAGTGGAATTCCACTACTCCTTTCCTCAATGATTACGCAAAGAGATCTCTGAGAACAGAATTACACACGTACCCTCATTTTATCCATGGTTAGTAACCAATCATGGATCACTGCATGTGATTTCACTGGAGCTGTGGTTATCTCCCCATGAATAGTGCGATCAACTTTGTGCAGCATGGGGAAGTGGACAACACTCAGACAAAATTCTTGCCAAATTTGATTTCATTTCACTCATGACAATGTGATTGGTGCACTTGACACCACTGCACGCTTACTTTTTTCCGCGAGTATAATATGTTAGTTACAAGTTCACTCATCATAATATGTCAGTTAAAGTTCACTCATCATAATGTTAGTTACAAGTTCACACAGCATATTATATTAGTTACAAGTTCATTCATCATACTAAATTAGTCACAAGTTCACTCATATTAAGTTCATGGATTTCTTTAATTATGGTTTTGCTGTCATGACTTCTTTGATTTACTAAGAATATATTTCTCAGTGTCATGACTTCTTTGATTTACTAAGAATATATTTCTCAGTGTCATGACTTCTTTGATTTACTAAGAATGTAGTTCTCAGTGACATGACCTCTTTGATTTGCTCAGATTATGGTTCTCTGTTATGACTTCTTTGATTTAATTAGACTATAATTATCTGTGTCTTGACTTCATCATAAAACAAACAGCTGATGATATTCACTGAAAATCTTATGTAAAATATCTTCTATGTTTACTGAATGATGACCAAACTAGAAGAAAGTAAATGCAAAGAAACGAAACAGAAATGTGGCTCAATAAATTAGGAGAAAAATTCAACTTGTACCTGTTTAATAGGTCTTGGAACTCGATGCCCGTGCAGGGTCAAATTAGCATAATTATTGACAAGTTCATGACTTGGTGGAAGAAGAATTTCTTGACTAACAGGTGGAGCTGCGGCGGCCCCGCCTTCCTCTAATGCAAGATTGACATAGTTGGGGGATGTGTGGCCTTCTTCAGGTGGGATATCAGTCAGAAAGACATCAGAGTCGGCTGACTGAATGACAGAATCAGTGTCATGTGATGCTCCTGCTAAAATGTCATTTGGCATGGAGATACGATTTTCTGAAAGAAAGACACAAGTAAATAATTTACATGGAGATGTGATTATCTTGTTGAAAAACACATGTAAATGTTTTACATGGAGATGTGATTGTCTTGTTGAAAAACACATGTAAATATTTACATGGAGATGTGATTATCTTGTTGAAAAACACATGTAAATGTTTTACATGGAGATGTGATTGTCTTGTTGAAAAACACATGTAAATATTTACATGGAGATGTGATTGTCTTAGAGAATCTGTAATCCCCATGCTCCAGGCATTCCAATATGTGCTTTGCTTTCTGTTCCAACACACAGTGAAGCTGGTGCCTGCTGGTGGAGCCAGCCACATCAAACTTGACTCCTGCATGATCTGGGCAGTAGATCCATGTCAAACTTGTCTCCTGCATGATCTGGGCAGTAGATCCACATCAAACTTGACTCCTGCATGATCTGGGCAGTAGATCAATGTCAAACTTATCTCCTGCATGATCTGGGCAGTAGATCAATGTCAAACTTGACTCCTGCATGATCTGGGCAGTAGATCAATGTCAAACTTGACTCCTGCATGATCTGGGCAGAAGATTCATGTCAAACTTGACTCCTGCATGATCTGTGCAGTAGATCAATGTCAAACTTGACTCCTGCATGATCTGGGCAGTAGATCCATGTCAAACTTGACTCCTGCATGATCTGGGCAGAAGATCCATGTCAGACTTGACTCCTGCATGATCTGGGCAGAAGATCCATGTCAAACTTGACTCCTGCATGATCTGGGCAGTAGATCCATGTCAAACTTGACTCCTGCATGATCTGGGCAGTAGATCCATGTCAAACTTGATAACTGAGTGTCCAGTAGAAGCTAGACCCACTCCTACAGAAGAAATGTCTCTCAATTCTGCATGACATGTTTTGGGAGTCTGTCACAATGACCTCATGTGAGTCACCCTGCTCTACCAACTGGGAAATCCTACACCTCTCTTCTCTTGCTTGAAGTGCTGGTTGTATAGGCTCCTGATTTACTGTCAACCAGTTTGCTGTTGCAGTAGACAACATAGGCTCCTGATTTTACTGCCAACCAGTTTGCTGTTGCAGTAGACAACATAGGCTCCTGATTTTACTGCCAACCAGTTTGCTGTTGCAGTAGACAACATAGGCTCCTGATTTTACTGCCAACCAGTTTGCTGTTGCAGCCCCATCCACTTGTTATGCCTTATGCCACTGACTCATCTGTTGAGATCCCAGGGTCATGTGGTTTGGAGTGATGCTGAATCTGCTCCTACACCTGAACTTTTGTTTTACCCTCTTCATTATATTCTGCATATTTGACACTTCAGTGCATTCCACTTTAGATTGTAGACTGCTGACAGTGTCTCTTCTGCCTCTGCCATCCACAATCTCCCTCGCCTGATGCGCTTGCCTTTTTCTGAGTTCACCTCTGGTAGAAGGGGGTGGTTTGCCATACCTGCAAACCTGAGGTACGTCTTCACCTGCGCATACTTGCTCATATCCAGCAAGTAGCACATACTTGTGCCTTACTTTCATGCTGCTCATATCCAGCAAGTAGCACATACTTGTGCCTTACTTTCATGCTGCTCATATCCACCAAGTAGCACATACTTGTGCCTTACTTTCATGCTGCTCATATCCACCAAGTAGCACATACTTGTGCCTTACTTTCATGCTGCTCATATCCACCAAGTAGCACATACTTGTGCCTTACTTTCATGCTGCTCATATCCACCAAGTAGCACATACTTGTGCCTTACTTTCATGCTGCTCATATCCACCAAGTAGCACATACTTGTGCCTTACTTTCATGCTGCTTATATCCAGCAAGTAGCACACGGCTATGATCAGAGTGTCCTTGCTGCACCCCAGAACTGCTCTCATAGCCTCATTTTGGATTCTCTAAATCAAGTGTGTGGGAAGAATGAAAGATGGAGTGATGAAGGGCAGAATGTAAGACGGGGCTGCGTGCCCAATTCTTTACCCTTGAAAAATAAAGATTATTCATTCATTCATTCATTCATTCTTTCGAGTTTGATTATCTGAGTTGTGGATAAAGTCAGAAGAGCTAGGCCACACTCAACCACGGACAAACTAACATCTACATCAGAAAGAAGAGTGTCCGTCGTGGCAGACCACACCTGCCATGGTCTTCACTGCTCTGATCCCTTTCTTTGCTTTCTGAATGACCATGTCCACATGGTGGCTAAAAGAAAGTGTCCTGACAAATGCAATCCCCAGGTATTTCAAAATCTGCTCCCTCTCAGTATATCTGCTGTTGCACTGCACTGCTGGAAGGGTGGTCTATGCAGATCTGATGTTGGAAGGGTGGTCTTTGCAGATCTGATGTTGGAAGGTGGTCTTTGCAGATCTGTTATCTAATGAGCAGCACAGGATTTTGACCTTGGTGGGGTTTATCCCTGCGCTGTTGTCCTCACACCAACCACTGATATGGTCAGTGTTTTCCTGAATGTGGGCAAATATCCTCTGTCTGTAGTTTCCATGTACATATGTCAGGATGTCATCTGCATATGTGAGTATTCAGCCAGGGCATGTCTGTGCAGCTGTGCAATCCTGGCAGTGTATATGCAGAAAAGCACCGGTGACAGTGGAGAGCCTTGAGGTAGTCCTGGCACAATGTTCCTAGGCTCCAAGGTCTGTGATTTATATCACAGTGCCACAGTCTCTTTAGAAGCACTCTGGCTACCCACTGCACAATCCATGTGTCAATGACATATTTCCATCAAAAGGCATAGGAGAGTTGTGTAGTCAACTCTAAGGATTGTTGTGTAGTCAACTCTAAGGATTGTTGTGTAGTCAACTCTAAGGATTGTTGTGTAGTCAACTCTAAGGATTCTTGTGTAGTCAACTCTAAGGAGAGTTGTGTAGTCAACTCTAAGGATTGTTGTGTAGTCAACTCTAAGGATTGTTGTGTAGTCAACTCTAAGGATTGTTGTGTAGTCAACTCTGTTATAGGCATCCTCTAGACAGGTTCATCTTTATCAGGGTGTTGTCCACCACAGGTCCCTGAGCACTGTCAGTAAGACTGGGCCAAGTGCCTACTTCACTCTCCACAGTATACCAGTGAGTCAGCAGTCAGCTGCTCCAGGTGTGCAAGTAAGACTGGGCCAAGTGCCTACTTCACTCTCCACAGTATACCAGTGAGTCAGCAGTCAGCTGCTCCAGGTGTGCAAGTAAGACTGGGCCAAGTGCCTACTTCACTCTCCACAGTATATCAGTGAGTCAGCAGTCAGCTGCTCCAGGTGTGCAAGTATGACTGGGCCAAGTGCCTACTTCACTCTCCACAGTATATCAGTGAGTCAGCAGTCAGCTGCTCCAGGTGTGCAAGTAAGACTGGGCCAAGTGCCTACTTCACTCTCCACAGTATACCAGTGAGTCAGCAGTCAGCTGCTCCAGGTGTGCAAGTAAGACTGGGCCAAGTGCCTACTTCACTCTCCACAGTATATCAGTGAGTCAGCAGTCAGCTGCTCCAGGTGTGCAAGTAAGACTGGGCCAAGTGCCTACTTCACTCTCCACAGTATACCAGTGAGTCAGCAGTCAGCTGCTCCAGGTGTGCAAGTAAGACTGGGCCAAGTGCCTACTTCACTCTCCACAGTATACCAGTGAGTCAGCAGTCAGCTGCTCCAGGTGTGCAAGTAAGACTGGGCCAAGTGCCTACTTCACTCTCCACAGTATATCAGTGAGTCAGCAGTCAGCTGCTCCAGGTGTGCAAGTAAGACTGGGCCAAGTGCCTACTTCACTCTCCACAGTATATCAGTGAGTCAGCAGTCAGCTGCTCCAGGTGTGCAAGAAAGCTTTAGTTTTCTTCACTTGTTATATTTTTGTTACTGCCATAGATAGTAACAATACTTCATATGCTGCCACTCCGAGTTTTAGAAAAAGACACAAGTAAACATTTTACATGGAGATGTGACTGTCTTAGAGAAAGACGCAATACATCATACAAAACTGTACTTACAGGTCTACAAGCCACCCCCTCTATGTGAAGAACCAGCTCACTACAACTATCCTCATACAAAACTCTACTGATAGGTCTACAAGCCACCCCCCCCCCCCCATGTGAAGAACCAGCTCACTACAACTATCCTCATACAAAACTGTAATTACAGGTCTACAGTGAGAGAGAGAGAGAACACTGTTCAGTCACTGGGGTGTAAGCACTTGACTACAGAGAGAGAGAGAACACTGTTTAGTCACTGGGGTGTAAGCACTTGACTACAGAGAGAGAGAGAACACTGTTTAGTCACTGGGGTGTAAGCACTTGACTACAGAGAGAGAGAGAGAACACTGTTTAGTCACTGGGGTGTAAGCACTTGACTACAGAGAGAGAGAGAACACTGTTTAGTCACTGGGGTGTAAGCACTTGACTACAGAGAGAGAGAGAGAACACTGTTTAGTCACTGGGGTGTAAGCACTTGACTACAGAGAGAGAGAGAACACTGTTTAGTCACTGGGGTGTAAGCACTTGACTACAGAGAGAGAGAGAACACTGTTTAGTCACTGGGGTGTAAGCACTTGACTACAGAGAGAGAGAGAGAACACTGTTTAGTCACTGGGGTGTAAGCACTTGACTACAGAGAGAGAGAGAGAGAACACTGTTTAGTCACTGGGGTGTAAGCACTTGACTACAGAGAGAGAGAGAGAGAGAACACTGTTCAGTCACTGGGGTGTAAGCACTTGACTACAGAGAGAGAGAGAGAACACTGTTCAGTCACTGGGGTGTAAGCACTTGACTACAGAGAGAGAGAGAGAGAGAACACTGTTTAGTCACTGGGGTGTAAGCACTTGACTACAGAGAGAGAGAGAGGAGAGAGAGAGAGAGAACACTGTTTAGTCACTGGGGTGTAAGCACTTGACTACAGAGAGAGAGAGGAGAGAGAGAACACTGTTCAGTCACTGGGGTGTAAGCACTTGACTAAAGAGAGGGGAGAACACTGTTTAGTCACTGGAGTGTAAGCACTTGACTACAGGGAGAGAGAGAGAACACTGTTTAGTCACTGGGGTGTAAGCACTTGACTACAGAGAGAGAGAACACTGTTTAGTCACTGGGGTGTAAGCACTTTACTACACAGAGAGAGAGAGAGAGAGAGAACACTGTTTAGTCACTGGGGTGTAAGCACTTGACTACAGAGAGAGAGAACACTGTTTAGTCACTGGGGTGTAAGCACTTTACTACACAGAGAGAGAGAGAGAGAGAGAACACTGTTTAGTCACTGGGGTGTAACCACTTGACTACAGAGAGAGAGAACACTGTTTAGTCACTGGGGTGTAAGCACTTGACTACAGAGAGAGAGAGAGAACACTGTTTAGTCACTGGGGTGTAAGCACTTGACTACAGAGAGAGAGAGAGAGAGAACACTGTTCAGTCACTGGGGTGTAAGCACTTGACTACAGAGAGAGAGAGAGAACACTGTTCAGTCACTGGGGTGTAAGCACTTGACTACAGAGAGAGAGAGAGAGAGAACACTGTTTAGTCACTGGGGTGTAAGCACTTGACTACAGAGAGAGAGAGAGAGAGAACACTGTTTAGTCACTGGGGTGTAAGCACTTGACTACAGAGAGAGAGAGAGAGAGAGAACACTGTTCAGTCACTGGGGTGTAAGCACTTGACTAAAGAGAGGGGAGAACACTGTTTAGTCACTGGAGTGTAAGCACTTGACTACAGGGAGAGAGAGAGAACACTGTTTAGTCACTGGGGTGTAAGCACTTGACTACAGAGAGAGAGAACACTGTTTAGTCACTGGGGTGTAAGCACTTTACTACACAGAGAGAGAGAGAGAGAGAGAACACTGTTTAGTCACTGGGGTGTAAGCACTTGACTACAGAGAGAGAGAACACTGTTTAGTCACTGGGGTGTAAGCACTTTACTACACAGAGAGAGAGAGAGAGAGAGAACACTGTTTAGTCACTGGGGTGTAACCACTTGACTACAGAGAGAGAGAACACTGTTTAGTCACTGGGGTGTAAGCACCTGACTACAGAGAGAGAGAGAGAACACTGTTCAGTCACTGGGGTGTAAGCACTTTACTACACAGAGAGAGAGAGAGAGAACACTGTTTAGTCACTGGGGTGTAAGCACTTGACTACAGAGAGAGAGAACACTGTTTAGTCACTGGGGTGTAAGCACTTTACTACACAGAGAGAGAGAAAGAGAACACTGTTTAGTCACTGGGGTGTAAGCACTTGACTACAGAGAGAGAGAACACTGTTTAGTCACTGAGGTGTAAGCACTTGACTACAGAGAGAGAGAGAGAGAGAGAACATTGTTTAGTCACTGGGTTGTAAGCACTTGACTACAGAGAGAGAGAGAACACTGTTTAGTCACTGGGGTGTAACCACTTGACTACAGAGAGAGAGAACACTGTTTAGTCACTGGGGTGTAAGCACCTGACTACAGAGAGAGAGAGAGAACACTGTTTAGTCACTGGGGTGTAAGCACTTGACTACAGAGAGAGAGAGAGAGAGAGAGAGAGAACACTGTTTAGTCACTGGGGTGTAAGCACTTGACTACAGAGAGAACACTGTTTAGTCACTGGGGTGTAAGCACTTGACTACAGAGAGAGAGAACACTGTTTAGTCACTAGGGTGTAAGCACTTGACTACAGAGAGAGAGAACACTGTTTAGTCACTGGGGTGTAAGCACTTTACTACACAGAGTGAGAGAGAGAACACTGTTTAGTCACTGGGGTGTAAGCACTTGACTACAGAGAGAGAACACTGTTTAGTCACTGGGGTGTAAGCACTTGACTACAGAGACAGAGAGAGAACACTGTTTAGTCACTGGGGTGTAAACACTTGACTACAGAGAGAAAGCTGTTAAGTCAATGGAGTGTAAACACATGACTACAGAGAGAGAGAGAGAGAACACTGTTCAGTCAATGGAGTGTAAACACATGACTACAGAGAGAGAGAGAGAGAGAGAGAGAACGCTGTTCAGTCAATGGAGTTTAAACACATGACTACAGAGAGAGAGAACACTGTTAAGTCAATGGAGTGTAAACACTTGACTACAGAGAGAGAGAGAGAACACTGTTCAGTCACTGGGGTGTAAGCACTGACTACAGAGAGAGAGAGAGAAACACTGTTCAGTCAATGGAGTGTAAACACATGACTACAGAGAGAGAGAGAGAAACACTGTTCAGTCAATGGAGTGTAAACACTTGATTACAGAGTTGAGAGAGAGAGAACACTATTCAGTCAATGGAGTGTAAACACATGACTACAGAGAGAGAGAGAGAAACACTGTTCAGTCAATGGAGTGTAAACACATGACTACAGAGAGAGAGAGAGAAACACTGTTCAGTCAATGGAGTGTAAACACTTGACTGCATCTTTTTTGTCCCCTCAACACAGAGTATATGAGGAAAGAGACAAGAAAGGCGTCTTCTGTTATAAGAAAATCAACAAAGACTGAAGTATAGTTGAAACCGTTTAATGTCACACTGTCAGGACAGTCAAAATGTGATGACAATAAGCAGAGTTGACATAAACAGGAGTCCATTAAAAAAGGATTTAACTGGGCCATTGTGTGTGTGTGTGTCCTTCCATTTCACATTTGCTAGATTAAACACATAACAAACAGCCAAAGCTATCATCATCAGACACAATATGTACTAATCACAAAATATATTAGTCACAAAAAATTGCGTTGTGTAGTGATAACTGGTCTATTAATTTAAAAAAGTCATTTAAACACAACAGAGCACTAAAAATGTCCTGCGTCACATCAGGCATACTGTAAATGAATGAGTGCACAGTCTCAAATGCACTTACAAACTGTTCTTTGGTAGGTGTAGGTGTCTGGTTTGTAGACTCACTGACGTCATCAGCACTATCCTCAACGTCGCTGTCTACCTTGGTTTTACTGCAACTAGCGACGATCTCTTCGACTGAATACATTTCTGTTGATAGCAAGCCATCATCAGCTGAAACGAACTGATTAAATGTGACACTTCCATCAGAAACTGCTGCCCACTCTTCATCTGTGATCAAGTCCAGGGGAACGTCACAAATATTGTCAGCATTTGTATTGACCACTGGCTCGGGCAAGAAAGTAAACTGTAATTTATGAAAGCAGTTCACAATCCTTGACTGACTGACGCTATTCCATGCCGCATGCATAAAATTAATCACTGTCTTGATGTCGATCTCAGTGACACATTTTTGTTCCACAGCATAGAGCACATTACACACTGTTCGCTTTCTGTACTGTTGCTTGAAGGCGTAAATGATACCTTGGTCACAAGGCTGCAGCATGCTGGTTGTGTTCTTATATCTTATATCCTTCCCATGCCGTTAAACATCACAGAGGGGTCACAAAGTAGTTCACCAATTTTTCCTTTCTTCGCCGAGCCTTTCAACTTCATCAAGGGATTTCATGCTTATTAATTTGGCCTCTCTTAACAATGTCCTCTTTAGAGTTTCACGCGGTCTGCCTCTTTTTCTCTGGCCTGTTGTGTTCCACTTTATAGCTTGTTTTGAGATTCTCTGTTTCTTCTCATCAAGTGACCAACATACGTCCATCTCCTTTTCCTGATCACCCATGAGACTGGTTGTTGTTCAGTCATCTGTTTTATCTCTGCATTGTTCTTGAATTTGTTCCACTTGATGCCGAGTATTTTCCTTAGGCATTTGTTTTCAAAAGAGTCTAATTTCTTGTCTATTTCTTTAGTTGTTTTCCAGCTTTCAATGCATAAATAAGGGTGTATATTACATTTGAACTGAATAGTCTTAACTTGGTTTTTGTGCTTATAACTTTTAAACACCATATGTTCTCAAGATTTTTGAAGATCGATGGTGCTTTTGCAATTCTAATTCTAACCTCCTTTCTGGTGTCACCATCCTGGTCTATTTAGCTGCCAAGGTATGCAAACTGATTGACTTCTTCAATATCTGTCCCTTCTACATGTATTTTTCCATTTTGATTAATGGGAAGTTTCATTATTTTTGTTTTGTCCTTGTTAATTTCAAGTCCTATTTTGCTAGCCAGTGAAGACAGAATATCTGTTTTTTCTTGCATGGAATTCACACTGTTTCTGATAAGAGTTATGTCATCAGCAAAATCAAGATCTTCTAGTTGGGTACCATGTACCCAGTCAATACCTGTGTTACATGTGTAGCATTTTTTCATTATAAAGTCTATTGTAATTCCAAAAAGCAAAGGAGACAGTATACATCCTTGTTTCAAGCATGTTTCAATCTGGAACCATTCATTCATCCCTTCTTCTGTCTTGACTGCACAAACATATCCATTGTAGAAGTCCTTAATGATGTTGACAATTTTAGATGGTATGCTTTATAGACTTAAAATTCTCCATAATGAATCTCTGTGTATGCTATCAAATGCCTTTTTAAAGTCTATGAAGTTCAGTATTAATAGTTTCTGCTTTTCAATATTTTCTTCAAGTATTATTCTTAGAGTACAGATCTGGTCGAGACAGCTTCTCCCTTTTCGAAATCTTGCTTGTTCTTCTCTCATTGCGGTATCCACTATATCTTTAAGTCTATTCAAAATGACCTTGCAAAATACTTTTGACACAACTGATATTAAGGTTACTCCTCTCCAATTGTTACAGTCACTAAGGTTGCCTTTTTTTTGGTATTTCAACAATGATTCCTTTTTTCCATTTAAAAGGGAACTTTTCTTCTTTCCAAATCATATTAAACATTCTCTGTAGTTGTCTCATATTGTCACTACTGATAGCTTTTAACATTTTGGGCAGCTTTGTTGTTAGCTATTAAATTCACTACTGTTTCAGTTTCATGCAATGTAATTTCATCTAGGTTGACATTTAGTTGTGGGGCTGGTAAGCTGGTTTCAAGGTTTATCACTTCTTTTGGGTGTGGTTGATTAAGTATTTCTTGGAAGTGTTCAGCCCATCTTTGCTTTTGGTCTTTACTTGATGTTAATAGTGTTCCAGTTTTGCTAAGTATTGGTCTTTCTTTAGATGTATAGTACCTGTTAGCCTCTTTTGTATGTTATATAATTTTTGCTGTCTCCTGTTTTTGCTGCTTTCTCTGCCTCTTTCACCATATTGTCTATGTATTCTCTTTTCTGAACTTTTTACTTTCCTGTCTATTTCTTTTTATGTTGTTTTCGCCAGATCTTTTCCAAGATCTGTTATTACATTCAGCATGGCTAATTTGGCTGCTCGTCTTTCATGTATGTACTTCCATGTGTTTTCTGATATCCATGCTTTTCTATTTGGTTTTTTCAGTCCAGTGCTTGCTTTTGGTACTGTGATTATGGCTGTGCTGTAAGAATTCCATAATTCATCTATACCTAACTTCCTCTACTTCACTGGGTGTTGTGGAATGATTACCAAGTTCCTGATTTAAATTACTGTTAGTATTCTCTTCTTGTAAGCTGTGGCTGTTTATCTTTCTGTGTACTGATTTTCTGTGTTGACTTTTCAATTTTAGTTTTATTTTCCCTATGCACAGGTTGTGATCACCATTAACATCCACACCCCTATAAGCCCTTACATCTATCAGAGATGTTCTGCATTGCTTTCTAATACAAAAACGATCTATCTGGTTTCTAGTTCTATCATCTAGAGATATCCAAGTTGTTTTATGTATCTCTTAGTGTGGAAATATTGTGCCTCCATTGACCATGCCCTCTGTTAGACATATTTCAATTAATCTTTCTCCGTTCTGGTTGTGTTAGGTGGCAGGAAAACAAGCTTCAAAGCCATCAGATTGGTGACGTCAGTGCGTGCCGGACAGTTGTCAATGAACAACAAAACTTTTCTGTTCAATCGGCTCATTTTGTTGCAAAAGAAAGTATCCAGTCCTCAAACAGTTCACTTGTCATCCAAGCACGCTGGTTGGCCTTGCAAGTGATGGGCGGACTCTTTATGTTCTTGAAGCACTGCGGATTTCATGACTTTCCGATAACAAGGAGTGGGGTCTTCTCAGTGCCATACATGTTACAGCACACGACAGCCGTTAAATGATCTTTAGAACATATTGTCACCGTGGGACATCTCATCATGAAAGCACAAAGTCCTGTTCAGCAGCAGTTAAAACACGCCTGATCATCCATGTTAAAAATGTCATCGGGGTGGCAGCATCCAGAAATTTTGGCAAGCAAATCATTAACGACATCGGCATTAATTTGGACTGCTTCATCTGAAGCGACCTCAAATGTTATGTTGTGGCATTTCTTAAAGCGCTCAAGAAAGTCATTCGAACACTTCCAGTCAGTCATATCCATTTCTTTCGCAAAACAGTCTGCGATTTCTGCCAGCACAGGATTGCACACAGGCAACTGTGCAGAATGTGTCTGTTTGGATCATTTCAGCAGAGCACACTCAATATCCATGTAGGAACTCGCACACCTTTGCTTACCTAACTAATGATGAGTGAAAGTCTCGTTCAATTTTGTCTCAGTTTTTAACAAGTTTCGATACAGTTGAAACGTCAATTTCAAATGCATCCACCATGTCCTTTCTTGTAACTTTTTCATCAACTTACTTCAGAATATCCGTTTTACTGTTCATTTTTCAGATCAACACGTTTGCGTTTAGTAGCCATTATCTATCACAATAAGAACCAGAGAGAAGTTCCTGGCTATATGATTCACAGTACACTATTTGAGTCACGTTGCCAATTTAACACTGCCCACATTTTTATAAAGAAGCCAATGACCAAAAAAAGCCAGATTTTAATCACGAATGGACAGCAGTGGTAAGCCTTTCATTCACATCACGTGAGTTTCGATGCCCACATGTTCAAAAGGTTGATGCAGCAATTACTCAGTGATCAAACGGCCGGCCCCTTCTTTGATGGATCGAGAAGTTGATAACACTTTTTGAGACATTTGTAGCTTGTACTGGCCCAGTCTGTGATACAAAGCAGGGTCTTTAGCTCCTCTGGGTGCAAAAATACCATGACATTAATTGATTTGTGACAATAAGTGGGGTGATATTAACAGGAGTAAAGCCCATTAATTACTTATGGGAGTTGGCCGGGAATACAAATTTATGTGACAACATCCAGGTGTTGACATAAAGCGATGTGATATTAAGTGGGTTCGACTGTACTTGGCAGCATTTAATTCTTATATTCATTATTATCAAGTGAATGTGCTTTGTTTAAATATCATTTGTATCAGTTTTTGTTACTCATATATGCACAAACTGTAAATAATTTGCTTAGTGTTATGAGTCAGCCAACATGCCTTTGTGATACCAAAACACAGCAGCCATCACTCCGCCAAAAGAATTTCCTGGTTCATGGCGAGTCTGCATGCTTCCATTCCACGCTCGCACATTTTGATTCTGGGTTGCTATGGTGAACCCATGTCTTGTTGCTGGTGACAACGTGTTCCCAGATATTTTGGCTAAGAATGCCATAATGCTGCAGGAATGACGGGGCACATGCTATACTCTATGCCTTGTGGTTCTCAGAATGGGCTAGCAGGGCCTGTCGTTCACCCACCTTATCAAATCTCAAGTGCATAATCACTTTAGACGCTGTTCCACATAACAGACTAGTCATGCATCAGTTTGTTCAAAGTTGCTAAGCTGTTCTCCAATACAGCATGTCTGATGCACATTTTGTTTGCTGTTGTACCTGCTGTCATGGTTCTGCCATTCCATACTATGTCGCTGGTTGTCAGTCACCCAATTTGAAATTCTGTACACCATTAAGCCACACGCTGTCGACTCATCATGCTGTCTCCACATGATGAAGAATTTCTGCAGCTGGCACCTGCTTCACGTTCACAAATCGTATCACAATACAAACCTCCTTTTTTAATCACTGTTCCAATCAACCTTCCATCTTTAACTGACAGATACCGTCTAGATAATGCTGACATCTGATATGGCATTGCCAAATGACAAATGTGGAAAATGTGCAACCATGCCCATTAGTTCAACATAACTTTATGGATGTTACATGCCTTACAGACTTACTTTTGGGATGTCCCTTGTTGATGTTTTAGAAACGGTTAGATCTGACTACTTACACAAATTTTAGAAAAAGGACAGCTCCATGACCATATGAGTACATACATGACATATTTTAGAACAAGGGCAGCTCCATGAACATATGAGTACATACATGTACATATGAGTACATACATGAACATATGAGTACAAACATGAACATATGAGTACATGAACAAGCTCTCATTTTAAAAAATACTCAAACTGCACTCAAATGGCAGCACTGAAGAGCAGCATGTCTGTGTGAAATTTTGTTTCAAACTTGGAAAGAGTTACACAAACATTTTAACTTTTGTTTTTGAACAAGATGCTCCTTGTTAGAGCATATGAGAAAAGGGCAGACCTTCAATGAAATTTTCATCATATCTGCTTGAAAGAAACTGTTTTCAAACAACTGAAAATACAAAATAAAATGTAGAGGTTGATTAAGAATTATTTCCAAAAGAGGCTATAATGAGTTCTCCCAGAAGTGGAAAAGATGTGGTTAGCAGTGTTCAACTGCTACAGGAAAATATCTTTGTTGTGTAACTGCTACAGGAAACTATCTTCAAAGGGGATCTATTTTTATTTATAATAATTTTTTACTGATAAACTTTCATGATGTCAGCCCAGTTTCTTTCTGATCAAATCTTCTATTTCAGAACAAGGATAATGTTTTCTTTTATTTTAGAAGAAGGATGAATTTCCTCCTCATAGAAATTCTAACCAGGTGTGACAGAGAATTCAAATCTGTACCGCTAATAAACAGACTAACTAACTGTTGAGCACCAGGAGCATGTGCACGATGTAGCCCTCTTGTCCGGGACCCCCCCAGCCTGCTGAAGACGGAGTGTGTTGGCTGCGGCGCAGTACCCGGGTAAAACAGGACACACACGCATTTACAAGGTTAGGAAATACAAAGACATCAGCAAACCATCCTCTTCCGCCTAATGACAGGCCACTACAGACTACTAAGCCACCTACATCAACTTAAAATGTCTCACACAGACGAGTGTCCATGTGGCAGTGGAGTCCACACTCCAGAACATATCCTTCAAGAGTGCCCAAACCATGCAGACCTGAGGCATGAGACACAGCCAGAGGACACAAGCTTTGGGGCTCCTATCAGGATCTGGAGAGGACTGAGGTTTTTGCCATGTTGACAGGGATCAGGATCTGATGTGACCAACAACCTCGAACGCAGAAGAAGGATAATGTTTTATTCTATTTCAGACCAAGGATAACGTTTTCTTCTATTTCAGAACAAGGATAATATTTTTTTATTTTTCTCTCTGAGCTGTGCTATCTAAGATCTGAATATATGATACAAGATACATATTCCAGAACATGAAAGCAAAAAGACAAAAAAAACACGTACGCTCTGCAGCATGGCCTCCAGACAGCAAACTGTGCTGCGAGAGACGATTAGAAAGATTTGGTCTCCCTGCTGCTCTTACACCACCACTGTGATGTGCAGACTGTCCTGTCTCGTCTAGAAGGTTCTCCATGCTTGACTGACTCAAATTCCCATCTGGCATACACAGCTCTGCATAGTTCACCTACAAAATGACACAGAACCAGGCCTGTTCTTAAACAGAAGATAACTATCACACCTGATAAAAGCACAACTGTGACAGTGACTGCTGTAAAGCTGGCATTAGTACAAGAGGCTCACAAGGAGGCTGCAGTTTTACAAAACTAGAAAAGGGGAGGGAGGAAGAGAAGTTAGAAATAGGAGGTAAGAAAGAACAGTAAAATACAACACAAACAACAATCCAATATATTGGCAAATTATGTCTTTATCAGGGACAAGAGAAAAGACAGGACAAACATAATATATTCTTGTCCTCATCCAATGTCTTTTTTTTCTGGTGCTGTTCTATGAGGAGGAAGTGAAAAGTCCAATAAAAAAGGGAATGGCCGAGAGCCATGTATTCCACGTACTCACGCTCGGCACATCAGTTCTCAAGCTTCCTTAACATACACAGAAAAGACACCAGAAAAGACACAACAAACATAATATATCACTAAAATATGGCTGCTCTATTACTGTTATCACTTCCAAATCCTTTGAAAATTTTCTTATTTTCAAACATTTTTTAAGGTTGGGAAACAGGAAAAAGTTCATGGTGGCTCAGAATTCCACACTTGGAAAATTTCACATCTTTTGTTGATATGTCTCTATCACTGATCTAAAAATAAAAAAGTAAAAAATTAGCACTATGATCCTGCAAAGTTGCACTTTACATTAAAAAATAATGCTCTTTCTAGCTACAGTGACAAAATTAACACTCAGATTTTAGGACGTGGGTCAGGCCAATAACTTTTCAGCTTCCCTTCACAGTTTATAGCCAGCCCCAGCCAATGCTTGGCTGTCTCTCTCACTCCTCACATCTCCGCTTCTATCTGTGGCCGCAGTCTGGACTCTTATGCCTTCTCACAAAGTAGATTGCAGGTAAGCTTTTTTTTTGCATGAATTTATGTTTGTCTTGTTTTTTTCTACCGTCCTTGGTAAAGACACATTTTCCAAAATGCTGGGCTGTTTTTTATAAGCATTTCACTGCCTTCGCCCCTTCTCCTGTCAGTTTGAACAGTTCTGCTATGAGAAGGCCAGGAGCTGGACTTGACTGTCAGAGGCTATTTGAGATGCACGCCTTGGAGACATTTCATTGGAGTTGAGAGCGTATCCCCTACCACACCTCTGGCCAACAGTCCTTAGAACTACCACTTCTCAAGATATGTAAGACAATGTCCTCATATTTTCATCTTTTAACTACAAGAACTGATAACAATGTCCTCATATTTTCATCTTCTAACTACAAGAACTGATAACAATGTCCTCATATTTTCATCTTCTAACTACAAGAACTGATAACAATGTCCTCATATTTTCATCTTCTAACTACAAGAACTGATAACAATGTCCTCATATTCTAACTACAAGAACTGATAACAATGTCCTCATCTTCTAACTACAAGAACTGATAACAATGTCCTCATATTCTAACTACAAGAACTGATAACAATGTCCTCATATTCTAACTACAAGAACTGATAACAACGTCCTGATATTCTCATCTTCTAGCTACAAGAACTGATAAAAATGTCCTCATATTCTCATCTCCTTATGGTCTCACTCCAAGCACTGATAACAATCTCCTGATAACAAGCACTGATAACAATCTCCTATTATTCAGTTTTATTTTTACAACTGCTCACCTGGGAACTGCCTGTAATCTCAACACCAGGTGGATTGTGTAAGAAGTCTATCAGGGCAGCTGTTTCATCTATAACAAATGCTCCACTGACTGGACGAGTGGTGCCTGAATTGACATACTCATGGCCCCCCTCCCCCATCAAAACCCCATTGACATACAAGTGTGAACTATCCTTTCTTCCAGCTGAACCATTTTGCTGCTGTTCTACTCCTTGTGGCAAAACCACCCCGTAAGTTGCGTGTTCCCTTGCTTGACTCTCAGTCAAAGCTGCTGTTGGTTGTCTGGAAGAAGACATCAGATACATGAACTAGATAACACATGTAGATCACACAAGTGATGTAGTTATAACATGTATATCAGATAACTAAAGTAGATTAAACATGTAGATCACACAACTGAGGTAGATAACACATGTAAATCAGATAACTATAATATATAAAGCATGTAGACAAGATAACTAAATTAGATAAAGCATGCAGATCTATCCATGAAGTAGACTGAACATGGAAATCAGATATATTAAACATGTAGATCAGACAACTGAAGTAGATTTCATATGAAGATCTGAATTAGATTAAATGTATAGATCAGAAAACTAAAGTAGATCAAACATGTAAATCAGACAACCAAAGTAGATTAAACATATAAATCAAACAAATGAATTAAACATGTAGATCAGACAACTGAATTAAACATATAGATCAGACATCTGAAGTTACTCTTATAATATACCTGCTGCTGTATGATAAAAAAACTGTGATTACATCACATATACCTGCTGCTGTATGATAAAGAAAACTGTGATCACATCACATATCATATACCTGCTGCTGTATGATAAAGAAAACTGTGATCACATCACATATCATATACCTGCTGCTGTATGATAAAGAAAACTGTGACCACATCACATATCATACACCTGCCACTGTGTGATAAAGAAAACTGTGAGTACATCACATATACCTGCTGCTGTATGATAAAAAAACTGTGATTACATCACATATCATATACCTGCCAGTGTGTGACAGAGGAACAGCATGGTTATGGCTGAGTTGCTGTCCTCTTTGATCCTCCTCTCCAGCCCTCTGTATACTCTCCTGTACCAGGCTAAACAATTCTGCTGCATGAGCACACTTAAATGCATAAATTCCTGGGCCCATAATGCATCTTCTTCCACTTTCAAAGGAGAAGAGTTCTGCATAACATGTATATCAGATAACTAAAGTAGATTAAACATGTAGATCACACAACTGAGGTAGATAACACATGTAAATCAGATAACTATAATATATAAAGCATGTAGACAAGATAACTAAATTAGATAAAGCATGCAGATCTATCCATGAAGTAGACTGAACATGGAAATCAGATATATTAAACATGTAGATCAGACAACTGAAGTAGATTTCATATGAAGATCTGAATTAGATTAAATGTATAGATCAGAAAACTAAAGTAGATCAAACATGTAAATCAGACAACCAAAGTAGATTAAACATATAAATCAAACAAATGAATTAAACATGTAGATCAGACAACTGAATTAAACATATAGATCAGACATCTGAAGTTACTCTTATAATATACCTGCTGCTGTATGATAAAAAAACTGTGATTACATCACATATACCTGCTGCTGTATGATAAAGAAAACTGTGATCACATCACATATCATATACCTGCTGCTGTATGATAAAGAAAACTGTGATCACATCACATATCATATACC
Organism: Achatina immaculata; assembly: GCA_009760885.1. Taxonomy (NCBI): domain Eukaryota; kingdom Metazoa; phylum Mollusca; class Gastropoda; order Stylommatophora; family Achatinidae; genus Lissachatina; species Lissachatina immaculata. Next base: position 42,029,810 of record CM019692.1, read on the forward strand.
TGCTGCTGTATGATAAAGAAAACTGTGACCACATCACATATCATACACCTGCCACTGTGTGATAAAGAAAACTGTGAGTACATCACATATACCTGCTGCTGTATGATAAAAAAACTGTGATTACATCACATATCATATACCTGCCAGTGTGTGACAGAGGAACAGCATGGTTATGGCTGAGTTGCTGTCCTCTTTGATCCTCCTCTCCAGCCCTCTGTATACTCTCCTGTACCAGGCTAAACAATTCTGCTGCATGAGCACACTTAAATGCATAAATTCCTGGGCCCATAATGCATCTTCTTCCACTTTCAAAGGAGAAGAGTTCTGCATCACATCCATACCGACGTAGACATCTCAAAGGCCATCTAAGAATAATCAAGACAACAGCAGATCACTGACCTGATAGATTCCTTTCTCTCTTACTTATAAGATAACATCACTGACCTGATAGATTCCTTTCTCTCTCACTTAAAAGATAACATCACTGACCTGATAGATTCCTTTCTCTCTCACTTAAAAGATAACATCACTGACCTGATAGGTTCCTTTCTCTCTTACTTATAAGATAACATAACTGACCTGATAGATTCCTTTCTCTCTCACTTAAAAGATAACATCACTGACCTGATAGATTCCTTTCTCTCTCACTTAAAAGATAACATCACTGACCTGATAGGTTCCTTTCTCTCTTACTTATAAGATAACATCACTGACCTGATAGGTTCCTTTCTCTCTTACTTATAAGATAACATCACTGACCTGATAGGTTCCTTTCTCTCTTACTTATAAGATAACATCACTGACCTGATAGGTTCCTTTCCTTTCTGATAAAGCACAAGATCATTATCCCTTATCTGGATGACTCCCCTGTTCAACTCCATGCCTTGGTCATCAACATTGTGAACTCGAAAAGAACGAACACCATCATCATTTCCTCCACTCTGCCCAGAATACGTACAACCCATTTTACTGGGACATTTTCTTCAACTTTCAGCACCTCTGAGGGAAAGAAAGAGAAGGAACAATCAGTTCCAAAACTCTTCATTTTCTATCAATGTTTATCAAACAAACAACCTAAGACTCTGCGATTATTGTATGTTTACATATCTAACACTACTGACATTTATAAGTCTCTGTAATTATTGCAATTTTACATATATAATACTAATCACATGAACAAGTCTCTGTAATTATTGTATTTTTATATATATAACACTAATCACATGTACAAGTCTCTGTAATTATTATATATAACACTAATCACATGTACAAGTCTCTGTAATTATTATATATAACACTAATCACATGTACACGTCTCTGTAATTATTATATATAACACTAATCACATGTATAAGTCTCTGTAATTATTATATATAACACTAATCACATGTATAAGTCTCTGTAATTATTATATATAACACTAATCACATGTACAAGTCTCTGTAATTATTATATATAACACTAATCACATGTACAAGTCTCTGTAATTATTATATATAACACTAATCACATGTACAAGTCTCTGTAATTATTATATATAACACTAATCACCTGTACAAGTCTCTGTAATTATTATATATAACACTAATCACATGTATAAGTCTCTATAATTATTATATTCAACACTAATCACATGTATAAGTCTCTGTAATTATTATATTTAACAATAATCACATGTATAAGTCTCTGTAATTATTATATTTAACACTAATCACATGTATAAGTCTCTGTAATTATTATATTTAACACTAATCACATGTACAAGTCTCTGTAATTATTATATTTAACACTAATCACATGTATAAGTATCTATAATTATAAAAAAAAAACATTTTAATTTATGAACTGTACAGTAAGATAAAATCCATTTTAATGTATGACACATACAATTTGTTTCATATTTATTTTCACACAAACTGAGTAGATTTTTGCAGTTGAGAAATTTTGAATAAATAAATCAATTTTCTTGGTAGTAGATGATGGTGATAGAATGTTTTGCCACAATGCTTTATTACTATGAATACATTATTAATACTTAACAAAGGCTGCTGATAATCACCAATGATGCCTGTGATTAAAGTGATAAAAATGTCAGTGATTACATTTTTTAACAGAACCCTTAAATGAGTTAACTAAGTTTTACTGTGCTTTACATGCTGTTATATTAAGTAAGCAGCAGCAAATGAATCCAAGTCAGCAGACTACTGTTAGTAGTGTTGGGTCACTGGTGGGGGTCAGGTTTGCTGGACTGTTTCCTACTTTCTTTCTCTTATTTCCCATTCTTGGTTCCTGTCACCAGACTACACAACTACTGCTGGAAGACCACTATGTTTCCTACTTTCTTTCTCTTATTTCCCATTCTTGGTTCCTGTCACTAGACTACACAACTACTGCTGGAAGACCACTATGTTTCCTACTTTCTTTCTCTTATTTCCCATTCTTGGTTCCTGTCACCAGACTACACAACTACTGCTGGAAGACCACTATGTTTCCTACTTTCTTTCTCTTATTTCCCATTCTTGGTTCCTGTCACCAGACTACACAACTACTGCTGGAAGACCACTATGTTTCCTACTTTCTTTCTCTTATTTCCCATTCTTGGTTCCTGTCACCAGACTACACAACTACTGCTGGAAGACCACTATGTTTCCTACTTTCTTTCTCTTATTTCCCATTCTTGGTTCCTGTCACTAGACTACACAACTACTGCTGGAAGACCACTATGTTTCCTACTTTCTTTCTCTTATTTCCCATTCTTGGTTCATGTCACTAGACTACACAACTACTGCTGGAAGACCACTATGTTTCCGGCTCAATGATGCCTTTCACTGCCACACTGAAACAGAATGCCAGTATCCGATGATGCTCCTTTGTATATTTCAAAGAAGCATTTTGATCTATCAACAAATGAACACGATTTGATTCCATTACACTGGTGGAAGCTACAGGAAGACAAACCAGCGAAAATAAACTGGTCTACTTAAATTTCACTACAAAACAACCAGTGTTGGTGGATCTTGCTTGGCACTGCACATCAATGCTCACATCTTCTTCCTCTTCTTCAGTCTGTGAGAAAGGTTGGGTATGCTAACTAAATCTGCAACCTTGTTACCCTGATCAAGTCCACCATCTTCCCCAGGTTTGAGTATGAGCCACACAACTTCAGCTTTTCTTTCAGTTCCTCTCTCTCTCTCTCTCCCCCCCTCTCTCTCTCTCTCTGGCCAGATCTGTGCTATGAGGTTTGAGTAGGTTGGATAGGTTTGCAGGATCTGGTATCTGGATCCCAAAGTCGCAGGGACATTCATTTGTGTGTGATATTTTGAGGTGACAGAGGTGGCTTAGAAGTCTGCAGTGTCCTGTTCTTAGATGAAAGAATGTGGTTTGCCGGTATCTCTGTAGTTGATGGATGGTGTCTTGTTTTGATTCTATTTTCATTTTTGTTTTTCAGCTGGTGTTTAGTTTGTTGTGGATAATGGTTTTCGCTTCTTTATATGTTACTGGAAGGTTAATCTGTTCCATTTTGCTTCCTACTTTGGAAAGGTCATCTGCTTTTACATTTCTGCTTATTCCACAGTGTGATTGGAGCCACTGTAGGATTATGCTTGTGTTTTGTATTTTGTTTAGTTGTGACAATGCTCACAGCGAACTGAGGCATTGTACACTGATGCACAACAATGCTCACAGTGATATTAAGGCAATCTAAATAAAATTATAGTAAGAACATTTTTAACTCCACCAAAATTTCTAAAATTATACAGTAGCTTCTCTGGCAGTTTCTTTCTCCCAATATTTCTAAAATTATAGAGTAGCTTCTCTGGCAGATCATGCAAATTAACTCATGACTAAATAAAAAATTTGAAAGTCAGAAAATCAATCATTTGTCACCTTCATGTTACTTCAAGAACACTAATAACTAATTTTGAGTTGGTGACTGACTAGTGTTTCAGTCTATTGAATTATTTGTGTTACACAAAACTTTTACTAAACTAACAGGAATAAATGAACATGCACAGGCAAGTGGTTACTAATACTGTTTTATATTAGAAAATATTAATGAGCTATTTCTACTTTGCAGAACAATATTAATATGCTTGAAGGAATTATATAACATTCTGAACAATATATAGTTAATTTTTATTTCAAATTTTAATTTTTTTATCAAATAATAGTCCTATAATTAATATACATTTATGAAGAATTCACACCCAGAGATTAGTTCAGACACTAGCAACTGAAAAGAGTTATACACACAGTACAACAATAAAAACATACAGAGTTTAGTTCAGACACTAGCAAACTACAAGAGTTACAGTCACACAGTACAAAAATTGAGAAAAAAAAATGTAGTCAGACACTAGAAAACCTGATGAGTTGCAGTCAGACAGCATAAAACTAGAATCAGACAGCAGAAAACTAGAGGAAGAGGAAAGTTGAAAGTAGGATCAGACAGTAGAAAACTAAAGGAGGTAGGATCAGACAGCTGAAAACTAAAGGAGGTAGGATCAGACAGCTGAAAACTAAAGGAGGTAGGATCAGACAGCAGAAAACTAGAGGAGGTTGGATCAGACAGCAGAAAACTAGAGGAGGTAGGGTCAGACAGCAGAAAACTAGAGGAGGTTGGATCAGACAGCAGAAAACTAGAGGAGGTAGGATCAGACAGCAGAAAACTAGAAAGGCTAGAGTCGAGTGTTTGTTTACGAAGTCGCTTACTGTGGATGTCACAAACATGTTGACTACGACAGTCGATAAGTTCTACTCAGCATGTTGGGAAAGACTTTGTCTTTTAAATCATGAACTTGCTGAATACTGCCTGGAAAACATTAATCGAATCTTGTTTATTTTGCAGACGTCAGTGGTTAGCTCACTAACAAGTATTTTCTCCACCGACGGACTCGCTCACTTTTGGCTTTTCTCCGCCGGAACTAGATCAACTTCCGGCATTCACCGACCTTGACCTCCTGCTTGTGACGTCTGCGGCAGAACCTGGCATCACATAAGTGCATGATAGGATACGGATTCTAACAGCCGGGTTTCGCAATGTAATTTCAGTAAAGTGAGGGTCTTGACCCTCATAAGCATTAAACAGCATGAAACTTAATTTTACTGCACATAAAGATCCTGCTGTAATAACAAATAATTTCGGTATGTCGTCATCATTATGATGTACCCTAGGAAAAATTAGCCCAATCACAAGTGCCTTGGATGGCGGTATCAAACAATGTCATTCTGTTGACAGAGACCCCCTGACGCTCGCAAAATGCATCATAAAGTAATATGAGATCCTGGAACCACATGGACTAAACTCAGATTTCCCTTTCTCCACAGTCACGTTCCCTCACCACTATGTTGTCTATTCTTTCCTCACCCGCAAATGATATTATAGACCCTCAACCCCTTCCACTGCAGAACTGTTGTCCTGATCAGTCATGCAAGTAAAATACTATTAAAAATTATAATATGTAGACCGCAAGAAAATAGTAGAAATCAATGTGGTCCAAACTGGTTTTAGACAAGGAAGAGGAACAATAGATTCAATATAAGATTCTTCTTATATCCTTCCCGTGCCGTTAAACATCACATAGGGCTTGCAAAGTATTTCGCCAATTTTTCCTGTCTTCGGCGAGTCTTTCAACCTCATCAAAGGATTTTATGCCTGTTAATTTGGCCTCTCTTAACAATGTCCTCTTCAGAGTTTCACGCGGTCTGCCTCTTTTTCTTTGGCCTGTTGTGTTCCACTTGATAGCTTGTTTTGGGATTCTCTGATCATTTCTTCTCATCAAGTGACCAACATATGTCCATCTCCTTTTCCTGACCACCTATGAGACTGGTTGTTGTTCAGTCATCTGTCTTATCTCTGCATTGTTCTTGAATTCATTCCACTTGATGCCGAGTATTTTCCTTAGGCATTTGTTTTCAAAAGAGTCTAATTTCTTTTCTATTTCTTTAGTTGTTTTCCAGCTTTTGCGTGCATAAATGAGGGTGGATATTACATTTGAATTGAATAGTCTTAACTTGGTTTTTGTATTTATAACTTTTGAATTCCATATGTTCTCAAGATTCTTGAAGATTGATGCTGCTTTTGCAATTCTGAGCCTAACTTCCTTTTCAGTGTCACCATCTTGGTCTATGTAGCTGCCAAGGTATGCAAATTGATTGACTTCTTCAATATCTGTCCATTCTATGTGTATTTTCCCATTTTGATTAATATAAGATTAGTAACAGAGAAGTGCAGAGAATTTAATATGAGTCTATATTTATCTTTTATCGACTATTCAAAGGCATTTGACTGTGTACAACACCAGAAACTGGAAAATATTGGGGAAAACTGGATTTCCAACCATGTGATACAATTAATATCACTACTGTTTCTAGACCTGCAAAATCTCTTGGATAAAGTCGCCAAAGAAAGTGAACAGAAAGGCCTTACTTTGAACATCAAAATGACAGAGACTAGTAATTTAAGAAACAGAATCCACCAGCCTGAAGTATAAAATTAAACGGAACTATTCTAAAGCAGGTGCAGAAATTCAAATACCTTGGAGCAGTAATAACTTCAGATGGGAAATGCAGAACAGAAATTAGGAACAGAATAGGCTAAGCAAAGATTGCATTTCAGAGAATGAGAAACATATTATCCAACACATCCTTATCAATGAATGTTAGAAAACGAGTCATAAAATGCTATATTGAACCTATCTTGTTATATGGAAGTGAATCATGGACAATAGGCAAGTCTGCACAAAAATCATTGGAAGCAGCAGAAATGTTGTTTATTAGAAGAATGTTGCGAATTCCCTGGACAACAAAAAATAACTAATTAAGAATGTATGAGAAAAGCTGAAGAGACAAAAAAAAAACCGTGTCAAAAAGATAAAAGAGAGACAATGTACTTTCATAGGACATGCAATGAGAAGAACAGTGAACATTGAAAATATTATAACAACAGGAAAAATAGAAGGAAGAAGATCAAGAAGAAGACCAAAAGAAATGATAGTCTGACGGGATGGTGTGAGAGGAGATCACCAACTGAGCTGATGGCCTGCATGAAGGATCGTGTACTCTGGAGAAGCATAATAGCCAACGCCAGTCGGCACGGCACCTGATGACGATGATGATCTAGACCAACATGTAGCAGTAAGAATAAATGGTGAAACAACAGATTGGTTTGTTTGATTTAATGACTGATCTTTATTTCAAAAGGGTTAAAAACTGGACATACAGGCCCGTCTGACATTCTAGCCTTTATCATACAACTTTCACTCTATTCCAGACATTCTACAAATATGCTGCTCATATCTATCTCTCTCTCTCTCTCTCTCTCTCTCTCTCTCTCTCTCTCTCTCTCTGAACCTTAAGTGCTCAAAGCACATGGGGCTTCCGCAAGGGTTTTCCACAAATGCCTGTCCTTCGCATTTTTTTCTGCTCTTGACCAGGTGAGCCTTCTATTGCTCAACATCCTTTCTGTTGTTCATCTCCATGTCTCTTTTGGTCTACCCTTACTTCTGTTCCCCTGTGGTGTCCATCTTAGTGCTATTTTTGGTAGTGAGTTGTCAGTCATTCAGAGCACATGTCCCAATCATCGCCAGCGTCTTTCCTCAATAATTGTTGTCAGTGGTTTCATCTGTATTTCTGCTAATAAGATGTTATTTCTTATGGTGTTTGGCCAAAATATTTTTCTAATTCTTCGTAAACATTTAGTCTGGAAAGAATTCAACTTGTTTTCTATGGTTTTGGTGATTTTCCAGCATTCACTTCCATAGAGTTCACTTAGAACATTACTCTTAAATATCCTGATTTTCATATTTATGCTTAGTTTTTTTTTATTTCCATATAGTCTGCAGCGTTGCAAAAGCCTGGTTTGCTCTAGTAAGTCTGCTGTTGATGTCCTCTGTGCTGTCTCCATTTTCTACTACTCTGCTGCCAAGGTATACAAATTCGTTGACCTCCTCCACTAACTTGTTATCTACTCTGAGTACATTTCTGTTGTTCACATTTTGCTTCATTAACTTTGTCTTTCCTACGTTGATCTTTAGTCCTGTGTTGTTTGCATTCTGAGTTAGCTTGTTTATTTTATCTTGCATATCTTTGTGACTGCTTGATAATAGACAAATGTCGTCCACAAAGTCAAGGTCCTCCAGCACTGTGTCAAGGGTCCATTGTAATCCTCTGCGTTTGTCTGATGTTGCCTCCTTCATTAACCAGTCTACTGCCAAGATAAATAATGTTGGTGATAGTACACATCCCTGTTTCACTCCTGTTTGTACCCTAAAGCTGCTGGAGGTATGTTCTCCACAGATAACTTTGTACTGAAAACCCTCGTATAGGGCTTTGATTACATTCACTATCTTATGGGGGAGGCCATGCCATCTTAGGATTTTCCACAGTGCATCTCTGTTGACACTGTCAAAGGCTTTCTCAAAATCTATGAATAATGCATATGTTGTGCTATGCCACTCATTTGCCTGTTCTAATATTTGTCTAAGTACAAATATGTGGTCTATGCATGATCTTCCTTTCCTAAATCCTGCCTGCTCTTTCCGAAGTTTTTCCTCAAGTGTTGGTACAATTCTGTTGATGATTGTTCTGCAAAATACTTTACTGGTGAGTGGCAGTAGGGTAATGCCTCTCCAGTTCCCGCAATCTCTGAGGTCACCCATTAGATAGATATTGAAAAAGTTTATAGTTGTAGGTAGGAGTACAGTTTCTATTTTTTATATTTTATTTTGACATAAAACAGGGTCCGTCTGGTGTGCACACTGTGGCCTTACTTATTTAACTTGTATACTGAAAATAAAATGAGGAATGTTAGAGAAGATGTAGACAAAGAACAGTATTTTGCCATAAAAATTGAAGTTATGAAATACCAAATATTAGATATGCTGGTGACATAATATTACTGTCCACAACACAAAAAGGAACTGAAAAAACTAATTATGTCAGTCCATAAGAATAGTGCAGAGCAAATCCTTTATCTCCAAAGAAAGCTAATTGATGACAACTGACAAAACAAATGAGACAACTGAAATATATATCAATGAGGAAAAACTGGAAGAGGTAGATATAACAGTATATTGACAAATTTGCTATTACTATGGTTTGATTCTCATATAATGGATATAATCCAGGTTAACGTTAATAAGTTGATCAAATGTTTAACGCCCTTGAATGACGTAGTTATCATCATCATCATGTGCCGTGCCGACTGGCGTTGGCTATTATGCTTCTCCAGAGTACGCGATCCTTCATGCAGGCCATCAGCTCAGTTGGTGATCTCCTCTCACACCATCCTGTCAGACTGTCCAGTATCATTTCTCTTTGTCTTCCTCTTGATCTTCTTCCTTCTATTTTTCCTGTTGTTATAATATTTTCAATGTTCACTGTTCTTCTCATTGCATGTCCTATGAAAGTACATTGTCTCTCTTTTATCTTTTTGACACGGTTTTTTGTCTCTCCAGCTCTTCTCATACATTCTTCATTAGTTATTTTTGCTGTCCAGGGGATTCGCAACATTCTTCTAATAAACAACATTTCTGCTGCTTCCAATGATTTTTGTGCAGACTTGCCTATTGTCCATGATTCACTTCCATATAACAAGATAGGTTCAATATAGCATTTTAGGACTCGTTTTCTAACATTCATTGATAAGGATGTGTTGGTCAATATGTTTCTCATTCTCTGAAATGCAGTCTTTGCTTGACCTATTCTGTTCCTTATATCTGTTCTGCATTTCCCATCTGAAGTTATTACTGCTCCAAGGTACTTGAATTTCTGCACCTGCTTTAGAACAGTTCCGTTTAATTTAATACTGCATGCTGATGGATTCTGCTAAAGTTATGGTTCAATTAAATCTGGACGTTGGAAAAGTCGGGAAATAATGAATGTCACACTGGCATGTTTTGTCAGTTAGCCAGGGTTAGAGACAGAAAAGTTATTTTCGAGATGTCCAGCGAGTTTTCGTCTGAAGGTCAGTAAACAATTAGGGTCACGCTTTTTGTGTATCTCGGGAGAGAAACTTCGGGAAGTTTTTAGAAAAATATGCGAGGAGTGTGAAAAGAAAGATGATGATTATTATGAGATTATTCGAGCTAGTTTCGAAGAATGATTTTTGCTGAGATGTTTTTTAGGATCACAATGGTAGCTACAGAATGTTTGAGTTGCACTTGTTCTCAACGAGATATAATTGTGGTTAGGATTAGCTGGAAAATACGATTTTCCCATCTTAAAGTGCCGTGTATTATTGATTTTGTTATGTAAGCTTGATTTGTGCAAAGAATGCTCCTCTAACTTTTTTTTAAAGACGATGAAAACAACAGGCCGTGACCGGGTGGTACTGCAAACCGGGTCCACCCGTAACAAGATGTGGACCATACCCCCGGCACTCAGTGTGCAGGCCTCATGCATCTCGTTTAGTTAAAAAAATAACGAGGCTTTTGTTTAAACCAAAGGGTATGTTGATCTGGGTACCTGCCAAGAGGACACTTTGATCTTAGCCAAAAGGCCGAGAAGCATTGATCTATGTTGTAATATCTCTCTGAACCTTAAGTGCCCAGGGCACATGGGGCTTCCGCAAGGGTTTTCCACAAATGCCTGTCTTTCGCCTTTTTTTCAGCTCTTGCCCAGGTAAGCCCTCTATTGCTCAACATCCTTTCTGTTGTTCTTCTCCATGTCTCTTTTGGTCTACCCTTACTTCTGCTCCCCTGTGGTGTCCATCTTAGTGCTATTTTTGGTAGTGAGTTGTCAGTCATTCGGAGCACATGTTGTAATATATACGTATGAAAATACTCCTCTTAAGGACATTGTCAGATTTTTCTGCAAGAGTTGTGTAGTTTGTAGTGACATTGTCAAGTAACTGTATCCTGTCACTATTTGGTTGAACTAAAGAGTGTGAGATTAGTTCTTTTCGGAATTTTTGTTAGACCTTTGGTCTAGAGATTTTTTTGTGATGAATGAGAGAATTCTGTGATCGTTTTTGACGAAGTAAGTGTGTACTCTTATGTTGTACTATATTTTTTGTATGCTTGATTTTATATAGTGAGAGAGTTGGGTTTTCTCCCTTCTCATTTGGCAAACTAGTTCTTGCCGGAAAGTGGATTAGCCAGAAACTTTGTATAACGTTATCAGTTGCCTCTCATCATCACCACTCATTTTCCCATTAATAAAGTATGAATTTACGTTATTCACACTGTACTTAGTCTTCACACTGTTCATTGTATGTTGTCCTTGTTAGTATATTTCTATAGCAGAAGTTTCATGATAGCATTACTTTGTAAGTACTGCCGTGTCTATAACTAGCAGGCACGGTACTAATAGACAGGTGCACGATACATGGTGGTGGTGCACGTCTACATGGAGAGTTTTGAATATCTTGGATCATTACTAACTAGTGATGTGGATACACTGAGTGAAAGTAAAAGGTGGACATGGATCGCTATTCAAAATGTTACTGATCATAATAAGCAGGCAAAGAACAGATTAAAAACAGAATTACAAAATTAAGATTTTTAAGGGGATGCATTTCCTGTCGCAGCATATGTGCTTGTGAGACCTGGTCACTTAACAAAACAGTTGAGAAACGCATAAAATCTTCTGAATGTAAATGTTACAGAAGAGTCCTTCAGATACCATGGACACAAAAATAGAACAAATATATACATACTGCAAGAACTTAATATTGAATAATTTTGGCTAATAAAGAAGACTAAACAGAGAAAACTTAAATATTTTGGATATACTAAATGTCATGAAAATTTAGAATAGATCGTCTTGGAAGGGTACATAATGGGGAAAAGAAAGAGAGGAAGACCAAGGCGAAGATGGCTGCAAGACATCGTTGATGATCTGCAAATGGATGCATCAACAGCAGGCCATCTTGCTCACAACTGAGAGGCCTACAGGAGTGCTGTTAGGGAGGCAAAGTTCTGCAAAGAACATGATAATGACTGACCCCTGCCATTTTCATGTAGTCTATCCATCTTTATCTCGACTCTGATAACCTTTGTATCCTCATTCTCCTGACCCCTTTCTCCACCTCCTCTTTACTGTCAACCAATCAGATAGCTATCACATCCCAGTGATAAAAGTAGATGGAGGTGTATGGTTTAGTTTTACAAAGTTAGGAAGTTGGACGGAAACAAAAATGGCAGTAAGCGAGATGCACACATACAGATGAAATACATATAACAATCCAACATTTAAACAAAAGCCTTTCTCGTGGATCACGTACAGAAACAAGAGATCAGACAAAAACGTGAAATTATATGAAAAATATAGAATTAGCTTTTTGGTATCCTAGTAAGAAAGACAGGCACGAAATACCATTACACCCCCAAGTCTTTATTTAAACATTCACAAACTTTCACACCACGCACTCTCAGAGACAGCCTCATACAAGTCACAGTGCTCATTTTTCTTCTTCTTTTTTAATCATACATGTTCATTTACACTTTTTCTTCTTCTCCCTTTTCTGCATCATATATATTTTTATTTGAATAAGTCCAAACTTTCCAGCCGTGTTCTCAGTGATTAAAGCTGTTAGTTTAATATCCTACTGTGGAAAGCTTTCTGCACAATTCAGTTACACTGAGGCACAATAGTTATACAGCTGCCTTGCTTGAAAATAGAGGGGATCAGTAACACAAACTTTTCAGCAAACCACTGCCATAAGAACAGGCTTGCCAGATTCTGTAAATGAAAAACTTGGACTGAACAAAGAAAAGCTACTCAAATATCATCGTTAATTACTAACAGAGAATAGCACCAAAATTCATATTTGCATTGTTGCAACAGAACAAAATGCACTTACCTTTATCAAAGTTATTTTCTTTACAGGAAACAGCAAAAGAGGTGCTGGGATATCGGAAACGGAGAAAATAGGAATGGATAAGCAAGACCACATGGGAAAAGATAGAGCAAAGAAAGGAAATCAAGAAAAAATTACTGAACACCAAATCACAAAGGCTAAAAGAACAAGTTTTAAGTAATTATGCACAAAAGACAAAGAAGTGAAGGAATCATGCCGTCAAGATAAACGTCAATACTATGACAACTTAGCAGAACCCGCAGAGAAAGCAGCATATACAAATGACATGAAAACCATATACAAAATCACAAAGCAGATGACAGGTGACTTCAGCACAAGATGTGAGAGTGCAATAAGGACAATACGGGACAACTGATCAATGGAGAAAGAGAAAAAACTGAAAGATGGAGGGAACACTTTAACACCCTATCAAACAGAACACAAGCTGCACAAACAATAGACATACCTGAAGCAAAAATGGAACTAAACATCAATACAGGACCAATAACAATAAATGAAGTAAAGGAGGCGATAAAGAAGCTAAAATCAGACAGGGCACCAGGTGAAGATGAAGTGACTGCTGATATGTTGAAAGTAGATGAAACAGAAACACCAAAACAACTTTGCCGGATATTACAACAAATTTGGGATCTAGAAAAAAAGCTCCAGAGGAGTGGAAAACTGGGCTTATAGTAAAACTACCAAAGAAGGGTGACCTCAGAGATTGTGGGAACTGGAGATGTATTACCCTCCTGCCACTCACCAGTAAAGTATTTTGCAGAATAATCATCAACAGAATTGTACCAGCACTTGAGGGAAAACTTCAGAAAGAGCAGGCAGGATTTAGGAAAGGAAGATCATGCATAGACCACATATTTGTACTTAGACAAATATTAGAACAGGCAAATGAGTGGCGTAACATAATGTATGCATTGTTTATAGATTTTGAGAAAGCCAGTGAAGCAAAAACTATCATTAAGTGTCAGTACAAAAAAGCTGTGAACTGAACAGCAGCCATCATCTGTTAATGAATAGATGCTGTATCTGATTACTCACAGGACACTGCCAACTGTAAGTGTACATCTGTACACCCTCAGCTTGTCACATATCTCTGACTACACATATAAGATAGGTATCCAGATTCTAGAGTACACTCTGCTGTTTTGTCCTCTCTACCAACAAGTCTAAACCCAACTCTGGCCATAAGAAGCTACACTGGAAGATAAACTCTGGGGCACAAAGCATGACCTTCAAAAGACTGAACAACTTATTTTGAACAATAAACATAGATGGCAGATGCTAGAAACATCTCTCTCTCTCTCTGAACCTTAAGTGCCCAGGGCACATGGGGCTTCTGCAAGGGTTTTCCACAAATGCCTGTCCTTTGCCTTTTTTTCTGCTCTTGCCCAGGTGAGCCCTCTATTGCTCAACATCCTTTCTGTTGTTCTTCTCCATGTCTCTTTTGGTCTACCCTTACTTCTGTTCCCCTGTGGTGTCCATCTTAGTGCTATTTTTGGTAGTGAGTTGTCCGTCATTCGGAGCACATGTCCCAACCATCGCCAGCGTCTTTCCTCAATAATTGTTGTCAGTGGCTTCATCTTCATTTCTGCCAGTAAGATGTTATTTCTTATGGTGTTTGGCCAAAATATTTTTCTAATTCTTCGTAAACATTTAGTCTGGAAATAATTCAACTTGTTTTCTATAGTTTTGGTGATTTTCCAGCATTCACTTCCATAGAGTAGTACACTTAGAACATTACTCTTAAATATCCTGACTTTCATATTTATGCTTAGTTTTTTTGATTTCCAAAAACAAAAACTACAATGCAGAATAACAAAAATTTCTGTGCTCATGCTTCACAAGTCTAATAAAATGCTAAAATCAACTAAACATAAGGAAGACCTTCAAAATAATACATCTCTCACACAAACATATCTCAGTAGACATCCACAGAACAGATTGTCAGAGCAGACAGAACAAACTGTCAGAGTAGATAGAACAAATTTTGTTCTCAACAAACATTAACAAAAATTCTCAGAGTAGACAAAACAAACTGTTAGAGTAGACAGAACAAATTTCAGAGCAGACAGAACAAACTGATAGAGTAGACAGAACAAACTGCCAGAGTAGACAGAACAAACTGTCAGAGTAGACAAAATAAATTTCAGAGCAGACAGAACAAATTTTGTTCTCAGCAAGCATCTACAAAACAGATTGTTAGAGTAGACAGAACAAATTTTGTTATCAGCAACATCCACAAAATAGACTGTCAGAGTAGACAGAACAAATGTTGTTTTCATCAAACACCAACAAAACAGACTGTTAAGGCAAATGATAGGACAAATTGTGCTACTGAATTTTCTGTCTTGAATATTTCATTGTTTTATAAAAAAAAAAGCTCAAAGTATTTCACTATGTGAAAAAACTTTTAATTATTTTCAAATAACAGCACAACACAGTAGAAAATAAACTGAACAGCACAGGAGACAAGGGAGAATATAAACTGAACAGCACAGAAGACAAGGGAGAATATAAACTGAACAGCACAGGAGACAAGGGAGAATATAAACTGAACAGCACAGGAGACAAGGGAGAATATAAACTGGACAGTACAGGAGACAAGGGAGACCCCTGAAGCAGCCTGTACCAATGGTTCTGGGCTCTGAGATCCGTGTTCTGTGTCTTAAGGCATTACAGAGTGTGCTTTGTAAAATCAAGAAGAATTTGCTTCAAAAAGAAACGGTTCATCTGTTAAGCCAGTCATCTGTGACAAGCCTAACATGGCTTTACTGTCCAGGGTGTGTGGAAGTACATGGCAATGATGTGGCAGACAGACTTGCTGGACAGGCTAAAATAAATGGCAGACTGACAATGGACAAGGGGGACATTGCTAAGGCTGTATTGGACAGATTGTGGGAAAATGAGGGGTGGGAATGGAGGAACAATGTAGCTGTGAGGAGACTGCTGGAACTAGGACAAATTAAAGGTTCTGGCAGGAAATCCCAACTCTGTGGCAGAAAATGCATTGTAAACAACCAATATTCGACAGGAAATTTTAGCAAACATACTCTTGGATGGATGCCGTGGCATGTGGCGGAGCATATATGGAGTTGTCCCAAATGTAGTGAAGCTGGAGTCTGAACTTTGAACTTTTAATTGTTATAAACATAACTCACTGATCATGAAAAGATTCATTTTTAAAAAAATTACAATGTGGCAATTTCAAGTGTACAAATTTTGGAATAACTATTTTCTAAACCTGGCAAGAAATAAAAATGTTTACTGCTCCTACTGTTTATATAATACTATCCTCTGCAGACAGGAAAGAATATTTGTTCTTGAAGACTATTATACATTCTTCTTCTTCTTCTGCGTTCGAGGTTGTTGGTCACATCAGATCCTGATCCCTGTGGTCACGGCAAAGCCCGCAGTCCTCTCCAGATCCTAATCCCTGTCGACACGGCAAAGCCCGCAGTCCTCTCCAGATCCTGATCCCTGTCGACATGGCAAAACCCGCAGTCCTCTCCAGATCCTGATAGGACTTTTTGCCCCAAGCTTGCGTCCTCTGGCCATGTCTCACACTTCAGGTCTGCATGGTTTGGACAATCTTGAAGGATATGTTCTGGAATCTGGACTCCACTGCCACATGGACGCTCGTCTGTGTGAGACATTTTAAGTCAATGTAGGAGGCTTAGTAGTCTGCAGTGGCCTGTCCTTAGACAGAAGAGAATGGTTTGCTGATGTCTTTGTAGTTGGTGTATTGGATCTAGTTTGTTGTTACATTTCAGTTTCTTTTTCCATTCAGACTTGCACTGGTTATGGATTATAGTTTTCACCTCTTGGTAGTTTACTGGATGATTGGTTTGATCTTGATTGCTGCCAGCTTTGGATAGGCTGCCAGCTATTCCACAGTGGGATGCTAATCATTGTAGGGCCACAGTTGTTGACAGTGTAAGGTGCTTCAGTTCTGCTGTGATTTCCTGTATGTCTGCCTGTGGGTTTGTTGTTTTTAGAGATTCCAGAAGTGCCCTGCAGTCTGCGAAGAAGGCTATTTTGTGTGGTGGCTGCTGGTTTTAAGTGTTCTGAGGCTTGAAGGAAAACTGTTGTTTCTGCCCTGTAGTTTTCCTTTCTGTTGTGAAGGACTTTTTGGTTTGTCTCCCATCTGTGTATCTTATGTAGATGCCCCCACCTACATTTTTTACTGCTTTTTCTGCAGAACCATCTGTATACACAATTGATTATTATACAGTGATGCCAGCAAAAATATTAAGACATCTAATTTTAAATATTACTTATTCTGAATGATACCTTCGATAAGGGCAGTAACTCTCAGCAGTGTTTGAGCAACCAATTGAAAACAATGTGCAATTTGTAAGACAGATCTATCAAGTCTTGTCTGTGCTTCTTGCAACAAGCAAACATCTATTGGGCAACTCAGGGACCACATTTTCATGGTTAACTCCAAACACTGAAACACAAAATAACCATTCTCGTAAAATTCTGGATCCAGAATATCAAAAGAATGCTGAGATATTTTTAGTCTGTGGCAGAATGTTTCCACCAATTCTACCAATGAATCAAGAATGGAAGACTGCAGTGGGAGTGCTTTTCCTTTCATAAAGACCAAAAGCATGTTCACCAATGTTCTTTTCTGTCCAAGAACCTAAAACATGAAAATTCTCTTGTGAATGATTCAGCTTTTATGAAAATGAATGTGACAATATGAATATAAAAATCACAAACTGGTGATATTTATCACTAAGCGAGAGAGACACTGATGATGCTAATGTTGATGATGCTGATGATATTGTTAAATATGATGATGATGATGTTGATGATGCTGTGGGTAATGATGATGCGATGTAATCATGAAAAGAAATATAGCCTTGTCTCTCTCTACTAGGTAATCAATAGTACATGTAGGTATATCATTAGAAGTAACACAATAATTAGTGTATAAGTATACAACTATACACGAAACACTGCAGTAAAGCTGTGATACCAGAATGTATAAAACAGGAAAAAAGTAGGAGCAGCTTTATTACTTAACGATTACAAAGTTGTGACGTTTCGGTGTCAGCCTTAATCATACAAAAACATACAGGACGAAGAAATAGAGAGAGGAGATAAAGTATAGATTCACATGAATACTATTAAAAAAAAAATTTTTTTTAAAGAGTACTTAGCTGTAAATTGCAAGGTGTGGCTTGTCCGGCGGTGTGTGTCAGGAATGGATCTAGTGGGACGTGGAGACTGTTTAAATAGAGACCTGTGACATGTGGTCAGTGGGTTGTAACTGGGGGTGGTGGATGGGGAACCGGGGAGGGGAGAGAAAGTGACGCAATACCGACCTAGCTAGGAGAAATTGAAACAGATGATTGGGGAAGAGGGGTTGCAGAGAAAATAGCGGGGTTGCAGAGTGATGCTGTGAGGAAGTTTGAAAAGTAAGAAGGGGTGGATTTAGTGGAGAGGTACTATAATGATTGAAGAAGATGATGTTACGTGTAACTAAACAGCGAGTTTAACCCATGTGGTTCCAGCGTCCCATAATTTTGAATGCAGCGGTTCTCAAGTGCCAGGCGGCTTGTGTCATCTGCGTGACATTGTTTAATGGCTGTTACCAGAAAATCAGATTTGCCTCTGTGGTTGGGGCCATTGAAATGATTTGGGACTGGTTTCGAAGCATGCTGGGTGATGTCGTACAGATGTTTTTGCATGCGGTCCCCTAATCTGAGGCCAGTCTCACCGATATATGTTATCCTGCATCTTTTTGCAAACGATGACATATATCACATTTCGGGACTCGCATGTGAATCCCTCATGAAGAGTGAGGATAGTTTTGGGAAAGGCGATTGTTTTTGTTTCCCAAACTACGGGGCAGGTAACGCAGCGGGGGCAGTTACATTTTCTGGTGCCAACATAAATAAGGCTCTGCTTCAAGTGGCTGTGGACGAGGATGTCCTTAAGGTTTGGCTCACATTTGTATGCTGCCTTCACTTGAATGCCGCCTTCACTCCTACACATCAGACAACCGTGTTCTCCTTCTTCTTATCAAACACATTATACACGTCACAAATCGCCAGCTTTACCAGTTCTATGTCTCTGGCAAAGAACATAAACTTAACCGACTTCTACCACAGCCGGTCTCTTCTACTTCTAGAGGTGAACCACCTTCCACTCAGCCCCCCTCTTCCGCTACACCTGACCAACAGACTTCTATCTCACTTGACCATCAGACACTTGTAACACCCCCTGAACTACCTTCTCAGATTACACAGCATATTCAAATACTTGCACCCCCATCCTTAGATGATACCCCATCTCCTTCTCATCCTCCTCCAGCCTCTAATGTAGTCTGTATTCCCCCCGACTTGCCCCTTTCTGATGATGAAAAACTAGTTCTCGCCAAGGGTCTTAAATTTATCCCTATCCGCCCTCGGTGTGATCGCTATTTTTTACTCCGTGATGTTAAACAGTTCCACCGCCAACTGCGGCTTAAATATCACTTTGCCAACAAAGAGTACAACCAACCCACACAAGACCTCGATAACCCATTTGCACGTTACGACCACCATAAATATAGCTGGACACCTTCCCCCGCGGCTTCCCAAGCTTTAGATCTTTATATTGATACGATGCGGTGTGAGATTCTTAACCTCAAACCACCAAAAATTCGACATTTTAACCTAAATAAGGGAGAGTCCAGGGCATTGTCCACCCTTAGGCGTCGAAGCGATATCGTGATCAAACCAGCAGATAAAACCAACAATCTCATAGTTTGGAAAAAAGATTTATATATCGCGGAAGGAATGTCCCAACTCAGCAATACAAAATTCTATGCCCCAGCGAAAAACGATGCTACCTGTTCAAATAATGACATAGTGGAAGCAACCATTAAAGACCTAATCACAGAAGGTGGCCTCCCACCCCAAGCTGTTTCTCTTCACGTTAAGGACAGCTTTTTAGGCACACCCACCTTCTATCTTCTTCCTAAAATCCACAAACCAGGTAACCCTGGACGCCCCATTGTATCAGCTTGTTCATGCCCCACTGAGCATATTTCTGACTTTTTAGATAGCATCTTCCAGCCTCTAGTACACAAACTACCCTCCTTTTTGAAAGATACCAACCACACCTTAACAACTTTTGATACGATCACACTCTCTCAACACCACACCTATCACATCTTTCTCCTTGATGTCTGCTCCCTATACACTTCTATCCCCCATGAGGATGGACTTTTAGCACTCCGCTACTTTCTTGACAAAGAAAAGACCCTCACCCCACAACTGACACTGACACCATAATCAGACTTACAGAGCTAGTATTAAACCTAAATTCTTTCGAATTCAATGGCGAATACTTCGAACAAATCAGTGGTGTTGCCATGGGAACGAAAATGGGTCCCAGTTATGCATGTCTATATATGGGCTTTCTGGAAGTCAAATTATGGGAAACCTACACTGGCAGATTTCCAGAATTCTATAAAAGGTACATCGATGATGGCATTGGAATTACAGGTATGCCACATGAAGACCTTAAAAAATTTATTGAATTCGCCAATACACTCAATAACAACATAAAATTCACTTATGAAATCTCTGACAAGTCTGTTAATTTTTTAGACATTAAAATTTCTACTGCCACAAACAGGCTTGTCACCTCTGTATTTTACAAGCCCACCGATAGTCACACCTATTTGCATTACACCTCTTCCCATCCTGAAGCCTGTAAGAACTCCATCCCATATTCCCAACTCCTCCGTCTTCGCCGCATATGTCAGGATAATTTGGACTTTAGATCAGTCCAACAAGTTATTAGAATTTTTCCGTCATCGCCACTACCCAGAAAAGGTTCTTCGTAAAGCCTTCAACCATATTCAACTAGTGAGCCGCAAAGAAGTATTCAGGAAAAAGCCTGTTACTCCATCTGACAGAGTTAAGTTAGTACTGCCTTTCCACCAGCACGGTCAGATGGTTAAGAAAATTCTTTATCGTCATCTGCCGATAATCCAACTCGACTACGACACTCGTGACATTTTCTCTGATCCACCCCTATTGGCATACAAATGTGAGCCAAACCTTAAGGACATCCTCGTCCACAGCCACTTGGAGCAGAGCCGTACATATGTTGGCACCAGAAAATGTAACCGCCCCCGCTGCATTACCTGCCCCGTAGTTTGGGAAACAAAAACAATCACCTTTCCCAAAACTATCCTCACTCTTCATGAGGGATTCACATGTGAGTCCTGAAATGTGATATATGTCATCGTTTGCAAAAGATGCAGGATAACACATATCGGTGAGACTGGCCTCAGATTAGGGGACCGCATGCAAAAACATCTGTACAACATCGCCCAGCATGCTTCGAAACCAGTCCCAAATCATTTCAATGGCCCCAACCAGAGGCAAATCTGATTTTCTGGTAACAGCCATTAAACAATGTCACGCAGATGACACAAGCCGCCTGGCACTTGAGAACCGCTGCATTCAAAATTATGGGACGCTGGAACCACATGGGTTAAACTCGCTGTTTAGTTACACGTAACATCATCTTCTTCAATCATTATAGTACCTCTCCACTAAATCCACCCCTTCTTACTTTTCAAACTTCCTCACAGCATCACTCTGCAACCCCACTTACTTTTCAAACTTCCTCACAGCATCACTCTGCAACCCCGCTATTTTCTCTGCAACCCCTCTTCCCCAATCATCTGTTTCAATTTCTCCTAGCTAGGTCGGTATTGCGTCACTTTCTCTCCCCTCCCCGGTTCCCCATCCACCACCCCCAGTTACAACCCACTGACCACATGTCACAGGTCTCTATTTAAACAGTCTCCACGTCCCACTAGATCCATTCCTGACACACACCGCCGGACAAGCCACACCTTGCAATTTACAGCTAAGTACTCTTTAAAAAAAATTTTTTTTAAAAATAGTATTCATGTGAATCTATACTTTATCTCCTCTCTATTTCTTCGTCCTGTATGTTTTTGTATGATTAAGGTTCACATCGAAACGTCACAACTTTGTAATCGTTAAGTAATAGTACACTAGCTGCTCCTACTTTTTTCCTGTTTTATATATCATTAGAAGTAATACAGCTTTGTCTCTCTCTCTCTCTACTAGGTAATCAACAGAACATGTAGGTATATCATTAGAAGTAATACAGCTTTGTCTCTCTCTCTCTCTCTCTACTAGATAGTCAATGGTACATATAGGTATATCATTAGAAGTAATACAGCCTTATCTCTCTCTACTAGGTAGTCAATGATACATATAGGTATATCATTAGAAGTAATATAGCCTTATCTCTCTCTCTCTCTACCATTAAATTAATGGTACATATAGGTATATCCTTAAAAGTAATACAGACTTGTCCCTCTGTCTTTACTCAATGCTACATGCAGGTATATCATTAGAAGTAATACATCTTTGTCTCTCTCCCTCTCTCTATCCACTAGGTAATCAATGGTACATACAGGTATATCATGAAAAGTAATAGAGCCATGTCTCTTTCTCTCTACCAGGTAATCAATGATACATACAGGTATATAAGTAAGAGGGGTGATTGATAAGTTCTTGGCATAATATACAATGGATTATTTGTGGACAACATTTTGGGTTATTTCTCAACATAGTCCCCTTGCAAGTTTATGCACTTAGTCCAGCGATCCTGGAGCATACGGATCCGTTCTTTGTAAAAATCAGCAACTTGTGCCGGTAGAAAGTGGTCTACAGTATGAATGACATCATCATCTGAAGCAAATTTTCAACAACTGAGCCCCTTTTTGAGTTTGGTAAACAGGTAATAGTCCGAAGGGGTCAAATCTGGAGAATAAGGAGAATGTTCAAGAAGCTGGAACCCTCAGTCATGAATGGCAGCCATTGCCACCGCCGACTTGTGAACTGGAGCATTGTCTTGCTGAAAGATGACCTCTCGCGTCAATTTCCCTCGACGCTTTTCTTTCAATTTGACCTGCAGTTGCTTCACAAGATTAGCGTAATAGGCTTGGCCTTTCGAAGATAGTCTACCGACAAATACACCTTCTGAATCCCAAAAAATGGAAGCCATCACTTTGCCTGCAGACAGAACCACCTTTGCTTTCTTTGGAGGTAGAGATCCATGATGTTTCCACTGCTTTGACTGTTCTTTGGTTTCTGGTTGAAAATGATGAACCCAAGTCTCATCCATAGTCACAAATTGCTGAAGAAACTTTTCAGGATCTGCAGAAAAATGGCCAAGATTGTCTCTTGACATGTTGAGACGCTGTCATTTGTGATCAGCTCCAAGAAGTTTCCAGACCCATCGAGCAGAGACCTTTGTCATTTGAAGATCATTGTGAATAATGGCATGAACATGTTCCTGGGAAATGCCCAACTCAGTAACAATGTACCGCTCAGTCAGTCGTCAATCCTCCATTATCATGTCATGGATTCTGCTGGTGGTTTCATCGGTGGTTACCATTCTTGGTCTTCCTGGACGGGGATCATCTTCCAGACTCTCCCTTCCATGTTTGAACTTAGCTGCCCATTTCTTCACTGTGTTGTAAGAAGGGGCACTCTCCTCTAGTGTCTCCACCATATCCTCATGGATCTCCTTCGATGATAAGCCCTTGATGCAGAGGTAGTGAATGACTGCTCGATGAGAAATTTTATCCATTTTCTCAATTTCTGCCACCCCTTACCACTTCAGAAGCCTGTAAAAAAAATTGGTTGCAGTTAATTTCTTGAAACTTGGTGTTTAATCTTATATTAACCTGAACTACAAATGCGCCTAATATTACCTGTGTGTTTCAAGTATTTGTACCTTATGCCAAGAACTTATCAATCACCCCTCATAATACAGCCCTGCCTCTCTCTCTCTCTACTAGGTAATCAACGGTACATACAGGTATATCATTAGAAGTAATACAGCCGTGTCTCTCTCTCTCTACCAGGTAATGAACGATACAGATAAGTTTATCATGAGAAGTAATATAACATTATCTCCCTCTACCAGGTAATGAATGTCCTGTGGTAGCAGGTGTGAACCTTTAAGATCTTTATTTTAGACATTTTTTTCTGGAATCTCTCTCATGTATGATATCATGACATCTAATGTATTTTCTCTCTCTCTCTCATATAAGACATCATGACATCTAACTAATGTCTTTTCTCTATCTCTCTCATGTATAACATCGTGACATCTAACTAATGTATTTTCTCTATCTCTCTCATGTATGACATTTAACTAATGTATTTTCTCTGTCTCTCTCATGTATGACATTATGACATCTAATTAATATATCTTCTCTATCTCTCTCATGTATGACATTATGACATCTAATTAATATATCTTCTCTATCTCTCTCATGTATGACATTATGACATCTAATTAATATATCTTCTCTATCTCTCTCATGTATGACATTATGACATCTAATTAATATATCTTCTCTATCTCTCTCATGTATGACATCTAACTAATGTATTTTCTCTACCCCTCAATGACACAAAACTGATGTATTTTATCCATATCTCTCTTCAGTTTCACAGAATGCATTTTGCCTATCTCTCTCCTCAATGACACAAAACTGATGTATTTTGTCCATATCTGTCTTCAATTTCACAGAATGCATTTTGCCTATCTCTCTCCTCAATGACACAAAACTGATGTATTTTGTCCATATCTGTCTTCAATTTCAGAGAATGTATTTTGCCTATCTCTCTCCTCAAGGTTTATACAGACATATATGAATGTCATTTGATAAGGTAAAAAAAACTAGATAAACACCCTACTTTTCTTTTTAAATCAATGCTATTTCTCAGCATAGTCTCCAGTGAGGGCTTGGTCCAACTTTTTCATCATGATGGCAAAGTAGTTTTCTCAAGGACTTCAAAATACGAATTTAAGATGGCAATGACAAACTAATTTGATGAAAACTACTTCCCATCAGGCCAAATTTTCAAGTCTGGGAACAGGAAGAAGTCATACAGGGCCAGGTCTGGAGAATAGGGAGGATGAGAAATCATCTGGAAGCCTTATTCATGTAATTTTGCCATGGTGATGGTTGATTTGTGGGAAGGCACATTGTCTTGATGAAAGAGCACCTTTTAGTTCACCAGTCTTGGCCGTATCTGTTTGAGCTCTTCTTTCAAATGCTCCAGCAATGTTGCATAATAGTCTCCTGTTATTGTTTTACCTTTCTCCAAATACTCAATCAGAATGATTCATTTTGGATCCCCAAAAATAGTGGCCATCACCTAACCAGTCAAAGGAATGGTCTTTGCCTTCTCAGGTCCATTTTCACCATTCATTTTCCACTGTTTAGACTGCTGCTTACATTCAGGAGTGTAATGGTGGATCCTTATTTTGTCTAGTCATGAACTGACACAAAAAGTCCTGCAGATGGTTAAACATTGACAAACACTGCAATGAAATGTCCTTTTGCGCACATATGTTCGATGGCCAACAAACATGGCACCCATCACACACAAAGCTTTTTCATGTGCAATTTTTCATGCAGGATGTTATGAACTCATTCAGCTGAGATGCCTACAGTCTCTGCTATCTTGCACACTTTCACTCAGCTGTCTTTCACTGCTCTGATGTTTTGAAGGATATCCAGTGTGGTGACCTCCACAAGGCATCCAGAGTGCATGTCATCTTCAGTGCTTGTTTGGCCATTTTTAAAGTTATTTATCCAGAAATAAGCGGTCTTCAATGATGGAGCAGAGTCCCCATGAGCTTCCACCGACTCCGCTTTGATCTGGGAGGCCGTTCACATCTTTTTATCACTTTGTGGAACTTTTTTTTCTGATGTGACTGCTACCTTGCTCATTTCAGACAGCAGCTGAATGTTAACAATGCATGACTATTGGGTGAAATTTTGCATGACAGTTTGAATAGTGATAACTGCCAACAGTGACATTACTAACTGCCTGTGGGGCCACATCATTTAAATTTACATTACTTTTCAAAATGACCTTTGTATGTTGTCTGTCTGTCTCCTCAGTGACACATAATGTATTTTATCTGTCTCTCTCCTCAGTGACACATAATGTATTTTGTCTGTCTCTCTCCTCAGTGACACATAATGTATTTTATCTGTCTCTCTCCTCAGTGACACATAATGTATTTTATCTGTCTCTCTCCTCAGTGACACATAATGTATTTTATCTGTCTCTCTCCTCAGTGACACATAATGTATTTTGTCTGTCTCT
The DNA here is from genome assembly GCA_009760885.1 of Achatina immaculata. Classification (NCBI taxonomy): domain Eukaryota; kingdom Metazoa; phylum Mollusca; class Gastropoda; order Stylommatophora; family Achatinidae; genus Lissachatina; species Lissachatina immaculata. The sequence goes on from CM019692.1 coordinate 42,055,814, forward strand.
CTCCACAGTGACACACAATGTATTTTATCTGTCTCTCTCCACAGTGACACATAATATATTTTGTCTGTCTCTCTCCACAGTGACACATAATGTATTTTATCTGTCTCTCTCCTCAGTGACATATAATGTATTTTGTCTGTCTCCTCAGTGACATATAATGTATTTTGTCTGTCTCCTCAGTGACACATAATGTATTTTGTCTGTCTCCTCAGTGACATATAATGTATTTTGTCTGTCTCCTCAGTGACACATAATGTATTTTGTCTGTCTCCTCAGTGACACATAATGTATTTTGTCTGTCTCCTCAGTGACATATAATGTATTTTGTCTGTCTCCTCAGTGACATATAATGTATTTTGTCTGTCTCCTCAGTGACACATAATGTATTCTGTCTGTCTCCTCAGTGACATATAATGTATTTTGTCTGTCTCCTCTGTGACACATAATGTATTGTCTGTCTCCTCAGTGACACATAATGTATTTTGTCTCTCTCCTCAGTGACACATAATGTATTTTGTCTGTCTCCTCAGTGACACATAATGTATTTTGTCTGTCTCCTCAGTGACACATAATGTATTTTGTCTGTCTCCTCAGTGACATATAATGTATTTTGTCTGTCTCTCTCCTCAGTGACATATAATGTATTTTGTCTCTCTCCTCAGTGACACATAATGTATTTTGTCTCTCTCCTCAATGACACCATGTATTTTGTCTCTCTCCTCAGTGACACTATGTATTTTGTCTCTCTCCTCAGTGACACTATTTTGTCTCTCTCCTCAATGACACCATGTATTTTGTCTCTCTCCTCAGTGACACCATGTATTTTGTCTCTCTCCTCAGTGACATATTACTGATATATTTTGTCCATATCTCTCCTCAGTGACATATTACTGATATATTTTGTCCATATCTCTCCTCAGTGACATATACATTTTCTTTCTTCCTTTCTCTCTTCTCCACACCTCACACCTAATTCTCACATCTTCATGTCTCATACACAATTCACACATCTCCACACCTCACACCTAATTCTCACATCTTCATGTCTCATACACAATTCACACATCTCCACACCTCACACCTAATTCTCACATCTTCATGTCTCATACACAATTCACACATCTCCACACTTCACACACAGTTCTCACATCTAGATGCCTCAAAACTTCATTCTAAGACAAAATCAGTCATAATAAAACTGATAAACAATCATATTTTTTATTTTCCTGAGTAATCTTCTCTACATGCACCACATTACTATCCTTATATAAACTCTGACTTTAGTCTACAGAAGTGAATCATTATTCCAGAACTTTCCAACATCCAGCTCACCTTAGTGTTCATATCCTGAAATCTCTCTAACACTGAGCTTATCTTAAAGTGTTCATATCCTGAAATCTCTCTAACACTGAGCTTATCTTAAAGTGTTCATATCCTAAAATCTCTCTAACACTTGAGTTTACCTTAAAGTGTTCATATCCTAAAATCTCTCTAACACTTGAGTTTACCTTAAAGTGTTCATATCCTAAAATCTCTCTAACACTTGAGTTTACCTTAAAGTGTTCATATCCTAAAATCTCTCTAACACTTGAGTTTACCTTAAAGTGTTCATATCCTGAAATCTCTCTAACACTTGAGTTTACCTTAAAGTGTTCATATCCTGAAATCTCTCTAACACTTGAGTTTACCTTAAAGTGTTCATATCCTAAAATCTCTCTAACACTTGAGTTTACCTTAAAGTGTTCATATCCTGAAATCTCTCTAACACTTGAGTTTACCTTAAAGTGTTCATATCCTGAAATCTCTCTAACACTTGAGTTTACCTTAAAGTGTTCATATCCTAAAATCTCTCTAACACTTGAGTTTACCTTAAAGTGTTCATATCCTAAAATCTCTCTAACACTTGAGTTTACCTTAAAGTGTTCATATCCTAAAATCTCTCTAACACTTGAGTTTACCTTAAAGTGTTCATATCCTAAAATCTCTCTAACACTTGAGTTTACCTTAAAGTGTTCATATCCTAAAATCTCTCTAACACTTGAGTTTACCTTAAAGTGTTCATATCCTGAAATCTCTCTAACACTTGAGTTTACCTTAAAGTGTTCATATCCTGAAATCTCTCTAACACTTGAGTTTACCTTAAAGTGTTCATATCCTGAAATCTCTCTAACACTTGAGTTTACCTTAAAGTGTTCATATCCTAAAATCTCTCTAACACTTGAGTTTACCTTAAAGTGTTCATATCCTGAAATCTCTCTAACACTTGAGTTTACCTTAAAGTGTTCATATCCTAAAATCTCTCTAACACTGAGCTTATCTTAAAGTGTTCATATCCTAAAATCTCTCTAACACTGAGCTTATCTTAAAGTGTTCATATCCTAAAATCTCTCTAACACTGAGCTTATCTTAAAGTGTTCATATCCTAAAATCTCTCTAACACTGAGCTTATCTTAAAGTGTTCATATCCTGAAACCTCTCTAACACTGAGCTTATCTTAAAGTGTTCATATCCTAAAATCTCTCTAACACTGAGCTTATCTTAAAGTGTTCATATCCTAAAATCTCTCTAACACTGAGCTTATCTTAAAGTGTTCATATCCTAAAATCTCTCTAACACTGAGCTTATCTTAAAGTGTTCATATCCTAAAATCTCTCTAACACTGAGCTTATCTTAAAGTGTTCATATCCTAAAATCTCTCTAACACTGAGCTTATCTTAAAGTGTTCATATCCTAAAATCTCTCTAACACTGAGCTTACCTTAAAGTGTTCATATCCTAAAATCTCTCTAACACTGAGCTTATCTTAAAGTGTTCATATCCTAAAATCTCTCTAACACTGAGCTTATCTTAAAGTGTTCATATCCTAAAATCTCTCTAACACTGAGCTTATCTTAAAGTGTTCATATCCTAAAATCTCTCTAACACTGAGCTTATCTTAAAGTGTTCATATCCTAAAATCTCTCTAACACTGAGCTTATCTTAAAGTGTTCATATCCTAAAATCTCTCTAACACTGAGCTTATCTTAAAGTGTTCATATCCTAAAATCTCTCTAACACTGAGCTTATCTTAAAGTGTTCATATCCTAAAATCTCTCTAACACTGAGCTTACCTTAAAGTGTTCATATCCTAAAATCTCTCTAACACTGAGCTTATCTTAAAGTGTTCATATCCTAAAATCTCTCTAACACTGAGCTTATCTTAAAGTGTTCATATCCTAAAATCTCTCTAACACTGAGCTTATCTTAAAGTGTTCATATCCTGAAACCTCTCTAACACTGAGTTGTTCCCAACATACTAGGTCCCAGTTCTCCCCTGTCAACCAGGACTGTCCTCAGATCCTCTCCTATATCTTAAATCATCATCCAGAAAGGATTTTATCCATTCTAGTAATTACTGAAGCATGAAATTTCCTCTATCATAGGAGCCACCTGCCTTTCCAGTGAGAATCTCTATCTTCAAGTGTTCACATCCTGACATTTAGTTTACCTTCAAGTGTTCACATTCTGACAGCCTCATTTGGCATTTAGTTTACCTTCAAGTGTTCATATTCTGACAAACTCTGATATCAAGCTTACCTTAAAATGTTCATATCTAGAGGAGTGAAGCACCCTATAGATAATAGTGTCCACAAAAGAGCAGACTTCCTGCATGAAGTGTGGTTGGCTGTCTGTCCAGGGAATGCTGCCAGCTATTGTCATGATACTTTCGGCACATTCACACAGGCATGACTCAGACAATGTCAGAATATCTTGGTCAAGCACAGCCCTCAAGGTGTGAATGTGAGTGACAGCTGCATCCATCAAGACACCAGTCTGAAGAAAACATACGCTAGATCAGTAGAAGCTTTAAAGAAAATATCCACTAAATCATTAGAGGTTTATTAATTAAAGAAAATGTAAACTAGATTACTTGAAGTTTTATTATAGAAAACATGTAGTTTTATTAAAGAAACAAACACAGATCTCTAGAAGCTTTACTAAAATACACAAAATCACTAGAAGTTTTATTAAAGAAAACATCCATTAAATCATTAGAAGTTCTATATAAACGAATGAATTCAAAAACAGTGCAGAGATAAGACAGATGACTGAACAACAACTAGTCTCATGGGTGATCAGGAGAAAGAGATGGACATATGTTGGTCACTTGATGAGAAGAAATGATCAGAGAATCCCAAAACAATCTATCAAGTGGAACACAACAGGCCAAAGAAAAAGAGGCAGACCGCGTGAAACTCTGAAGAGGACACTGTTAAGAGAGGCCAAATTAACAGGCATAAAATCCTTTGATGAGGCTGAAAGACTCGCCGAAGACAGGAAAAATTGGCAAACTACTTTGCGAGCCCTATGTGACGTTTAACGGCACGGGAAGGATATAAGATAAACTAATCTCTTTGGCTAGAGTGGAAAACAGACATGTTCTCCAATTGTGCTTAATGTAAGTATATCTGCAAAATGTCATTACAGAATTGACACCTGTGTCAGGTGTTGTGGGACCATCAGCACAATATAGATCAGAGTTTCTCAAAGTGTGGCCTGTGGATCCCTGGGGGTCCATGGGATATCCCTTTGTTATCTGTTTTTAATAAAATGGATGGCTTGTGAACATTTCTCCGTCTTTGAACTTCCATGATTCATATTGTAAGGCTTTTAAAGCTCGATGACTAAGACAGCCATACAGTGAAATTATTATCTAAAACACGTGTGATGACCGATATTAAGAGAACTGCCCATTCTGGAGCCACCTGCCTTTCCAGTGAGAATCTCTATCTTCAAGTGTTCACATCCTGACATTTAGTTTACCTTCAAGTGTTCACATTCTGACAGCCTCATTTGGCATTTAGTTTACCTTCAAGTGTTCATATTCTGACAAACTCTGATATCAAGCTTACCTTAAAATGTTCATATCTAGAGGAGTGAAGCACCCTATAGATAATAGTGTCCACAAAAGAGCAGACTTCCTGCATGAAGTGTGGTTGGCTGTCTGTCCAGGGAATGCTGCCAGCTATTGTCATGATACTTTCGGCACATTCACACAGGCATGACTCAGACAATGTCAGAATATCTTGGTCAAGCACAGCCCTCAAGGTGTGAATGTGAGTGACAGCTGCATCCATCAAGACACCAGTCTGAAGAAAACATACGCTAGATCAGTAGAAGCTTTAAAGAAAATATCCACTAAATCATTAGAGGTTTATTAATTAAAGAAAATGTAAACTAGATTACTTGAAGTTTTATTATAGAAAACATGTAGTTTTATTAAAGAAACAAACACAGATCTCTAGAAGCTTTACTAAAATACACAAAATCACTAGAAGTTTTATTAAAGAAAACATCCATTAAATCATTAGAAGTTCTATATAAACGAATGAATTCAAAAACAGTGCAGAGATAAGACAGATGACTGAACAACAACTAGTCTCATGGGTGATCAGGAGAAAGAGATGGACATATGTTGGTCACTTGATGAGAAGAAATGATCAGAGAATCCCAAAACAATCTATCAAGTGGAACACAACAGGCCAAAGAAAAAGAGGCAGACCGCGTGAAACTCTGAAGAGGACACTGTTAAGAGAGGCCAAATTAACAGGCATAAAATCCTTTGATGAGGCTGAAAGACTCGCCGAAGACAGGAAAAATTGGCAAACTACTTTGCGAGCCCTATGTGACGTTTAACGGCACGGGAAGGATATAAGATAAACTAATCTCTTTGGCTAGAGTGGAAAACAGACATGTTCTCCAATTGTGCTTAATGTAAGTATATCTGCAAAATGTCATTACAGAATTGACACCTGTGTCAGGTGTTGTGGGACCATCAGCACAATATAGATCAGAGTTTCTCAAAGTGTGGCCTGTGGATCCCTGGGGGTCCATGGGATATCCCTTTGTTATCTGTTTTTAATAAAATGGATGGCTTGTGAACATTTCTCCGTCTTTGAACTTCCATGATTCATATTGTAAGGCTTTTAAAGCTCGATGACTAAGACAGCCATACAGTGAAATTATTATCTAAAACACGTGTGATGACCGATATTAAGAGAACTGCCCATTCTGGAGCCTCCCTGCCAGGTCCTCTTTCCTTTCACTATCATCTGCATTGAGCGGGGAGGGCTGAAATTTCATGTTAGATTGTGTAGAAGTATACAACTGGCTTGTGAGTGCCCAAAGTCAGAGAACTGAATCAGTCTTGTCTGCTCATTTGAATTTGCAAATGAATAGAGAAGCCACTTCCGTGATGTTACAAAGAGGTGGTTGATTTTACAGTTGAGTTGGAGCTGTAAGTGCAGTCACAGCGCACCTTGTAATTCTGCATTTTCTTAATTATTATGTATTACAAATTACATAGAGATGGACCGTCAACTGAAGACAAGCAAGTAACATTGAGCAATGTGCCACAGAAATCTTCATCACTGACTGTGACTGCAGCAATGGCTGGGCCATCTAATGTGTCTTCTGAGAAATCATAAACTGAGATATTCGGTGCGCAGCACATTCCTTCAACGGCCGAACCAACACAAATCTGTTTTAATCACAGCCTCTGCAGCAGTAAGTAAGAAACAGAAATAAAATGACAGTTATCTTTCTTTTTGCATTTATACAGTCCAACAACTGCTGAGTGTGTCTTATATAACAAGCCGAACAGTTCCACAGTGCCTGTAAAAATGTGGACTGCAAAGATAAAAAAAAATTGTGGTATTTTGAGTAAAAGTGTGAGGTCCACACCAGTAGTAAGAAATGCAGAAAATGGTGTTCAAGCGCTAAAAGAACATAGACACACAAAGGTCATGACCTTGGGAGAGAAATTTCTTAGCTCTGTAAGCCATCCACTGAAGGAGAGGTTCAATAACTTGGCACTAAGACGGCTTAAAAGAAGCAGCTTCATTCATCAGGCCAAGTATATGCATAAGCTGATACCTGACCTTCCAACTGTAGTCACTCCATTATCATCTGTACCAGAGCATACACCATGGAAAGAAGCAGATTATACACAAATAACTATTCAGACTGAAGTGAAAGGTATGCAGAATGGTGAGATGCAGAGCAGTCTTGTAAGATCAACAGCCACACTTAGTGTGCTAGATGACAAATATCCATGCGACACCTGGATACATGTATATACAGATGGATCTGCACACAATGCCACAAATAATGGAGCAGCAGGAGCACATATTGAAAACAACACCCACTGGAAAATACTACAACAACTATGATGCAGAAGTTAGGGCAATTATTGCCGCAATTGAAAAGCGATCAGACTCCAGAATTGATACATGCCCTGTAGTAATTCTCACAGATGCAAGATCAGTACTGGAAGCTCTTCAGTGCAACAAACTACCAGACCTTAAGGATGCCTTGTTAAAAAATTGGCTCACAACACAGATTCACCTTGCAGTGGATTCCCTCCCACTGTGGGATACCAGGCAATGAGAAAGCTGGCCATCTGGTCAAAGAGGGCAATGAAATGGAGCAACCAGACATACCAATCACCTATAATCAGAACAAAAGCATGATAAAAACCTACAGGAAGCCACAAACACCACCACATGATGACTATCACATGTTAAACAGAAAGGAACAGGTCACCATATTTCATCTCCAAACAGGACTCTGAAGTTGGATTATGGTACAAAAGTCCAATAATTAATGAACTCTGGTTTGGCAATTTAACTTCCGCCCAAATACACTCTACCTCTGATGATTTGAGGTCTTCTCTACGACTAAACTGGATAGTTGTAGAGACATACATTACTAGACCTGTTTCTAGTTTTCTGGTTGGGTCACGCTGGATCACGTTAAAACCTTTAATTCTAATATCTTTGACAGTTATGTTCTTATTTAAATGGCTTTCAGAGAAGCCAAAAATGTGGAAATTTTGATTTAATATATATGCCGTTTCAGGAATTTTACCTAATAGGTGATACACATTCAGATGGCCTATTCGAAGTCCTTCTTTATGTAACCATTTTTCGGTAAGTGGGGTCATTTTATATTCTTGTCTACTGTTATTGGTTTAAAAGTAATTTCTATTATTACACTTACTACTGAAGTAAATAAACTTTTAAATACTACACACAGACACACACTGTATATTAAACATACAACTGGTACACAACTCACCAGCTGAAATAATTGGAGACTGAAAGAGAGACACGCCAAACTACTGAACAATTAAATGCTCAAATATGAGAATTCACTTCATCTATCACGACTACCACCGGAACGTGTACCACAGAGAGCAATGTTTTACAGACCACACAAAGGCAGAAGAAGGGGCCGCCCATACAAACGATGGACCAATGGTATAGCAGAGTCCCTGAACATCTCAATGTACGAAGCCAACAGACGATTGGGGGACAACTACACTTCACCTCTACACCTAACAGTAAATGAGGAAGGACAAGACAAGACTAACAGGTGGGGTAATTAAGTATACGGTTCTCACACATAAACAGATACAACTCACAAACTGCAAGGATCTAAAAAAAAAAAATTAACAAGAATTGGACAAATAGGTAAAAAAGAAAAGGGAGGCAAGAAATAAAATGCAATAATAAAACAAAGAATTCTAAATAAGCTTAAGAACAAAGATATCAGTCACTATGTCTTGCTGAATAACAATTCATTTTCTGACACTGCAAGAGTTGAAGGTTTCAGTTTGTGATGGATCACGATGATATTGCCATCAGTCTAAGGCAAGTGGTGTCTGTAAGGTACCATGCCATGTGAATTATGCAGAGATAACATATAGGCATGACTCAAGGCTGCAAGGCTAAATTGCAACAAATACTGCAGCTCCAGATTTCTTTGAGGATATTGCATGGAACGTGCTTGTGCATTGAAGTCTTCCAATGAGCTGTGCGACTGTGGAAGAACCCTGACGTTGTTGACGCTCGTATCAGCTCATCTGACCGTCTGAGGCTGACGTGAGGGTAGGGGTGGAAACATTGTGTCATAGTCGGTGATTTGCTGTGGATCAGGTGGTGTAAATATTGGGGTCCCTATGGTTTTAGTGCTCGGAGTAGAGCTGGCTTTATGGCGGTTTTTTGTTGGATGTGGGTGTTGTTTGTGAACATCCAACTGTACTATGTCTTTCTGTAGTGTATGCTCTATAGATTTTTGATGTATGTATGTGGTCCCTGTACATCCATTTCTTCGGGGCACCAGAGGCTGAGATGAAAAACATGGTGCGGTTTATTAAGGCAATGTTGCTACCATGACAGTATGACTGAAGTGCCTTGTTGTTGTCTGCCAAACAGGGTGGAATGATGGAAGATAGGAAGATGGCTGCATTCTGACACTTTTCCTTGATGGCAAAAGTCAAAGCCTGCATGTCAGAACTTCTTTTTTTTTGATACTGTCATTCTCCATACTGAGTAACTTTACAATTTCTGACTTCATGTCACTGACGAATATTTTCACGAAGTCTCTAATAGCTTCTGTGATGTCATGGCCACAGGGACAAGTAACTGATTTTGTATCTGTATCAACAGCTTGATGAGAACTGCCCATGTCACTAACTCTTCCCGTGCCATAGTCACTATAGTGAGAATTTCCGGTTACTGAGTTGCGTGCCATAGTCGTTATAGTGACAATTCATTTGTTTCAATAAAACCAACCGGTGTAACATTTAGATTGTACATATTTCATTCGCGTTTCAGGTGACATTTTTAAAAATGGTGGAAGAGTCCTTATTTACGAGCGATGCCGAGCGAGAAAAAAGAAGAGAAACATAGAAAATTTTCAATTTTTGACGATGTAGATAAGGGTATGGACATGGCCTGTGACCACCACACTGCTCTTGAATGTATCATAAGTAGATTTAGACATATTAGACGACTGCTGAAATAGTTAGTATGTTATTTCAGACATTAATTTAGAGAGAATGCAACACAGAATCACAATACGAGATCGACAAGTAGATCTAGACATCTCAGATGGTAAGTAGTGCATATCTAGACCTAGCCGATGGTAAGCTGGGCACAATCAGTGTCTAAAAACACCACATTACTTCTTTTTTCCTAAAAAACTCTGCATTTATGAAATTTTCATACATTTAGTTATACTTTGAAACATAATAAGTACATGGAAGTACATGTAAATACTGTTTTCCATTCCATTTTACAACTATACCCACTATACAGATCAGGACCCGCGCTTTTTGTGTGGCACGAACGGGAACGTCTGCGTTTTTTTCTTGGGCACGGGAAGAGCTAAGTCTAGGAACGTTGCTCTGCAAAGATTTTTCAGAGTTAGGTTCAGTTACTATATCAACAGTCTCACTAGAACTATTAACTAGGCTACACATGATAAATAGTGTATAAGTATACAATTATATACATTAAATATTCATGAAATAATACAGCTGTTCCTACTTTTTTCCTAGTTTATACATTTTGTTAACTAGGCTGTATTTTTTAGTGAAAGTGTCTGAAGACAGTGGAGGTTTCTAAGTAGAAGCTGTTGCTCCTTGTTCTCCAGCAGTATCTGGGATTACTGGTTCTTCTGCAACAAGTGTAGATAGTGATTCATGTTTGCTGGAGGCTGTAGCATCTTCTTTGCAGGTGAGAATAACAGTGTTTTCTGATACAGACTCTTCTATTGTCATGGTTTCCATGCATTCCATTCTATTGCCGCCTATATCAGTAGACTTCTTTTCAGGACTTGCAAAACTTTCAGCCATGTTTGTAATTTTTTGTGTTTAGTTCATCTGGGTTATCTGCTTGAAGGAGCTGACTGACCATCACTTCCATGACTGTGTTTATGTTTCCTTCTTGCAGCTCCATAAACTGTTTTGTTAGCCAGGATTCAATGGCCTTGGCATCACCTTGTACCATCACTTTGTTCTTAGTGTGTGGTAAAGGTGTATTGTGAGGACTGGTGTTTTTATGATGTCCTCAACATTAGCGCCTAGCTTGTCATACCTCTCCTCTCTTTCTGTTTGATAGCGCGTTCTAAGGGCTTGCCTCAGGGACTCGTACTGTAATATGTTGTGACATGTAAGACCTACACATTGTTCCTTGTTGGTGTATTTTATCGTTAAGCCCGGTGGGTTCCCACACTTCTTCAGCTTTGTTCCCATGGCCTTTTGTTTGTTTAAGGTATATTTGTCCTGGTGGACCAGAGACCATCCCGACAGCTGGGTTTGTTCATCACTTTACAGACTGTACCTTCTGTCCCGCACTCTATCATGGTTGCATAATGTCTGGATTAAACAGATAAAATATTTTGACTTGAGTTACACTAGACAGACCTCATGGCTTATCGGAAAATGGTAGAGACCAGTATCAACACTGAGAATGAATGTCTTATCAAAATTTTATGAAATAACTCCACAAATTCACATATTATGAAGAATTTTCATATTCCATTAGAAACACAATTACAAGGGTCATACCGAAAGTCATGAGCAAAATTTTTTTAAAAATCAGAAGTTATAGATAGAGAAAAAAAAATATAAATGTATCACTTTAATCTACATCCTTTTCTTCACTTTTCAGCATAATCTCCAGTTCTCTGCATACATTTTTCCCATCGCTCTGCAAATTTGAAAATACCCTCCCGGCAGAATTCCATTCCAGCTGACTGACGGCACAGACACACTGCTTTCTGGACATTCCCTCCTATGGGACCCAGCTGGCACAAAATTTTCTATAGCCGAGGGCTTCAATCACTTCCTGTACTGCATTATGTCCTATTCCAAGATTTACAGCAATGTCAGATACTATGACACATCTGCCTTCTTTAATGATGTCGTCAACCCCACGTTGTGTCCAGTGGAGACAGGTCGAGGGCGCCACTGCAAGGCATATCTTGGATGCTTGTGTTTCCATCTTTGAAATGTTTCACCCATCTCCTAACACTGCTAGCACCCATACACACATCTCCATAAGCAAGTTGAAGTCTTTGGTGAATTTCAGCAGCGGGGATTTCTTCTTTAACGAGGAACTCAATAACAGCACACTGACAAAATGAAACTTCAGCACTCGCCATTTTGTTTATGCTCCACGTGGTCATGTGACACATGATGGTGACGTCATGTAACCTCTACATGAAGTGCAAAGAAGGCAGATTAAGGTGATACATTTATATTTTCTCTATCTATAAATTCTGATTTGTAAAAAAATGTTGCTCACGACTTTCGGCATGACTCTCGTACTTCAGAAGTTCACCAACATATTACTGTCCAAGTATTTGAAATAGCACGCAAAATAATTTTAAAATCTGGAGCAGGAAAATACACGTCCTATCACGGACAACTCCGGTGAGAGAGAAAATCAATTAAGAGATTAAATGATTGAAAGAATCAGTCAAGAGATGAAATGACTGAAAGAATCAGTCAAGAGATGAAAGACTGAGAGAATAAGTCAGGAGATGAAAGACTGAGAGAATAAGTCAAGAGACGAAAAGATTGAAAGAATCAATCAAAAGATGAAATGAATGAAAGAATCAGTCATGAGATGAAATGAATGAAAGAATCAGTCATGAGATGAAAGACTGAGAGAATAAGTCAAGAGATGAAATGATTGAAAGAATCAATCAAGAGATAAAAGACTGAGAGAATAAGTCAAGAGATGAAATGATTGAAAGAATCAATCAAGAGATGAAAGATTGAGAGAATAAGTCAAGAGATGAAAGACTGAGAGAATAAGTCAGGAGATAAAAGACTGAGAGAATAAGTCAAGAGATGAAAGACTGAGAGAATAAGTCAAGAGATGAAAGACTGAGAAAATAAGTCAAGAGATGAAATGTTCTTCTTCTTCTTTGTTCGCTTCTACCACCAAGACCACCCTGTGATCCTACTGAATTTATGCCTGTGGTCCTCGTTAAGTCCCGTGTGTGGTCCACAAAGGGACCACACGAGATCCCCGAGAGGACCACAAGAAGTTCAGAGTATCTCAGGGCTTGGGCCTGTATTCTTGGTGGGTCTCAGAAGCGGGACTGCGTGACACCGTGGTTTTCGTTGCACCAGTTTAGTCTAGAGTTGGAAATGATTGAAAGAATCAATCAAGAGATGAAAGACTGAGAGAATAAGTCAAGAGATGAAAGACTGAGAGAATAAGTCAAGAGATGAAAGACTGAGAGAATAAGTCAAGAGATAAAAGGCTGAGAGAATAAGTCAAGAGATGAAAGACTGAGAATAAGTCAAGAGATGAAAGACTGAGAGAATAAGTCAAGAGATGAAATCTTCTTCTTCTTCTTTGTTCGCTTCTACCACCAAGACCACCCTGTGATCCTACTGAATTTATGCCTGTGGTCCTCGTTAAGTCCCGTGTGTGGTCCACAAAGGGACCACACGAGATCCCCGAGAGGACCACAAGAGGTTCAGAGTATCTCAGGGCTTGGGCCTGTATTCTTGGTGGGTCTCAGAAGCGGGACTGCGTGACACCGTGGTTTTCGTTGCACCAGTTTAGTCTAGAGTTGGAAATGATTGAAAGAATCAATCAAGAGATGAAAGACTGAGAGAATAAGTCAAGAGATGAAAGACTGAGAGAATAAGTCAAGAGATAAAAGACTGAGAGAATAAGTCAAGAGATGAAAGACTGAGAGAATAAGTCAAGAGATAAAAGACTGAGAGAATAAGTCAAGAGATGAAAGACTGAGAATAAGTCAAGAGATGAAAGACTGAAAGAATAAGTCAAGAGATGAAATGATTGAAAGAATCAATCAAGGAATGAAAGATTGAGAGAATAAGTCAAGAGATGAAAGACAGAGAGGTGAAATGTGAAAACCAGTCAAGAGTATAACAGATGGATGTCATCTGTCTTCTAAAGTTTGTAAGACAAGATTGTATATACATATAATGGTTGTGACAAAAGTGTAGTACAATAAAGTGTACTCACTTGTGTAGATAAACATCACATGGGACAAATCTTTTCTACAAACATTCAGAGTGAAATCATTTGGGGCAGGCCGACCAGTTACAAATGAAGACGTTTAATTCAAATGTGACGGCAATAACGAATGGTTCACAGAATTGACGAAGTACACCATAATAATGTTGATAACTTCAGATACTCAAGATTTTTCATAAAAGTCTCAAGGATTACAGACATATTTTCTCACACCAGGGCCAAAACCATAACTTCCCTTTTTCTCATGTCCATTTCTGCGGCCTGTGAGACCTGGACACTTAACAAAACAGCTGAGAAACACATAAATGCCTTTGAATGTAAATGCTACAGAAGAGTTCTTCAAATATCGTGGACACAAAAAAGAACAAATATATCTATACTACAAGAGCTTAATATTGAAGAAGGCTGGCTAGTGAAGAGGATTAAAGAGAGAAAACTGAAATATTTTGGACACATTAAACGTCATGATAATTTAGAGAAGACCGTATTGGAAGGATACATAATGGGAAAAAGAAAAAGAGGAAGACCAAGACGAAGATGGCTGCAAGACATCGTTGACGATCTGGAAATGGATGCAACAGCAGCAGGCCATCTTGCTCACAACCGAGAGGCCTACAGGAGTGCTGTTTGGGAGGCAAAGTTCCGCAAGGGACATGCAAATGAATGAATGAATGATTTCTGCGGCCACACTCTCATATGTCACTCATCTTCGTCCTGCAGCATTTATTTATTAAGGCCTTATTATTGCTGCTAAAACCAAGTTAGATTATTCAATTCAAATGTAATATCCACCCTCGTTTATGCACATGACAGCTGGAAATCAACTAAAGAAATAGACAAGAAATTAGACTCTTTCAAAAACAAATGCCTAAGGAAAATACTCGGTATAAAGTGGAATGAATTCAAGAATAATGCAGAGATCAGACAGATGAGCAAACACCAACCTGTCTCATGGTTGATCAGAAAAAGAAGACGGACATATGTCGGTCATATGATGAGAAGAAACAATCAGAGAATACCAAAACAAGCTATCAAATGGAATACAACAGGCCGAAGAAAAAAGAGGTAGACCACGTGAAACTCTAAAGACACTGTTAAGAGAAGCCAATTCAGTGGGCATAACATACCTTGATGAGACTGAAAAGCTCGCCAAAGACAGGACATCTTGGTGAACTACCATGTGGGCCCTACGTGACGTTTAAAGCCATGGGAAGGATAGCCAAATATTATTGCTGCTATAAGAGATGACATGACTGAAAGAACCAGCTAAGAAATGACTGAAAGAAGCAGTCATAATTGAAAGAAATAGTCAAAAAATTATAAGATCGAGAGAGACAGTCAATAAATTAAATGACTGAGAATGAGCTAAGAGATGAGTTGATTAAGAAAACCAGTGAGGAGATGAAACGACTGAAAGAACCCGTCAAGAAATAATATGAATGAAAGAATTAGTCATGAAATTAAATGACTGAGAAAGAGAACTGGCCAAGGGATAAAATGATTGACAAAACCAATAAAGAGATAAAGTGATTTAGAAAACCAATGAGGAGATAAAATGATTGAGAAAACCAGTGAAGAGATGAAATGATTGAGAAAACCAATGAAGAGATTAAATGATTGAGAAAGCCACTGAAGAGATGAAATGACTGAGAAAACCAAAGAATAGATAAAATGATTAAGAAGACCAGTGAAGAGATGAAATGACTGAGAAAATCAACTGACAGATGAAATGATTGAGAAAACCAATGAAGAGATGAAAAAATCAACGTAACCAGTCATGCGGCAAGAAACGGACATAATCATTCAAGAGGTCAAATGGTTTCATAATTGAGAAAAATGTCAAAAGTAAAACAGAACAGATGAAGAAACTGATTTTACTTGCAAATTTTGGTTAAGTCTGGCCAGTTCTTGTAATTCTACCTTGATGAGACTGAAAAGCTCGCCAAAGACAGGACATCTTGGTGAACTACCATGTGGGCCCTACGTGACGTTTAAAGCCATGGGAAGGATAGCCAAATATTATTGCTGCTATAAGAGATGACATGACTGAAAGAACCAGCTAAGAAATGACTGAAAGAAGCAGTCATAATTGAAAGAAATAGTCAAAAAATTATAAGATCGAGAGAGACAGTCAATAAATTAAATGACTGAGAATGAGCTAAGAGATGAGTTGATTAAGAAAACCAGTGAGGAGATGAAACGACTGAAAGAACCCGTCAAGAAATAATATGAATGAAAGAATTAGTCATGAAATTAAATGACTGAGAAAGAGAACTGGCCAAGGGATAAAATGATTGACAAAACCAATAAAGAGATAAAGTGATTTAGAAAACCAATGAGGAGATAAAATGATTGAGAAAACCAGTGAAGAGATGAAATGATTGAGAAAACCAATGAAGAGATTAAATGATTGAGAAAGCCACTGAAGAGATGAAATGACTGAGAAAACCAAAGAATAGATAAAATGATTAAGAAGACCAGTGAAGAGATGAAATGACTGAGAAAATCAACTGACAGATGAAATGATTGAGAAAACCAATGAAGAGATGAAAAAATCAACGTAACCAGTCATGCGGCAAGAAACGGACATAATCATTCAAGAGGTCAAATGGTTTCATAATTGAGAAAAATGTCAAAAGTAAAACAGAACAGATGAAGAAACTGATTTTACTTGCAAATTTTGGTTAAGTCTGGCCAGTTCTTGTAATTCTATCATGCTGTGTACAAACTTTGAGTTCTCCAACATACACACTTCTCTGTCATCATCATCTTCTCCATCACACAAACTGCCTGAAAACTGGGACAAAAGAAATAAAAAGTAGGAAATCCGTAGGAATATTTTATCATCTTCAAATAATTCGTTACTTTTTTTAAAAATCAGATGATCAGTTTCAAGAAAATGTAATAAGAGTACTCTGACACTGCATCCATATAATAGATTAATTTCTAGGTTTTAGCTGTATGTTCAAAGTCTGACACTTAAACCATGTAACAGATTCATCTCAAGTTTTTAGTTGTACAAGCGTCATACCGAAAGTTGTGAGGAACATTTTTTTTTAATCAGAATTTATAGATAGAGAAAATATAAATGTATTACCTTAAACTGCATCTTTTGCACTTCATTTAGAGGTTACATGACGTCACCATCATGTGTCACATGACCATGCGGAACATAAACAAAATGGCGAGTGCTGAAGTTTCGTTTCGTCAATGTGCTGTTATTGAGTTCCTCGTTAAAGAGGAAATCCCTGCTGCTGAAATTCACCAAAGGCTTCAACATGCTTATGAAGATGTGTGTATGGGTGCTAGCAGTGTTAGGAGGTGGGTGAAACATTTCAAAGATGGAAACACGAACATCCAAGATAAGCTTCGCAGCGGTTGCCCTCGAATTGCCTCCACTGAACACAATGTGGAAAGGGTTGACGACATCATTAAAGAAGACAGACGTGTCACAGTATCTGAAATCACTGTAAATCTTGAAATAGGACACAATGCAGTACAGGAAGTGATTGAAACCCTCGGCTATAGAAAAGTTTATGCCAGCTGGATCCCACAGGAGAGAACGTCTAGAAAGCGATACATTTATTTTTTTTTTCTCTATCTATAAATTCTGAGTTTTTAAAAAAAATGTTGCTCACGACTTTCAGTATGATTGTCATACGTTCAAAATCTGACACCTCAACCATTTAACAGATTAATCTCTAGTTTCTAGTTGTATGGACAAAATCTGAAACCTCAACCATTTAACAGATTAATCTCTAGTTTCTAGTTGTATGGACAAAATCTGACACCTCAACCAAGCAGCAGGTTAATGTCTGTTGCCAAGTATATGGGAATATTTAACAATAAAAAGGTGTAGTTGTATAGACTGGTTAGCTGGGTAGGGGTATCCCCTATCAAAGGAGAAGTAAGATGCCCCCTTACCTCCGTCAGTCTACGGGACACCCTTGGGCAAGGTGGACTACCCGTATAGCCCCCCCCGATCAGGGTGACATGAAGCCATGGGAGCAGGTGGTGGATGGAATGGGAGAGCAGCCGACAGATAATGTTGGTTATGGTCACCATTCTATGATGGTAGGCAGATGATCTCAATGTAGGGACAATGGCTACGATCACTGACTAGTACAGTCACTGGCTGGAAGGAAAGCAATGGTAAACTATCTTCTGAAAATATACCAAGAAACCTAAACAGCAACATCAATGAGGAAAAACTGGAAGAAGTGGAGAGTTTTGAATATCTTGGATCACTGCTAACTAATGACAGAGATACGAGGTAAATTAAAAGGAGGACATCTATTGTTCTTCAGAAAGTAAAACAACTAAAGAATCTGTGGAGAGGAACAGACAGAACTACAAAAATAAGATTTTTATTCTTCTTGCATCTTTCCCATCGCAACATATGCCTGTGAGACCTGGACACTTAACAAAACAGTTGAGAAACACATAAATGCCTTTGAATGTAAATGCTACAGAAGAGTTGTTCAAATATCATGGACACAAAAAAGAAAAAATATATCTATACTACTTAATTTTGAAGAACGCTGGCTAGTAAAGAAGATTAAACAGAGAAAACTTAAATATTTTGGACACATTAAACGTCATGACAATCTAGAGAAAACTGTCTTGGAAGGGTAAATAATGGGAAAAAGAGAGGAAGACCAAGGCGAAGATGGCTGCAAGACATCACTGATGATCTGCAAATGGATGCATCAGCAGCAGGCCATCTTGCCCACAACCGAGAGGCCTACAGGAGAGCTGTTAGGGAGGCAAAGTTCTGCAAGGGACATGCAAATGAATGAAAGTTGTACAGACAAAATCTGACATTAAATCTGTGCAATAAATCTTGGTTGCTAATAATATAATCTAATCCTGACAATGATATCAGTCTTTAAATTCAGCTACAGAATGAGATCAGTCTTTACATTCAGCTACAGAATGAAGTCAGTTCTTATATGAGCTACAGAATGAGGTCAGTCTTTACATTCAACTACAGAATGAGGTTAGTTCTTATACTGAGCTACAGAATGAGGTCAGTCTTTACATTCAACTACAGAATGAGGTCAGTCTTTACATTCAACTACAGAATAAGGTCAGTTCTTACAATGAGCTACAGAATGAGGTCAGTCTTTACATTCAACTACAGAATGAGGTCAGTTCTTACATTCAGCTACAGAATGAAGTTATTCTTTACGATCAGCCACAGAATGAGGTCAGTCCTTACCTTCAGCTACAGAATGAGATTCATATCAGCTGCTACATTTATTACAAAATGAGGCCAATTATTACATTTAGCTACAAAATGAAGTCATCGCAATTAAATACTGATTAATGTCAGCAGCTAATTTAACTACACTACACCATCTGTATTACATAACATTTACAAGTCTTACCAAGCCATCATTTTCTCTGACCATATTAGCTGCTTCTAGTGAGATCTGACAATTCTCAGATGGTATCTTGTCTACAGCTGTACAAGATGACAGCACACCTGTATGAGATGACAGAATTTTTCTGTGCCTAAAACATTGTGAATAGTGGCCTTGTAAAGTGAAGGCATAAACTAACTAACTGTAGGTGATACAACAACATAAGTAACAAGCAGAATGTTACTTTGTTATGCACTTAGTAACAGCATTCAGCCAGGTAAGGAAGAATGACCAAACATTCACAGGGGGTTCAGTAGTCCAATCAATCAAACAACAGCACTAAGAGTAAAACATTGATGTACACAACAGACAAAGTCAGCATTTACCAAAATCTTTCAACAAATTTAATATGAGAAACAATGAGGCTGAAATCCTGGTGAATGAATGAAAATGAATTATCAATGTACAACATGAGAAATCAACAATACAATAATACACAAAGCATTCTGGCAAATCTGACTTCGCCACAGGAATATACAAGTACCAAAAAAAAATACTGACATGCTAACCTCACATCCAAACTGAAAGAACTCTACACAACAACACATCCAACAATCTCTTGTCTGTGTCCTGGAAAGGACAAGCAGACATTTATTCCCACATCCTATCTAAACTACAGATCCACACAACCTGGACAGATCATTACCATGTCTGCTCTCTCGCAAATCTTCTCAACTTCTGCTTTTAAAATCCCTAAATTCTCACGAAGCACACGAACCGCTAATCATAATATGGACTTTCTGTAAGTCCGAGGCTACATGAACAAGGACATTCACTCTGACATAAAGAGTGACATCATTCAAAACCTTTTTTATGTTCCTTATACTGAAACAATGAGAACACACATGTATGAGATAACAGCACACATGTATGAGATGACAGTACACCTTTATGAAATGAAAGCACACACATGTATTAGATAACAGCACACATGTATGAGATGACAGCACACCTTTATGAAATGAAAGCACACACGTATGAGATGACAGCACACATGTATTAGATGACAGCACACTGTATGAGATGAAAACACATACTGACTGTCTACAGAGCAAGAAACTAGCAAACTGGTAGTAATTTCCTCTAATATGGGAAAATGGAACTTCTACACGATAAAATGTGCAGTTACTTTGCCAATAACCTGACATCAAAATACAAACATCAGACACTTGTTCTGGAATGCTGAATGAGACCTGGTGGAGCACTGGTTACTGGTTGAGCTGAATTTTGGTTACTGATGAGATCGTATTTGAAATTCATTCATTCATGTCAGGATCCACAGCTTTGGCAGTTATACTTCTCCATCTTGTGTGATCCTAGGTGTTTCAGATCAATCAAAGCTCTTTTTTCTCTTACCCCTCAATTCTAGAATGCCAGCTTTCATTCACTTTTTCTTGGCATGTCCCTGTGCCTTTGGTACTGCTGTTTCTAATGGTTGGTGGAATGATTCTCTCATAGTTTCCCATTTATAATTTACATCTTGAAATAATATTTCATAAGATGATAATGCATCTTATCTATTTTACCTCCTATACTGAATTTCTATATTTAATTTAGAGTTTCTGGTATTTATATTAAATGTCTTCAGTCACTACACCAACCAGCTCCTGGGACTGCTTTGACCGCCTAGAGAGTATTTGTGAATCTTCTCTTGATAAGAATATAACCTGTCTAGTTCTGGGTCTTATTGTACGGACTTTCCCAGATTATAGTCTTTTTGAATGCTGTGGTATCAGGTATTTTCAGTGAACGTATTGTGGCTCTTTACTTACCCCATCAGTTGTTTCCTGCCATTTTGCTTTCGAAAGACCATAACCTTCTACTATACTATCTTGTGGTTGCTTTCCCACTTAAGCAGTGAAATCTCCCATTACTGCAATGAATTCTGATTGTTTGCTTTGTTTCATTGCAATTTTCAAGAGATCATAAAACTCCTCCACTTTCTCTTCTCAGCTATTTGCTGTTGGGGCACATAATGTTAATGTCACTATCTTCAACATCATCATTGCCTTTCACTACCTTGGGAGTCCAGGCCATGGATAAAGGCTCACCAGCCATCCCTGTTCTTTACTACCTTCTATGTGTATCCCTTTTCTCTGAGCACCATCATAATTTCCCTTCTTGAAGTAGTTCTACATCTTCCTCAATTTTTGATTTCCTTGAGGATTCCATGTCGGTGCCTGTCTTGTTATGCTGGCATCGGATTTTCTCGGTGTGTGGCCAATCCGCTTCCATTTCCTAGACATGATTTTTATCCTGCTCTTTCCCAGATCTCCTTGTTCCTAATCTTGTCCTGCCTTTTAATGTTTAAAATCCTCCTATCTGGCTAGTAGTGCATGAGTTGAACAGAGTAGTAAAAATGTATTATAGAAAAGAAACTGAATATTTTAAGTTACATGCGGTCAATAACTCTTTAGTTCTTTGAAAAGAATACTATTAGAAACTTACAACGGTCAATGTTTCTACTTATGTGATAAGAACAATCACTAGAGTTCAGTGTGTGTCTCATTTTATTTGATGAGAACTATCACTAGAGTTTACTGTCTCTCTAAATATTTGATGAGAACTATCACTAGAGTTCAGCATGTCTGTAATGATCTGATAAGACTACCAATATAAAATTCCCAGCCCCACGAATAAGAAGATACTTCACTGTTTTGCTGCAGTTCTTTCTCACAACACTTCTTCTGCTTCTGTGACTGCAGAGACAAAAACTGAATTTGAAGTATTTCTGTGTATTTTCTCGATGACAGCCTGGGAGGCTTATTCCGAATTATAGCAACAGCAACTGCTATCTTCAGCCACCACATTTTGTGACCTAAAACATGCACACAAGTTAAAAAAAAACAAATTAAATGACTCTGTGAAGACTACGAGAAGTAATATAAAAAATCTGTCATTTAAAAGTATCACCTTTAATTCATTATATACTGTTCAAGAAAAAGAAATGCAACACTTCTGTAGTCGTAATGGACACCAAATTTAAAACTTGAATCAAAATTTTATTTTACGGAATTAATGTTTCAATCTTGGCATGAAGAAACTTTAAGACTTTAACAATGAAATGATGTTCATTAAATTTGATTTGGACTTTTATTCTTTGCGACTGAGGCCTCCGTTTCAGTAAGGTGTATGGCCTCCTCTGGCCTGTATCAGAGAACGACATCTCCTTGACATGGATCTGATTAGTTGTTGGATTTGTTGTTGTGATGGCTGCCCACTTTTTCCGCAGTGCAAGAGACAACTGTCGGAGACTGGTTGGCGCCACGTCTCGCTGGCAGACTTGTCTGTTGAGTTCATCCCATAAGTGTTCTATTGGGTTCATGTCTGATGACATGGATGGCCACAGATTGGTCTGGACATTGTTGTCAGTGAGGAATTGGGTGGTGAGTTGTGCAACATGAGGTTGAGCATTATCCTGCTGAAAAATTGACCCTGGTGCAGTCTGAAGTGGAAGGACGTAAGGATGAAGAATTTCAGTGACATATCACTGGGCATTCAGACGTCCTTCATTTTGCACCAGGTACCTTCTTCCCATGAAGCTGATCATTCCCCCACACCAGTACACCTCCCCCATGTGGCGGAGTCTCATTCACACAGTTCTGGGCGTAGTGCTCATGGACTCTGCGGTAAACTCTTCTCCAACTATCGTGTCACTGGAGCAGAAAGAATGATTCATCACTAAACCAAACCCTTTTCCAATCATTCGCAACGGTCCAGTGATGATGCTGGTTCGCCCACCGCTGTTGGTTCTGGCGATGCTGGTCAGTAAGAACAGGACCTCTGTAGGGTCTTCTAGACCAAAGACGAGCATCGCGCAGCCAGTTCCTGACCATTTGATCTGAAATTCGACGAGCTGCTGTCATTGACTGGATTGTTGAGGATGCAGATGTAAATTTATTCCTGAGGTGATGCAGCCATATGAAGTGGTCTTCGGCAGGAGTTGTGACTATAGGTCTTCCACTGCGCAGCTGGTCTGCAACTGAGCCAGTTTCTTTAAATCATCTCCAAAGGCAACTAATGGTGCTTCTAACCACATTAACTCTTTCCCTGCCGGAGGCAAAAATGCAGACATTCCGTTCTGTGCCAGACAAAAAGCGCAGGTCTTAATATGTACAGGTGATAACTTTTAACTAATTATTTCTGCATTAAAAGTATGTGTATTATGCCTCCAAATAACTATAAACATAAGAAGATTTCATAAATGAAGAGTTTTTTTTTAGGAAAAAAGATGTAGTGTGACGATTTTAGCCGAAGATTGTGTATTACTATCCACTGGATAGGTCTGGGACTGGGATCAATGGACCGGCATCGATGTGTAGATGGACTTTGTCGTTTTATCTGATCTCGTCATATGATTATGTTGCATGTTCACTTTAAAAATAATACCTGAAATAACCTTCTAACTACTTCTCCAGTCCATCTCATGGTCTAAATCTACGTGGGGTACATTTACAAACAGTGATCTAGTCATAGGGTGACATGTCTGGCTCCAAAGTCACACAAAAATTGATTTTTTTTGTTATTGAAACGCTGTATTTTGACCCCTGTTGTTATGATGCTTTCAAAATGGTGATAAAGGTCACTAGACATGCATACTAAACTGTTTACAATCAAACGTTACACCGGGTTTCAAATGAAATGAAGCTAGGGTCCCTATTGGGACCTTGGCAAAAACTTGACAAAGCGCTGGCACAGGAAGAGTTAAATTGTCTGGCCCCTACACTTTGTGACTGTCCAGTCTGTAAACATTCAATGATGATGAGTCGTTCTGTAGTGAGATGAGCCATACTTGCGCATTGAATTTTCAAATGATCTGATTTGAGGAGTGTCAATCTTTTATAGGTATTCAGTAATGTGGTCAGTGAGTTTTGTGTTCAGTAAGTTTCACAGGATTCTTGTGAACCTGTCATAAGTTATTGTCAAAAATGCTATTTTGACTAGTGTCACTTTTCTGTGCTCATGAATCATCTGCTGAGTACAATTCAGGTCAGCACGTGAAGTTCATGTCCAAGTGAACGTTTCAGGCAATTTGCCTTTGTCTGATCAGCAAACTTCAGTTTAAATCGCAACATCGTATTTGTTATGTTTCTTTTTTTCAACAGTATAATAATGGAAACAATGAAATATCACTTACACTTTATTATAATAATAGAAACAACAAAGTATCACCTGCGCTTCATTATAACAATGGAAACAATGAAGTATCACCTACACTTCATTAAAATAATGAAAACAATGAATACCAGGATAACAATTCAAGTGCTAAAATAAAATGAAGTTTGACAATTTTTTTTTTCTGCATAAACTTCGAACATTATCATGGATCTTACATCACCAGTTTGTCCTTGAAAGATACCTGCGCCTGGACATTTGAGTTTTCTCACATTCTGTATATGTAGTTCATTTCTACAGTAAAAAAATTTGATACTTGTTTAGCACAGCAGTATTAAGCACAACACATACGATTAGCCTACATCACTTTACTCACTGTTTTTAAACTTTCAGATTTGTCACTCCACCAATATCCTATGAGGATCAATATCTTATATCCTTCCTTCTCGTTAAACATCACATAGGGTTTGCATGGTAGTTCACCAAGTTTTCCTGTTTTCGGCAAGTTTTTCAACCTCATCAAGGGATTTTATGCCTACTCATTTGACCTCTCTTAATAATGTCCTCTTTAGAGTTTCACATGGTCAGTCTCATTTTCTTCGACCTGTTGTGTTCAATTTGATAGCTTGTTTTGGGATTCTATGTTCCTTCTCATCACGTGACCAACATATGTCCATCTCCTTTTTCTGATCACCCATGAGACTGGTTGTTGTTTGCTCATCTGCTTTATCTCTGCGTTGTTCTTGAATTCAATCCGCTTTATATCAAATATTTTCCTTAGTCATTTGTTTTCAAAAGAGTCTAATTTCTTGTCTATTTCTGTAGTTGATTTTCAGCTTTCGCATGCATAAATGAGGATGGAATGAAACAATCTTAACTTGGTGATTGTGCTTATAACTTTTGAATGCCATATTTTCAAGGTTCTTGAAGGTCAACGCTGCTTTTGAAATTCTAATTCTAACTTCCTTTCTGATGTCTTCTGGTCCATGTAGATGCCAAGGTATGCAAATTGGTTTACTTCTTCAACAGCTGTTCCTTCTATTTTTCCTTCTTGATTTATGGGAAGTTTCATTATTTTGTTTTTTCCTTGTTAATTTCAAGTCCTATTTTGCTAGCCAGTGAAGACAGGCTCTCTGTTTGTTCTTGCATGGAATTCACATTGTCACTGATAAGAGTTATGTCATCAGCAAAATCAAGATCTTCTAGTTGGGTCCCATGTACCCAGTCAATGTCCGTTTAACCTGTGCAACATTTTTTCATTTGAAGTCTATGGTAATTCCAAAAAGCAAAGGAGATAATATACATCTCTGTTTCAAGCCAGTTTCAATCTGAAACTATTTGTTCATTCCTTCTTCTGTGTTGACTGCACAAACATATTCATTGTAGAGATCCTTAACGATGCTGACAATTTTAGATAGTATTCCATATAGACTTAAAATTCTCCATAATGAATCTCTGTGTATGCTATCAAATGCCTTTTTAAAGTCTATTGAGTTCAGGATTAATGGTTTTTGTTTTTCAATATGTTCTTCAAGTATTATTCTTAGAGTAAAGATCTGGTCAAGACAGCTTCTCCCTTTTCGAAATCCTGCTTGTTCTTCTCTCATTGCAGTATCGACTATATCTTTAATTCTATTCAGAATAACTTTGCAAAATACTTTTGACACAGCTGATAGTAAGGTTACTCCTCTCCAATTACTGCAATCGCTGATGCTGTCTTTTTTTTGCATTTTAATGATTCCTTTTTTTCCATTTAGAAGGGACTTTTTCTTTCCAAACTTTATTAAACATTAGCTGATTACCTGGAGTTGCTCGGAAATGTATAATTATTTATACTGTGGAGTGGATCTGAGATTGCCATGTTTCTCCCACAGACAACCTTATACCATATGCTGCTCGGGTGGGGGGGGGGGAGAGAACTGCAATCTCTTAAAGTTAAAAGGGAGATCTGTTGGGTGGCAGGTAGAGGTTCCGTAGTAAAATGATTGGAGATCCCACCCTAATTTCACCCCCTCTCACCTTCCATGCCAATGGGGGCTGAACTTAGACGTAAACAGCATCGGCAGTGCCACGACTCATCTCAGTGACCCTGAAAACTATGGAACTGACACTAACATCAGTCATTTTCAATTACTTTTACATGTCACCCCCATCCCTTTCTCACTCCCCATGCCGATGGGGGCTTACTAAGAGGCAACCAAAATTATTTGGACTTGCCATCATCATCATCGCCTTTCAGTGCCCCAAGAGCATATGTCATGGATAAAGGCTCTCCAGTAATCTTTGTTCTTGGAATTATTCTCTGCTTCCTTCCATGTGCACCCCTTGTCTCTGAGCACTGTCATAATGTTTCTTCTCCAAGTAAGTCTAGGTCTTCCTCGTTTTTGATTTCCTTGAGGATTCCATGTCAGTGCCTGTCTTGCTATGCTGGTGTCGGGTTTGCTCAGAGTGTGGCCAATCCACTGGTTTTCCTTTCCGTGTTTCTGTAACACTTCAGCTTTTTACAGGGAACAGGTCATTGACTTATCTCCCAACCTCCTTAGTTGCCTCTTACGACATATGCGGAAGGTGGCAGTGGTCCTATTCTTTTCTCCCCAGACTTAGATCTGGGCCTTGGTAACGACACGGCAATGCCATGGGAGGCTACAAATGCTGCTTAGACCAGCACCGCTCTATTTCACGACCAATCTTTTCTCCTTCTTGAATTTAGTGGATAGTATGAAACCCCCATCCAACCCCCACCTCTAGGGGTGCTAGGAGGTCATACCCCCAAAAGTACTTTTCTCCAGACTGTATATCATATGTGTACCAAGTTTGGTTGAAATTGCTCCAGGCATTCCAGAGTTATGCTGGAACATACACACACACATACATCCATTTATATATATATATATGTATATATATATATATAGATTCTCTGTGGTTGGCTCATGTTGTCACTGTTAATAGCTTTTAACATTTCAGCTGTTATTTCATCTTCACTTTCAGCTTTGTTGTTAGCCATTAGATTTGCTGATGTTTCAATTTCATTTAATGTAATTTCATCAAGGCTGACATTTAGTTGTGGGACTGATAAGTTAGTTTCAAGGTCTATCAATTCTTTTGGGTGTGGTCAATTAAGTATTTCTTGGAAGTGTACGGCCCATCTTTGCTTTTGGTCTTTACCTGATGCTAATAGCGTTCCAGTTTTTGGTAAAGATTGGTCCTTCTTTAGATGTATTAGTACCCGTTAGCCTCTTTTGTATGTTATATATGTTCCAACATTATTCCTAGTCTTTTGTGTTCTGTACATGATATGTTCCAACATTATCCCAGTCTCTTGTGTTCTGTACATATGTTGCAAAATTATACCTGACTTGTTATGTTCTGTACATGATATGTTGCAATGTTATAAGTGGTGTGTTATGTTCTGTACATAATAAGTTGCAATGGTATACCCAATCTGTTATGTTCTATACATGATATGTTGCAACATTATCTCCAGTTTATGTTCTGTACATGGTATGTTGCAATGTTATACCTGATCTGTTATGTTCTGTACATGATATGTTGCAATATTAAACTTGGTCTGTTATGTTCTGTACAAAGTCCAAAATGTTTAACTTCGTGTCTCCAGCTGAGATACTACCATGCTTCCTGCTTCTAGAGTCCATGTCACTCCTTGTCCCACTATTTCCAAATATACTTTTGTTGCTGTCATATATAAATGTTACTGATGTTATATTTACAAATTTACCAAAACTGGAAATATGGTTTGTATGAAGTAAAGTTAAAATGCCTTCATTCCATTCAGACAGGCACTGATAGCTTAGCTTTCAGTTTTATTTTTTTTTTTGGCTGGGGAAAGGGGAGGGGGGGGGGGAATTGGTACAAGATGCTCATGTGTTGCTCTCTCGTGGCTAGATGGATAAGCTGATTAATGTGTTGCTCTCTCGTGACTAGATGGATAAGCTGATTAATGTGTTGCTCTCTCGTGGCTAGATGGATAAGCTGATTAATGTGTTGCTCTCTCGTGGCTAGATGGATAAGCTGATTATTGTGTTGCTCTCTCGTGGCTAGATGGATAAGCTGATTAATGTGTTGCTCTCTCATGGCTAGATGGATAAGCTGATTAATGTGTTGCTCTCTCGTGGCTAGATGGATAAGCTGATTAATGTGTTGCTCTCTCGTGGCTAGATGGATAAGCTGATTAATGTGTTGCTCTCTCGTGGCTAGATGGATAAGCTGATTAATGTGTTGCTCTCTCGTGGCTAGATGGATAAGCTGATTAATGTGTTGCTCTCTCGTGGCTAGATGGATAAGCTGATTAATGTGTTGCTCTCTCGTGGCTAGATGGATAAGCTGATTAATGTGTTGCTCTCTCGTGGCTAGATGGATAAGCTGATTAATGTGTTGCTCTCTCGTGACTAGATGGATAAGCTGATTAATGTGTTGCTCTCTCGTGGCTAGATGGATAAGCTGATTAATGTGTTGATCTCTCGTGGCTAGATGGATAAGCTGATTAATGTGTTGCTCTCTCGTGGCTAGATGGATAAGCTGATTAATGTGTTGCTCTCTCGTGGCTAGATGGATAAGCTGATTAATGTGTTGCTCTCTCGTGGCTAGATGGATAAGTTGATTAATGTGTTGTTTTCTCGTGGCTAGATGGATAAGTTGATTAATGTGTTGCTCTCTCGTGGCTAGATGGATAAGTTGATTAATGTGTTCTCTCGTGGCTAGATGGCTAAGCTGATTAATGTGTTCTCTCGTGGCTAGATGGCTAAGCTGATTAATGTGTTCTCTCATGGTTAGACGGCTAAGTTGATTAATGTGTTCTCTCGTGGTTAGACGGCTAAGTTGATTAATGTGTTGTTCTCTCGTAGCTAGACAGTTGCTCATTCTACTGGAGTACGGGGTTCAAGCCCCAGGTATTGTCTTATCATTTTTCTTTCTCTCACGTCTAAAAGTGCCTTTGTTTATGATTCTTTCAAGGTCTAACCATACAAGACTGTGCTCTGTTACTTACAGTGTGAAAGCCTTGTTGTTTCTTATTTGTGAAAATTTGTATCCTAAGTTAAAATGTATAGTATGCATGATTTGTCTCAAAAAGTAGTAGACGAGGCACTTTAGACATGCGAGAAAGCAAAACAGTACAAGAATGACAGTGACTTGAAACACAGACCTGCTAGGATCAGCTCAGCCACCTTGCATTCTCTTAACATTTTTCTTTTTCTCACATCTAAGCACACTCTCTTAACATTTTTCTTTCTCTCATGTCTAAGCGCATTTTCTCAACATTTTTCTTTCTCTTATGTCTAAGCGCATTCTCTCAACATTTTTCTTTCTCTCATGTCTAAGCGCATTCTCTCAACATTTTTCTTTCTCTTATGTCTAAGTGCACTGCCTACTGTTTTTTTCCAGGTAATCATATACACACTGCCCAAGATCACTTTATTTTCCAAGTTAATCATATACACACTGCCCAAGATCACTTTATTTTCCAAGTTAATCATATACACACTGCCCAAGATCACTTTATTTTCCAAGTTAATCATATACACACTGCCCAAGATCACTTTATTTTCCAGGTTAATCATATACACACTGCCCAAGATCACTTTATTTTCCAGGTTAATCATATACACACTGCCCAAGATCACTTTATTTTTCAGGTTAATCATATACACACTGCCCAAGATCACTTTATTTTCCAGGTTAATCATATACACACTGCCCAAGATCACTTTATTTTCCAGGTAATCATATACACACTGCCCAAGATCACTTTATTTTCCAGGTTAATCATATATACACTGCCCAAGATCACTTTATTTTCCAGGTTAATCATATACACACTGCCCAAGATCACTTTATTTTCCAGGTTAATCATATACACACTGCCCAAGATCACTTTACAGAAAGATCTGCTGTATGTTTTCTTGTGTCAGCACTAATCTGGGCATTTGAGAGTAAAACAATTACACAAATCCACAGGTCATCAGAGAAATACATCCATCTTTGTTTCTCCTCCACAATCCTTTACAATAACTTGTGATGCTCTTACATGGTGACCTCTGGGTCATGACTCCTAGAGGTCTGAGAGTTGGTTAATCACTTCCCTAGGTTGGATTCAATACTTCAATGCTCATATCACTTCTTACCTATGTTTCTCACTCTTGTATATGGCAGGGACTTTCAAACAACCTCCAGGTCCTGATAAGTCAGTTTCACCTGACAAAAAGTCAAAGCAGACCTTGAGGTAGTAAGTCAAGCAACCGAACAATTACTGCACTTATCTCTCATCAAAGAAAGCTTCCCTCGTTGACTGCTTGCTACATGCTCTGTGACTAAGTGGTTCTCACATGCTACATGGTTGCTACATGCTTAAGGGGACAGTCCCGCTTTTTAGAGCGGTGTCAAGTCTTTGCCGAAAGTCTTGGCGGGACGCACAAATGTCCCACTTTCATCCTGTTAACTTTAAAGTTTAATAAAATCTGTAAACAAAAAAAAAGTCCATTAATTCTGAAATGGTGGCGCATGACCTAGTTGATGAGAAGTATTTATTATTCTATTTTTAACTTTATAGAAATTTGTGGTACACATTAATTGCTTGCAACAGAAAATGATTTTCACTTAATCTAGAAATGCTGAACCAAGAAAAGTAGTTATCTTCCTTATAACTAAATTAACCAATCACGGAATTAGTTGGAAAAGTCTGAAGGCACGAAACATTTGAGCCAGAGTCAGTTTTACATCAACAGAACAATTGAGAGGGTGGTTTGGATTTTTTGTCACGTTCATTGGTAGTACTCTACTTGTTTAGTTATAAAGTAAAGTGCATTTCACGTGCGTTATTGTGTGTTTAATTTTATTTCTTTTACTGACTTACCAAATGAACATTATATGGCGGGCGAATGAAAATTTAGCCGCCATTTCGAAGATGTCTAAACAAGCATGTAAACTGAATCAACAATTAAAGAGTGATTTTCCCCTCATAAAGAAGGCGAGAACCGACAATGACTCCCATGTTAGATGTGACACTTGCAAACCTGAATTTTCAATTTCCCATGGTGGCAGATCGGATATCACAAAACATCTGAAGAGTGATCGACATAACGTAGCTGTGTCAGCACCACTATCTGCCTGTCCCATGACAAACTTTTTCCGACCAGCAACGTTTGGGAGCATGGAAGCCAAGTTAGCAGCTGCAGAAGCCACATTTGCATATCACACCTTATGTCACAATCACAGTTTTCACTCAATGACTTGCACTAACATTCAACATTTGTTTGAGCTGAAGTTTATGTGTGGGCGCACAAAATGTGAGGCCATAACAACTAACATCCTTTTTCCATTTGTCACTGACCAACTTCAAGAAAGATTGAAGAATGCAAAATTTGTGACAATAATGACAGATGCCTCAAATCACAAAGAAATAATGCTGTTCCCACTGTTTGTGAGATATTTTGTGCATCACTGGGTGTCGAAGTTAAGTTATTAGATCTGCAGTCAACCTATGGCGAAACATGTGACATAATTTGTGAGTTTCTACTTAACGTGTTGAAGCAAAATGGTCTCACTACAAAATGTGTGGGTTTCTGTGCTGACAATGCAAACACAAACTTCGGTGGTGTTCAAAGAAAAAGACACAACAATGCATTTGCAAAATTAAAATCTTCGATTAGAGAAAAACCTGTGGGGATATATTGTCCACAACGTAATGCAAACGGTAGCCAATTGCCTTCCTATTGATGTTGAAGCTGTTGTTATGAAGATATATTCCTATTTTTATATTTACACTGTTCGTTCAGAAGAACTGAAGGAATTCTGTGACTTTCCAATGGTTGAGTACCAACGGATTCTAGGATACAGAAAAACCAGATGGCTTTCACTAATGCCAGCAGTGGAGAGAATCAGCTCTTTCCTCCGTTGAAATCCTATTTTTTGTCTCAACAGATGTGCCCTATGGTAATGCGAACTTTCTTCGAAAATCCACGTGCTGAGTTGTGGCTCTTCTTTCTTCATAACATTTCTGCCATTTTTCACACTGCAGTCCTAAAAATTGAGGAACAAACAATTTCAGTGCTGGAAGTGTCGTCTGCAGCTCAGCATCTCCTGCAAAAATGCAGGGACAGAAGTAAAACCAACTTTGTTCCAAAAGAGGTGAAAATCCAGATTCACCATCTAGAAAATGAGGGTCTCATCAGAAAAACAGATGTGATAAATATTATCACTAATTTCTATGACAATCGTGTTGAATATCTACAGGAAAGAGCAAACCAATTTCAATATTTGAGTGGCTTCAGTTGGGTGGCTTTGAGACATCCACCTTCTTGGGAAAATGTGCAAACGAGCTTAAACCTCTTTGGTTCAGAATTTCCAGATCTTGAAATCAGTGACGACTGTTTGATAAAATCAACAATGTTTGTAGATTTGCTTCAGCAGAAAAAATTTCAGACTGGAACTCCACACAAGCAAAAACTGATATCCGGTGGGTGAAAGTGTTTTTCCAAGCGAACTCTGTTGTGTGTGTTTAATTTGAAAAAAAAAAAATCGAATTTATTCTCTGTCAGTCTGGGACTAACGCACCCACTGAAAGAATCTTCTCATACGTGAATATGATATGGACAAGCCAGATAACACAACTTAGCGTTCAAACATTGAAACCGATGCTTATAGTTAAATGCAACTTTGAGGACGCAGGAAAGCCATGCCAGAAACTCCACGACACGCTCACGCAGCGCCCAGATCTACTGAGAAAAGTACGTTCCTCATAGAAATATTGCGCCACATCTTCAGAGGAGACAGTGCCAAGTACATCATCTGCTGCAGACCAACTGTGGTCACTGCTAATTACTGTTGATGTGACAATAAGCTGACACTCCTTTATATTGAGCTTCTTAATTTTGTATGTGAACTGTAAAACAAAACATTAGCTATGGATGTAAAAATTATTGAAGCGAGCATGACTTTCTGCACTTTGAGTTTGGCGTGGGCAGTAAAGGTTAAAGAGCAAATTTTGCTGTGCCGGGGTGCGGGGGGCTGGTTTGGGGAAAAAATGGTCACTTTATTCATGCTAAAGTGATTGCTTGTTCGCGGTAACGTTTTGTTCCATCTTCAAACAGCACTACTCTACAAAACATTCCATTCTTACTCCTTTATTTCATGTCAAAGGATTCTGATCAGTGCTCTCATGATAAACATAAATGTCCTCCAATCTTCTCTGACGGAGCGCTCCATGTGCTATGTAGCACCGCCAACAGCCCTGATCAGAGGACACACAAGCATGGCCAGAACCTCCAAGAAGATGCGTAACGTCGATTCGGCCATTACTTATAAAACAAAACAAAACAAAACTATAACTTACTATATGGATATTGGCGCTGTGGATCCATTCAGTATTGTCTTTCAGAGTGCGCAAGTTGAAATGTCAGATTTGCCCCACTATAGAGAGAAAAGTGCGGTCATTCGCAAAAGTTGAATTAGCCCGCCATGCTCGACTTTAGGCTTATTCGAGCTCTTCTTCGTGAGAAAATTAGATTAAAAATGATCGTCACGGCGGCCGGGGTGGTAGACTTGTACTTGTATGAACTCCCTGTAACTGCGAGCTGTTATTCTTTGCAGCCGATGCTGTAGAGATGTTGAGGCACAGCATCGTATCGGCGTGGGAGCGGGTTATGGCGGCTACTTTTTCAGTCCTGGAGTATAGCTAAAAAGCAGGGGCTGTGCAATGCTTCTTTAGCAGACTCCACCACCGTGGGGACTATGGCGATCCCTGCCCTGTTAGCCAGGCTAGGCCTGTTACTAGGGGTATCAAGGAGAGATGGGACAGGGTCTTGGTAACAGAGAACTAGAGATTTTTACTAATTTTGGTTTGAGAAGCCAAAGAAGAAAAAGAAAAGATAGTCACATGAAATAGAAACAGCGCACAGTGTTCCTTGACCCCCCCCCCCCCCCGACACACTACAAGGTGCCAAACAGTTTCCTTGATCCGCCGACACACAGCAAGTTGCCGAACAGTTTCCTTGACCCCCCAACATACGGCAAAGGTGCCAAACAGTTTCCTTGACCCGCCGACACACGGCAAGGTGCCAAACAGTTTCCTTGACCCCCCCCCCCCCCGACACACGGCAAGGTGCCAGTTTCCTTGACCCCCCGACACACGGCAAGGTGCCAGTTTCCTTGACCCCCCCCCCCCCCCGACACACGGCAAGGTGCCAAACAGTTTCCTTGACCCGCCGACACACTACAAGTTGTCCAACAGGTTCCTTGACCCGTCGACACACTGCAAGTTGCCAGTTTCCTTGACCTGCCGACACAATAAAAGTTGCGCAACAGTTTCCTTGACCCGCCGACACTACGGCCGGGAAAAAAATGTGATTGTGTTGTCCTAGACGTTTTGTTGTGATATGTTTCGTGATGTCCCGTTATATTGTGAGTTTATTTCCCCGTTACCATCCATAATGTAAGTTATTGTATGTCGCAGATGTTTTGTGGGTGTAAATATTTGGTGTACAAATAATTGTGTAGTTAAATGAGTGAGAATCGGCAGCAGAGTTTAAAATGTTGAGTTAATTTTGTAAGTAGCTTAGATTAAGTACAAGACGTTAGACTGAAGTAGAAGCCCCAATATATAGGTCGGTAGAAGTAAGTTGTAACTCTTATTTTGTGTAGTTCTCGTATTTTATCATTTTCATTGATTGTTACGCCAATTCTCTTAGTTATGTACTTTGTGCTGTTGCACTGCATTAATTCATAATGCCCTTAATCTTTTCAATCATTTTCAATTTTATAAATGTTAATTACGTGTGTTATGCTTGCTCTCATAACACAAGGATGAGCTCATGATTCATACTGAAGAATCATCAGTTTGTTGACACTGTGTTGTAGTGAGAATTGATTTTGTAACTCATAATTTTATTTGATTATTTATGGTTCATCGATGTGTTGGTGCATTTAAATATTTGTGTTTTGCACCAAGAATTCAAGTATTGAGTCATGGAGACCACATACAGTCCCACTGAGTAGATATGAATAATATGTAGCGACTATGAAGAAGGTTCTTTCCCATCGCAACATATGCCTGTGAGACCTGGACACTTAACAAAACAGCTGAGAAACACATAAATGCCTTTGAATGTAAATGCTACAGAAGAGTTCTTCAAATATCGTGGACACAAAAAAGAAATATATCCATTATACAATAACTTAATATTGAAGAAGGCTGGCTAGTAAAGAGGATTAAACAGAGAAAACAGAAATATTTTGGACACATTAAACGTCATGATAATTTAGAGAAGCCCGTCTTGGAAGGGTAAATAATGGGAAAAAGAAAGAGAGGAAGACCAAAACGAAGATGGCTGCAAGACATCGTTGATGATCTGCAAATGGACGCATCAGCAGCAGGCCATCTTGCTCACAACCGAGAGGCCTACAGGAGTGCTGTTAGGGAGGGATATACAAATGAATGAATGAATGAAGGTTGCGTAAGCAATAAAGAATATAGCTATGAAGGTTGGTTGACTCACGTGAGATGATACATTTTAGTTATTAGTTAGATGGCAGAACTTGGTAAATGAGTAATTAATTGGATTAGTACTATGTTTAGCATTTATTATGTGTTGGAGATAGTTGCAGCTAATTGCTTTATGTATTATGTGTTGCAATCTAGTCTAGTGACGTTTTATACTGTTTGTCGTGCTGAGTGTTTAATAAATAGTTTGTTTTGATTCTTGGATTAGCAGTAACTAGATCAGTGTCGTTATTTCTGTTGGGGCTGTTGTTCTTGTAATAATTGCACATTGTTGTTCGTTCACGCATAACTGGTACAGTTCCCAGGTGGACAGACTGATACAGTTCCCAGGTGGCCAGACTGATACAGTTCCCTGTGGCCAGACTGATACAGTTCCCAGATGGCCAGACTGATACAGTTCCCAGATGGCCAGACTGATACAGTTCCCAGGTGGACAGACTGATACAGTTCCCTGTGGCCAGACTGATACAGTTCCCTGTGGCCAGACTGATACAGTTCCCAGGTGGACAGACTGATACAGTTCCCAGGTGGCCAGACTGATACAGTTCCCAGATGGACAGACTGATACAGTTCCCAGGTGGCCAGACTGATACAGTTCCCAGGTGGACAGACTGATACAGTTCCCTGTGGCCAGACTGATACAGTTCCCAGATGGCCAGACTGATACAGTTCCCTGTGGTCAGACTGATACAGTTCCCAGATGGCCAGACTGATACAGTTCCCAGATGGCCAGACTGATACAGTTCCCTGTGGCCAGACTGATGCAGTTCCCAGGTGGACAGACTGATGCAGTTCCCTGTGGCCAGACTGATACAGTTCCCAGGTGGACAGACTGATGCAGTTCCCTGTGGCCAGACTGATACAGTTCCCAGGTGGACAGACTGATACAGTTCCCTGTGGCCAGACTGATACAGTTCCCTGTGGCCAGACTGATACAGTTCCCAGATGGTCAGACTGATACAGTTCCCTGTGGTCAGACTGATACAGTTCCCTGTGGCCAGACTGATACAGTTCCCAGGTGGACAGACTGATACAGTTCCCAGGTGGCCAGACTGGTACAGTTCCCTGTGGCCAGACTGATACAGTTCCCTGTGGCCAGATTGATACAGTTCCCTGTGGCCAGACTGATACAGTTCCCTGTGGCCAGACTGATACAGTTCCCTGTGGCCAGACTGGTACAGTTCCCTGTGGCCAGACTGATACAGTTCCCAGGTGGCCAGACTGATACAGTTCCCAGGTGGTCAGACTGATACAGTTCCCAGGCGGCCAGACTGATACAGTTCCCAGGCGGCCAGACTGATACAGTTCCCAGGCGGCCAGACTGATACAGTTCCCAGGTGGCCAGACTGATACAGTTCCCAGGTGGCCGGACTGATACAGTTCCCTGTGGCCAGACTGATACAGTTCCCTGTGGCCAGACTGATAGAGTTCCCAGGTGGCCAGACTGATGCAGTTCCCTGTGGCCAGACTGGTACAGTTCCCTGTGGCCAGACTGATACAGTTCCTGTGGCCAGACTGATACAGTTCCCAGGTGGTCAGACTGATACAGTTCCCAGGCGGCCAGACTGATACAGTTCCCAGGTGGCCAGACTGATACAGTTCACTGTGGCCAGACTGATACAGTTCCCAGGCGGCCAGACTGATACAGTCCACAGGTGGCCAGACTGATATAGTCCACAGGTGGCCAGACTGATATAGTCCACAGGTGGACAGACTGATATAGTCCACAGGTGGCCAGTTAACGTAATCAACTCTTTCACCTTTCTTCCCCAAGATTTTCCCATGTATGATCCCTTTCCCAAACCTCAGGACCTACTGCATAATCTATCACAGGAAGACACGGCCCGAGAGCAAGATGCAGGTCCAGAGGTAAGAGAGCTGAAACAGAAACTGACAGAGCACAACGCGGACACACCAGAGAATGAGAACTTCAAGTTAAGAAGAAATGTTCTGATTAAAATGGTAAAAGAGGCAGAGACACAGTATGTTCCAACGAAATGGCGAGTTCCTATCATACAACAGTATCACGATAAAAATGACCATTTGGGGCCAGATAAAGTGTTGCAGACAATTCAAATGAAATATTATTGGCCAAAGATGGCACCAGGCATCGCTACGTGCACCTGGAAATGCTTACTGTGCAAGACCAGAAACCTCAGAGCATACAAAGCGGCTTTTCAGATGACAGACATTCCACCAGCATGCATGCACAAGATAAGAATAGACTGCTCAGATGACAGACATTACACCAGCATGCATGCACAAGATAAGAATAGACTGCTCAGATGACAGACATTACACCAGCATACATGCACAAGATAAGAATAGACTGCTCAGATGACAGACATTCCACCAGCATGCATGCACAAGATAAGAATAGACTGCTCAGATGACAGACATTACACCAGCATGCATGCACAAGATAAGAATAGACTGCTCAGATGACAGACATTCCACCAGCATGCATGCACAAGATAAGAATAGACTGCTCAGATGACAGACATTACACCAGCATGCATGCACAAGATAAGAATAGACTGCTCAGATGACAGACATTCCACCAGCATGCATGCACAAGATAAGAATAGACTGCTCAGATGACAGACATTCCACCAGCATGCATGCACAAGATAAGAATAGACTGCTCAGATGACAGACATTCCACCAGCTTGCATGCTGTCTCTCTCTCTCTCTCTCTCTCTGAACCTTAAGTGCCCAGGGCACATGGGGCTTCCGCAAGGGTTGTCCACAAATGCCTGTCCTTCGCCTTTTTTTCTGCTCTTGCCCAGGTGAGCCCTCTATTGCTCAACATCCTTTCTGTTGTTCTTATGCATGCATGTACAAGATAAGAATAGACTGCTCAAAGTCATATCCGACGACAGATGAAAGGATGAGATACATTATCCACATGCTAGACGAATATTCTGGCTGGGCGGAATGTTTCGCCACATCCAACATACGAATTCAGACAGTAGCAACACTACCAGCTGACATTTTCATAACCAGACACGCGTGCCCATAGCAATAGTTACAGATAATGGCCCAGAGTTTATAGGTCACCACTTCCAAACTGTAATACAGAAGTACAACATAAAGCATATCCGCTCTGCGCCACACCATCCTATGGGGTAATGGCTCTAACGGGCGCCAGCATCGAACACCAAACTACATTATATCAAAGCTGATAGAGAAAGACTTGACATCGTGGGATAAACATCTGCAAACAGCTGTCGCTGCTATAAACATGGATGTAACCAAGAGAATTGATTATTGTCCTTTTTTCTAGTATTAGCCATAGATGCTCTATTACAACCTCAAAAGTTGTGTTACACGGAAGAAGACAGTATCGAACAAACCCTTCTACGACAATATAAAGCTTTTTCTTATGTGGTCAAACAAATGAACAAGGAGAAAGAGAAACGAACAAGAACAACAAAAAACAAAAAAAGATGAAAAAGCAAATTTGGAGGAAATAAATGTGGGAGACCGGGTGTATTATGTGAAGCATATGTTCTTACGAAAACATGCTTGCAGATGGAGAGAGTGTTTCTATGTCCTCAAGAAATTATCACCAGTGATTTACTGTATAAAGAATCAGGTGACCAGAAAATTATATCGAACGCATATAAAAGACATTAGAAAAGCTGACACGCCTTGGCATATATCAGCAGAAAGCTGACACGCCTTGGCATATATCAGCAGAAAGCTGACACGCCTTGGCATATATCAGCAGAAAGCTGACACGCCTTGGCATATATCAGCAGAAAGCTGACACGCCTTGGCATATATCAGCAGAAAGCTGACACGCCTTGGCATATATCAGCAGAAAGCTGACACGCCTTGGCATATATCAGCAGAAAGCTGACACGCCTTGACATATATCAGCAGAAAGCAATTCCAACATGAGAAGAACAGCTGCTATGGTTGAATTTAGTGACAATTCCTCAGTCATCTCAGATCAAGAACTTTCAGAAATTGAGACAATAGTAGACTGGTCGTCAAATCATGAGAATGAAGATCAAACAGTAGGAGTCCATATACCAGTTACATTCCGAGCAGAACCCAACAGCGAAAACACGCTGATGACAGTGGGACTAAACTAAAGAAAGTTTACTAGTCAGTTCAACAACGCACAACCAAGGAAATCGCAAGCAAGACTCCGGAAATAGAAGATAAATCTGACACATTATATAGCCAAGGTCAGCCGGCACAAAACATCCCTGGCGAACAGCCTCAACGAACAGGTAGAGCTGATGCGAAACAGAAACATGCACAGAAAGCCTACTCACACGGAACAACGGGACACAAGCGAATACTTTCAGGATAGTTCGGGTGACATGGACAGCAGTCCAGTGATAGTTTCAGGTCACACCACACTGAGACCTCGGTACTGCCACAACCACTGACCTTGAAGCAACAGGTCGAGTAGATAACAGGGGGTCAGACACAGCACGGAAAACTTCCAGCAAATCTTCGAATAGTTAAGGAACCTATTCAAGAGAAGACAATAATAGGTTTGCCAAGTGAACCAGGGAAAATGCAATGTGTTTTTTTTTTGTTGATTTGTTTGTGTTTTCTTTGTCTCACGATTTACATTTTTTTTTCCCGAACTGAATATTGGATACATATACAGTAAATATTTTGCTGCAGAACTAAGGGAAAAAATATACATTCAACATTTTTTTTTCGTGAGGAGAGAAAGAGAATTGTGAAGTGTTCAGTTGGCTTGAGTTTCAGCCAACCTGGGTCAAACTGAACGCTCCACTGGTCGGGGGGGGGGGGGGGGTGTAAGTTAGGCGGGTCTTGAGGTCCATGGTGGAAGCTTTGTTTTCGTTGGTCTGGATGTTTTGTTCTAGGATGTGATAAGTGCCTCGATGATGTTTGTGAAGTAATGGAAGTAAATAAACTAGTACAGTCTTGGACTATGAGTCGTGCTGTGTTTGGCGATGATCCCACTCCTCAGCCGATTCATGCTGTGTTAAATCCTCTCTCTCTCTCTTATATATACACACACACACACTTGTATGCTGAGTGAGTAAGGGAACTAAAGTAAGCATTTTTGTTTGTGTTTTCAGAGTAAGGCATTAATTATGCTGGGTGCTTCCCAAGTAACAGTCATTTTTTGTTTTGTTTTCTGTATTTGCTTGAGAGCACAGGCAATTTAGACATATATAGTGTAAATGAGCAGAAGGAAGTTATTTATGGTATGGTTACGGAGTGACAAGTTTGTGACAGATGTTAAAGACAAATGTGACTCTAATTCTTGTTTTGCAGTGAGGAGTAAGGACTGCAGTTGTTATAGAGCGGAGAGTTCTGTGTATTAATGTTATAGAGCGGAGAGTTCTGTGTATTAATGTTATAGAGCGGAGAGTTCTGTGTATTAATGCTATAGAGCGGAGAGTTCTGTGTACTAATGCTATAGAGCGGAGAGTTCTGTGTACTAATGCTATAGAGCGGAGAGTTCTGTGTACTAATGCTATAGAGCGGAGAGTTCTGTGTACTAATGCTACAGAGCGGAGAGTTCTATGTACTAATGCTATAGAGCGGAGAGTTCTGTGTATTAATGTTGGACGTCCTTT
Organism: Achatina immaculata; assembly: GCA_009760885.1. Taxonomy (NCBI): domain Eukaryota; kingdom Metazoa; phylum Mollusca; class Gastropoda; order Stylommatophora; family Achatinidae; genus Lissachatina; species Lissachatina immaculata. Next base: position 42,097,298 of record CM019692.1, read on the forward strand.
AGATGTGTGGGACGTGATACGATTTAAAAAAAAATTATTGAATACTTTTTGTTTGGATGCTGTCCGCACATCTTGACATTGCATTTTGTGTCAAGAATCATGAATAACCATTTTTATGATGTGCATTTGTTTTCCTCGTGTTAAATCTTAGTGTCTCGGCATTCATTATGTCAACAATTATTAAAACCTCACATCGTCATGCATCACTTAGAAATATAAAACTGATTTTGGGTCGCTTATTTTCGGTGTAGTGAAAAGTCAGTATGTACTCTTGTACATACGTTGCTCTGTCAAGGTTAAATCAACCGTAAAAGAAATAAAGGAGAGAAATAACGGAGGTGATATAGCCACCGCAGCCTGGGCAACTGTGAACATGGCCGGACGCTTGGTGGACGGGATTTTACCGCCGAAAATCACGGTGACAAGACAGGTGGCCCGTTCACAAGTTCTCACACGTACACCAGTATGCAAATCAAGCATATCACGTGATCTAGGAATCCAGGATAGAGACGCTCGGAGAACTGCACCAATGCAGTCTCGTCATGGCACATGGCTTGGGCGGAAGTGTATATCTGAGGGTTTTCCAAGTATAGAAATGAAGGTGTAATTCGATTTATGAAGAGGTCGTGAGTATGTAATTAGTAGTAAGCTATTAAATCTCGGATTGCCGCAGGATGCCAGCCTCGTTTGTGCGTCATAATTGTTAGTTATCGTAATGTCCAGTAAAGGTCACGTAATCTTTGGTGTCAGCCGTCATTGGTATATGTTAGTTAAGGCTAGCAGACTCATATGTTGGGAAAACATGTATTAATAATGTTGAAGTTATAATATAGATGTATATGCATATGTTTGCGAAGTCACTTTAAAATGCCGAGTTGTCATGTATCTTAAATATAACCTATCTTCTTATATCAGATAAGCTTTGTTGTGGGTTGCCAAGTCGGGCAACCTCCTATGAGAGTTAGAAAAGGCTTAGAATATATATCATGTATTGTATAACATGCCTGTGAGATCATAGAATATTATTAATATTAAATAGTTTGTTTTGAAATGTTTACATACATGGCGTCGGGGTTATATTTTGGCTGCTAGTGATGAATGACAGCAGTATATTTTAGATCAGGCCATTTATTTTCACTATACGTATGATCTCCCGGGGTAGTGGACCCAGACAACAGGAACGCACAAAGAAAAAATAGCCTGGGTTGGAGCATTTAGTGGGGGGGGGGGGGCAGTGGAAGTAATAACTCTGATACTGCAGGGAAGAATAGCCGAGCTCCTAAAATATTTTAAAGTATACACAAGGGGATTGGAGGAATAGGGTGTGAACTAAAAAGGGGGAAGACAGTGATTTTCACCCGGCCACACAAGTGGTTATCGCCATGTCCTGATATAGTAGGTGGAGACCCCGGGGACCAGTGTCCTGGTATAGTATGTGGAGACCCCGGGGACCAGTGTCCTGATATAGTACGTGGAGACCCCGGGGACCAGTGTCCTGATATAGTACGTGGAGACCCCGGGGACCAGTGTCCTGATATAGTACGTGGAGACCCCGGGGACCAGTGTCCTGGTATAGTACGTGGAGACCCCGGGGACCAGTGTCCTGATATAGTACATGGAGACCCCGGGGACCAGTGTCCTGATATAGTACATGGAGACCCCGGGGACCAGTGTCCTGATATAGTACATGGAGACCCCGGGGACCAGTGTCCTGATATAGTACATGGAGACCCTGGGGACCAGTGTCCTGATATAGTACATGGAGACCCCGGGGACCAGTGTCCTGATATAGTACGTGGAGACCCTGGGGACCAGTGTTCCATAAAACACGACGTTGGGGACAGGGGCAAGTACAGATACAATGTGTATGGAATATATAAATGATATGTATCTATATTCACAGGAGCGAGAAATACACACATATACACGCTAAAAGTCATAAACTATACAACATATTCTCCCCACCATATTTCTTACACAACATCGAGGTTTTTTCTCTATTAGGGGAGGATTTTTTTGAACCTGGGAATGATTAGGGCATCCCTTATTTAAGAGAGAAAAAACATAACTTCGACATATTTTTAGTACTGTAGTACGAAGTCTGAGTTTGCTAACTTAACTTACTGAGCGCCAAAATTTTACAGACACATCGCAAGTTGCCAAACAGTTCCCTTGACCTACCGACACATCGCAAGTTGCCAAACAGTTCCCTTGATCCACCGACACATCGCAAGTTGCCAAACAGTTCCCTTGATCCACCGACACATCGCAAGTTGCCAAACAGTTCCCTTGATCCACCAACACACTACAAGGTGACCAACAGTTTCCTTGACCTGCCGACACACTACAAGTTGCCCAACAGCTTCCATGACCAGCCAACACGGCAACTTGACCCGTTGACACACCACAGGTTGCCCATCAGTTTCCTTGACCCGGCGACACACTAAAAGGTACACAACAGTTTCCTTGACCCGCAGACACACTAAAAGGTACATAAGTTTCCTTGACCCGCCGACACACTAAAAGGTACATACGTTTCCTTGACCCGGCGACACACTAAAAGGTACACAACAGTTTCCTTGACCCGGCGACACACTAAAAGGTACATAACAGTTTCCTTGACCCGCCGACACACTAAAAGGTACATAAGTTTCCTTAACCCGCCGACACACTAAAAGGTACATAAGTTTCCTTAACCTGGCGACACACTAAAAGGTACATAAGTTTCCTTAACCCGCCGACACACTAAAAGGTACATAAGTTTCCTTAACCTGGCGACACACTAAAAGGTACATAAGTTTCCTTGACCCGCCGACACACTAAAAGGTACATAAGTTTCCTTGACCCGGCGACACACTAAAAGGTACATAATTTCCTTGACCCGCCGACACACTAAAAGGTACACAACAGTTTCCTTGACCCGGCGACACACTAAAAGGTACACAACAGTTTCCTTGACCCGGCGACACACTAAAAGGTACACAACAGTTTCCTTGACCTGCCGACACACTAAAAGGTACATACGTTTCCTTGACCCGCCGACACACTAAAAGGTACATACGTTTCCTTGACCCGGCGACACACTAAAAGGTACACAACAGTTTCCTTGACCTGCCGACACACTAAAAGGTACATACGTTTCCTTGACCCGCCGACACACTAAAAGGTACATACGTTTCCTTGACCCGGCGACACACTAAAAGGTACACAAGTTTCCTTGACCCGCCGACACACTAAAAGGTACATAAGTTTCCTTGACCCGGCGACACACTAAAAGGTACACAAGTTTCCTTGACTCGACGACACACCACAAGGTGCCCAACAGTTTCTTTGACCCGCCGACACACTAAAAGGTGCCCAACAGTTTCTTTGACCCGCCGACACACTAAAAGGTATGCAACAGTTTCTTTGACCCACAGACACACCACAGGGTGCCCAACAGTTTCTTTGACCCACAGACAAACCATAAGTTGTCAAACAGTTTCTTTGACCTGCCGCCACACTAAAAGGTACGCAACAATTTCCTTGACCCGCCGACATACAGCAACTTGCCAACAGTTTCCTTGACCCGCCGACACACTAAAAGGTACGCAACCGTTTCCTTGACCCGGCGACACACTAAAAGGTACACAACCGTTTCCTTGACCCGCCGACACACTAAAAGGTACACAACGGTTTCCTTGACCCGCCGACACACTAAAAGGTACGCAACAGTTTCCTTGACCCGCCGACACACTAAAAGGTACACAACAGCTTCCTTGACCCACCGACACAACGCAAGTTGCCAAACAGTTTTCAGACCCGCCGACACACCGGAAGTTGTCCAGCAGTTTCCTTGACCCGCCGACACACTAGACGTTGCCCAAGTTTCCTTGACCCGCCAACACACCGGAAGTTGTTTCCTTGACTCGCCGACACACTACAAGTTGGCCAACAGGTTCCTTGACCCTACGACATACCGGAAGTTATCCAACAGTTTCCTTGACTCGCCGACACACCGGAAGTTGTCCAACAGTTTCCTTGACCCGCCGACACACTAGACGTTGCCCAAGTTTCCTTGACCCGCCGACACACCGGAAGTTGTCCAACAGTTTCCTTGACTCGCCGACACACTACAAGTTGCCCAACAGTTTCCATGACCCGTCGCAAGTTGCCCAACATTATCCCATTCTCTTATATTCTATACATAAATTGCAAAATTATACCTGATCTGTTATGTTTTGTACATGATATATTGCAACATTACCTCTGATTTATTATGTTCCGTATATTGTATGGTGGAAGGATCCCTCTCTCTCACTCACACACACATAAACTTTTATATCCTTCCCGTGCTGTTAAACGTCACATAGGTCTCGCAAAGTAGTTCGCCAATTTTTCCTGTCTTCGGCGAGTCTTTCAATCTCATCAAGGGATTTTATGCCTGTTAATTTGGCCACTCTTAACAATGTCCTCTTCAGAGTTTCACACGGTCTGCCTCTTTTTCTTTGGCCTGTTGTGTTCCAATTGATAGCTTGTTTTGGGATTCTCTGATTATTTCATCTCATCAAGTGACCAACATATGTCCATCTAAGCCCTATATGAGGGTTTTCAGTGCAAAGTGATCTGTGGAGAACATACCTCCGGCAACTTTAGGGTACAAACAGGAGTGAAACAGGGATGTGTACTATCAACAACATTATTTGTCTTGGCAGTAGACTGGCTAATGAAGGAGGCAACATCAGACAAACGCAGAGGACTACAATAGACCCTTGACACAGTGCTGGAGGACCTTGACTTTGCGGACGACATTTGTCTATTATCAAGCAGTCACAAAGATATGCAAGATAAAATAAACAAGCTAACTCAGAATGCAAACAACATAGGACTAAAGATCAACATAGGAAAGACAAAGTTAATGAAGCAAAATGTGAACAACAGAAATGTACTCAGAGTAGATAGCAAGTTAGTGGAGGAGGTCAACGAATTTGTATACCTTGGCAGCAGAGTAGTAGAAAATGGAGACAGCACAGAGGACATCAACAGCAGACTTACTAGAGCAAACCAGGCTTTTGCAATGCTGCAGACTATATGGAAATAAAAAAAAAAACTAAGCATAAATATGAAAATCATATTTAAGAGTAATGTTCTAAGTGTACTACTCTATGGAAGTGAATGCTGGAAAATCACCAAAACCATAGAAAACAAGTTGAATTCTTTCCAGACTAAATGTTTACGAAGAATTAGAAAAATATTTTGGCCAAACACCATAAGAAATAACATCTTATTAGCAGAAATGCAGATCTTCTTCTTCTTCTTCTTCGTTCGCACTGTCTGTCTATATCTGCAGTCCTGTCTCTTGGATAAATTTCACTGTTTTTTGTAACTCATGTATGGAACCGTAGAGCTTATCTTCTTTAGTGGTTTCACTGGGCCAGTAATTATTTCTCAGTGTCTCGTAGTTGATGCAGTTCTGGAGGATATGTTCCATGGTTTGGGGCACCTGGGCACATGTACATAGATTAGTAGTACCAACCTTAAACTTTGTATACATATGACTTCGGAGTCGGCTGTGTCCTGTTCGGAGACGGAAGATGGTGACTTGTTCCTTTCTGTTTAGCATGTGATAGTCATCATGTGGTGGTGTTTGTGGCTTCCTGTAGCACTACAAGTTGGCCAACAGGTTCCTTGACCCTACGACATACCGGAAGTTATCCAACAGTTTCCTTGACTCGCCGACACACCGGAAGTTGTCCAACAGTTTCCTTGACCCGCCGACACACTAGACGTTGCCCAAGTTTCCTTGACCCGCCGACACACCGGAAGTTGTCCAACAGTTTCCTTGACTCGCCGACACACTACAAGTTGCCCAACAGTTTCCATGACCCGTCGCAAGTTGCCCAACATTATCCCATTCTCTTATATTCTATACATAAATTGCAAAATTATACCTGATCTGTTATGTTTTGTACATGATATATTGCAACATTACCTCTGATTTATTATGTTCCGTATATTGTATGGTGGAAGGATCCCTCTCTCTCACTCACACACACATAAACTTTTATATCCTTCCCGTGCTGTTAAACGTCACATAGGTCTCGCAAAGTAGTTCGCCAATTTTTCCTGTCTTCGGCGAGTCTTTCAATCTCATCAAGGGATTTTATGCCTGTTAATTTGGCCACTCTTAACAATGTCCTCTTCAGAGTTTCACACGGTCTGCCTCTTTTTCTTTGGCCTGTTGTGTTCCAATTGATAGCTTGTTTTGGGATTCTCTGATTATTTCATCTCATCAAGTGACCAACATATGTCCATCTAAGCCCTATATGAGGGTTTTCAGTGCAAAGTGATCTGTGGAGAACATACCTCCGGCAACTTTAGGGTACAAACAGGAGTGAAACAGGGATGTGTACTATCAACAACATTATTTGTCTTGGCAGTAGACTGGCTAATGAAGGAGGCAACATCAGACAAACGCAGAGGACTACAATAGACCCTTGACACAGTGCTGGAGGACCTTGACTTTGCGGACGACATTTGTCTATTATCAAGCAGTCACAAAGATATGCAAGATAAAATAAACAAGCTAACTCAGAATGCAAACAACATAGGACTAAAGATCAACATAGGAAAGACAAAGTTAATGAAGCAAAATGTGAACAACAGAAATGTACTCAGAGTAGATAGCAAGTTAGTGGAGGAGGTCAACGAATTTGTATACCTTGGCAGCAGAGTAGTAGAAAATGGAGACAGCACAGAGGACATCAACAGCAGACTTACTAGAGCAAACCAGGCTTTTGCAATGCTGCAGACTATATGGAAATAAAAAAAAAAACTAAGCATAAATATGAAAATCATATTTAAGAGTAATGTTCTAAGTGTACTACTCTATGGAAGTGAATGCTGGAAAATCACCAAAACCATAGAAAACAAGTTGAATTCTTTCCAGACTAAATGTTTACGAAGAATTAGAAAAATATTTTGGCCAAACACCATAAGAAATAACATCTTATTAGCAGAAATGCAGATCTTCTTCTTCTTCTTCTTCGTTCGCACTGTCTGTCTATATCTGCAGTCCTGTCTCTTGGATAAATTTCACTGTTTTTTGTAACTCATGTATGGAACCGTAGAGCTTATCTTCTTTAGTGGTTTCACTGGGCCAGTAATTATTTCTCAGTGTCTCGTAGTTGATGCAGTTCTGGAGGATATGTTCCATGGTTTGGGGCACCTGGGCACATGTACATAGATTAGTAGTACCAACCTTAAACTTTGTATACATATGACTTCGGAGTCGGCTGTGTCCTGTTCGGAGACGGAAGATGGTGACTTGTTCCTTTCTGTTTAGCATGTGATAGTCATCATGTGGTGGTGTTTGTGGCTTCCTGTAGGTTTTTATCATGCTTTTCTTCTGATTATAGGTGACTGGTATGTCTGGTTGCTCCATTTCAGTGCCCTCTTTGGCCAGATGGTCAGCTTTCTCATTGCCTGGTATCCCACAGTGGGAGGGAATCCATTGCAAAGTGACTCCATGTTGTAAGCCAATTTTTGACAAGGCATCCTTAAGGTCTGGTAGTTTGTTGCACTGAAGAGCCTCCAGTACTGATCTTGCATCTGTGAGAATTACTACAGGACATGTATCAATTCTGGAGTCTGATAGTTTTTCAACTGCAGCAATAATTGCCCTAACTTCTGCATCAAAGTTGTTGCAGTATTTACCAGTGGGTATGGAAATCTTGTCAATGGTGTTGTTTGGATATTCAATATATGCTCCTGCCCCACCATTCTTTATGGCATTATGTGCAGATCCATCTGTATACACACGTATCCAGGTGTCACATGGATATTTGTCATCTAGAACACTAAGTGTGGCTGTTGATCTTACAAGACTGCTCTGCATCTCACCATTCTGCACACCTTTCACTTCAGTCTGAATAGTTATTTGTGTATAATCTGCTTCTTTCCATGGTGTATGCTCTGGTACAGATGATAATGGAGTGACTACAGTTGGAAGGTCAGGTATCAGCTTACGCATACGCTTTGCCTGATGAATGAAGCTGCTTCTTTTAAGCCGTCCTAATGCCAAGTTATTGAATCTCTCAGAAATGCAGATGAAACCACTGACAACAATTATTGAGGAAAGACAAAGTTAATGAAGCAAAATGTGAACAACAGAAATGTACTCAGAGTAGATAGCAAGTTAGTGGAGGAGGTCAACGAATTTGTATACCTTGGCAGCAGAGTAGTAGAAAATGGAGACAGCACAGAGGACATCAACAGCAGACTTACTAGAGCAAACCAGGCTTTTGCAATGCTGCAGACTATATGGAAATAAAAAAAAAAACTAAGCATAAATATGAAAATCATATTTAAGAGTAATGTTCTAAGTGTACTACTCTATGGAAGTGAATGCTGGAAAATCACCAAAACCATAGAAAACAAGTTGAATTCTTTCCAGACTAAATGTTTACGAAGAATTAGAAAAATATTTTGGCCAAACACCATAAGAAATAACATCTTATTAGCAGAAATGCAGATCTTCTTCTTCTTCTTCTTCGTTCGCACTGTCTGTCTATATCTGCAGTCCTGTCTCTTGGATAAATTTCACTGTTTTTTGTAACTCATGTATGGAACCGTAGAGCTTATCTTCTTTAGTGGTTTCACTGGGCCAGTAATTATTTCTCAGTGTCTCGTAGTTGATGCAGTTCTGGAGGATATGTTCCATGGTTTGGGGCACCTGGGCACATGTACATAGATTAGTAGTACCAACCTTAAACTTTGTATACATATGACTTCGGAGTCGGCTGTGTCCTGTTCGGAGACGGAAGATGGTGACTTGTTCCTTTCTGTTTAGCATGTGATAGTCATCATGTGGTGGTGTTTGTGGCTTCCTGTAGGTTTTTATCATGCTTTTCTTCTGATTATAGGTGACTGGTATGTCTGGTTGCTCCATTTCAGTGCCCTCTTTGGCCAGATGGTCAGCTTTCTCATTGCCTGGTATCCCACAGTGGGAGGGAATCCATTGCAAAGTGACTCCATGTTGTAAGCCAATTTTTGACAAGGCATCCTTAAGGTCTGGTAGTTTGTTGCACTGAAGAGCCTCCAGTACTGATCTTGCATCTGTGAGAATTACTACAGGACATGTATCAATTCTGGAGTCTGATAGTTTTTCAACTGCAGCAATAATTGCCCTAACTTCTGCATCAAAGTTGTTGCAGTATTTACCAGTGGGTATGGAAATCTTGTCAATGGTGTTGTTTGGATATTCAATATATGCTCCTGCCCCACCATTCTTTATGGCATTATGTGCAGATCCATCTGTATACACACGTATCCAGGTGTCACATGGATATTTGTCATCTAGAACACTAAGTGTGGCTGTTGATCTTACAAGACTGCTCTGCATCTCACCATTCTGCACACCTTTCACTTCAGTCTGAATAGTTATTTGTGTATAATCTGCTTCTTTCCATGGTGTATGCTCTGGTACAGATGATAATGGAGTGACTACAGTTGGAAGGTCAGGTATCAGCTTACGCATACGCTTTGCCTGATGAATGAAGCTGCTTCTTTTAAGCCGTCCTAATGCCAAGTTATTGAATCTCTCAGAAATGCAGATGAAACCACTGACAACAATTATTGAGGAAAGACGATGGCGATGGTTGGGACATGTGCTCCGAATGACTGACAACTCACTACCAAAAATAGCACTAAGATGGACACCACAGGGGAGCAGAAGTAAGGGTAGACCAAAAGAGACATGGAGAAGAACAACAGAAAGGATGTTGAGCAATAGAGGGCTCACCTGGGCAAGAGCAGAAAAAAAGGCGAAGGACAGGCATTTGTGGAAAACCCTTGCGGAAGCCCCATGTGCCCTGGGCACTTAAGATTCAGAGAGAGAGAGAGAGCTTTATTACTTAACGATTACAAAGTTGTGACGTTGTGACCACCCCCAGTTACAACCCACCGACCACATGTCACAGGTCTCTATTTAAACAGTCTCCACGTCCCACTAGATCCATTCCTGACACACACCGCCGGACAAGCCACACCTTGCAATTTACAGCTAAGTACTCTTTAAAAATTTTTTTTTATATAGTATTCATGTGAATCTATACTTTATCTCCTCTCTCTATTTCTTCGTCCTACATGTTTTTGTATGATTAAGGCTCACGCCGAAACGTCACAACTTTGTAATCGTTAAGTAATACAGCTGCTCCTACTTTTTTCCTATTTTATACATTCAGGAGACAGCATACATCCTTGTTTCATGCCTGTTTCAATCTGGAACCATTCACTCATCCCTTCTTCTGTCTTGACTGCACAAACATATCCATTGTATAAGTCCTTAATGATGTTGACAATTTTAGATGGTATTCCATATAGACTTAAAATTCTCCATAATGAATCTCTGTGTATGCTATCAAATGCCTTTTTAAACTCTATGAAGTTCCGTATTAATGGTTTCTGCTTTTCAATATGTTCTTCAAGTATTATTCTTAGAGTAAAGATCTGGTTGAGACAGCTTCTCCCTTTTCGAAATCCTGCTTGTTCTTCTCTCATTGCACTATATCTTTAAGTCTATTAAAAATGAACTTTTGACACAACTGATATTAAGGTTACTCCTCTCCAATTGTTACAGTCACTAAGGTTACCTTTGTTTGGTATTTTTAACAATGATTCCTTTTTTCCAATTAGAAGGGACCTTTTCTTCTTTCCAAATCTTGTTAAACATTCTCTGTAGTTGTCTCATGTTGTCACTACTGATAGCTTTTAGCATTTCGGCTGTTATTTCATCTTCACCTGCAGCTTTGTTGTTAGCCATTAAATTCACTGCTGTTTCAATTTCGTGCAATTTAATTTCATCTAGGTTGACATTTAGTTGTGGGGCTGGTAAGTCAGTTTCACGGTTTAACAATTCTTTTGGGTGTGGTCGATTGGAAGTGTTCAGCCCATCTTTGCTTTTGGTCTTTATTTGATGTTAATAGGGTTCCAGTTTTGCTAAGGATTTGTCCTTCTTTAGATGTAATAGTACCTGTTAGCCTCTTTTGTGTTATATAAAGTTTGCTGTCTCCTGTTTTTTGCTGCTTTCTCTGCCTCTTTCGCCATATTGTCTATGTAATCTCTTTTATCCCTTCTAGCTGAACTTTTTTACTTTCTTGTCTATTTCTTTGTATGTTGCTTTCACCAGATCTTTTCCAAGATCTATTTTTGCATTCAGAATGTCTAATTTGACTGCTCGTCTTTCATGTATATACTTCCATGTTTTTTCTGATATCCATGCTATTTGGTTTTTTCAGTCCAGCGCTTGCTTTTGCTGCTGTGATTATGGCTGTGCTGTAAGAATTCCATAATTCATCTATACCTATCTCCTCAACTTCATAGGGTGTTGTGGAATGATTGGCAAGTTCCTGATTGAAATTAATGTTAGTATTTTCTTCTTGTAGGCTGTGGCTGTTTATCTTTCTGTGTATTGATTTCTTGTGTTGAGTTTTCAATTTTAGTTTTATCTTCCCTATGCACAGGTTGTGATCACTGTTAATATCTGCACCGCTATAAGCCCTTACATCTATGAGAGATGTTCTGTATTGCTTTCTAATACAAAAATGATGCTATCTGGTTTCTAGTTCTATCATCTGGAGATATCCATGTTGTTTTATGTATCTCTTTGTGTGGGAATATTGTGCCTCCAATGACCATGCCCTCTGTTAGACATATTTCAATTAGTCTTTCTCCGATCTGATTAGGCATGTCAATTCCTTCTTTCCCTATTACTTTTTCAGTGTCGGTGTTATCTTTCCCTACCTTAGCATTGAAGTCCCCCATAGTAATTAGGATGTCGTGTTTAGGGACTTTGTTGATGATTTGTTGTAGCTGGTGATAAAAGTTGTCTTTCACATCATCATCTGCATCGTTCGTGGGTGCATAGCACTATATTATTGTCATTCTTCTGTGTCTTAGGTTGTATCATGCTCTTACTATACGACTGTTCACTGGTTCCCATTCTACAAGGCTCTTTGCTGCTATGTTTGACATTATAATACCTACCCCATCTCGAAGTATGCCATCATTTCTGCTTGAATGTATTATTAACTTACCATTTTCCACCGATCTTTTACCTGCTTCTGACCATCGCATTTCACACACATAAACACAACAGATAAAAACACAGAAAATAGATTTTGTGCCCAATTTTCTTACTAACATGAGGTCACAAAGTTAAGCCTGTATTTTCATCCATTTATATATTGGTTCAGCAAAAATAACAACAATGGCTAAAGTGTTGAAAAAATTTCATTATACAGATTTTTAAAAAGTTGCCATATAAAAATGTAGAATGAAATGATCAAAGCACTAAGAAAGCTCTGCAGTCTCAAAGTCCCAGCCTGAGATTTATCTTTGAAATCTTTTCCGCTGATATTCTGAGATCAAAGCTGGTGCTGTACAACAGCTGCGTCTCCTGTCTCTGATGATGTAAAACCAGTCACAAGACTTCACAAAGAAATACTTCAGTAATCTAAATAAGAATGTTCCTTTTGTGAGATATATGTCTAACAGTGGCAGCAGACAATGTGTTGAAAATGTAACCCACTATTGATGATATCTAACAGTGACAGCAGACAATGTTTCCAAAATGTAACCCACAATTGATGATATCTAACAGTGACAGCAGACAATGTTTCCAAAATGTAACCCACTATTGATGATATCTAACAGTGACAGCAGACAATGTTTCCAAAATGTAACCCACTATTGATGATATCTAACAGTGACAGCAGACAATGTTTCCAAAATGTAACCCACTATTGATGATATCTAACAGTGACAGCAGACAATGTTTCCAAAATGTAACCCACAATTGATGATATCTAACAGTGACAGCAGACAATGTTTCCAAAATGTAACCCACTATTGATGATATCTAACAGTGACAGCAGACAATGTTTCCAAAATGTAACCCACTATTGATGATATCTAACAGTGACAGCAGACAATGTTTCCAAAATGTAACCCACTATTGATGATATCTAACAGTGACAGCAGACAATGTTTCCAAAATGTAACCCACAATTGATGATATCTAACAGTGGCAGCAGACAATGTTTCCAAAATGTAGCCCACTATTGATGATATCTAACAGTGGCAGCAGACAATGTTTCCAAAATGTAGCCCACTATTGATGATATCTAACAGTGGCAGCAGACAATGTTTCCAAAATGTAACCCACAATTGATGATATCTAACAGTGGCAGCAGACAATGTTTCCAAAATGTAGCCCACTATTGATGATATCTAACAGTGGCAGCAGACAATGTTTCCAAAATGTAGCCCACTATTGATGATATCTAACAGTGGCAGCAGACAATGTTTCCAAAATGTAGCCCACTATTGATGATATCTAACAGTGGCAGCAGACAATGTTTCCAAAATGTAACCCACTATTGATGATATCTAACAGTGGCAGCAGACAATGTTTCCAAAATGTAGCCCACTATTGATGATATCTAACAGTGGCAGCAGACAATGTTTCCAAAATGTAACCCACAATTGATGATATCTAACAGTGGCAGCAGACAATGTTTCCAAAATGTAGCCCACTATTGATGATATCTAACAGTGGCAGCAGACAATGTTTCCAAAATGTAGCCCACTATTGATGATATCTAACAGTGGCAGCAGACAATGTTTCCAAAATGTAGCCCACTATTGATGATATCTAACAGTGGCAGCAGACAATGTTTCCAAAATGTACCCACTATTGATGATATCTAACAGTGGCAGCAGACAATGTTTCCAAAATGTAGCCCACTATTGATGATATCTAACAGTGGCAGCAGACAATGTTTCCAAAATGTAGCCCACTATTGATGATATCTAACAGTGGCAGCAGACAATGTTTCCAAAATGTAGCCCACTATTGATGATATCTAACAGTGGCAGCAGACAATGTTTCCAAAATGTAGCCCACTATTGATGATATCTAACAGTGGCAGCAGACAATGTGTTGAAAATGTAACCCACAATTGATGATATCTAACAGTGACAGCAGACAATATTTCCAAAATGTAGCCCACTATTGATGATATCTAACAGTGGCAGCAGACAATGTGTTGAAAATGTAACCCACAATTGATGATATCTAACAGTGACAGCAGACAATGTTTCCAAAATGTAACCCACTACTGATGATATCTAACAGTGGTAGCAGACAATGTTTCCAAAATGTAACCCACAATTGATGATATCTAACAGTGACAGCAGACAATGTTTCCAAAATGTAACCCACTACTGATGATATCTAACAGTGGTAGCAGACAATGTTTCCAAAATGTAACCCACAATTGATGATATCTAACAGTGACAGCAGACAATGTTTCCAAAATGTAACCCACAATTGATGATATCTAACAGTGGTAGCAGACAATGTTTCCAAAATGTAACCCACTACTGATGATATCTAACAGTGACAGCAGACAATGTTTCCAAAATGTAACCCACAATTGATGATATTTATATATTCTGCTGCTTCCAATGACTTTTGTGCAGACCATACTTGTGTATGCTGCATGCAAAATGTTGGTTAAAAAAAAATTTCTTATCTATCATTGACCCTGTTCTGCTTGTCCACATATATGAAATTCTACACTAGATAAACATTAGATATTTCTTCTTCTTCTTCCTATGTTCCTCACAACAGAACGTGTGCTTGTTCTGGTCAGTTCACTATCTGTTCAAGCAGGCCAGGTGAATTTCAGTTTTCAGCCAATTTCTGAATCAGTGTTTCACTGCAGCAGAATATTTCTTGAAATGATGTACAAGCTGGCATGTCAATTCTGCTAACACCCATATAAAATTTCTTAACAGTAGAAGTAAACTTATTTAACTTGTAAACTGAAAATATAATGAGGAATGTTAGAGAAGATGTAGACAAAGAATATTACGATGCCATAACAATTGGAGATTATGAAATACCAGAGATTAGATATGCTGATGACACAGTATTGCTGTCCACAACACAAAAAAGAATGGAAAAACTAATTATGTCAGTCTGTAAGAAAAGTGAAGAACAAAACCTCTATCTTAATGCAAAGAAAACTTAATTGATGACAACTGACAAAATGAACAAGGCAGCTGAAATATGTATCAATGAGGAAAAACTGGAAGAAGTGGAGAGTTTTGAATATCTTGGATCACTACTAACTAATAATGGAGATACACTGAGGGAAATTAAAAGGAGGGCACCTATTGCTCTTCAGAAAGTAAAACAACTAAAGAATCTGTGGAGAGGAACAGACAGAACCACAAAAATAAGATTTTTAAGGGCGTGTATCTTTCCCATCGCAACATATGCCTGTGAGACCTGGACACTTAACAAAACAGCTGAGAAACGCATAAATGCCTTTGGATGTAAATGCTACAGAAGAGTTCTTCAAATATCATGGACACAGAAAAGAACAAATATATCTATTCTACAAGAACTTAATACTGGAAAAGGCTGGCTAGTAAAGAGGATTAAACAGAGAAAACTTAAATATTTTGGACACATTAAACATTATGATAATCTAGAGAAGACCATCTTGGAAGGGTACATAATGGGAAAAAAGAAAGACCAAGGTAAAGACGGCTGCAAGAAATCGTTGATGATCTGTAAATGGATGCATCAGCAGCAGGCCATCTTGTTCACAACCGAGAGGCCTACAGGAGTGCTGTTTGGGAGGCAAAGTTCCACAAGGGACACGCAAATGAGTGAATGAATGAACAGTTGTCAAGGACCCTTTTGCCACTTGACTTTTAGTTATGTGACACCTGCATAAAATGTCACATTGTTGTACTGCTACGTGTAGCAAAGCCACCCTTCTACCAGCTGACCCCCAGCTTATTATAACACCCTGTATATAAGAAAGAAAATAAGATTTTTCAACTCAAATGTAGTATCCATCCTTAGTTATGTGTGCAAAAGCTGGAAAACAACTAAAGAAATAGAAAACAAATTAGACCTATTTGAAAGCAAATGTTTAAGAAAAATATTCTGTATACAATGGAACAAATTCAAGACTAATACAGAGATAAGGAAGATGAGCACACAACAACCTGTCTCATCAGGGATTTAAAACAAACAGATGGACATATATTGACTGCTTGATGAGAAGATTAATCAATTCAAATGTGATATCCACCCTCATTTATGCATGCGAAAGCAACAAGCTATCAAATGGGACACAACAGGACAAAGAAAAAGAAGTTGACCACGTGAAACTCTAAAGAGAACGTTGTTGAGAGAGACTTAGTAGGTATAATATCCCTTGACAAAGTTGAAAAACTTGCAGAAAACAGACAAACATGGTGAACCACAATGGACGCCCTATGTTGTGCTTAATGGCATGGGAAGGCTACAAGATGTAAGATAAAACACTACACTTGTGTGCTACTGTGTGCAGCAAAGCCACTTTTCTATCAGATGAGACTATAAGATGTAAGATAAAACACCACACTTGTGTGCAGCAAAGCCACTTTTCTATCAGATGAGACTATAAGATGTAAGATAAAACACCACACTTGTGTGCAGCAAAGCCACTTTTCTATCAGATGAGACTATAAGATGTAAGATAAAACACCGCACTTGTGTGCTACTGTGTGCAGCAAAGCCACTTTTCTATCAGATGAGGTTATAAGATCTAAGATAAAACACTACACTTGTGTGCAGCAAAGCCACTTTTCTATCAGCTGAGGTTATAAGATGTAAGATAAAACACCACACTTGTGTGCAGCAAAGCCACTTTTCTATCAGATGAGGTTATAAGATGTAAGATAAAACACTACACTTGTGTGCAGCAAAGCCACTTTTCTATCAGATGAGGTTATAAGATGTAAGATAAAACACTACACTTGTGTGCTACTGTGTGCAGCAAAGCCACTTTTCTATCAGATGAGGTTATAAGATGTAAGATAAAACACCACACTTGTGTGCAGCAAAGCCACTTTTCTATCAGATGAGGTTATAAGATGTAAGATAAAACACTACACTTGTGTGCTGCAAAGCCACTTTTCTATCAGATGAGACTATAAGATGTAAGATAAAACACCACACTTGTGTGCTACTGTGTGCAGCAAAGCCACTTTTCTATCAGATGAGGTTATAATATGTAAGATAAAACATTACACTTATGTGCTACTGTGTGCAGCAAAGCTTGCTATCCTAGCTTTATTAGTTAATGAGCACACAGTTGTAATATTTTGGTTTATAATCATATAAAAACATACAGGACAAAGAAACAGGGAAAGAAAATAGAAGTTCACATAAATGATATACAGCAAATAAGAGTGAAAAAAATAAACAAAACAGGGGGTACTTTACTGTGACGTGCAAGAAGCTATGTCTAGGCATGCACAAGTTTTGAGTGTTATGAATGTTTAAATGGAGACTTGGGATGTGTGTGATAAATTGGTAGTAGAGAGGGTGGGGAAAGTGGAATGGAGAGAGAGGGAGGGATATAATGGTAATCTAGCCGACAAAATGGTAAGAAAATGGATAGATGAATGTGCTTGGGATAGAGGGTAATTTAGTGCAGTGAGGGGGTTCTAGAATATAAGTTACATGTGAGGAAAGAGTAGAACTTAGTAGAGAGGAAATATGTTTGTGGAGATAGGGAATGTTAAGTGTAGCTGAATTTCAAGTTCAGACAGTGTGGTTCCAGCATCCCATACTCCTGTATGTAGCAGCTCTTGAGCACCAGGTGGCTTCTGTCATCAGTGACATTGTTTACTAGCAAGTCACAGCCAAGTGCTTCCTTTTTTGTTTTTTCTGTTTCTTTCCCATTCTATTTGTTGTATATCATTCATGTAAATTTATATTTTATCTTCTTTCCTTATTTCTTTGTCCTGTATGCTTTGCATGATTAAGGTGTAAACTGAAACATTACAGCTGTGTGCTAGTTAACTAATAAAGCTGTTACTACTTGTTTTAAATAATTTTGCTATCACAGTTTTACTGCAGTGGATTTGTGTATATTTATATATTTAGTATTATAGCTTTGTGAATATTTATACATCTAGTCTAATATATACTTAAACCTAGTAGCTTTGTATACATTTATATATTTAGTCTTATATATGGTTATACCTAGTGGCTTTGTGTATATTTTTAGTCTTATATATGGTTATACCTAGTGGCTTTGTGTGTATCTGTGTATATTTATATGTTTAGTCATATATATTTATACCTAGTAGATTTTTATATATATATATATATATATATATATATATACATCAGTCAGTTGTTTGCATGTCCGTTGCAGAACTTTGACTCCCAACAGCTCTCCTGTAGGCATCTCAGTTGTGAGAAAGATGGCCTGCTGCTGATGCATCCATTTGCAGATCATCAACGATTTCTTGCAGCCATCTTCGCCTTGGTCTTCCTCTCTTTCTTTTTCCCATTATGTACCCTTCCAAAACAGTCTTCTCTAGATTATCATGACATTTAAGGTGTTCAAAATATTTAAGATTTCTCTCTTTAATTCTCTTTACTAGCCAGCCTTCTTCAATATTAAGTTCTTGTAGTATGGATATATTTGTTCTTTTCTGTGTCCATGATATTTGAAGAATTCTTCTGTAGCATTTATATGTTTCTCTTCTGTTTTATTAAGTGTCCAGGTCTCACAGGCATATGTTGCGATGAGAAAGATGCATGCCCTTAAAAATCTTATTTTTGTAGTTCTGTCTGTTTCTTTCCCATTCTATTTGTTGTATATCATTCATGTAAATTTATATTTTATCTTCTTTCCTTATTTCTTTGTCCTGTATGCTTTGCATGATTAAGGTGTAAACTGAAACATTACAGCTGTGTGCTAGTTAACTAATAAAGCTGTTACTACTTGTTTTAAATAATTTTGCTATCACAGTTTTACTGCAGTGGATTTGTGTATATTTATATATTTAGTATTATAGCTTTGTGAATATTTATACATCTAGTCTAATATATACTTAAACCTAGTAGCTTTGTATACATTTATATATTTAGTCTTATATATGGTTATACCTAGTGGCTTTGTGTATATTTTTAGTCTTATATATGGTTATACCTAGTGGCTTTGTGTGTATCTGTGTATATTTATATGTTTAGTCATATATATTTATACCTAGTAGATTTTTATATATATATATATATATATATATATATATATATACATCAGTCAGTTGTTTGCATGTCCGTTGCAGAACTTTGACTCCCAACAGCTCTCCTGTAGGCATCTCAGTTGTGAGAAAGATGGCCTGCTGCTGATGCATCCATTTGCAGATCATCAACGATTTCTTGCAGCCATCTTCGCCTTGGTCTTCCTCTCTTTCTTTTTCCCATTATGTACCCTTCCAAAACAGTCTTCTCTAGATTATCATGACATTTAAGGTGTTCAAAATATTTAAGATTTCTCTCTTTAATTCTCTTTACTAGCCAGCCTTCTTCAATATTAAGTTCTTGTAGTATGGATATATTTGTTCTTTTCTGTGTCCATGATATTTGAAGAATTCTTCTGTAGCATTTATATGTTTCTCTTCTGTTTTATTAAGTGTCCAGGTCTCACAGGCATATGTTGCGATGAGAAAGATGCATGCCCTTAAAAATCTTATTTTTGTAGTTCTGTCTGTTCCTCTCCACAGATTCTTTAGTTGTTTTACTTTCTGAAGAGCGATAGATGTCCTCCTTTTAATTTCCCTCATTGTATCTCCATTATTAGTTAGTAGTGATCCAAGATATTCAAAATTCCACTTCTTCCAATTTTTCCTCATTGATACATATTTCAGCTGCCTTGTTTGTTTTGTCAGTTTTCATCAATTTAGTTTTATTCGCATTAAGATAGAGGTTTTGTTCTTCACTGTTCTTACGGACTGACATAATTAGTTTTTCCATTCCTTTTTGTGTTGTGGACAGTAATACTGTGTCATCAGCATATCTAATCTCTGGTATTTCATAACCTCCAATTGTTATGGCATCGTAATATTCTTTGTCTACATCTCTAACATTCCTCATTATATTTTCAGTATACAAGTTAAATTAGTAAGGTGAAAATATGCACCCCTGACAGACCCCTTGTTTTATGTCAAACCAAGTTGTTGTTTCACCATTTATTCTTACTGCTGCTTGTTGGTCTAGATACAGCAGTGATGTTAATTGTATCAAATGTGTTGGAAATCTCATTTTTTCCATTATTTCCCAAAGTTTCTGGTGTTGTACACAATCAAATGCCTTTGAGTAGTCTATAAAAGATAAATACAGATTCACATTAAACTCTCTGCATTTCTCTATTATTAATCTTAGATTGAATATATGATCTCTTGATCCTCTTCCTTGCCTGAAACCAGCTTGGACCATACTGACTTCTTCCTCTCTTTCTTTTTCCCATTATGTACCCTTCCAAAACAGTCTTCTCTAGATTATCATGACATTTAAGGTGTTCAAAATATTTAAGATTTCTCTCTTTAATTCTCTTTACTAGCCAGCCTTCTTCAATATTAAGTTCTTGTAGTATGGATATATTTGTTCTTTTCTGTGTCCATGATATTTGAAGAATTCTTCTGTAGCATTTATATGTTTCTCTTCTGTTTTATTAAGTGTCCAGGTCTCACAGGCATATGTTGCGATGAGAAAGATGCATGCCCTTAAAAATCTTATTTTTGTAGTTCTGTCTGTTCCTCTCCACAGATTCTTTAGTTGTTTTACTTTCTGAAGAGCGATAGATGTCCTCCTTTTAATTTCCCTCATTGTATCTCCATTATTAGTTAGTAGTGATCCAAGATATTCAAAATTCCACTTCTTCCAATTTTTCCTCATTGATACATATTTCAGCTGCCTTGTTTGTTTTGTCAGTTTTCATCAATTTAGTTTTATTCGCATTAAGATAGAGGTTTTGTTCTTCACTGTTCTTACGGACTGACATAATTAGTTTTTCCATTCCTTTTTGTGTTGTGGACAGTAATACTGTGTCATCAGCATATCTAATCTCTGGTATTTCATAACCTCCAATTGTTATGGCATCGTAATATTCTTTGTCTACATCTCTAACATTCCTCATTATATTTTCAGTATACAAGTTAAATTAGTAAGGTGAAAATATGCACCCCTGACAGACCCCTTGTTTTATGTCAAACCAAGTTGTTGTTTCACCATTTATTCTTACTGCTGCTTGTTGGTCTAGATACAGCAGTGATGTTAATTGTATCAAATGTGTTGGAAATCTCATTTTTTCCATTATTTCCCAAAGTTTCTGGTGTTGTACACAATCAAATGCCTTTGAGTAGTCTATAAAAGATAAATACAGATTCACATTAAACTCTCTGCATTTCTCTATTATTAATCTTAGATTGAATATATGATCTCTTGATCCTCTTCCTTGCCTGAAACCAGCTTGGACCATACTGACTTCTTCTTCTATTTTCTTTTGAAGTCTACCCATTATGATTTTTAACAGAATTTTACTGGCATGACTAATCAAGGCAACAGTTCTGTAGCTGGTGCATAATTTCAGGTTACCCTTTTTTGGCAGTGGTATGAATACAGTTCTTTTCCATTCTTTTGGCCAAATACCTGAATGCCATATCTTTTTACATAGTGCATGATAGATTGTTGCACATTCCTTTCCTCCTGCATTATGTCCTATCTGTCATCTACATAAGATGCATTATGTCCTATCTCTCACTTTATATAACACATAGACAAGCTGTTTCCTGTCCTATCTCTCATCAACATGCACTCACTTTATATAACATATGTCCTATCTCTTGTCTACATCAGATACATTATGTCCTATCTCTCATCTACATCAGATACATTATGTCCTATCTCTCATCTACATCAGATACATTATGTCCTATCTCTTATCTACATAAGATACATTATGTTCTATCTCTCATCTACATCAGATGCATTATGTCCTATCTCTCATCTACATAAGATACATTATGTCCTATCTCTCATCTACATCAGATGTATTATGTCCTATTTCTCATCTACATAAGATACATTATGTCCTATCTGTCATCTACATAAGATGCATTATGTCCTATCTCTCACTTTATATAACACATAGACAAGCTGTCTCCTGTCTCATCTCTCACCTTACATAATACTCAGATATGCTGTCTCCTGTCCTATCTCTCACCTTACATAGCATCCAGACATGCTGTCTCCTGTTCTATCCCACCTCCTTTACATAAAACCCAGACATGCTGTCTCCTGTCCTATCTCTCACCTTACATAACACCCAGACATGCTGTCTCCCATCCTATCTCTCCCCTTACATAACACCCAGACATGCTGTCTCCTGTCCTATCTCTCCCCTTACATAACACCCAGACATGCTGTCTCCTGTCCTATCTCTCCCCTTACATAACACCCAGACATGCTGTCTCCCATCCTATCTCTCCCCTTACATAACACCCAGACATGCTGTCTCCTGTCCTATCTCTCCCCTTACATAACACCCAGACATGCTGTCTCCCATCCTATCTCTCCCCTTACATAACACCCAGACATGCTGTCTCCTGTCCTATCTCTCCCCTTACATAACACCCAGACATACTGTCTCCTGTCCTATCTCTCACCTTACATAACACCCAGACATGCTGTCTCCTGTCCTATCTCTCACCTTACATAACACCCAGACACACTGTCTCCTGTCCTATCTCTCACCTTACATAACACCCAGACATACTGTCTCCTGTCCTATCGGTCCCCTTACATAACACACAGACATACTGTCTCCTGTCCTATCGGTCCCCTTACATAACACACAGACATACTGTCTCCCGTCCTATCTCTCACCTTACATAACACCCAGACATACTGTCTCCTGTCCTATCTCTCACCTTACATAACACCCAGACATACTGTCTCCTGTCCTATCTGTGCCCTTACATAACACCCAGACATACTGTCTCCTGTCCTATCTCTCACCTTACATAACACCCAGACATACTGTCTCCTGTCCTATCTCTCACCTTACATAACACACAGACATACTGTCTCCCGTCCTATCTCTCACCTTACATAACACCCAGACATACTGTCTCCTGTCCTATCTGTGCCCTTACATAACACCCAGACATACTGTCTCCCGTCCTATCTCTCACCTTACATAACACCCAGACATACTGTCTCCTGTCCTATCTGTGCCCTTACATAACACCCAGACATACTGTCTCCTGTCCTATCTCTCACCTTACATAACACCCAGACATACTGTCTCCTGTCCTATCTGTCCCCTTACATAACACCCAGACATGCCGTCTCCTGTCCAGTCTAGAACAGCTTACAGTCTGTTGTTACCTGCCCTACATATGACTGTGTGAGGTCACTGCTCTGCCAAAAAACAATCCAGTTATGACTATTTTTCATCTCTCCTAAAACCTTTTTTCTTCTTTTTGTTCATGAAATATCACCCATCTGTAGAATACTCACATTTCTAACACCCCAGTTTTCTATTCGGTTGCGGTGTTAATATCCACAAATTTGTTTTGAACAAGGAACTGTGGGACGCTCTTCGGGAACCAGTTTTCTCATCAAATGGTGCAGATGTCGAGATCAGCATCTTTATGTGTTTTGTAGACTGCCAAGTTTTATAATTAATTTAAATCTAAAAATAAAATTAGTCTTCAACTTACTGGTACTTATACAATTTTATGACTGAAAAATAAAGAACTCTGAAAATCCCTGAAAATAAAGGAATGAATAACAAAACTACAAATCTCTGGCATCTGAGGGAAATGTGTGAAAGCCATCTCTTTTTTCTTCATAAATCACAAGATAATTGTATACCTCATAAATTACAAGATAATCGTATACCTCATAAATTACAAGATAATCATATACCTCATAAATTACAAGATAATCTTATACCTCATAAATTACAAGATAATCTTATACCTTATAAATTACAAAATAAATTTTACTTGTAAACAGAAACATACACAAAACAGCTCCTCATAAAATGAAAGAATCTTGGCATGTTTGATGATATATAATGCAAACAGATAACATGCACATACTCTCACACACATACAAAACAGTCATTCATAAATTAAACTTGGTCAAAGATTTCCCACAATTCTCTGTAAACAACAACCAAAAAAAGTGTAAAAATGAAAAACCACGCAACAAACAACTCTCAAAATGTACTCAAGGGAAGTAACAAAAGCAAAGCAACATGGGGAGCTCAGAAAGCTAATAGCTTGTAGCAACATCAAAACAGACTTCAGCCTCACAAGTCTACACAAGCATCAAAACAGACTTCAGCCTCACAAGTCTACACAAACATCAAAACAGATTTCAGCCTCACAAGTCTACACAAACATCAAAACAGATTTCAGCCTCACAAGTCTACACAAACATCAAAACAGATTTCAGCCTCACAAGTCTACACAAACATCAAAACAGCTCACAAGACTTCAGATTCACAAGTCTACAGAAAGAAAAGCAACACCATCCCCCCCCCCCCAAAAAAAAAAAACAACCCATTTTAGAAAAACTCTGGTGTGAAGCTGAGAGCTCCTAAGAAAATTCTGACAAGTTTACTATTAGATCCCCATCACCTGAATTCCACACACTGACTCAGTTCAGATATAGATACAAACACTGACTCAGTTCAGATATAGATCCAAACACTGACTCAGTTCAGATATGGTTCTAGACACTGACTCAGTTCAGATATGGTTCTAGACACTGACTCAGTTCAGATATGGTTCTAGACACTGACTCAGTTCAGATATAGATACAAACACTGACTCAGTTCAGATATAGATCCAAACACTGACTCAGTTCAGATATGGTTCTAGACACTGACTCAGTTCAGATATGGTTCTAGACACTGACTCAGTTCAGATATGGTTCTAGACACTGACTCAGTTCAGATATAGATACAAACACTGACTCAGTTCAGATATAGATACAAACACTGACTCAGTTCAGATATAGATCCAAACACTGACTCAGTTCAGATATAGATCCAAACACTGAGTCAGTTCAGTTATATATCCAAACACTGACTCAGTTCGGATATAGATACAAACATTGACTCAGTTCAGATATATATCCAAACACTAACTCAGTTTAGATATAGGTCCAAACACTGACTCAGTTTAGATATAGTCTGAATACAGTTTAGATATAGTTACAAACAAACAGTAAAAGAGATTAAGACACATCACAAAGCTTATCTATCTTTAATAAAAAAGATATCAATATCCTGAGCTGTGTAATTCATGGAAGAAGCTACACAACAATATAATCATTTTAAGCTGCATCTGTACAATAATTTGTTACAATGTAAGAAAAACTCGAAATCTGCTATTTAAAATGTTCTAGGACTATCTCAGACAAATCCTAGTCTGTCTACAGCTCTTCATCTCTTTTAAAATGTTCTAGGACTATGTCAGACAAATCCTAGTCTGTCTACAGCTCTTCATCTCTTTTAAAATGTTCTAGGACTATGTCAGACAAATCCTAGTCTGTCTACAGCTCTTCATCTCTTTTAAAATGTTCTAGGACTATGTCAGACAAGTCTTAGTCTGTCTACAGCTCTTCATCTCTTTTCTGCATAGAGGAAATGTTGTGGGGAGGGGGTGGGGGACAGGGAGCTTGATGCTGTCCTCAAAATCTACAAAATGATGTCATAAATACCAAGGACATAACAATTATAATATGTTACATCTTACGTGAAATAATGAATGCTATAGCAGTTAGGTTAATTAATAAACACACTGGAGCACAGATTTTTCTATGTACACATATGTGCTTAAGTCAATAAATAAACATTTCTGTGTATTCAAACTTTTCTAATTGTCTGTAATGCTGAAAAAAATACAGATGAAAATAATATAACTATTTTTTGTGTGTGTACAAAAGTCAAAGAGACATAACTAATGGAATGACTGATATCATATGTACCACTGAGACAACATATGGAATTATAGATATATTTTAAGTGTTGAACAAACTATATCATATTCTATACATAACACTGGGATCTTTTATTTAATATTTGGCTTTTGTTTCCAGGAATAATTGCATTAAAACAGAAATATTTTCAAAGCTTCACAACTACCACAGCTACATTCTGGCCATCCACAACTACCACAGCTACACCTTGGCCAATAACAAGGTCAAGATCTACGTCCGTGGACACATACATGTACAGATGTTATGACACAGAAAATGACAGAAAACATAATCAAATGTTTACTGTCTACAAAAGTACAATTCTAAGGCACATTCAGTACAGATTTGCACACAGAATTGTTGTAACATTATGAAAGGAAGTATTGTTCACTACTATTTGCATTCTATCACACATACACTTATATGAACATTCTCATATACAGAGAAGAATATAACATACACTTTCTATAGCTGAAGCCAATTAACAAGTATGTTCATCATTACTTACAAAAGCGTACAACAAACTAGTGCAAGAACTGCCTACATTTCAAATGCAAAAGTTATGAACTCTGCATGGACAGCAGACATACCACATGTAATATACAGCTGATATAAAGGAAGTCCACATATGAATATAAATGTGTAACTGACTTAAGAAATGCCTACATTACAAATGTAATATATAAAGTGAGATGTGTAATTGCAGCAGACATTTATTATTAGCACATCAGTTATGTACAACTTAAACCCAACTATCCCACATGACACAATCTCACTGACACTGAATACTACATTTACAGTTCAAGATCACTGA
Organism: Achatina immaculata; assembly: GCA_009760885.1. Lineage (NCBI taxonomy): Eukaryota > Metazoa > Mollusca > Gastropoda > Stylommatophora > Achatinidae > Lissachatina > Lissachatina immaculata. The sequence goes on from CM019692.1 coordinate 42,124,012, forward strand.
CACTGAATACTACATTTACAGTTCAACATCACTGACACTGGATACTACATTTACAGTTCAACATCACTGACACTGAATACTACATTTACAGTTCAAGATAACTGACACTGAATACTACATTTACAGTTCAAGATCACACTTGCATTCAAAAACCAACATTTTATTTATATTAAAACTACATTTGTCATGAAGGACTAAAGTGCGCAGGAAGTCCTGGCCAGAAAGTGACCTCACACGAGCAGGCTGTATGTTATATAAAAGATGTTATTTGTACTTTGCATCACTAGAAATCTCCTTCGTCAGAGGAGTCATCTTCCTCCAGAGTTTGTGCTTTCTCATCAAAAAGATTTTTGGCATATTTGATCTCTTGTGCAACCTGGCAAAACAAGAAATATAAAAGTATCAACTGACGCAGTCCAGCAATGTTAAACTGATTTTTTATATTTAACTTAAACATCAGATAAGAACACTGACACAACACTGATGTCAGAAAATTAGATAAGAGCATGTGACACAACACTGATGTCTGAAAATTAGATAAAAGCATGTGACAGAACACTGATGTCAGAAAATTAGATAATAACATGTGACAGAACACTGATGCCTGAAAATTAGATAAGAACATGTGGCAGAACACTGATGTCAAAAAATCAGACAATAACACGTGACAGAACACTGATGTCAGAAAATTAGATAAAAGCATGTGACAGAACACTGATGCCTGAAAATTAGATAAGAACATGTGACAGAACACTGATGTCAGAAAATAAGATAATAAAACATGACATAACACTGGGATCTTTTATTTAATATTTGGCTTTTGTTTCCAGGAATAATTGCATTAAAACAGAAATATTTTCAAAGCTTCACAACTACCACAGCTACATTCTGGCCATCCACAACTACCACAGCTACACCTTGGCCAATAACAAGGTCAAGATCTACGTCCGTGGACACATACATGTACAGATGTTATGACACAGAAAATGACAGAAAACATAATCAAATGTTTACTGTCTACAAAAGTACAATTCTAAGGCACATTCAGTACAGATTTGCACACAGAATTGTTGTAACATTATGAAAGGAAGTATTGTTCACTACTATTTGCATTCTATCACACATACACTTATATGAACATTCTCATATACAGAGAAGAATATAACATACACTTTCTATAGCTGAAGCCAATTAACAAGTATGTTCATCATTACTTACAAAAGCGTACAACAAACTAGTGCAAGAACTGCCTACATTTCAAATGCAAAAGTTATGAACTCTGCATGGACAGCAGACATACCACATGTAATATACAGCTGATATAAAGGAAGTCCACATATGAATATAAATGTGTAACTGACTTAAGAAATGCCTACATTACAAATGTAATATATAAAGTGAGATGTGTAATTGCAGCAGACATTTATTATTAGCACATCAGTTATGTACAACTTAAACCCAACTATCCCACATGACACAATCTCACTGACACTGAATACTACATTTACAGTTCAAGATCACTGACACTGAATACTACATTTACAGTTCAACATCACTGACACTGGATACTACATTTACAGTTCAACATCACTGACACTGAATACTACATTTACAGTTCAAGATAACTGACACTGAATACTACATTTACAGTTCAAGATCACACTTGCATTCAAAAACCAACATTTTATTTATATTAAAACTACATTTGTCATGAAGGACTAAAGTGCGCAGGAAGTCCTGGCCAGAAAGTGACCTCACACGAGCAGGCTGTATGTTATATAAAAGATGTTATTTGTACTTTGCATCACTAGAAATCTCCTTCGTCAGAGGAGTCATCTTCCTCCAGAGTTTGTGCTTTCTCATCAAAAAGATTTTTGGCATATTTGATCTCTTGTGCAACCTGGCAAAACAAGAAATATAAAAGTATCAACTGACGCAGTCCAGCAATGTTAAACTGATTTTTTATATTTAACTTAAACATCAGATAAGAACACTGACACAACACTGATGTCAGAAAATTAGATAAGAGCATGTGACACAACACTGATGTCTGAAAATTAGATAAAAGCATGTGACAGAACACTGATGTCAGAAAATTAGATAATAACATGTGACAGAACACTGATGCCTGAAAATTAGATAAGAACATGTGGCAGAACACTGATGTCAAAAAATCAGACAATAACACGTGACAGAACACTGATGTCAGAAAATTAGATAAAAGCATGTGACAGAACACTGATGCCTGAAAATTAGATAAGAACATGTGACAGAACACTGATGTCAGAAAATAAGATAATAAAACATGACAGAACACTGATTTCATAAAATTAGATAAGAACATGTGACAGAATACTGATGTCAGAAAATTAGTTAAGAACATGCAATAGAATGCTAATGTCAGAACACATATATCAGCATGCAATAAAGTGCTGATGTCACAACATTAGACAAGAGCATGCGATAGAGTGCTGATGTTAGAACATTAAATAAGAGCCTGTAAGAACTCCATCCCATACTCCTAACTCCTCCGTCTTCGCCGCATATGTCAGGATAATTTGAATTTTATAGATCAGTCCAACAAGTTATTAGAATTTTTCCATCATCGCCACTACCCAGAAAATGTCCTTCGTGAAGCTTTCAACCATATCCAACTAGTGAGCCGCAAAGAAGCATTCAGAAAAAAGCCTGTTACTCCATTGGACAGAGTTAAGTTAGTACTGCCTTTCCACCTGCATGGTCAGATGATTAAGAAAATTCTTTATCATCATCTGCCACTAATCCAACTCAACTCTGACACTCGTGACATTTTCTCTGATCCACCCCTGACAGCATACAAACGTGAGCCAAACCTTAAGGACATCCTCGTCCACAGCCACTTGAAGCGAAGCTTTACATATGTTGGTACCAGAAAATGTAACTGTCCCCGCTGCATTACCTGCCCTGTAGTCTGGGAAACGAAAAAAACTATCACCTTTCCCAAAACTATCCTCACTCTTCATGAGGGATTCACATGTGAGTCCTGTAATGTGATATATGTCACTGTATGCAAAAGATGCAGGATAACATATACTGGTGAGACTGGCCTCATATTAGGGGACCGCATGCAGAAATATCTGTATATCACCCAGCATGCTTTGAAGCCAGTCTCAAATCATTTCAATGAGGCAAATCTGATTTTCTGGTAACAGCCATCAAACAATGTCACACAGATGACACAAGCTGCCTAGTGCTTGAGAACCGCTACATTCAGGATTATGGGAAGCTGGAACCACATGGGTTAAACTCTCTATTCAGCTACACCTAACATTCTTCTCTTCAACAATTATAATCCCTCTCCACTAAGCCCCACTCCCTTCTCACTTGTTACACATAGTTCAGAACCTCCTCACAGCATCATATTACAACCCCTCTACCCTAACTATAATCATCTATCTCACCTTCTCCTGGCTAGGTTAACATTGTACCACTCTCCTTCCCCTCCACGGTTTCCCCACCCACCACCCCCAGTTACGACCCACCGACCACACATCACAGGTCTCCATTTAAACAGTCTCTATGCCCTACAACGCTCATTTCTGACACACAGCGTTGAACAAGCCACATCTTACGGTTACAGATAAGTGCTATATTCATTATTAATTTTTCTTTTTTTTTTTACCACACCATTCATGTGAATCTATACTTTATCTCCTCTCTCTATTTCTTTGTCCTATATGTTTTTGTATGATTAAGGCTCACGTCGAAATGTCACAACTCTGTGGTTGTTAAGTAATAAAGCTGCTCCTATTTTTTGCCTAGTTTATACATTAAATAAGAGCATGTGACAGAATGCTTGTTACAACATTAGACAAGAACATGTGACAGAATGCAAGACAAAACAAGTTATGCATCTGCAGGAACAATGAGTACAGACCTTGATCTTCAAGCTTAAAGCTATTATATATTCAGTAGGCACACACATGGCTCATCAGAAGATCTCTGTTTATTGACAAAAGACTCACCTTCTTGGCAATGTTTTGCTTATCACAGCGTACACGTGGCTTGTTAAGACTTGTGCTGGCTATGTCAGAGCTCGAGTTTATCTTGCGTGTCAGTTCCACATAAAACTTCCCGTCTGGAACAGTAAGAATAAGAATTTTTTGTTATTCACATCGAGCTCAGAGCAGCCAAGGGCATTTAAATTGATATTCTCAAAGAAATTACACACAGAACATAACCGAGTGTTAATCAATCTGTGGCAGATTTGGAGTAAAACTAAAATTAGTTTTAATTAAGTTCCTTACATTTTATTTTTAAAGAAGATTGTGTTTTTATATGTGAACAAATCATTAAAGTGAGAATAATGGACAGAAACAGGGCAACAACACTTGTACAGATATATACCCCATGCAACGAGAGCTATACAGAGGAAGAAAAAAGATAACTTTTTCAGTCAACTTTCTGACACCATAGAAGCGATGAATGTGGTAGATGATGTTGTAGTCATGGAAGACTTTAACAGAAGAGTGGGGCAGAGAACACCAAGGACCTCATAGCAGTAATACTTGTACAACCAAATCTAACTACAACAGACAGATAGTCCTAGAACTCTGTGTGTGGAACATGGACTTTATATCACCAACACATTCTGTAAGTGTAGAGAGAGTCAGATTCAAACATGGTATAGAGGAGCGATGTACATCAGTCCTCACAAAAGGCATATTAGAGATGTGAAAGTAATTCCAAATGTGAGAGATGACATGGACCATCATCCTGTCATTTTATGAGGGGTGATTGATAAGTTCTTGGCATAAGGTACAACGGATTATTTGTGGACAACTTTTTTTTATTTCTCAACATAATCTCCTTGCAAGTTTATGCACTTAGTCCAGCGATCCTGGAGCATACAGATCCCTTCTTTGTAAAAGTCAGCATCTTGTGCCAGTAGAGAGTGGTCTACAGCATGAATGATGTCATCATCTGAAGCAAATTTGTGACCACTGATGGTAAACAGGTAATAGTCCGAAGGGGTCAAATCTGGGGAATAAGGAGAATGTTCAAGAAGCTGGAACCCGCATTCAAGAATGGCAGCCCTTGCCACCGCCGACTTGTGAACTGGAGCATTGTCTTGATGAAAGATGACTCCTCTCGTCAATTTCCCTCGATGCTTTTCCTTCAATTTGACCTGCAGTTGCTTCAAGTATTTGTACCTTAGGCTGAGAACTTATCAATCACCCCTTGTATATATAAGACAAAAGCCAATTAAATGAATACCAACTAGGAGTGGAGCAGAGATCATCAACTTAAGAAAGCTTAGTACACATTTGATTAGGGAGAAGGTGAAGCAGGATATGAGATTGATTGATTGATCTTTATTTCAAAAGGGTTAAGAATTGGGCACGCAGGCCCGTCTGATATTCTGCCCTTTATCATACAACTTTCACTCTGTTCCAGACATTCTACAAATATGAGAGGTTAAAAGACAAAAGTAGTAAAGGAAGATGTAGCTACTGCATATGAGAGGTTAAAGACAAAAGTAGTAAAGAAAGATGTAGCTGCTGCATATGAGAGGTTAGAAGATTGCAGCAACAATGTAGATGAAGTCTGGGAGTACTTTAAGAGCTCTCTACTTAACAACTTATATGACAAGTTAGAAGATTGCAGCAACAATGTAGATGAAGTCTGGGAGTACTTTAAGAGCTCTCTACTTGACAGCTTGAAAATAAATAACAGGATAGGAGGAATCAGAAGAAAACAAGCAGATGGTAGAATGAAGAAGTCAAAGAAGCAATATAGGAAAAGAGAAGATGCTATAAAATGTGGCTACAGACACAGGATGAAGAAGACTACACAAAATGACTTGCAAGAATAGCAAACGAACAGTGGGAAAAGATGATTTATGGAGAGAATATGCTCAAGACTTGAGCAGATTGTGTAAGGAGTCACCATGAGGATTCTATAAAAGTATTAACCTTAGAGAGGAGAATTTCAGTCCAACACAGGACATATGGGACAAAAATGGGGATCTGAGAATCTTAGAAAGGTGGGAAGAATATTTTAAAGATCTACTAAACCCTGAAATGGAAGCATCAACAAAGTAGCATTTCCAGCTGAAATATCCTGAAACCACCGAGCCACATATAATATAACAAGAAATGAGAGAGAAACTATAAGTAAGAGTCCCAACAACAGAGATGCAGGTATTGATGGTATAACAACAGAGCCACCACACATAATATAACAAGAAATGAGAGAGAAACTATAAGTAAGAGTCCCAACAACAGAGATGCAGGTATTGATGGTATAACAACAGAGATGCAGCTACTGATGGTATAACAACAGAGCCACCACACATAATATAACAAGAAGTGAAAGAGATAAAAGAGATCACGGTGGCCTTTATAGACCAAGAAAAGGCATCTGACAGAGTCAACAAGTTATGGTTGAAATACTGACATATGTACTTTAGATAAGGCATCAAGTTCTGTATCTACATTTACTGACATGTGTACTTTAGACTTCCGGCATGACGTGCAAGATGGTGGACGTTTTTTTAATGCTCTCGCCGGCATGCAGAAATCAGTGGAATTCCGCTTGATCTGTCACATATCATGTACCGGGAATTGGGCATAAGGCTAACAACCTTATCCTGGGACCTATCTAGAGGCGACTCCAGATGGGAAAAAAAGATATCGTTATGGAAACTCGCAGACAAACCAACCGAGCATCAGGGATGCCAACTCCGAAGAGCTCATTCGTAGGCCCTAAACATGTGACAAAGATTGGATTCTGGAATGTAAGAACGATGGCAGCACCAACAAAAACTACTCAGGTCATCAAAGAAATGGAGAGATACCATCTAGACATACTGGGCATCAGTGAAATGCGATGGCCAGAAGCAGGTAAAAGATCGGCAGAAAACGGTAAGTTAATAATACATTCAGGCAGAAATGATGGCAATATCCGGGATGGGGTAGGCATTATCATGTCAAACGTAGCAGCAAAGAGCCTTGTAGAATGGGAACTGGTGAACAGTCGTATAATAAGAGCACGATACAACTTAAGACACGGAAGAATGACAATAATACAGTGTTAAGCACCCACGAATGATACAGATGATGATGTGAAAGATGACTTCAATCACCAACTACAACAAATCATCAACAAAGTCCCTAAACACGACATCCTAATTACTATGGGGGACTTCAACGCTAAGGTAGGGAAAGATAATACCGACGTTGAAAAAGTAATGAGGAAAGAAGGAACTGACATGGTTAATCAGAACGGAGAAAGATTAATTGAAATATGTCTAACAGAGGGCATGGTCATTGGAGGCACAATATTCTCACACAAAGAGATACATAAAACAACGTGGATATCTCCAGATGATATAACTAGAAACCAGATAGATCATTTTTGTATTAGAAAACAATACAGAACATCTCTCATAGATGTAAGGGCTTATAGGGGTGCAGATGTCAACAGTGATCACAACCTATTCATTCATTTGCATGTCCCTTGTGGAACTTTGCCTCCCAAACAACACTCCTGTAGGCCTCTCGGTTGTGAGCAAGATGGCCTGCTGCTGCGGCATCCATTTGCAGATCGTCATATATGTCTTGCAGCCATCTTCGTTTTGGTCTTCCTCTTTTTCTTTTTCCCATTATGTATCCTTTCAATACGGTCTTCTCTAAATTATCATGACGTTTAATGTGTCCAAAACATTTAAGTTTTCTCTCTTTAATCCTCTTTACTAGCCAGCCTTCTTCAATATTAAGCTCTTGTAGTATAGATATATTTGTTCTTTTCTGTGTCCATTATATTTGGAGAACTCTTCTGTAGCATTTACATTCAAAGGCATTTATGTGTTTCTCAGCTGTTTTGTTAAGTGTCCAGGTCTCACAGCATTATGTTGCGATGGGAAAGATGCATGCCCTTAAAAATCTTATAGCACTAAGATGGACACCACAGGGGAGCAGAAGTAAGGGTAGACCAAAAGAGACATGGAGAAGAACAACAGAAAGGATGTTGAGCAATAGAGGGCTCACCTGGGCAAGAGCAGAAAAAAAGGTGAAAGACAGGCATTTGTGGAAAACCCTTGCGGAAGCCCCATGTGCCCTGGGCACTTAAGGTTCAGAGAGAGAGAGAGAGAGATGTCCTCCTTTTAATTTCCCTCATTGTATCTCCATTATTAGTTAGTAGTGATCCAAGATATTCAAAACTCTCCACTTCTTCCAATTTTTTCTCATTGATACATATTTCAGCTGCCTTGTTTGTTTTGTCAGTTGTCATCAATTTAGTTTTCTTTGCATTAAGATATAGGTTCTGCTCTTTGCTGTTCTTACGGACTGACATACTGACTTCTTCTTCTATTTTCTTTCGAAGTTTACCCATTATGATTTTTAACAGAATTTTACTGGCATGACTAATCAGGGCAACAGTTCTGTAGTTTGTGCATAATTTCAGGTTACCCTTTTTTGGCAGTGGTATGAATACAGTTCTTTTCCATTCTTTTGGCCAAATACCTGAATGCCATATCTTTTTACATAGTGCATGATAGATTGTTGCACACTCCTTTCCTCCTGCTTTAATAAATTCAGATGTTATCTCATCACATCCTGGTGATTTACCATTTTTCAGACTCTTTATTGCCCATAAAACTTCTTCTATTGTTGGTTCAGGTTCTTTCTCCTCCAATAATAATTCACACTGTTGATTTCTGTTTCCACAGTCGGTTGTTTCATACATTCCTTTGCAATATTCCTTCCATTTTTCTAGAATTTCCTCTGTCTCTGTCAAGGTATTCCCCATCTCATCACAAATTACATTTAGCTTAGGTGTGACATTTTTCGTCAATGTCTTCATTTCTTTAAACATTTCACTATCTCTTCCACACTTCTGATGTTCTTCTATTCTTTCACAACAATCTTGAATGTATTGTTTTTTGTCTTTTCTTATGTTTCTTCGTACTTATCACAACCTATGCATAGGGAAAATAAAACTAAAATTGAAAAGTCAACACAAGAAATCAGTACACAGAAAGATAAACAGCCACAGCCTACAAGAAGAAAATAATAACATTAATTTCACTCAGGAACTTGCCAATCATTTCAAAACACCCAGTGAAGTTGTGCAGACAGGTATAGACGAATTATGAAATTCTTACAGCACAGCCATAATCACAGCAGCAAAAGCAAGTGCTGGACTGAAAAAACCAAACAGAAAAGCATAGATATCAGATAAAACATGGAAGTATATAAAGATAAGAAGCCAAATTAGACATGTTGAATGCAAAAACAGATCTTGGAAAAGATCTGGCGAAAGCAACATACAAAGAAATAGACAAGAAAGTAAAAAGTTCAGCTAGAAGGGATAAAAGAGAATACATAGACAATATGGCGAAAGAGGCAGAAAAAGCAGCAAAAACAGGAGACAGCAAAACTTTATATAACATACAAAAGTGGCTAACAGGTACTATTACATCTAAAGAAAGACCAATCCTTAGCAAAACTGGAACACTATTAACATCAAATAAAGACCAAAAGCAAAGATGGGCTGAACACTTCCAAGAAATACTTAATCGACCACACCCAAAAGAATTGTTAAACCTTGAAACTGACTTACCAGCCCCACAACTAAATGTCAACCTAGATGAAATTAAATTGCATGCAATTGAAACAGCAGTGAATTTAATGGCTAACAACAAAGCTGCAGGTGAAGATGAAATAACAGCCGAAATGCTAAAAGCTATTAATAGTGACAACATGAGACAACTACAGAGAATGTTTAACAAGATTTGGAAAGAAGAGAAGGTCCCTTCTAATTGGAAAAAAGGAATCATTGTTAAAATACCAAAAAAAAAAAAAAAAGGCAACCTTAGTGACTGTAACAACTGGAGAGGAGTAACCTTAATATCAGTTGTGTCAAAAGTATTTTGCAAGGTCATTTTGAATAGACTTAAAGATGTAGTGGATACTGCAATGAGAGAAGAACAAGCAGGATTTTGAAAAGGGAGAAGCTGTCTCGACCAGATCTTTACTCTCAGAATAATACTTGAAGAACATATTGAAAAGCAGAAACCATTAATACTGAACTTCATAGATTTAAAAAAGGCATTTGATAGCATACACAGAGATTCATCATAGAGAATTTTAAGTCTATATGGAATACCATCTAAAATTGTCAACATCATTAAGGACTTATACAATGGATATGTTTGTGCAGTCAAGACAGAAGAAGGGATGAGTTCCAGATTGAAACAGGTGTGAAACAAGGATGTATACTGTCTGCTTTCCTTTTTGGGATTACAATAGACTTCATAATGAAAAAATGCTGCACAGGTAACACAGGTATTGACTGGGCACATGGGACCCAACTAGAAGACCTTGATTTTGCTGATGACATAACTCTAATAATGTGAATTCCATGCAAGAAAAAAAACAGATAGGCTGTCTAGATGGACAGGTGCAGGAAAGATAAACTCAGATAAATATACAATAATATATTCAGGAAGTGAGAAACATGAACGAGGAGTAGGAATTATATTTGATGAACAAATGGCAAGGACAATTGTAGGATATTTGAACATCTCGGACAGAGTCCTGCTAGCCCAACTGAAAGGACAACCAATAAACATAAATATTATACAAGTGTATGTTCCAACATCTGAAAGTTCTGTGGAAGATGTACAGATATTTTATAATGACATAGAGACAGCACTAAAACACACAAAGTCGCATGAAGTTACCATAGTCATGGGAGATTTTAATGCCAAAGTTGGTAAAGGAAGAACTTCAGACATCGTTGGTGACTATGGACTGGGGGAGAGGAATGACAGAGGTAGTAAATTAATTGAATGGACAAGAATACATAGCATGGTTGTAGGAAACACCTGGTTTAAACAACATCCTTGAAGACTGGCAACGTGGTGCAGCCCAGACAAAAAGACATTTAACCAGATAGATTATATATTAATCAACAAACGATTCCGCAATGCATTACTGACAACAAAAACCATGCCAGGAGCTGACTGCAATAGTGACCATGATCCACTCTGTGGAAAAGTTAGAATAAAGCTAAAGAAAGCAGGCAGAAAAGTGAGAAACATCAAACTGAATACAGAACTTCTTAAAAATGACCAAGAACTGCGAGAGCAATACAAAGTTATTATAACAAATAGATACAATGCAATAGCAAAGATAAATAGTATAGATGAACAATGGGAAATGTTAAGAGATTCTATCCACCAAATTGTTAAGGAGATAATACCACCGAAAAAAGAAGCCCCTAAAAATAAATGGATGACAGACGACATCTTAGGACTGATGGACAAGAGGAGGAGGAGTAAAAATAACGAGGAAAAATATAGCAAGATAAATAAAGAAATAAGACGCAAATGCAGAGAAGCAAAAGAAGTGTGGTTAAATGAACAGTGGTGGCCAAAGAAAGTGAACAGAAAGGCCTTACTTTGAACATCAAAAAGACAGAGACTATGGTTATATCTAAGAAACAGAATCCACCAGCATGCAGTATTAAATTAAATGGAACCATTCTAAAGCAGGTGCAGAAATTCAAATACCTTGGATCAGTAATAACTTCAGATGGGAAATGCAAAACAGAAATTAGGAACAGAATAGGCCAAGCAAAGACTGCATTTCAGAGAATGAGAAACATATTAGCTAACACATCTTTATCAATGAATGTTAGAAAACGAGTCCTAAAATGCTATATTGAACCTGTCTTGTTATATGGAAGTGAATCATGGACAATAGGCAAGTCTGCACAAAAATCATTGGAAGCAGCAGAAATGTGGTTTATTAGAAAAATGTTGCGAATCCCCTGGACAGCAAAAATAACTAATGAAGAATGTATGAGAAGAGCTGGAGAGACAAAAAACCTTGTCAGAAAGATAAGAGAGAGACAATGTACTTTCATAGGACATGCAATGAGAAGAGGGGGCATTGAAAATATTATAACAACAGGAAAAATAGAAGGAAGAAGATCAAGAGGAAGACCAAGAGAAATGATACTGGACAGTCTGACGGGATGGTGTGAGAGGAGATCACTAACTGAGCTGATGGCCTGCATGAAGGATCGCGTACTCTGGAGAAGCATAATAGCCAACGCCAGTCGGCACGGCACCTGATGATGATGATAGGCTGTCTTCACTGGCTAGCAAAATAGGACTTGAAATTAACAAGGACCAAACAAAAATAATGAAAATTCCCATTAATCAAAATGGAAAAATACACATAGAAGGGACAGATATTCAAGAAGTCAATCAATTTGCATACCTTGGCAGCTACATAGACCAGGATGGTGACACTAAAAAGGAAGTTAGGATCAGAATTGCAAAAGCAGCATCAATCTTCAAGAATCTTGAGAACATATGGAATTCAAAAGTTATAAGCTCAAAAACCAAGTTAAGACTATTCAATTTAAATGTAATATCCACCCTCATTTATGCGTGCAAAAGCTGGAAACCAACTAAAGAAATAGACAAGAAATTAGACTCTTTTGAAAACAAATGCCTAAGGAAAATACTCGGCATCAAGTGGAACGAATTCAAGAACAATGCAGAGATAAGACAGATGACTGAACAACAACCAGTCTCATGGGTGATCAGGAAAAGGAGATGGACATATGTTGGTCACTTGATGAGAAGAAATGATTAGAGAATCCCAAAACAAGCTATCAAGTGGAACACAACAGGCCGAAGAAAAAGAGGCAGACCGCGTGAAACTCTGAAGAGGACATTGTTAAGAGAGGCCAAATTAACAGGCCTAAAATCCTTTGATGAGGCTGAAAGACTCGCTGAAGGCAGGAAAAATCAGCAAACTACTTTGCGAGTCCTATGTGACGTTTAACAGCATGGGAAGGATATAAGATATAAGTACTTTATATCAGGCATCAAGTTCTGTACCTACACTTACTGACATGTGTACCTGAGATCAGACATCAAATCCTGTACCTACACTTACTGACATGTGTACTTTAGATCAGACATCAAGTTCTGTACCTACACTTACTGACATGTGTACTTTAGATCAGACATCAAGTTCTGTACCTACACTTACTGACATGTGTACTTTAGATCAGACATCAAGTTCTGTACCTACACTTACTGACATGTGTACTTTATATCAGACATCAAGTTCTGTACCTACACTTACTGACATGTGTACTTTACATCAGGCATCAAGTTCTGTACCTACACTTACTGACATGTGTACTTGAGATCAGGCATCAAATCCTGTACCTACACCTACTGACATGTGTACTTTATATCAGGCATCAAGTTCTGTACCTACACTTACTGACATGTGTACTTTAGATCAGGCATCAAGTTCTGTACCTACACTTACTGACATGTGTACTTTATATCAGGCATCAAGTTCTGTACCTACACTTACTGACATGTGTACTTTATATCAGGCATCAAGTTCTGTACCTACACTTACTGACATGTGTACTTTAGATCAGACATCAAGTTATGTACCTACACTTACTGACATGTGTACTTTATATCAGGCATCAAGTTCTGTACCTACACTTACTGACATGTGTACTTTATATCAGGCATCAAGTTCTGTACCTACACTTACTGACATGTGTACTTTAGATCAGACATCAAGTTCTGTACCTACACTTAGTGATATGTGTACCTGAGATCAGGCATCAAGTTCTGTACCTACACTTACTGACATGTGTACTTTATATCAGGCATCAAGTTCTGTACCTACACTTACTGACATGTGTACTTTATATCAGGCATCAAGTTCTGTACCTACACTTACTGACATGTGTACTTTATATCAGGCATCAAGTTTTTAGATCAGGCATCAAGTTCTGTACCTACACTTACTGACATGTGTACTTTAGATCAGACATCAAGTTCTGTACCTACACTTACTGATATGTGTACTTTAGATCAGACATCAAGTTCTGTACCTACACTTACTGACATGTGTACTTTATATCAGGCATCAAGTTCTGTACCTAAACTTACTGACATGTGTACTTGAGATCAGACATCAAGTTCTGTACCTACACTTACTGACATGTGTACTTTATATCAGGCATCAAGTTCTGTACCTACACTTACTGACATGTGTACTTTATATCAGACATCAAGTTCTGTACCTACACTTACTGACATGTGTACTTTAGATCAGGCATCAAGTTCTGTACCTACACTTACTGACATGTGTACTTTAGATCAGACATCAAGTTCTGTACCTACACTTACTGATATGTGTACTTTAGATCAGACATCAAGTTCTGTACCTACACTTACTGACATGTGTACTTTATATCAGGCATCAAGTTCTGTACCTAAACTTACTGACATGTGTACTTGAGATCAGACATCAAGTTCTGTACCTACACTTACTGACATGTGTACTTGAGATCAGGCATCAAGTTCTGTACCTAAACTTACTGCTTGACTTGACCATGTTGATAAGGCATACATAGAAAATGGTATCAGTGGTTGTATTTTCACTGTAATGAAAATTTGTCAAGTAATTCACCTGTGGAGATGCTGCTGCAGTTGAGAATGTCTGCGTGAGCAATAATTAGCAGCACGTTGCTCATCTTGGCCCGTCGTTGGTTTATAAAGAGAACCTGCCTGGTAGAGATGAGTACATGCATGTTGTCCTCTCCGCTAGACTCCGTCGTTAACTGTTCCATGGCAATCAAGCTGGACAGAGAAAAAAGCAAATCTAAGATTCTCTAATCACCACGCCAGAAACAAAGTAAATGTGTGTTTATGTTACCTTTAATACAAGTTATTATCATTAACACTTTCAAAACTTGTTTCAACAGATTAACACAGAAAAACTTACATTTTGTCCTCCATTTAAGTAACTCATACTCTACATAACAGCACTACTAGTACTCATAGATCATGTAGACACAAAACAGCACTACTAGTACTCATAGATCATGTAGACACAAAACAGCACTACTAGTACTCATAGATCATGTAGACACAAAACAGCACTATTAGTACTCATAGATCATGTAGACACAAAACAGCACTACTAGTACTCATAGATCATGCACACAGACACAAAACAGCACTACCAGTACTCATAGATCATGTAGACACAAAACAGCATTACCAGTACTCACAGATCATGCACACAGACACAAGACAGCACTGCCAGTACTGTGTATACTTCTGTGTTGTGCTTTATTTATATAATGACAAATATTATTCCCTCTAGTTCCAAACAAACTAGATGAATGAATATGTCTAGTGCAGTAAAAAGTGTTTAAGAAAATCTTGTTGACAGAGAAAGTATTGTTGACATAGAAAGTATTGCTGATACAGAAAGTATTGTTGACAGAGAAAGTATTGTTGACAGAGAAAGTATTGTTGACATAGAAAGTATTGCTGATACAGAAAGTATTGTTGACAGAGAAAGTATTGTTGACAGAGAAAGTATTGTTGACATAGAAAGTATTGCTGATACAGAAAGTATTGTTGACAGAGAAAGTATTGTTGACATAGAAAGTATTGTTGACAGAAAGTATTGCTGATACAGAAAGTATTGTTGACAGAGAAAGTATTGCTTGATTGTAGCGAAAGTTCTGATAATATGCACAGCTGATAAGGGAGGATTTTCTGTTCTGAGAGAGACCACAAATCTAGATCTGATATTCTGCTGACTAGTCTCTGCTAGCAGACATAGCTGGACATAATGTTAAAACATCCAGTAACTACAGAATTACTGCTGTGTGTAAGGATGGCCATCAGTGCCAGCTGGGAACCTTGACCTTGTGGATGAATCACCTATATCCCTGGATCGTTTTTTTTTTTAGCCATAATGAAAGATATCATGCAGTATATATGAAACTGTATCAGTGAATATTTATAGAAACTCTTGCCTGGCCAAAAAAGCTCAGTATTTAATATGTGGGAAACCCATATCACAGCATGAATGTCTGAAACTTATTGCCGTCATAAATTGGGAGCAGATAAGAGGCTAAGTACACACGATTACCTTCTGATGCATCAAACCATGCAATAACATTTTACATAAAAAATGTTTCAACAACTGAAATTTGAAGCTATATTTAATACAATGCTTCATGTGGGAGAAGTAGATGGCAATGGTTTTATACAATGCTTCATGTGGGAGAAGTAGATGTCAGTGATTTTATACAATGCTTCATGTGGGAGAAGTGGATGTCAGTGATTTTATACAATGCTTCATGTGGGAGAAGTGGATGTCAGTGATTTTATACAATGCTTCATGTGGGAGAAGTGGATGTCAGTGATTTTATACAATGCTTCATGTGGGAGAAGCAGATGTCAGTGATTTTATACAATGCTTCATGTGGGAGAAGTGGATGTCAGTGATTTTATACAATGCTTCATGTGGGAGAAGTGGTTGTCAGTGATTTTATACAATGCTTCATGTAGAAGTATATGGCAGTGATTTCATACAATGTTTCATGTAGAAGTATATGGCAGTGATTTCATACAATGCTTCATGTAGAAGTATATGGCAGTGATTTCATACAATGCTTCATGTAGAAGTATATGGCAGCGATTTTATACAATGCTTCATGTAGAAGTATATGGCAGTGATTTCATACAATGCTTCATGTAGAAGTATATGTCAGTGATTTTATACAATGCTTCATGTGGGAGAAGTGGATGTCAGTGATTTTATGCAATGCTTCATGTGGAAGAAGTGGATGTCAGTGATTTTATACAATGCTTCATGCAGGAGAAGTGGATGTCTGTGATTTTATACAATGCTTCATGTGGGAGAAGTAGATGTCAGTGATTTTATACAATGCTTCATGTGGGAGAAGTAGATGTCAGTGATTTTATACAATGCTTCATGTGGGAGAAGTAGATGTCAGTGATTTTATACAATGCTTCATGTGGGAGAAGTAGATGTTAGTGATTTTATACAACGCTTCATGCGGGAGAAGTGGATGTCTGTGATTTTATACAATGCTTCATGCGGGAGAAGTAGATGTCAGTGATTTCATACAATGTTTCATGTAGAAGTATATGGCAGTGATTTCATACAATGCTTCATGTAGAAGTATATGGCAGTGATTTTATACAATGCTTCATGTGGGAGAATTAGATGTCAGTGATTTTATACAATGCTTCATGTGGGAGAAGTGGATGTCAGTGATTTTATACAATGCTTCATGTGGAAGAAGTGGATGTCAGTGATTTTATACAATGCTTCATGCAGGAGAAGTAGATGTCAGTGATTTTATACAATGCTTCATGTGGGAGAAGTAGATGTCAGTGATTTTATACAATGCTTCATGTGGGAGAAGTGGATGTCAGTGATTTTATACAATGCTTCATGTAGAAGTATATGGCAGTGATTTCATACAATGCTTCATGTAGAAGTATATGGCAGTGATTTCATACAATGCTTCATGTAGAAGTATATGGCAGTGATTTTATACAATGCTTCATGTAGAAGTATATGGCAGTGATTTCATACAATGCTTCATGTAGAAGTATATGGCAGTGATTTTATACAATGCTTCATGTAGAAGTATATGGCAGTGATTTCATACAATGCTTCATGTAGAAGTATATGGCAGCGATTTTATACAATGCTTCATGTGGAAGAAGTGGATGTCAGTGATTTTATACAATGCTTCATGCAGGAGAAGTGGATGTCTGTGATTTTATACAATGCTTCATGTGGGAGAAGTAGATGTCAGTGATTTTATACAATGCTTCATGGGGAGAAGTGGATGTCAATGATTTTATACAATGCTTCATGCAGGAGAAGTGGATGTCTGTGATTTTATACAATGCTTCATGTGGGAGAAGTAGATGTCAGTGGTTTTATACAATGCTTGATGTGGGAGAAGTGGATGTCAGTGATTTTATACAATGCTTGATGTGGGAGAAGTGGATGTCTGTGATTTTATACAATGCTTCATGTGGGAGAAGTAGATGTCAGTGGTTTTATACAATGTTTTATGTGGGAGAAGTAGATGTCAGTGATTTCATAGAATGCTTCATGTGGGAGAAGTAGATGTCAGTGGTTTTATACAATGCTTCATGTGGGAGAAGTAGATGGCAGTGATTTTATACAATGCTTCATGTGGGAGAAGTAGATGTCAGTGGTTTTATACAATGCTTCATGTGGTAGAAGTAGATGGCAGTGGTTTTATACAATGCTTCATGTGGAAGAAGTAGATGTCTGTGATTTTACACAATGCTTCATGTGGGAGAAGTAGATGTCAGTGATTTTATACAGTGATTCATGTGGGAGAAGTGGATGTCTGTGATTTTATAAATGCTTCATGTGGGAGAAGTAGATGGCAGTAATTTTATACAATGCTTCATGTGGGAGAAGTAGATATCAGTGGTTTTATACAATGCTTCATGTGGGAGAAGTAGATGTCAGTGATTTTATACAATGCTTCATGTGGGAGAAGTATATTGCAGTGGTTTTATACAATGCTTCATGTGGGAGAAGTGGATGTCAGTGATTTTATAAAATGCTTCATGTGGGAGAAGTAGATGTCAGTGATATTATACAATGCTTCATGTGGGAGAAGTGGATGTCTGTGATTTTATACAATGCTTCATGTGGGAGAAGTAGATGTCTGTGATTTTATACAGTGATTCATGTGGGAGAAGTGGATGTCTGTGATTTTATACAATGCTTCATGTGGGAAAAGTGGATGTCTATGATTTTATACAGTGCTTCATGTGGGAGAAGTAGATGTCTGTGATTTTATACAATGCTTCATATGGGAGAAGTGGATGTCTGTGATTTTATACAATGCTTCATGTGGGAGAAGTGGATGTCTGTGATTTTATACAATGCTTCATGTGCGAGAAATGGATGTCTGTGATTTTATACAATGCTTCATGTGGGAGAAGTGGATGTCTGTGATTTTATACAATGCTTCATGTGGGAGTAGTATATGGCAGTGATTTTATACAATGCTTCATGTAGAAGTATACGGCAGTGATTTTATACAATGCTTCATGTAGAAGTATATGGCAGTGATTTTATACAATGCTTCATGTAGAAGTATATGGCAGTGATTTCATACAATGCTTCATGTAGAAGTATATGGCAGTGATTTCATACAATGCTTCATGCGGAGAAGTGGATGTCAGTGGTTTTATACAATGCTTCATATAGAAGTATAAGTAAGTGATTTTATACAATGCTTCATGTGAGAGAAGTGGATGTCAGTGATTTCATACAATGCGTCATGTAGAAGTATATGGCAGTGATTTCATACAATGCTTCATGCGGAGAAGTGGATGTCAGTGGTTTTATACAATGCTTCATATAGAAGTATAAATAAGTGATTTTATACAATGCTTCATGTGGGAGAAGTAAATATCAGTGGTTTTATACAATGTGGGAGAAGTAAATGTCAGTGGTTTTGTACAATGTTTCATGTGAGAGAAGTGGATGTCAGTGGTTTCAAATAATACTAACTTGGTGTAGTCACAGCTTCTGACACTAAAATCTTACATACTACAGCTTCTGACACTAAAATCCTACTTACTACAGCTTCTGACACTAAAATCCTACATACTACAGCTTCTGACACTAAAATCCTACTTACTACAGCTTCTGACACTAAAATCCTACATACTACAGCTTCTGACACTAAAATCCTACATACTACAGCTTCTGACAATAAAATCCTACATACTACAGCTTCTGACAATAAAATCCTACTTACTAACTTGGTGTGGTCAAAGCTTCTGACACTAAAATCCTACTTACTAACTTGGTGTAGACACAGTGTGTGACACTAAAATCCTACTTACTAACTTGGTGTGGTCAAAGCTTCTGACACTAAAATCCTACTTACTAACTTGGTGTAGACACAGTGTGTGACACTAAAATCCTACTTACTAACTTGGTGTGGTCAAAGCTTCTGACACTAAAATCCTACTTACTAACTCGGTGTGGTCACAGCTTCTGACACCAAAATCCTACTTACTAACTTGGTGTGGTCACAGCTTCTGACACTAAAATCCTACTTACTAACTTGGTGTGGTCACAGCTTCTGACTCTAAAATCCTACATACTACAGCTTCTGACACTAAAATCTTAATTACTAACTCAATGTGGTCACAACATCTGACAATAAAATCCTACTTACTAACTTGGTGTAGACACAGTGTGTGACAATAAAATCCTACTTACTAACTTGGTGTGGTCAAAGCTTCTGACACTAAAATCCTACTTACTAACTTGGTGTAGACACAGTGTGTGACACTAAAATCCTACTTACTAACTTGGTGTGGTCAAAGCTTCTGACACTAAAATCCTACTTACTAACTTGGTGTAGACACAGTGTGTGACACTAAAATCCTACTTACTAACTTGGTGTGGTCAAAGCTTCTGACACTAAAATCCTACTTACTAACTCGGTGTGGTCACAGCTTCTGACACCAAAATCCTACTTACTAACTTGGTGTGGTCACAGCTTCTGACACTAAAATCCTACTTACTAACTTGGTGTGGTCACAGCTTCTGACTCTAAAATCCTACATACTACAGCTTCTGACACTAAAATCTTAATTACTAACTCAATGTGGTCACAACATCTGACAATAAAATCCTACATACTACAGCTTCTGATACTAAAATCTTAATTACTAACTCAATGTGGTCACAGCTTCTGACACTAAAATCCTACTTACTAACTTGGTGTGATCACAGATTCTGACATTAAAATCCTACATACTACAGCTTCTGACCTAAAATTTTACTTACTAACTCAGTGTAGTCACAGCTTCTGACACTAAAATCCTACTTACTAACTTGGTGTAGTCACAGCTTCTGATACTAAAATCCTACTTACTAACTCGGTGTAGTCACAGCTTCTGACACTAAAATCCTACTTACTAACTTGGTGTAGTCAGAGCTTCTGACACTAAAATCCTACTTACTAACTCAGTGTAGTCACAGCTTCTGACACTAAAATCCTACTTACTAACTTGGTGTAGTCACAGCTTCTGACACTAAAATCCTACTTACTAACTCAGTGTGGTCACAGCTTCTGACACTAAAATCCTACTTACTAACTTGGTGTAGTCACAGCTTCAGACACTAAAATCTTACTTACTACTCTGTGTAGTCACAGCTTCTGACACTAAAATCCTACTTACTAACTTGGTGTAGTCACAGCTTCTGATACTAAAATCCTACTTACTAACTCGGTGTAGTCACAGCTTCTGACACTAAAATCCTACTTACTAACTTGGTGTAGTCAGAGCTTCTGACACTAAAATCCTACTTACTAACTCAGTGTAGTCACAGCTTCTGACACTAAAATCCTACTTACTAACTTGGTGTAGTCACAGCTTCTGACACTAAAATCCTACTTACTAACTCAGTGTGGTCACAGCTTCTGACACTAAAATCCTACTTACTAACTTGGTGTAGTCACAGCTTCAGACACTAAAATCTTACTTACTAACTTGGTGTAGTCACAGCTTCTGACACTAAAATCCTACTTACTAACTTGGTGTAGTCACAGCTTCTTACACTAAAATCCTACTTACTAACTCGGTGTAGTCACAGCTTCAGACACTAAAATCCTACTTACTAACTTGGTGTAGTCACAGCTTCTGACACTAAAATCCTACTTACTACTCTGTGTAGTCACAGCTTCTGACACTAAAATCCTACTTACTACTCTGTGTAGTCACAGCTTCAGACACTAAAATCCTACTTACTACTCTGTGTAGTCACAGCTTCTGACACTAAAATCCTACTGACTAACTTGGTGTAGTCACAGCTTCAGACACTAAAATCCTACTTACTAACTTGGTGTGGTCACAGACTCAGACACTAAAATCCTACTTACTAACTTGGTGTAGTCACAGCTTCAGACACTAAAATCCTACTTACTAACTTGGTGTGGTCACAGACTCAGACACTAAAATCCTACTTACTAACTTGGTGTAGTCACAGACTCTGACACTAAAATCCTACTTACTAACATGGTGTAGTCACAGCTCTCTCTCTCTCTCTGAACCTTAAGTGCCCAGGGTACATGGGGCTTCCGCAAGGGTTTTCCACAAATGCCTGTCTTTCGCCTTTTTTTCTGCTCTTGCCCAGGTGAGCCCTCTATTGCTCAACATCCTTTCTGACACTAAAATCCTACTTACTAACTTGGTGTAGTCACAGCTTCTGACACTAAAATCCTACTTACTAACTTGGTGTAGTCACAGACTCTGACACTAAAATCCTACTTACTAACTTGGTGTGGTCACAGCTTCTGACACTAAAATCCTACTTACTAACTTGGTGTGATCACAGCTTCTGACACTAAAATCCTACTTACTAACTTGGTGTGATCACAGCTTCTGACACTAAAATCCTACTTACTACTCGGTGTAGTCACAGACTCTGACACTAAAATCCTACTTACTACTCGGTGTAGTCACAGACTCTGACACTAAAATCCTACTTACTACTCGGTGTGGTCACAGACTCTGACACTAAAATCCTACTTACTACTCGGTGTGGTCACAGACTCTGACACTAAAATCCTACTTACTACTCGGTGTGGTCACAGACTCTGACACTAAAATCCTACTTACTAACTCGGTGTGGTCACAGCTTCAGACACTAAAATCCTACTTACTACTCGGTGTAGTCATGGTTGTTGAGGTCATACAACACCGTCTGTGCCTCGGCTTGGACTTTTGAGTAAAGAGGGAGCAGTCCGCCAGGACCGTGCGTACAGCGGGGACTTCTCACACGACTAGGACCCCTGTGTGACGTCCGCGTGCTGCTGTCTCTCAGAGCATTTGCCAGGCCGGAAGTGAGGTCGAGGACGCCCGAAACTGGTTTGGTGACGGTGCCAATCACACCTTTCCCCACACCTTTGATTAGACCCTGTGACAGAACATCAAAATCATTCTTTCATATTTTATTTACTTTTCTTGATGTCCCACACAGTACTTCTCATGTCTCAGAACATACAGGGGATATTTAATGCTCACATTTCCAATCCATTGAAGAGTTTTTGTGCTTCAGAAAGGATAAAACAGAAAAGTGATAACTGCTTGAGATGTTTTGAAAGGTGACATCTAATTCTCAAAACATGATCAAACATAACCTATAATTCTCAAAACATGATCAAACATAACATATAATTCTCAAAACATGATCAAACATAATACATACTACTTAAAATATGATCAAACATAACATATAATAACAAACAAAAGTATACACAACAGTTTCAGTTACTGGACAAGACAAATCTGATCAGAAGTGATGAGTGTGATGAGAAGTTAAGTGATGAGTGTGATGAGAAGTAAGTGATGAGTGTGATGAGAAGTTAAGTGATGAGTGTGATGAGAAGTTAAGTGATGAGTGTGATCAGAAGTTTAGTGATGAGTGTGATGAGAAGTTAAGTGATGAGTGTGGTGAGAAGTTAAGTGATGAGTGTGATGAGAAGTTAAGTGATGAGTGTGATCAGAAAGTAAGTGATGAGTGTAATCAGAAGTTAAGTGATGAGAAGTTAAGTGATGAGTGTGATCAGAAGTTAAGTGATGAGTGTGATGAGAAGTTAAGTGATGAGTGTGATGAGAAGTTAAGTGATGAGTGTGATCAGAAAGTAAGTGATGAGTGTAATCAGAAGTTAAGTGATGAGAAGTTAAGTGATGAGTGTGATCAGAAGTTAAGTGATGAGTGTGATCAGAAGTTTAGTGATGAGTGTGATGAGAAGTTAACTTGGTGTAGTCACAGCTTCAGACACTAAAATCCTACTTACTAACTTGGTGTGGTCACAGACTCAGACACTAAAATCCTACTTACTAACTTGGTGTAGTCACAGCTTCAGACACTAAAATCCTACTTACTAACTTGGTGTGGTCACAGACTCAGACACTAAAATCCTACTTACTAACTTGGTGTAGTCACAGACTCTGACACTAAAATCCTACTTACTAACATGGTGTAGTCACAGCTCTCTCTCTCTCTCTGAACCTTAAGTGCCCAGGGTACATGGGGCTTCCGCAAGGGTTTTCCACAAATGCCTGTCTTTCGCCTTTTTTTCTGCTCTTGCCCAGGTGAGCCCTCTATTGCTCAACATCCTTTCTGACACTAAAATCCTACTTACTAACTTGGTGTAGTCACAGCTTCTGACACTAAAATCCTACTTACTAACTTGGTGTAGTCACAGACTCTGACACTAAAATCCTACTTACTAACTTGGTGTGGTCACAGCTTCTGACACTAAAATCCTACTTACTAACTTGGTGTGATCACAGCTTCTGACACTAAAATCCTACTTACTAACTTGGTGTGATCACAGCTTCTGACACTAAAATCCTACTTACTACTCGGTGTAGTCACAGACTCTGACACTAAAATCCTACTTACTACTCGGTGTAGTCACAGACTCTGACACTAAAATCCTACTTACTACTCGGTGTGGTCACAGACTCTGACACTAAAATCCTACTTACTACTCGGTGTGGTCACAGACTCTGACACTAAAATCCTACTTACTACTCGGTGTGGTCACAGACTCTGACACTAAAATCCTACTTACTAACTCGGTGTGGTCACAGCTTCAGACACTAAAATCCTACTTACTACTCGGTGTAGTCATGGTTGTTGAGGTCATACAACACCGTCTGTGCCTCGGCTTGGACTTTTGAGTAAAGAGGGAGCAGTCCGCCAGGACCGTGCGTACAGCGGGGACTTCTCACACGACTAGGACCCCTGTGTGACGTCCGCGTGCTGCTGTCTCTCAGAGCATTTGCCAGGCCGGAAGTGAGGTCGAGGACGCCCGAAACTGGTTTGGTGACGGTGCCAATCACACCTTTCCCCACACCTTTGATTAGACCCTGTGACAGAACATCAAAATCATTCTTTCATATTTTATTTACTTTTCTTGATGTCCCACACAGTACTTCTCATGTCTCAGAACATACAGGGGATATTTAATGCTCACATTTCCAATCCATTGAAGAGTTTTTGTGCTTCAGAAAGGATAAAACAGAAAAGTGATAACTGCTTGAGATGTTTTGAAAGGTGACATCTAATTCTCAAAACATGATCAAACATAACCTATAATTCTCAAAACATGATCAAACATAACATATAATTCTCAAAACATGATCAAACATAATACATACTACTTAAAATATGATCAAACATAACATATAATAACAAACAAAAGTATACACAACAGTTTCAGTTACTGGACAAGACAAATCTGATCAGAAGTGATGAGTGTGATGAGAAGTTGTGTGATGAGAAGTTAAGTGATGAGTGTGATGAGAAGTTAAGTGATGAGTGTGATCAGAAGTTTAGTGATGAGTGTGATCAGAAGTTAAGTGATGAGTGTGATCAGAAGTTAAGTGATGAGTGTGATGAGAAGTAAGTGATGAGTGTGATGAGAAGTTAAGTGATGAGTGTGATGAGAAGTAAGTGATGAGTGTGATGAGAAGTTAAGTGATGAGTGTGATCAGAAGTAAGTGATGAGTGTGATGAGATGTTAAGTGATGAGTGTGATCAGAAGTAAGTGACGAGTGTGATGAGAAGTAAGTGATGAGTGTGATCAGAAGTAAGTGATGAGTGTGATCAGATATTAAGTGATGAATGTGATGAGAAGTTGTGTGATGAGAAGTAAGTGATGAATGTGATGAGAAGTTAAGTGATGAGTGTGATCAGAAGTAAGTGATGAGTGTGATGAGAAGTAAGTGATGAGTGTGATCAGATATTAAGTGATGAGTGTGATGAGAAGTTAAGTGATGAGTGTGATCAGAAGCAACACAGCAATTTTTTCACAGAGAAATGTTACTACTGAAATTTCATGAGATGACAAGGTTGTGTACACAAGAATAAAGCAGAAAATATCATATTTCGTGATATTTTGACACCAACATTGAAGGGCGATGGCCGGATGATTTGTTCAAACAGACAGGGCTGGATGTCTTCCACTGCTTAAGATATTTTCAAGAAGGTTGGACTTTTGTTGCTTAACAACACAGCTGAGAAACACATAAGTGCCTTGAAATGATACAGAAGAGTTCTTCAAATATCATGGACATAAAAAAGAACAAATATATCCATACTACAAGAACTTAATATTGAAGAAGGCTAGCTAAGAGGATTAAAGAGAGAAAACTTAAAATGTTTTGGACACATTAAACGTCATGATAATCTAGAGAAAACCGTCTTGGAAGGATACATAATGGGAAAAAAGAAAGAGGAAAATCAAGGTGAAGATGGCTGCAAGACACTGTGAATGGATGCATCAGCAGCAGGCTATCTTGTTACCACTGAGAAGACCATAAGAGAGCTGTTAGGGAGGCAAAGTTTCGTAACAGACATGCAAATGACTGACTGCCTAGACTGAAGTGTCTTACCTAACTGTTTTCTGTATCAGTCAGTACACACCAACACATATATACATATACACAAAAATACATATATGGCAAACACATACATACATATACACAAAAATACATACACACATACACACCAACACACTTACATAACAACAAACACACACACCTACATACATACATAACAACAAAAATACACAAAAACAAACACATACACATACACAACATTATATACACAACACTATATACACAACAATAAACATATCCAATGCACAACACTATATACACAACAACATGAATACATAACAACAAACATACACAACAACAAACATATACAAATACACAACACTATATACACAACAACACACATACATAACAAACATATACAACAACAAACATATACAAATACACAACACTATATACAACAACAAACATATTCAAATACACAACACTATATACAATACAACAAACATATACAAATACACAACACTATATACACAAAACAAACATATACAACAATAAACATATACTAATACACAACACCACATACACAACAACAAACATATATAACAAAAACATATACTAATCCACAACACTTTATACACAACAACAAGCATATACAAATACACAACACTATATACACAACAACAAACATATACAACAATAAATATATACAAATACATAACATTATATACACAACACTATATACACAATAACAAAAACATACAACAAGAAACACACAACAAGAAACATACAAATACACAAAACTATATACACAACAACAAACATACACAACAACAAACATATGCAAATACATAACACTATATGCACAACAGCAAACATATACAAATAAACAACACTATATACACAATGACAAACATAGAAATACACAACATTATATACACAACAACAAACATATAGAAATACACAACACTATATACACAACAACAAACATACACACTAACACACATACACAACAACACACATACACAACAACATGCAGTCTTGCAGCAAAATAAATTGTTTATGTAATATTCTATACTTTTCTTCAATACTTCTTGCAAAGTTGCTGCATATTTGCTAACTTTATTACGTTGCTGCTTATATTTCTTACAGTCAGTTGCTTATTAAAGGAAATTCTAACTAGTACGTGTTTATGTCATGTTGTACTCACACCAAGTCCCTCGTTCTGGGCACCCGAAATGCTCTGACTGACCAGGCTGGTCACCCCTCCAAGAATACCATGACCTAGCCCCTTGAACCCTGCCATCAGATGCTCGCTGCTGCTGCCTGAAGTGACATTACGCAGGGCCTCGCGGCGAAGATTATGCTCCTCGTCCAGACCTACGGTGCTGATGCCGTCAGCGATGGAACTCATTACCTGACAACACAAATTGACAGCGATGGAACTCACTACCTGACAACACAAATTGACAGCGATGGAACTCACTACCTGACAACACAAACTGACAGCGATGGAACTCACTACCTGACAACACAAATTGACAGTGATGGAACTCACTACCTGACAACACAAATTGACAGTGATGGAACTCACTACCTGACAACACAAATTGACAGCGATGGAACTCACTACCTGACAACACAAACTGACAGCGATAAAAATGTAGAATTTAACAGTGACACAGGATAAAATTGTAGAATTTAACAGTGACACAGAATAAAACTGTGGGTAATTTAACAGTGACATTTTACAGTGTTACCCATGAGTGTATGAACATTTGACACATTTGCAACAAATAAACTATGTAATGTATACCAATTTTTTTTTTAGACTGAATTACAGATAATCTCAATAAATTTAAAAAAAAAAAATTTCACAACTGGTCAATGTGACCACCTTTGGTTATGCAGCAGACATCTATACGATAATCCATATCATCCCACACGCATGTCAGAATATCATGGTCGACCAGAGCCACAGCAGCGGCGATACGGTTGTGAAGATCCTGGAGATTAGCAGGGAGGGCGGCACAAAGATGGTGTCCTTCACAAACCCCCACAAGAAAAATTGGCAAGAGGTTAAATCAGGGGACTGAGGTGGCCGCCCCATTAACGCCGTCATCTTGTCGTCCTCCGTGCCCTATCCATCTTTGTGGCAAATTTTGACTGAAATTCCCTCGCACGTCTCTGTGGTGGTGAGCCGGACAGCCGTCTTGTTGAAAGATGTAGCCATTGCTGTCTTCATTCAGCTGGAGCATCAGCCAGTTTTCCAACATGTCCAAGTAAATCATCCAAGTGATGGTGGGCTCTTCAAAGGAAAATGCTCCACACACCTTCTCTTTCGAAACAGCACAGAAAACATGTTCTGTGACTATGCAGGGATTTCTGGTCCGCCAGACAACACAGAGATAAGACAGATGAGCAAACAACAACCTGTCTCGTGGGCGATCAGAAAAAGAAGCCATGTGATGAGAAGAAACAATCAGAGAATACCAAAACAAGCTATCAAGTGCAGCATAACAGGCTGAAGAAAAAGAGGCTGACCACGTGAAACTCTAAAGCGGACATTGTTAAGAGTGTCAGTCTAGTAGGCATAACATCCCTTGATGAAGATGAAAAACTCGCAGAAAACAGGAAAATCTGGCAAACAACTACGCAAGCCCTATGTTACGTTTAATGGCACAGGAGAGGAAGGATGTAAGATGTAAGAAGATGCACACATTGTGCTGATTCACCTTTCCAGACAGATGGAAAGTAGCTTTATTGCTATAGATGGGTGAGTCTGCAAAGTTGTCAATTTCAAAACTCTCTTGCATTTCAATGCAGAAATTTGGACTCACATTTTTGTCATGTTCGCTGAGATACTGACGCAGCTGAAGCTTGTAAGGCTTACACTTAAATCTTTTATGAAGATTGACTGCAAGGCTCCTAGCTGTAAACTTCTCCAACACGATTCACAATTTCTTTGCTTGGTCCTGGACGTCCCTGCAGAGGAGATGTGCACAGACAACCTTCATTCTGAAATTTCGCACACCACATCTTGATACTGTTGAAAACAGGTGCTGCCTTCTGGAAATCCGCTCGAAATCATGGCTGCACAGTCACAACGGATGAGGTTCCTGAATATTCCACAACACAAAATGGCTGCTAACATTTTGGCTGTCTCCTAGTGGCAAACCACAGGAGCTCTGTCTGCAGACTTTATTTAAAAAAAAAAAGAGTTTCTCTCTTTCTCTCTGCATATGAATAATCATGATCTATTACATAGTTTCTTTGTTGTGAAGTTTTAAAATGTTTCATGGACTTACGGATAACCCTGTATTCACAATGTTTAACAAAGACGAAAGAAGTTTTTAAACTGTATCTGTTCTGTGTTTAAGCTAGATAAAGATTCAGAAAGACAGTCACGTTACATTTATGTGGTTTAATGAACATGAAATAAGTTGTTTTTTAAATAAACAATGAAAATGTAAGAATGGTCGGAAGATCATGACGGCAACATGGAGGTTTCATTCATTCATTTGCATGTCTCTTGCGGAACTTTGCATCCCTAACAGCACTCCTGTAGGCCTCTTGGTTGTGAGCAAGATGGCCTGCTGCTGATGCATCCATCTGCAGATCATCAACGATGTCTTGCAGCCATCTTCGCCTTGGTTTTCCTCTCTCTCTTTTTCCCATTATGTACCCTTCCAAGATGGTCTTCTCCACATTATCATGACGTTTAATGTGTCCAAAATATTTAAGTTTTCTCTCTTTAATCCCGGGGTCCAGCCAGCCTCTAAAATTAGGTGCCAGTGAAATCTGGCAAGGTGAAGCGCCAGGCATGATATTTAGCCACATCACATGTTCATGTGCCAAAGGTCCTGGAAAATCAGGCCTAACTCCGTATCCCCAATGTGCCTTAATGAAATGGACATGGGGATTTTTTTCTTTATATAACAGTACTAACAGACAGCCTACAGAAATTATTAGATGGTTTATGGCCTGGGACATCATTATTGCACTCTAGACATTCCACAGGTGCTCAGATCCCCCCCCCCCCCCAAACATATCCACCAGCGTCCTGCTGCAGATAGTGTCTGTCCTGTGCTGGCTGACCAGTTGTCTGGCATGTCCAGTATGCCTCATGTTCCTTGCCATGCCAATCTGTATTCCCAGCTCTCTCAGTCTGAGTAGCAATGCAGATTCACTCCCTCGAAGCCCTCCACTCTGCCTATCTCTCTGCGCACGTTAACAATATCAGCTCGATCCAGTGGCTGTCCATCTGTGATGATGGCAGAGCCAGCCAGTCTATCAGTCCTCTCATTTCCCTGGATGCCCACATGCCCAGGAACATAGATGTAGGCTCTGCGAATCATTGATTTCAACAACTCAAGCCACTGCCTGTGTAGAGAACCTGCCTCGACCTTCTGGATCATACTCTTTGAATTACTTAGTATGCAGACACAGGTTCTTGTGACTCCAGCCACATAAATGGTTTTGTTACTGCCATCACTTCCACTGTCATACTGCTTGTGGTCATAGTGAAGGCACTACTGGATTCTTGGATTATTCTGTCCACCGAAAGTGCCGTGAATGCCTGTGCGTTCCTCTGATGTCATACAATGGACCCATCTGTGTAAACCACAGCATCTGCTTCATTGGAGTTTTCACAGTGAGGGCGCTAACCTCAACATTCACAGCAAGTGTGGATTCTGCTCTCTGCCTCTCATGTCAAGCATGACAATGCAAGAGTAGGTGCCCATGAACGCAGAAGGAACAGGTACCCATTCCTTGGCAGGGTTGATGTTGGGTTCACAGACCTGCTTGATTATTAGAAGGAACCGGTACCCATTCCTTGGCAGGGTTGATGTTGGGTTCACAGACCTGCTTGATTATTAGAAGGAACAGGTACCCATTCCTTGGCAGGGTTGATGTTGGGTTGGTTCACAGACCTGCTTGATTTAGATGGAAATAATTTTATTCTATTAGAATGAAGGAAAGTGAGAAGGACTCATCCTAAATAGCAAAAAAAAAAACACAAACACTGGTCATATCAAGAAAGAAGAACCCACCTGCATGCAGTGTTAAAGTACAAGGAACAACCCTGAGACAAGTACATACATTTAAATATCCAGACACTCAAGTAATATCAGATGAGAAATGCATCTCTGAAATCAAGAATGGAATATGTCAAGACAAAACAGCTTCCAAACAAAGGAGAAACATCTTGTGCTATACATCAGTACAATCTGTCATGCACTATGTAAAAAAGATATGTCATTCAGGTATTTGGCCAAAAGAATGGAAAAGAACTGTATTCATACCACTGCCTAAAAAAGGGTAACCTGAAATTATGCACCAACTACAGAACTGTTGCCCTGATTATTCATGCCAGTAAAATTCTGTTAAAAATCATAATGGGTAGACTTCGAAAGAAAATAGAAGAAGTCAATATGGTCCAAGCTCATTTCAGGCAAGGAAGAGGATCAAGAGATCATATATTCAATATAAGATTAATAACAGAGAAATGCAGAGAGTTTAATGTGAATCTATATTTATCTTTTATAGACTACTCAAAGGCATTTGATTGTGTACAACACCAGAAACTTTGGGAAATAATGGAAAAAAAATGGGATTTCCAACAAATTTTATACAATTAACATCACTGCTGTATCTAGACCAACAGACAGCAGTAAGAATAAATGGTGAAACAACAACTTAGTTTGACATAAAACAAGGGGTCCGTCAGGGGTGCATATTGTCGCTGCATGTGGTCCCCTAATCTGAGGCCAGTTTCACAAATATAAGTTATCCTGCATCTTTTGCATACAGTGACACATATCACATTGCGGTACTCGTACATGAATCCCTCATGGAGAGTGAGGATAGTTTTGGGAAAGGTGATTGTTTTTGTTTCCCAGACTACAGAACAGGTAACACAGCGGGGGCAGTCACATTTTCTAGTGCCAACATATGCAAAGTTCTGCTTCAGGTGGCTATGGATGAGGATGTGCTTAAGATTTGGTTCACATTTGTATGCTAATAGGGGTGGGTCAGAGAAGATGTCGTGATAATTTCCTGATGTATTCGGCAGTAGCCCGCTTGTCTCTCAGAAAGCCTGACAGTCGCCAAGCTATAATCCTCTCAATCATTTTGTCATTGGGAAGACAACAGAATACCCACGAGCTATCTGAGACATCTACAGAAAGTGGGAAGACAACAGAATACCCACGAGCTATCTGAGACATCTACAGAAAGTGGGAAGACAACAGAATACCCACGAGCTATCTGAGACATCTACAGAAAATGGGAAGACAACAGAATACCCATGTCACCCCAAAATCATAAAATCAAGAAAAAAAAAAAGCTGCTGAAAGTAACCTTGGCAGTTGAGTTAGACACTCCATGTGTGACATTTTTAAGCAGTCCACCAACATTGCCATCTTTCACAAAACCTGCAATCCCTTCTGTAATGTCATGGACTAGCCCAAGGGGATTTCCGAGAAAATCAACAGAGCCTAGGATCTTTGCAGCCTGACCAATCAATTCCTAAGAATGAAAAAAAAAATATCATTAAAATTCAAGCAACATTATGTCTTTTTCAATGTTTCTGCTGTGTCAGATCAGATAGTTGGGTGCTGGCAGGCATAAGCGGTCATCTCTCTCGACTTCACTCAGTCCCCTGTGTCTTGAATCAAATTAACTGCTATTTTCACACCAAACCATGCAGTCAGGCCATCAAGGTGTTTCTTTCTTCCTGGCCCTCTCTGTAGTTTGCATTTACCTTTCCAGTCACGACCAATTTTTTGAGACCTTCGCATCAGCTGATGTGTCCAAGAAACTTTCGATTATCTTTCTCTTACATATGACACTAGTTTGAGATATTCTTTTGCCTGCTATAATACTTCTTCATTTGTCTCTCTGGCTGTCCATATCAAGAAAGAAGAACCCACCTGCATGCAGTGTTAAAGTACAAG
Organism: Achatina immaculata; assembly: GCA_009760885.1. Classification (NCBI taxonomy): domain Eukaryota; kingdom Metazoa; phylum Mollusca; class Gastropoda; order Stylommatophora; family Achatinidae; genus Lissachatina; species Lissachatina immaculata. The sequence goes on from CM019692.1 coordinate 42,157,279, forward strand.
GAACAACCCTGAGACAAGTACATACATTTAAATATCCAGACACTCAAGTAATATCAGATGAGAAATGCATCTCTGAAATCAAGAATGGAATATGTCAAGACAAAACAGCTTCCAAACAAAGGAGAAACATCTTGTGCTATACATCAGTACAATCTGTCATGCACTATGTAAAAAAGATATGTCATTCAGGTATTTGGCCAAAAGAATGGAAAAGAACTGTATTCATACCACTGCCTAAAAAAGGGTAACCTGAAATTATGCACCAACTACAGAACTGTTGCCCTGATTATTCATGCCAGTAAAATTCTGTTAAAAATCATAATGGGTAGACTTCGAAAGAAAATAGAAGAAGTCAATATGGTCCAAGCTCATTTCAGGCAAGGAAGAGGATCAAGAGATCATATATTCAATATAAGATTAATAACAGAGAAATGCAGAGAGTTTAATGTGAATCTATATTTATCTTTTATAGACTACTCAAAGGCATTTGATTGTGTACAACACCAGAAACTTTGGGAAATAATGGAAAAAAAATGGGATTTCCAACAAATTTTATACAATTAACATCACTGCTGTATCTAGACCAACAGACAGCAGTAAGAATAAATGGTGAAACAACAACTTAGTTTGACATAAAACAAGGGGTCCGTCAGGGGTGCATATTGTCGCTGCATGTGGTCCCCTAATCTGAGGCCAGTTTCACAAATATAAGTTATCCTGCATCTTTTGCATACAGTGACACATATCACATTGCGGTACTCGTACATGAATCCCTCATGGAGAGTGAGGATAGTTTTGGGAAAGGTGATTGTTTTTGTTTCCCAGACTACAGAACAGGTAACACAGCGGGGGCAGTCACATTTTCTAGTGCCAACATATGCAAAGTTCTGCTTCAGGTGGCTATGGATGAGGATGTGCTTAAGATTTGGTTCACATTTGTATGCTAATAGGGGTGGGTCAGAGAAGATGTCGTGATAATTTCCTGATGTATTCGGCAGTAGCCCGCTTGTCTCTCAGAAAGCCTGACAGTCGCCAAGCTATAATCCTCTCAATCATTTTGTCATTGGGAAGACAACAGAATACCCACGAGCTATCTGAGACATCTACAGAAAGTGGGAAGACAACAGAATACCCACGAGCTATCTGAGACATCTACAGAAAGTGGGAAGACAACAGAATACCCACGAGCTATCTGAGACATCTACAGAAAATGGGAAGACAACAGAATACCCATGTCACCCCAAAATCATAAAATCAAGAAAAAAAAAAAGCTGCTGAAAGTAACCTTGGCAGTTGAGTTAGACACTCCATGTGTGACATTTTTAAGCAGTCCACCAACATTGCCATCTTTCACAAAACCTGCAATCCCTTCTGTAATGTCATGGACTAGCCCAAGGGGATTTCCGAGAAAATCAACAGAGCCTAGGATCTTTGCAGCCTGACCAATCAATTCCTAAGAATGAAAAAAAAAATATCATTAAAATTCAAGCAACATTATGTCTTTTTCAATGTTTCTGCTGTGTCAGATCAGATAGTTGGGTGCTGGCAGGCATAAGCGGTCATCTCTCTCGACTTCACTCAGTCCCCTGTGTCTTGAATCAAATTAACTGCTATTTTCACACCAAACCATGCAGTCAGGCCATCAAGGTGTTTCTTTCTTCCTGGCCCTCTCTGTAGTTTGCATTTACCTTTCCAGTCACGACCAATTTTTTGAGACCTTCGCATCAGCTGATGTGTCCAAGAAACTTTCGATTATCTTTCTCTTACATATGACACTAGTTTGAGATATTCTTTTGCCTGCTATAATACTTCTTCATTTGTCTCTCTGGCTGTCCATGGTATGCAGAGCATCCTTCTTAGTAACCACTTTTCAGTAGTCTTTATTCTTTGTTCTGATTGTTTATTCAAGATCAGTGTTTAACTTGCATAAAGTAGAATATGTTCTATATAGCATCTTAGAACTCTCTTTCTTATTTCCGATGACAGTTTTTGATTTGTTAATATGTTCGTCATTTTTCCAAAAGCTGTCTTTGTAATTGCTATCCTGGTTCTGACTTCTTCAGTGCACCTGCAGTCAGATGTTATGACTGTACCTAAATATTTGTATCTGTTGATCTGTTTTAATATCTTCCCATGCGCTATAATTCTGCATTCTGATATCTTCGATATCACCGTTACTTCTGTTTTATTGCTGTTTAACCCCTTTTTTGTGCTTATGTGACTTTGTCTAGGAGTTTTTGTAAGGTTTTCCTACTCTCTGCTATCAGTACTATGTTATCTATGACTTTGTCTAGGAGTTTTTGTAAGGTTTTCCTACTCTCTGCTATCAGTACTATGTTATCTATGACTTTGTCTAGGAGTTTTTGTAAGGTTTTCCTACTCTCTGCTATCGGTACTGTGTTATCTATGACTTTGTCTAGGAGTTTTTGTAAGGTTTTCCTACTCTCTGCTATCAGTACTGTGTTATCTGTGACTTTGTCTAGGAGTTTTTGTAAGGTTTTCCTACTCTCTGCTATCAGTACTGTGTTATCTGTGACTTTGTCTAGGAGTTTTTGTAAGGTTTTCTTACTCTCTGCTATCAGTACTATGTTATCTGTGACTTTGTCTAGGAGTTTTTGTAAGGTTTTCCTACTCTCTGCTATCAGTACTGTGTTATCTGTGACTTTGTCTAGGAGTTTTTGTAAGGTTTTCTTACTCTCTGCTATCAGTACTGTGTTATCTGTGACTTTGTCTAGGAGTTTTTGTAAGGCTTTCTTACTCTCTGCTATCAGTACTGTGTTATCTGTGACTTTGTCTAGGAGTTTTTGTAAGGTTTTCCTACTCTCTGCTATCAGTACTGTGTTATCTGTGACTTTGTCTAGGAGTTTTTGTAAGGTTTTCCTACTCTCTGCTATCAGTACTGTGTTATCTGTGACTTTGTCTAGGAGTTTTTGTAAGGTTTTCCTACTCTCTGCTATCAGTACTATGTTATCTGTGACTTTGTCTAGGAGTTTTTGTAAGGTTTTCCTACTCTATGTTATCAGTACTGTGTTATCTGATGTTGTTTACTTTCTTTTCTTCAATCTTTACTCCACCTTGATTTCTCTCATTATTACATCACTGTATGAAGAGAAGAGGTCTGGAGACAGAACACATTCTTGTCTCACACCTCTTTATATTCTTTCTATTTGCTGGAACTCAGTGATGGTAAGTTTCACTTTTACTGCTACTGTTTGTTACAATTTACATATTGTTGCATATTTATTACAAGTGTCAGTTTTATATGAAAAAATTATATACTGTATTTGTAAATATTTCCAAGCTGCACTTGAAAATTGTGAAAATCACCTGGCCACACTTTCATGTGATTTTGAAGCTCACAGAACATCACACAGACAAACTTTCTACAGATCACACACAGTCATGACATAGACAAACTTTCTACAGATCACACACAGTCATGACATAGACAAACTTTCTACAGATAACACACAGTCATGACATAGACAAACTTTCTACAGATAACACACAGTCATGACATAGACAAACTTTCTACAGATAACACACAGTCATGACATAGACAAACTTTCTACAGATCACACACAGTAATGACATAGACAAACTTTCTACAGATAACACACAGTCATGACATAGACAAACTTTCTACAGATAACACACAGTCATGACATAGACAAACTTTCTACAGATCACACACAGTCATGACATAGACAAACTTTCTACAGATCACACACAGTAATGACATAGACAAACTTTCTACAGATCACACACAGTCATGACATAGACAAACTTTCTACAGATCACACACAGTCATGACATAGACAAACTTTCTACAGATAACACACAGTAATGACATAGACAAACTTTCTACAGATAACACACAGTCATGACATAGACAAACTTTCTACAGATAACACACAGTCATGACATAGACAAACTTTCTACAGATAACACACAGTCATGACATAGACAAACTTTCTACAGATCACACACAGTCTTGACATAGACAAACTTTCTACAGATCACACACAGTCATGACATAGACAAACTTTCTACAGATCACACACAGTAATGACATAGACAAACTTTCTACAGGTAACACACAGTCTTGACACAGACAAACTTTCTACAGGTAACACACAGTCATGACACAGACAAACTTTCTACAGGTAACACACAGTCATGACATAGACAAACTTTCTACAGATAACACACAGTCATGACATAGACAAACTTTCTACAGGTAACACACAGTCATGACATAGACAAACTTTCTACAGGTAACACACAGTCATGACATAGACAAACTTTCTACAGGTCACACACAGTCATGACATAGACAAACTTTCTACAGGTCACACACAGTCATGACATAGACAAACTTTCTACAGGTCACACACAGTCATGACACAGTCATGACACAGACAAACTTTCTACAGATCACACACAGTCATGACATAGACAAACTTTCTACAGGTCACACACAGTCATGACATGGACAAACTTTCTACAGGTAACACAGTCTTGACATAGACAAACTTCCTACAGGTAACACAAATAAGGTAGATAGAGGTGTATGGTGCAGTTTTACAAAGTGAGGGAGGAAGTGAGCAAGGTGAGAAAAAAAAAAACGAATATAAAGTATGAGAATGTATAAATGAAAAACATACAACATCCGATATTTCGGCCTGAGCCTTATTCGAGGATACATACAGAACGAAATACAAACATATATAACGTCTTGCTCCAAGTGAGAAGCTGAAATGTGTGTGGAAGAAGGAGGAGGAAAAAAAACCCCGCTGCCTACAGACAAAAGATTCCCGATATAGCCAATCATAGTGAAGAAGCGGAGAGAGAGGAGGAGAACAAGTGGGAGAAAGGGGTTGGGGGAAGGCAATAGAAACATGATAGCCGCTAGAGGTGTCCGGTGGGGGGGGGGGAAGGGGAGAGAAAAGGGGACGCGGAGAGATAATGAATGAAGAACTTAAACACCTACAGGGAGGAAATGTGGAACTGGTGAATAGGACAAGACCAATATGTTGGCAGAGAAGGAAATAGGATGGTAGTAGGGAGGGGTAGCATAGAGAAAGAAAGTAGAGTATAAAAAAGGCCAGTGAAAAAATAAAGAAGTTACAGAAAGCTGAAGACATTGTTAATTCCAGCTGGGTGGAGACAGCCAGTCTGGAAAATAAGGCGCTGTTCTAGGACCCTCCGAGATCGTACATCTGCGGAACAAGAGCGGACCGCACTAACAGAAATGTCCTGTTTGACCCTGTGGTTACCAAGGCAAAAATGTTTAGCACAGGTGTCCAGGCCCTCTTAGAAATATCATTGAGATGCTGGCAAATCGATCTCCTAACCGTAAGCCAGTTTCCCCTACGTACTTCAAACCGCAACGTTTGCACATGATGACATAAATGACATTTCGTGAAGTACAGGTGAAACCCTCCTGTACTGATAACGTGGATTTAGGGAAAGGGATCTGGCTGGCCTCGACAACAAACGGACAAGTGTTACATCTACAAAGGCCTCTTCGGCCTCTTCCAGACCCGCCACCGCTTCTGCCCCCACTAAGGTGGTCTGTATCCCTCCGGATATTCCTCTTTCAGCTGATGAATTGTCTGTCCTGGGGAAACGTTTACAGTTTGTTCCCCTCCGTCCTTCTACTGACCGGTTCTCACTCCTTCAAGATGTCCACCGTTTCCATCGCAGACTGCGTTTAAAGTTCCATTTCCAAGACGCGTCCCAACCTTCATCATCTCAATCCACCTCCGATGATGACTCTTTCTCTCGCTTCTCCAAACAACCATCCACCTGGACACCTTCAGCAGGAGCGTCTCGTGCCTTGGACCTCTACATTGATCACACTCTCTATGAAATCCGCAAGCTTCGCCATCCCCGTGTACGACACTCGAACCTGACCCCCGGGGAGCAATGCGCACTTTCTCAACTTCAGCATAGGCGAGATATCGTGATCAAGAGTGCAGACAAGGGCGGGGCCATTGTTTGTTGAAAGAAAGAATTGTACATCCAGGAGGCCATGGGCCAGCTGAGCAACACTAAATTTTATGCCTCTCGCCCTCAAGATCCGACTCTGGCCAACAACCACCATGTTCGAGACACGATCAACGAACTCATCCACAAGACCAAGTCTGGTCTTTCTCCCTCGGCTACACATCTTCACATCCGCGACAGCTGCTTAGGGAAACCATCTTTTTATCTACTCCCTAAGATTCACAAACCAGGCAACCCAGGAAGGCCCATAGTGTCTGCTTGTTCCTGCCCTACAGAACAAATCTCTGATTTTCTTGACAGCATCTTTCAACCTCTGGTCACTAGTCTGCCCACTTATCTTAAGGACACCAATCATGCTCTCATTACTTTTGAGACCCTTACACTCCTGCCTGGTCACACCTACCGTATCTTCACCCTTGATGTAGTATTCTTATACACATCCATCCCACATGACCAGGGACTTCAGGCCGTCAAGTTCTTTCTGAACAAAAGACGCAATCCCTCTATTCCTACTTCTACTATTCTACGCCTTACACAACTTGTCCTCCAACTCAATTCTTTTGAATTCAATGGCCTTTACTTTGACCAGATTAGTGGTGTAGCCATGGGTACCAAGATGGGCCCCAGCTACGCGTGTCTGTCCATGGGCCACTTCGAACACAAGATTCTGAGAGCCTTTAGAGGCCCTTTTCCCGCCTTCTATAGATGCTACATAGACGATGGCATTGGGATCACATCAATGCCAGAGGAAGACCTTAACAATTTTATCAGTTTTGTTAAAGAATACAATCCTGTCATTTCTTTCACCTCCCATATCTCTGCCACTTCCGCTAACTCTCTTGACATTCTGCCGTCACTATCGGCCCTTCCGGGCTTACTACTTCTATCCACTATAAACCTACAGACTCTCACAGCTACCTCCTGTACTCTTCCTCCCATCCCAGATCGTGTAAGGACTCTATTCCTTTTTCCTAGCTTTTTAGGTTGCGACGTTTGTGTAAGGAGGATTTGGATTTCCAGGATCAAAGCCACAAATTGCTAGATTTCTTCTGTCAACGCGGCTATCCAGACCACGTTCTCTCGCCATCTTGGAACCACATTACCCATATATCGCGGCAACAAGCCCTCACCCCTAAACCGCACTGTAGATCGGACAGAGTGACACTAGTACTCACGTACCACCCTCATAGCTTGGCAGTTAAAAACATACTGTTTCGCCATCTCCACCTCCTCCAGACCGAGCCTGAGACACGTGAACTTTTTGGGGAACCCCCATTGGTGGCTTACAGATGGGACAAGAACCTCAGGGACCTTTTAATTCGTAGTCATCTTAAGACAGATGACACTTTTTATGGTACCAGACGTTGTGGACGCCGTAGATGTAACACTTGTCCGTTTGTTGTCGAGGCCAGCCAGATCTCTTTCCCTAAATCCACGTTATCAGTACAGGAGGGTTTCACCTGTACTTCACGAAATGTCATTTATGTCATCATGTGCAAACGTTGCGGTTTGAAGTACACAGGGGAAACTGGCTTACAGTTAGGAGATTGATTTCGCCAGCATCTCAATGATATTTCTAAGAGGGCCTGGACACCTGTGGCTAAACATTTTTGCCTTGGTAACCACAGGAGCAAACAGGACATTTCTGTTAGTGCGATCCGCTCTTGTTCCGCAGATGTACGATCTCAGAGGGTCCTAGAACAGCGCCTTATTTTCCAGACTGGCTGTCTCCGCCCAGCTGGAATTAACAATGTCTTCAGCTTTCTGTAACTTCTTTATTTTTCCACTGGCCTTCTTTATACTCTATTTCCTTTCTCTATGCTACCCCTCCCTACCACCATCCTATTTCCTTCTCTGCCAACATATTGGTCTTGTCCTATTCACCAGTTCCACATTTCCTCCCTGTAGGTGTTTAAGTTCTTCATTCATTATCTCTCCGCGTCCCCTTTTCTCTCCCCTTCCCCCCCCCCCCCCCGACACCTCTAGCGGCTATCATGTTTCTATTGCCTTCCCCCAACCCCTTTCTCCCACTTGTTCTCCTCCTCGCTCTCCGCTTCTTCGCTATGATTGGCTATATCGGGAATCTTTTGTCTGTAGGCAGCGGGGTTTTTTTTCCTCCTCCTTCTTCCACACACATTTCAGCTTCTCACTTGGAGCAAGACTTCAGATAAGTTATATATGTTTGTATTTCGTTCTGTATGTATCCTCGAATAAGGCTCAGGCCGAAATATCGGATGTTGTATGTTTTTCATTTATACATTCTCATACTTTATATTCGTTTTTTTTTTTTCTCACCTTGCTCACTTCCTCCCTCACTTTGTAAAACTGCACCATACACCTCTATCTACCTTATTTATATTAACCAGTTTTACTGCAGTCGCCATCCCTTTTATCTGTTACAGGTAACACACAGTCTTGACATAGACAAACTTTCTACAGGTAACACACAGTCATGATATAGACAAACTTTCTACAGATTACACACAGTCATGCAGTTTACTCAGCAAGTTTTTTTTTTTTTTCTGATAGCTGTGTCGGGAATAAACAAACATGCAAAGCAAAACAACAGATAAGCAAAAATCAGAAAATAAATGTAACTTTATCCTCTTACCTCCCTGTAGTGGTTCATAATTTCACTGATCAGAAAGGGTCCAGTCTCAAACATGTGGTACTGCTCAAAGGAGTCTGGAAATAAAATGGAACTTACAGTAAAAAAAAAAAAAAATCCCCCAAAACTATCACTGTTCGTAAACAGAATAGTACAAACATGAACAGTATAACAATGGTGTAACAAATATAATGCAACTATAAATAGTATAAAAATGGAGCAAAAACAGTGTACAAACATAACAGTATACCAAAGGAGTAGTAAATACTGTATAAACATAAACTGTAGAGCAATGGAGTAGTAAATACTGTATAAACATAAACTGTAGAGCAATGGAGTAGTAAATACTGTATAAACATAAACAGTAGAGCAATGGAGTAGTAAATACTGTATAAACATAAACTGTAGAGCAATGGAGTAGTAAATACTGTATAAACATAAACAGTAGAGCAATGGAGTAGTAAATACTGTATAAACATAAACTGTAGAGCAATGGAGTAGTAAATACTGTATAAACATAAACTGTAGAGCAATGGAGTAGTAAATACTGTATAAACATAAACAGTAGAGCAATGGAGTAGTAAATACTGTATAAACATAAAAGTATAGCAATGGAGTAGTAAATACTGTCAAACAAATATGAAGAGTACAACAATGGAGGAATAAATACAAACAAAACATACTTGATTAACATTGGCAAAATTTCTTGATACTATTTTGAGCCTTCCTTCATCAGAAAACAACTGCAAATATCTACAACAGATCACTACTGATTACTAACAAAATATGTCACACCAAATATCCATAATAGATCATTATTAAAAACTAGAAATGTATGTCACATCAAATATCTACAACAAATAGTTACTGCTTAATATAAACATACATGTTATATCAAATAACTACAACAGAAGACTACTGATTAATATAAAAGTATATGCCACACCAAATAACAAATGGTTGTAACAGGCAACAAACATAAATAAATATATGGTACAGCACACGAAATAATTATAACGGTGACAAACATAAATAAATATATGGCACAGCACGTGAAATTATCATAAAGGTGACAAACACAAACACATATATGGCACAGCACATGAAATAATTATAAATGTCTTTCAAGAAAATACATCTCTATTTCCACAGGCAGGTAGAATAACTGAAAAATTAGAACTGGAAACTTACGCAAGTCAATATTTGCTTGCTCAAAGGCAATCAGTCTCATGGCCACTGCATTTTTGATGGCCTTGAGATCTGGGGGCAGTTTGCTGGCAGTTACCATGCTCAGCGTCACACGGCTCACACTCAGCTTTACTGTCCCAAAATAGTAACGAGTGGATTGTATCGAGGTCACTGCCGACAATGCCCTGATTTTGGCAGATGAAATATGCAGATATGATGTAAATTCAAACAGAATGACCCATATTTCTGATGCTCATAAGGGAAAATAGTGAACAGTGAAATGTTATTTGTTATAGAAAAAAGTGATTAAAAAAAAAAAAAAGCAGAGATTACTTTACCATGCATCTGAGTCATCTATCTTTGTAGTCATTAGCATTAGGGCATCAACAACGTCATTTTTTCTTTGTGGCTGTTATCAATAAAATAAGGAGACAATCATCTGTTTTTGTAATTGTTCATAATGGGCTATAGAGAAGATCATCTGTTTTTACGATAACAGCTGAGTACAGAGAAGAACATCTTTCCTGAAAATGATGGCAGAGTACAGAGAAAAATCATTTTCTTTGTGACAAAGGTAGAAAATGGAGAAGATCATCTTTCTTTGTGATAACAGATGAGTATGGAGAAAATCATCTTTCTTTGTGACATTAGATGAGTATGGATAAGATCATCTTTCTTTGTGATAACAGATGAGTATGGAGAAGATCATCTTTCTTTGTGACAACAGATGAGTATGGAGAAGATCATCTTTCTTTGTGACAACAGATGAGTATAGAGAAGATCATCTTTCTTTGTGACAACAGATGAGTATTGAGAAGATCATCTTTCTTTGTGACAACAGATGAGTATAGAGAAGATCATCTTTCTTTGTGACAACAGATGAGTATAGAGAAGATCATCTTTCTTTGTGACAACAGATGAGTATGGAGAAGATCATCTTTCTTTGTGACAACAGATGAGTATAGAGAAGATCATCTTTCTTTGTGACAACAGATGAGTATTGAGAAGATCATCTTTCTTTGTGACAACAGATGAGTATAGAGAAGATCATCTTTCTTTGTGACAACAGATGAGTATAGAGAAGATCATCTTTCTTTGTGACAACAGATGAGTATGGAGAAGATCATCTTTCTTTGTGACAACAGATGAATATGGAGAAGATCATCTTTCTTTGTGATAACTGATGAGTATTGAGAAGATCATCTTTCTTTGTGATAACAGATGAGTATGGTAAAGATTATCTAACTTGGTGATAACAGCTAAGTACAGAGAAGATCATCTTTCTGTATGATATCAAAAGATTATGGAGAAATATCTGACAGTTTATTATCTACATATGTGCACCAAATATTTAACAAGACTATTCCAAAGTCAACCTCCAAATGACTGATAAAAACACACAACAAACATGTGAGTATTAGGTATCTGGTGGTTTGTTACCACATGCCCATACAAACATTTAATAATTTTATTTTTTACCTCCGTGCATCAAATGTTTTTTATCATTTTTAAAAAAATGTTTTTATCATTTTTTTAAAAAACTAAGTTAATCAGGTTTCACAATTTGTTTCCGCATGTATGTGTTTTTACCTGTGCGTATCAAACATCTCATCCAGGTGATGTACGGTCCGATCATCTTTGCCCACACCTGCTAGTTGCATGAGCTTCCACAGCAGCTGCTCTTCGATGTGGAGAGTCATACGTTTGGTGGAAACATACAGATGCTGAAACAGGAAGAGAAAAACTTGCAATATTTAAACACTCACCAGCTCAAGTAGTAGCCTCCCCTTTCAGGGCGTGGCAGAGAGCTAAGCTAGGTTTTTAGGAAGCAGTTCACATGTGTGCCTGTTTGGTGAGTGTTCATGGAACTAGTTCCTAGAATCAATTCTCTGAGTTACTAGGTTTTTAGGAAGCAGTTCACATGTGTGCCTGTTTGGTGAGTGTTCATGGAACTAGTTCCTAGAATCAATTCTCTGAGTTACTAGGTTTTTAGGAAGCAGTTCACATGTGTGCCTGTTTGGTGAGTGTTCATGGAACTGGTTCCTAGAATCAATTCTCTGAGTTACTAGGTTTTTAGGAAGCAGTTCACATGTGTGCCTGTTTGGTGAGTGTTCATGGAACTGGTTCCTAGAATCAATTCTCTGAGTTACTAGGTTTTTAGGAAGCAGTTCACATGTGTGCCTGTTTGGTGAGTGTTCATGGAACTGGTTCCTAGAATCAATTCTCTGAGTTACTAGGTTTTTAGGAAGCAGTTCACATGTGTGCCTGTTTGGTGAGTGTTCATGGAACTGGTTCCTAGAATCAATTCTCTGAGTTACTAGGTTTTTAGGAAGCAGTTCACATGTGTGCCTGTTTGGTGAGTGTTCATGGAACTAGTTCCTAGAATCAATTCTCTGAGTTACTAGGTTTTTAGGAAGCAGTTCACATGTGTGCCTGTTTGGTGAGTGTTCATGGAACTGGTTCCTAGAATCAATTCTCTGAGTTACTAGGTTTTTAGGAAGCAGTTCACATGTGTGCCTGTTTGGTGAGTGTTCATGGAACTAGTTCCTAGAATCAATTCTCTGAGTTACTAGGTTTTTAGGAAGCAGTTCACATGTGTGCCTGTTTGGTGAGTGTTCATGGAACTGGTTCCTAGAATCAATTCTCTGAGTTACTAGGTTTTTAGGAAGCAGTTCACATGTGTGCCTGTTTGGTGAGTGTTCATGGAACTGGTTCCTAGAATCAATTCTCTGAGTTACTAGGTTTTTAGGAAGCAGTTCACATGTGTGCCTGTTTGGTGAGTGTTCATGGAACTGGTTCCTAGAATCAATTCTCTGAGTTACTAGGTTTTTAGGAAGCAGTTCACATGTGTGCCTGTTTGGTGAGTGTTCATGGAACTGGTTCCTAGAATCAATTCTCTGAGTTACTAGGTTTTTAGGAAGCAGTTCACATGTGTGCCTGTTTGGTGAGTGTTCATGGAACTAGTTCCTAGAATCAATTCTCTGAGTTACTAGGTTTTTAGGAAGCAGTTCACATGTGTGCCTGTTTGGTGAGTGTTCATGGAACTGGTTCCTAGAATCAATTCTCTGAGTTACTAGGTTTTTAGGAAGCAGTTCACATGTGTGCCTGTTTGGTGAGTGTTCATGGAACTAGTTCCTAGAATCAATTCTCTGAGTTACTAGGTTTTTAGGAAGCAGTTCACATGTGTGCCTGTTTGATGAGTGTTCATGGAACTGGTTCCTAGAATCAATTCTCTGAGTTACTCAAGTACCTGTTAAGCACAAACTCCCTATGGAAGGGTTTTTTTTTATACCAAAAGTCTGTTACATCTAATGTAAATGTAAACTTGTTTTTGGGGTGATGTAGCTTGCGATGTAATGGAGACACTGGTGTTGTTGTCTGTCTGTAGACAGCTGTGAGATATGAGCTGGTGAAGTTTGCTTGAAGAAAGTGTCCAGCTTCAGTTCCTTGCCGCTCTGACCTTTCTTAATTATGACCAGCCTGAACTGCTGAAAATGTTCATTTCAGAGTCAGAAGATGTCCCCAATGTTGTGGATGGTGATCAATTTCAGAGTCAGAAGATGCTGTGGATGGTGATCAATTTCAGAGTCAGATGTCCCCAATGTTGTGGATGGTGATCAATTTCAGAGTCAGAAGATGTTGTTGATGGTGATCAATTTCAGAGTCAGAAGATGTTGTGGATGGTGATCAATTTCAGAGTTGGAAGATGTGGATGGTGATCAATTTCAGAGTCAGAAGATGTTGTGGATAGTGATCAATTTCAGAGTCAGAAGATGTCCCTTATGTTGTGGATGGTGATCAATTTCAGAGTCAGAAGATGATGTGGATGGTGATCAATTTCAGAGTAAGAAGATGTTCCCAATGTTGTGGATGGTGATCAATTTCAGAGTCAGAAGATGCTGTGGATGGTGATCAATTTCAGAGTCAGATGTCCCCAATGTTGTGGATGGTGATCAATTTCAGAGTCAGAAGATGTTGTTGATGGTGATCAATTTCAGAGTCAGAAGATGTTGTGGATGGTGATCAATTTCAGAGTCGGAAGATGTGGATGGTGATCAATTTCAGAGTCAGAAGATGTTGTGGATAGTGATCAATTTCAGAGTCAGAAGATGTCCCTTATGTTGTGGATGGTGATCAATTTTGGAGTCAGAAGATGTTATGGATGGTGACGACCATGAGATTCTGTATACAACCTGATCGCAGGAAAGCTGGAAGCAGACTGAGACTGAAACAAAGTGTGTCCACCTGACTGCGATATGATGCACACAGGATGGTGTTAAAGATTAACATTTTTTTCTTTGAAATTTTCCATTCAGTGTAAATCTAAAATCCCCTATATGGGGGTTACTGTATGTCTAGGATTCAGAACTACACTTGTAATGTTTTGATAGGAAGAGCTTCTAAGAAAATCTTTGTAGATGCCAACCTGTCCGTGCTGATGCTTGTCAGCAAGCAACTCTACCTCCATCGGCACCTGATTTGCTTCCTGTTTTCTAAGCAATCCTACCTCCATCTGCAATTGATTTGCTTCCTGTTTTCTAAGCAATTCTACATCCATCTGCACCTGATTTGCTTCCTGTTTTCTAAGCAATTCTACCTCTATCTGCACCTGATTTGCTTCCTGTTTTCTAAGCAATTCTACCTCTATCTGCAACTGATTTGCTTCCTGTTTTCTAAGCAATTCTACCTCTATCTGCAACTGATTTGCTTCCTGTTTTCTAAGCAATTCTACCTCTATCTGCACCTGATTTGCTTCCTGTTTTCTAAGCAATTCTACCTCTATCTGCAACTGATTTGCTTATTGTTTTCTAAGCAATCCTACCTCCATCTGCAACTGATTTGCTTCCTGTTTTCTAAGCAATTCTACCTCCATCTGCAACTGATTTGCTTCCTTTTTTCTAAGCAATTCTACCTCCATCTGCAACTGATTTGCTTCCTTTTTTCTAAGCAATTCTACCTCCATCTGCAACTAATTTGGTTCCTTTTTTCTAAGCAATTCTACCTGTATCTGCAACTGATTTGCTTCCTGTTTTCTAAGCAATTCTACTTCTATCTGCAACTGATTTGCTTCAAGTTTTCTAAGCAGTTCCAAGTTGGTGCTACTCAGTATCAGGAATCTGTTTGCAGAAACTGAGTACCTGCTTTTTATGGAAGCACCAAGAGAACTGATTCCTAATTCAGTTGCTGCCCTGCTCCAGCGTGAGATGATGGGGTAATTCTAGCATTGGATGATGGGATTGCTCTAGCATAGGATGATGGGATTATTCTAGCATTGGATGATGGGATTGCTTTAGCATAAGATGATGGGATTATTCTAGCATGGGATGGTGGGATTGCTTTAGCATAGGATGATGGGATTACAAAACATGATAAACCTTGTTATGTAGATTATGCCTGACAATATTCATCAGTCTTCTCACTTGTGCCTGAACCAGGTCTTTGTAAACTGATGACACATGGCAGCCTTCTACTTGGAATGGTAGCATAGTCTTTCACGATGTATGCCCTAGAACTTCATCTCTCATTTGTACACATCTTTGAACCATTACTGGGAATGTTCTGTTCTTCTTTCCAACACATTTTTTGTACCTACAGAATATCTTTAGTGGTGCTTTAATCTTCTGTCTGATGGACATGTCTATCATCTAAGCTTAGACTTATTTGTCTGAGGTTGGCCATCTTCAGTTTTAAATATAGTAACTTTGATTACAAAGATTACAAATCAAGTTCCAAAATGTTAACTCAGGCAGTCTCTCTCTCTCTCTCTTTTTTGCTTTCTTTAGCATTTCAAGCATACAAGATTCATTGCTGCAGATACAGTCTGTCTCATCTCTCTTCCTGACTCTCTGTAAAATTCTGCTACAGTTGACACTGGTGTTCCACAAGGTTCTATTCTAGGCCCGTTGCTCTTTGCTATCTATATAAATGATCTTCCATTTCATCTTAAACATTCTTCTTGTGACCTTTTTGCCGATGATTGCACAGTCTACACCAGTGACTCTCTCTCTCTCTCTGAACCTTAAGTGCCCAGGGCACATGGGGCTTCCGCAAGGGTTTTCCACAAATGCCTGTCCTTCGCCTTTTTTTCTGCTCTTGCCCAGGTGAGCCCTCTATTGCTCAACATCCTTTCTGTTGTTCTTCTCCATGTCTCTTTTGGTCTACCCTTACTTCTGTTCCCCTGTGGTGTCCATCTTAGTGATATTTTTGGTAGTGAGTTGTCAGTCATTCGGAGCACATGTGTCAATCATCGCCAGCGTCTTTCCTCAATAATTGTTGTCAGTGGTTTCATCTGCATTTCTGCTAATAAGATGTTATTTCTTATGGTGTTTGGCCAAAATATTTTTCTAATTCTTCGTAAACATTCAGTCTGGAAAGAATTCAACTTGTTTTCTATGGTTTTGGTGATTTTCCAGCATTCACTTCCATAGAGTAGTACACTTAGAACATTACTCTTAAATATCCTGATTTTCGTAATCATGCTTAGTTTTTTTAGATTTCCATATAGTCTGCAGCATTGCAAAAGCTTGGTTTGCTCTAGTAAGTCTGCTGTTTATGTCCTCTGTGCTGTCTCCATTTTCTACTACTCTGCTGCCAAGGTATACAAATTCATTGACCTCCTCCACTAACTTGTTATCTACTCTGAGTACATTTCTGTTGTTCACATTTTGCTTCATTAACTTTGTCTTTCCTACGTTGATCTTTAGTCCTATGTTGTCTGCATTCTGAGTTAGCTTGTTTATTTTATCTTGCATATCTTTGTGACTGCTTGATAATAGACAAATGTCGTCCACAAAGTCAAGGTCCTCCAGCACTGTGTCAAGGGTCCATTGTAATCCTCTGCGTTTGTCTGATGTTGCCTCCTTCATTAACCAGTCTACTGCCAAGATAAATAATGTTGGTGATAGTACACATCCCTGTTTCACTCCTGTTTGTACCCTAAAGCTGCTGGAGGTATGTTCTCCACAGATAACTTTGCACTGAAAACCCTCGTATAGGGCTTTGATTACATTAACTATTTTATGGGGGAGGCCATGCCATCTTAGGATTTTCCACAGTGCATCTCTGTTGACACTGTCAAAGGCTTTCTCAAAATCTATGAATAATGCATATGTTGTGCTATGCCACTCATTTGCCTGTTCTAATATTTGTCTAAGTACAAATATGTGGTCTATGCATGATCTTCCTTTCGTAAATCCTGCCTGCTCTTTCCGAAGTTTTTCCTTAAGTGTTGGTACAATTCTGTTGATGATTATTCTGCAAAATACTTTACTGGTGAGTGGCAGTAGGGTAATGCCTCTCCAGTTCCCGCAATCTCTGAGGTCACCCTTCTTTGGTAGTTTTACTATAAGCCCAGTTTTCCACTCCTCTGGGGCTTTTTCTAGATCCCAAATTTGTTGTAATATCCGGCAAAGTTGTTTTGGTGTTTCTGTTTCTTCTGCTTTCAACATCTCAGCAGTCACTTCATCTTCACCTGGTGCCCTGTCTGATTTTAGCTTATTTATCGCCTCCTTTACTTCACTTATTGTTATTGGTCCTGTATTGATGTTTAGTTCCGTTTTTGCTTCAGGTATGTCTATTGTTTGTGCTGCTTGTGTTCTGTTTAGTAGGGTGTTAAAGTGTTCCCTCCATCTTTCAATTTTTTCTCTTTCTCCACTGACCAGTTGTCCATTTTGTGTTCTTACTGCAGTGACTACGATTGTGTTAATCTAGAATCAACTCTAGAACAAAACACTAGGTCTTATTATTGACCAACATCTGACCTGGAACTCTCATGTCCAATGTCTAACAAAACTCATCGCACAAAAAGTATACCAGTTAGCCAAAATTAAGCACTTCATCGATCAAAACACAAAGAAGACATACTACATATCTCATACACAAACACATTTAGACTATTGCTCAACAGTTTGGGATGGCTGCTCAGTGTCAAATACAAGGAGGCTTTGCTCACTCCAAAAGCGAGTAGTAAAGCTTATTAGTGACAAAGATCAAGCACAAACAACTAACCAGCACAAATGTATCAAAATACTGCCTCTTAAGAACAGGTTCCTCTTCAACAAAGCCAAGTTAGTACATCAAATTCTTTCATGGCATGCCCTGCCTTATCTATGGAACCTGTTTAAATTTATCCCAAAGTGCAGCCAATGCTTGAACAACATATGTCTTTCAAAACCTAGATTTGATCTTTACAAGAAAAGCTTTAGTTATTCTGCTGCTCATCTTTGGAATACCCTCCCATCCTGTATAAAAAAATATAAATTATACTCCTTCCTACAACTACAAGCTTTCCCAATATCTATTTGATGTCGGCTACACGCCTCCATGAATTATAAAACTTAAAAGTTATCTTAAACTGCTCTTACAGACACAGAATACACTTAATTGTTTTCTGAATAGTCCCGAAAATTTTGTTTAGTAGATAGTCATTTATAATGTATGTTGTTACTTCTGTACTGAGTGAATGTTTAAGAGCGAAACATAAATGTTATATTTTATTTTATGTCTCTCAGCTTCAATGTTAAATGTGTTTGTTACACAAACAGCATATTTGCAGAATGTCTGGAATAGAGTGAAAGATGTATGATAAAGGGCAGAATGTCAGACGGGCCTGCATGCCCAATTCTTAACCCTTTTGAAATAAAGATCAATCAATCAATCAATCTCCAGCTGTTTACTCCAAGTTCAGTTAGGATTTTCTTCTATGTTGTCTCTCATCTTTGCCTTCCACTTCAGTGCTTCAGTGTCCCTTGCATATCTTGTGCATATGTGGATGTTTGGCCCGATAACTTTTCTTTCTATATGACTCCACCATATACCAGTAATCTGTTAGCTTTTACAGTGGTTCTTTGTATAAACAATTGATTTCTTTGTTGCATCTGACCCCACTGTTATATTCTCTCACTCTCCAGATTCCATTGTTATATTATCCAAGTTATTACTGCTCCAAGGTATTTGAATTTCTGCACCTGCTTTAGAATAGTTCCATTTAATTTAATACTGCATGCTGGTGGATTCTGTTTCTTAGATATAACCATAGTCTCTGTCTTTTTGATGTTCAAAGTAAGGCCCTTCTGTTCACTTTCTTTGGTGACTTTATCCAAGAGATTTTGCAGGTCTTGTTGGTTCTCAGCTATCAGTACTGTGTCGTCAGCATACCGAAGGTTGTTAATATTGTATCCTCCAATTTTTATGCCTGGTTCTGTGATGATTGTTCTTAGAATATTCTCGCTATACAGAGAAAAAAGGTCTGGAGATAGTACACATCCCTGTCGCACCTCTTGTTTTATAGGTTGATATTTTCCACTTCTATTTTCAACTCGAACTGCTGCTTCTTGCTGCCAGTATAGATGTTTTACAATCCTCAGGTATTTGCCATCTATATTGATGTCTTCAAGCATTTTAATAATTTCATTATGTTTCACCTTGTCAAATGCCTTGGTGTAATCAATGAAGCATAAGTAGAGATCTTTCTGTACTTCTAAAGCTCTTTCTGTTAGTGTTCGTAAAGCATAAATGGCATTGTGTGTTCCCTTTCCTTCAACAAATCCAAACTGTTCATCTGCTATTTCCATTTTTATCTTTTTCCTTGTTCTTCTCATAATTATTCTCAGAAGTAGCTTTGTTATGTGACATGAGAGGCTGACAGTCCGGTGGTTGTCACATTCCTTTGCACCTGGTTTCTTTGGTAGTGATATACATGTGGATTTAGTCAGGTCACTGGGAATATAACCACTGTTGTAAATGTCATTCAGTAACTTGGTTATTATTTTTATTCCTGTCTCCTCTAGTGCCTCTATTTCTTCTATTGTTATATTATCAGGCCCAGTTGCTTTTCCTTTCTTCATGTGTTTGATGGCATCTATGATTTCAGCTTCAAGTATTGGTGGTCCCTCACAGTTTTCAGTATCTGGTGTTAATTCTGGTCTTTCTCCTCCATATAGCTCACCGATATACTCTGTCCACCTGTCCACAATGTCTTCTTTTCCCATTAACATTTTACCTTCTTTCGATTTCAGGCATCCTGTGGTATATTTTGTTTTCCTGCCTGTGAGTTCATTAATTCGTTTGTGCATGTTTTTGCTGTCTTTAATATGAGAGTCCTCTATCTGTCTGCACTGCTCATTTAACCACACTTCTTTTGCTTCTCTGCATTTGCGTCTTATTTCTTTATTTATCTTGTTATATTTTTCCTCGTTATTTTTACTCCTCCTCCTCTTGTCCATCAGTCCTAAGATGTCGTCTGTCATCCATTTATTTTTAGGGGCTTCTTTTTTTGGTGGTATTATCTCCTTAACAGTTTGGTGGATAGAATCTCTTAACATTTCCCATTGTTCATCTATACTATTTATCTTTGCTATTGCATTGTATCTATTTGTTATAATAACTTTGTATTGTTCTCGCAGTTCTTGGTCATTTTTAAGAAGTTCTGTATTCAGTTTGATGTTTCTCACTTTTCTGCCTGCTTTCTTTAGTTTTATTCTAACTTTTCCACAGAGTGGATCATGGTCACTATTGCAGTAATTTCCTGGCATGGTTTTTATTGTCAGTAATGCATTGCGGAATCGTTTGTTGATTAATATGTAGTCTATCTGGTTAAAAGTCTTTTTGTCTGGACTGCACCACGTTGCCAGTCTTCGAGGATGTTGTTTAAACCAGGTGTTTCCTGCAACCATGCTGTGTATTCTTGCCCATTCAATTAATTTATAACCTCTGTCATTCCTCTCCCCCAGTCCACAGTCACCAACGATGTCTGAAGTTCTTCCTTTACCAACTTTTGCATTAAAATCTCCCAAGACTATGGTAACTTCATGTGACTTTGTGTGTTTTAGTGCTGTCTCTATGTCATTATAAAATAGCTGTACATCTTCTTTAGAGCTTTCAGATGTTGGAGCGTACACTTGTATAATATTTATGTTTATTGGTTGTCCTTTCAGTTGGGCTAGCAGGACTCGGTCCGAGATGTTCAAATATCCTACAGTTGTCCTTGCTGTTTGTTCAAATATAATTCCTACTCCTCGTTCATGTTTCTCACTTCCTGAATATATTATTGTATATTTATCTGAGTTTATCTTCCCTGCACCTGTCCATCTAACTTCACTCATTCCTAATATGTTGATCTTCATCCTTTCCATTTCCATCTTCACATTTTCTAATTTTCCAGCCTGGAATAAAGTTCTAACATTCCATGTTGCTACTTTGAACTTGTTAGTTTTGCCACCAGTAGCTTGATGATGATCTGGCCTCACCTGTGGCTCGTGAGCTGCCCAACCGGACGAGGCTGTTCCAGAGGAACATCCATTAACGTTGTTCATGATGAATCGATTATTCTGTTCAAGCATAACTATTCTTGGGAACTACAACAGTGGTTTCCCGTTGCCTTCTGTCGGTTTGTGTATGGACTCTCCGCTAGCCTTTGGATTCCCTGTCCTACCCGCAAGGCAGCGGGAGCGAGAGGTTTTAAGGCGCCTCTGACCCACCTGGTATTCCCTTCACTGAGCACCTGAGGCACTTTATCTCCATCACTGAACATAAACAGCTATATCAAGTCTTAGTTCTCTATATCTCCATCACTGAACATAAACAGCTATATCAAGTCTGAATTCTCTATAGAAGTAATCATAGACAATGAAGAGATCAATGCAATGATTAATAAAGTCAAAACTGATGTGGTTTCTTATGTTAAGAGTGCCATGGGCTGATAAACAGTGAATGTTTAATGAAATCATAAGAAAACAAGTCAACATTCACAGGACTTTAGTAAGAAGAGGAGGGCTGGAAAACATAACAATGGCAGCAGGGGCAGGGGAGTGCAGAGACAAGATCATGGACAAGTCTAACATGATGGTTTGACTGAACTGAAGGAAAATATAACAAAAACCAAGATTTGTGAAGAAGCATTACTGCCAACACTTGCTGGCAGGGCACATGATGATGATGGTGATGTATCTTTTCCATAATGTGTGAGTATTTGTTTAAACTGTCAACCTCATACTCAAGCCTTCCACCTAGAGGATCTGTGTTTAATTGTCAACCTCACACCCAAGCCTTCCACCTAGAGGATCTATGTTTAACTGTCAACCTCACACTCAAGCCTTCCACCTAGAGGACCTATGTTTAACTGTCAACCTCACACTCAAGCCTTCCACCTAGAGGACCTATGTTAAACTATCAACCTCACACCCAAGCCTTCCACCTAGAGGACCTATGTTAAACTGTCAACCTCACACTCAAGCCTTCCACCTAGAGGACCTGGAGCTATACTACTATCTCTGCTGTAGCTGTTAGGGTTTATGAGAGATAACACATAAACCAACCCAGCACATGATGTTACAGACAGTTTCTACAACAATAACACATAAACCAACCCAGCACATAATGCTACAGACAGTTTCTACAACAATAACACATAAACCAACCCAGCACATAATGCTACAGACAGTTTCTACAACAATAACACATAAACCAACCCAGCACATAATGCTACAGACAGTTTCTACAACAATAACACATAAACCAACCCAGCACATAATGCTACAGACAGTTTCTACAACAATAACACATAAACCAACCCAGCACATAATGCTACAGACAGTTTCTACAACAATAAGACAAACTTAAAACAAATAAAACTAATTTTCTTCATAACATCTTCAATAAAAACTGAAAAACTGATTCCAAAGTAATATCTTCAAAACTAATTAAAATAAAGTATGTGACTACAAGAAATCAGAAACTAAGTTTTAAAACAGGACCTAGAAGTTAGAAATGAACACTGTAAAGTGAAACACTTTACACAATATATTTACACAGTGAACAATGTAAAGGAAACTTTGGAAGTTCATTCACTCATTTGCATGTCCCTTGTGGAACTTTGCCTCCCAAACAGCACTCCTGTAGGTCTCTCGGTTGTGAGCAAGATGGCCTGCTGCTGATGCATCCATTTGCAGATCCTTAGTGATGTCTTGCAGCCATCTTCGCCTTGGTCTTCCTATCTTTCTTTTTCCCATTATGTACCCCTTCAAGATGGTCTTCTCTAAATTATCATGACGTTTAATGTGTCCAAAATATTTAAATTTTCTCTCGTTAATCCTCTTTACTAGCCAGCCTTCTTCAATATTAAGCTCTTGTAGTATGGATATCTCTCTCTCTCTCTGAACCTTAAGTGCCCAGGGCACATGGGGCTTCCGCAAGGGTTTTCCACAAATGCCTGTCTTTCGCCTTTTTTTCTGCTCTTGCCCAGGTGAGCCCTCTATTGCTCAACATCCTTTCTGTTGTTCTTCTCCATGTCTCTTTTGGTCTACCCTTACTTCTGCTCCCCTGTGGTGTCCATCTTAGTGCTATTTTTGGTAGTGAGTTGTCAGTCATTCGGAGCACATGTCCCAACCATCGCCAGCGTCTTTCCTCAATAATTGTTGTCAGTGGTTTCATCTGCATTTCTGCTAATAAGATGTTATTTCTTATGGTGTTTGGCCAAAATATTTTTTTAATTCTACGTAAACATTTAGTCTGGAAAGAATTCAACTTGTTTTCTATGGTTTTGGTGATTTTCCAGCATTCACTTCCATAGAGTAGTACACTTAGAACATTACTCTTAAATATCCTGATTTTCATATTTATGCTTAGTTTATTTGATTTCCATATATTCTGTAGCATTGCAAAAGCCTGTTTTGCTCTAGTAAGTCTGCTGTTGATGTCCTCTGTGCTGTCTCCATTTTCTACTACTCTGCTGCCAAGGTATACAAATTCGTTGACCTCCTCCACTAACTTGTTATCTACTCTGAGTACATTTCTGTTGTTCACATTTTGCTTCATTAACTTTGTCTTTCCTACGTTGATCTTTAGTCCTATGTTGTTTGCATTCTGGGTTAACTTGTTTATTTTATCTTGCATATCTTTGTGACTGCTTGATAATAGACAAATGTCGTCCGCAAAGTCAAGGTCCTCCAGCACTGTGTTAAGGGTCCATTGTAATCCTCTGCGTTTGTCTGATGTTGCCTCCTTCATTAACCAGTCTACTGCCAAGATAAATAATGTTGGTGATAGTACACATCCCTGTTTCACTCCTGTTTGTACCCTAAAGCTGCTGGAGGTATGTTCTCCACAGATAACTTTGCACTGAAAACCCTCGTATAGGGCTTTGATTACATTAACTATTTTATGGGGGAGGCCATGCCATCTTAGGATTTTCCACAGTGCATCTCTGTTGACACTGTCGAAGGCTTTCTCAAAATCTATGAATAATGCATATGTTGTGCTATGCTACTCATTTGCCTGTTCTAATATTTGTCTAAGTATGGATATATTTGTTCTTTTTTGTGTCCACAATATTTGAAGAACTCTTCTGTAGCATTTACATTCAAAGGCATTTATGTGTTTCTCAGCTGTTTTGTTAAGTGTCCAGGTCTCACAGGCATATGTTGCGATGGGAAAGATGCATACCCTTAAGAATCTTATTTTTGTGGTTCTATCTGCTTCTCTCTACACATTCTTTATTTGTTTTACTTTCTGAAGAGCGACAGATGTCCTCCTTTTAATTTCCCTCATTGTATCTCCATTACTAGTTAGTAGTGATCCAAGATATTCCAAATTCTCCACTTCTTCCAGTTTTTCCTCATTGATACATATTTCAGCTGCCCTGTTTGTTTTGTCAGTTGTCATCAATTTAGTTTTCTTTGCATTAAGATACAGGTTTTGCTCTTTGCTGTTCTTACGGACTGACATAATTAGTTTTGCAATTCCTTTTTGTGTTGTGGACAGTAATACTGTGTCATCAGCATATCTAATCTCTGGTATTTCATAACCTCCAACTGTTATGGCATCGTAATATTCTTTGTCTATATCAAAAACAGAAAAAAAAAAAAAGAGAGAAACCATTTTGAATGTTAGTTTGGGAAAAAGAGGACAAACCTTAAAGATTTCAGCTTTCCACTTTGCACTTGGAACTTTGTGAGCGGAGAAGTGTAAAGCAGGTGTATTGTCTATCACATCTCGACGTGACATGGGTGTGACAAAAAGCACCACTTGTCTCTGGGACCCCCACATTTGGTTATCTGCCTGTTGATTCACAAACACACTAGGTACACTGATGATGATAACATATCTGTAGTACAAGAGTGTGGCATGAACAGATGATAAAATATCTGTAGTACAAGAGTGTGGCATGAACAGATGATAAAATATCTGTAGTACAAGAGTGTGGCATGAACAGATGATAAAATATCTGTAGTACAAGAGTGTGGCATGAACAGATGATAAAATATCTGTAGTACAAGAGTGTGGCATGAACAGATGATAAAATATCTGTAGTAAATGAGTGTGAAAAGAATGGATAATAAAATATCTGTAGTAAATGAGTGTGGAATGAACAGATAACATATCTGTAGTACATGAGTGTGGAATAAATAGATGATAAAATATCTGTAGTACATGACTGATGAATAAATAGATGACAAAATATCTGTAGTACATGAGTGATGAATAAATAGATGATAAAATATCTGAAATATAAAAGTGAAATAAAAGAACTGATTTCTAATTCAGTGCACAGCTGATAAAACATCTGTAGTACACAAGAAAGTGGGAAATAAACTAATACATATCTGTAGCGTACACACGTGTAACTTAGTGTCTTATATTCAGACAAAAAAATGGCCTTTATATGAAAAAAAACTGACTTTCAGGGGGCAAAAACTGACCTTGACAGGGGCAAAGTGACTTTCATAGGGACAAACACTAACTACAATGACAAAAACTTACCTCCATAGGGACATAAATTGAGATTTACACGGACAAAAACTTAGCTCTACAAGGACATAAATTTACAGGGACAAAAACTTACCTCTATAGGGACATAAATTGAGCTTTACACGGACAAAAACTTAGCTCTACAAGGACATAAATTTACAGGGACAAAAACTTACCTCTATAGGGACATAAATTGAGCTTTACACGGACAAAAACTTAGCTCTACAAGGACATAAATTTACAGGGACAAAAACTTACCTCTATAGGGACATAAATTGAGCTTTACACGGACAAAAACTTAGCTCTACAAGGACATAAATTTACAGGGACAAAAACTTACCTCTATAGGGACATAAATTGAGATTTACACGGACAAAAACTTAGCTCTACAAGGACATAAATTTACAGGGACAAAAACTTACCTCTATAGGGACATAAATTTACAGGGACAAAAACTTACCTCTATAGGGACATAAATTGAGCTTTACAGGGACAAAAACTTACCTCTATAGGGACATAAATTGAGCTTTACACGGACAAAAACAAATCTTCACAAAGACGTACATGGATCTTAACTTAAAAGACATACATGGATCTTAACTTACCTGAATGTGACTGACACTAGCATCAAAGGCGATGGAATTTGGTTTGGACACAATTTCCACAGAGATGTTCTTCAGAGTTATGTAGAGCAGCTCTTCTGACAGACTGTTGACCAGTGACACTCCAATGCCATCCTTCAAAGTGACTGACAACTGAAAGATGGCAGATCACAAACATATACACGTATCAGACTGTTCACTGTGACTGACAGGTAACTACAACATACCAGGACAGAAACATATACTGATATCAGCAGTCCCTCTAATGTAAACAACAAACATCTGTAACATACCACCACAGAAACATATACTGATTTTAGCAGTCCCTCTAATGTAACTAATAAACATCTGTAACATACCACCACAGAAACATATATGATATCAGAAGTCTCTCTAATGTAACTAATAAACATCTGTAACATACCACCACAGAAACATATATGATATCAGCAGTCCCTCTAATGTAACTAACATCTATAACATATCAGCACAGAAACAAATATGATATTAGCAGTCCTTCTAAAGTAACTGACAACATTCTGTCTCTAATGTAACTGACAATATTTTCTCTCTAATGTAACTAACAAATATCTGTAACATACAAGCACAGAAACATATACTGATATCAGCAGTCTCTCTAATGTAACTGACAACATTCTCTCTCTAATGTAACTGACAACATTCTCTCTCTAATGTAACTGACAACATTCTCTCTCTAATGTAACTGACAGACAGCTAGAATATACTAGCACTGAAACAAAACACACCTGTCGAACCTGTGTAACTCTTCTTGGACACAGACTTTTTCTGAAAGGTAATACTAAATGGGATTGTCTAAACAACTGTGTTCTTCTTGTGCAGGTCAGAATCCTGAACCATAGGATGTTGATAGCTCCAGTTAATGAGAACCATGCCATACTCATATGGCTCTGAAGAGGCAGGTTTTGGTTGTCAGTTTTGTGGGACCATCATTTTACAAAGAGAATCTCTCTTGAACTGAGATGAACATCTACACAGACACATGTCCTGTTGTCAAGCTGAGTCTGAGGAACTAGTCTTGCCCATTTTGTGAATTCCCTCTCTTGACTCTGCCAATCAGTATGTGGGAAGAATGAAAGATGAAGTGATGAAGGGCAGAATGTAAGACGGGCCTGCGTGCCCAATTCTTTACCCTTTAAAAATAAAGATTATTCATTCATTCATTCATTCAATCAGCTTCAGAGAAAGGACAAGCTCTATAAAGGGGTGGAATGGTTGCAGAAAAGCTGTCAGCCGCAACCATGTCCCAAAATCTGGACATGATGTTGTTACTGTGGCTGGAAAGAGTGTTATTTTACAACGTAAAGTGACAAGGATCATTGTGGCATTTTTTTTTTTAGATCAATGACAGAAGCATGTCAACAACAGGTGATGAATTTCAAGTGTGGGACTGCAGGTCATCATGATGTTCCTGTTCTTGCAGAAGAAAACTCCTAAAGAAATCCACGAGTGACAAGCACTCTTCATACTCAGCTGTGCAGAAGGGGGGGGGTAAGCTAACCTTCAGCACGGAGGTTTCCAGGAAAAGAATCAGCAAGATCTGGAAGGCCTTCGACAGTGTCAACTCCAGAAATTGTTGATCATGTTGATGAGCTGATTTTGACAGACTGATGAATTTCAGCTAAAAAATTTGCTGAGACACTAGAGAAATCCAGGGAATGCTTTGGGTTTGTAATTTATGAGTATCTGATGTGCAGAATTGTTTGACAAGTTGTGTGCCAAAAACAAATGAAATAGAGTGGATGTCTCCAATTTTGAGCAATCTAGGATAAGTTTTTGGAAAGACTCATCACTGTTGATGAAACATGGTTGCACCACTATATGATCCTGAGAACAAACAGTAAACATGGTTACACCACTATGATCCTGAGATTGATTGATCTTTATTTCAAAAGGGTTAAGAATTGGGCACGCAGGCCCGTCTGACAATCTGCCCTTTATCATACATCTTTCACTCTATTCCAGACATTCTACAAATATGCTGTTCATATAACAAACATAACTAACATTGAAGCTGAGAGACATAAAATAAAATATAACATTTACGTTTCGCTCTTAAACATTCACTCAGTACAGAAGTAACTACCTACATTATAAATGACTATCTACTAAACAAAATTTTCGGGACTATTCAGAAAACAATTAATTGTATTCGATGTCTGTAAGAGCAATTTAAGATAACTTTTAAGTTTTATAATTCATGGAGGCATGTAGTCGACATCAAATAGATATTGGGAAAGCTTGTAGTTGTAGGAAGGAGTATAATTTATATTTTTTATACGGATGGGAGGGTATTCCAAAGATGAGCAGCAGAATAACTAAAGCTTTTCTTGTAAAGATCAAGTCTAGGTTTTGGAAGACATATGTTGTTCAAGCGTTTGCTGCACTTTGGGCTAAATTTA
Organism: Achatina immaculata; assembly: GCA_009760885.1. Lineage (NCBI taxonomy): Eukaryota > Metazoa > Mollusca > Gastropoda > Stylommatophora > Achatinidae > Lissachatina > Lissachatina immaculata. Next base: position 42,185,874 of record CM019692.1, read on the forward strand.
AACAGGTTCCATAGATAAGGCAGGGCATGCCGTGAAAGAATTTGATGTACTAACTTGGCTTTGTTGAAGAGGAACCTGTTCTTAAGAGGCAGTATTTTGATATGTTTGTGCTGATTAGTTGTTTGTGCTTGATCTTTGTCACTAATAAGCTTTACTGTTTGCTTTTAGAGTGAGCAAAGCCTCTTTATATTTGACACTGAGCAACCATCCCAAACTGTTGAGCAATAGTCTAAATGTGTTTGTATATGAGATATGTAGTATGTCTTCCTAGTATCTTGATCGATGAAGTGCTTAATTTTAGCTAATTGGTATACTTTTTTGTGCAATAAGTTTTGTTAGACATTGGACATGAGAGTTCTAGGTCAGATGTTGGTCAATAATAAGACCTAGTGTCTATGATCCTGAGAACAAACAGCAAACATAGTTACAGCACTATGATCCTAAGAACAAACAGTAAACATAGTTACAGCACTATGATCCTGAGAACAAACAGCAAACATAGTTACAGCACTATGATCCTGAGAACAAACAGTAAACATAGTTACAGCACTATGATCCTGAGAACAAACAGTAAACATAGTTACAGCACTATGATCCTGAGAAAAAAACAGTAAATATAGTTACAGCACTATGATCCTGAGAACAAACAACAAACATAGTTACAGCACTATGATCCTGAGAACAAAAATGGTTACAGCACTATGATCCTGAGAACAAACAGCAAACATAGTTACAGCACTATGATCCTGAGAACAAACAGTAAACATAGTTACAGCACTATGATTCTGAGAACAAACATGGTTACAGCACTATGATCCTGAGAACAAACAGCAAACATAGTTACAGCACTATGATCCTGAGAACAAACAGTAAACATAGTTACAGCACTATGATCCTGAGAACAAACATGGTTACAGCACTATGATCTTCAGAACAAACAGTAAACATAGTTACGGCACAATGATCCTGAGAACAAACATGGTTACAGCACTATGATCCTGAGAACAAACAGTAAACATAGTTACAGCACTATGATCCTGAGAACAAACATGGTTACAGCACTATGATCCTGAGAACAAACAGTAAACATAGTTACAGCACTATGATCCTGAGAACAAACATATTTACAGCACTATGATTCTGAGAACAAACATGGTTACAACACTATGATCCTGAGAACAAACATGGTTACAGCACTATGATCCTGAGAACAAACAAACATGGTTACAACACTATAATCCTGAGAACAAACATGGTTAAAGCACTATTATCCTGAGAACAAACATGGTTATAGCATTATTATCCTGAGAACAAACATGGTTATAGCATTATTATCCTGAGAACAAACATGGTTACAGCACTACAATCCTGAGAACAAACATGTTTACAGCACTATAATCCTGAGAACAAACAAGGTTACAACACTATGATCCTGAGAACAAACATGGTTACAGCACTATGATCCTGAGAACAAACAAACATGGTTACAACACTATAATCCTGAGAACAAACATGGTTAAAGCACTATTATCCTGAGAACAAACATGGTTATAGCATTATTATCCTGAGAACAAACATGTTTACAGCACTATGATCCTGAGAACAAACATGTTTACAGCACTATTATCCTGAGAACAAACAAGGTTACAGCACTATGATCCTGAGAACAAACAAGTCCTTTCCGTAGCAAGACTCAGGTTCCCCATGGTAAAAGGAATTCAAAAGACAAAATTCACCAGCTCCTGGCCAGTCTTTTTTTGGGAAAAGGAAGGTATTCTGATGATTGACTATCTTCTGAAGGGTCAGAAAGTTAATGCAGAACACTACTGTAACTTGCTGTGCCAGTTAAAAGATGAAAGAAAAACGGCAAAAGGAAACTGGGGAAAGGTGTTCCCTTTTTGCAGGACAGTGCGCCTGCTCACAAGACGTTGGATGTTTTGAAGAATTTGGGGATTGAGTTTATCCACCCTGCTCACCAGATCTTGCTCTATCTTGACTTTTTTTAAGTTTTCTGACCTTAGAAAATGTTTGAAAGGGATGAAATTTTCAAATGATTTGGAGGAGATATGAGTAACACACCAATATTTCAGTGAATAGATGTCAGGTTTTTTTTCTCTTGGAAGGGTTAAAGAAATCTGAGAAATGATGCGCCAAGTGAGTTGAACTTTGGTGGTGAATACGTGGAATAATATGAAAGTTTCATAACTCCAAATCATTTCCTTCTTGATAGGGCTGACAGCTTCCAGCACTCCCCCGAGCAATGTTAACATCCAGCAGTTTCAGATGTCAGAAGATGGGAGACTAAACCTTCCTCACTACCAACTACCTTAAGATGCTTCCTTCCGAATTTTTATTATGGGATTTAGCAGGTTTGACAAGGACTGTAATTTGTGAGCTGCTCACAAGGCAGTAGGCTTGACAGGCACTATTAAGTCTGAACCACTCACAAGGCAGTAGGCTTGACAGGCACTATTAAGTCTGAACCACTCACAAGGTAGTAGGCTTGACAGGCACTATTAAGTCTGAACCACTCACAAGGCAGTAGGTATGACAGGCACTATTAAGTCTGAACCACTCACAAGGTAGTAGGCTTGACAGGCACTATTAAGTCTGAACCACTCACAAGGTAGTAGGCTTGACAGGCACTATTAAGTCTGAGCCACTCACAAGGCAGTAGGCTTGACAGGCACTATTAAGTCTGAACCACTCACAAGGCAGTAGGCTTGACAGGCACTATTAAGTCTGAACCACTCACAAGGTAGTAGGCTTGACAGGCACTATTAAGTCTGAACCACTCACAAGGCAGTAGGTATGACAGGCACTATTAAGTCTGAACCGCTCACAAGACAGTAGGTATGACAGGCACTATTAAGTCTGAGCCGCTCACAAGACAGTAGGTATGACAGGCACTATTAAGTCTGAGCCGCTCACAAGGCAGTAGGTATGACAGGCACTATTAAGTCTGAGCCGCTCACAAGGCAGTAGGTATGACAGGCACTATTAAGTCTGAGCCGCTCACAAGGCAGTAGGTATGACAGGCACTATTAAGTCTGAGCCGTTCACAAGGCAGTAGGTATGACAGGCACTATTAAGTCTGAGCCGCTCACAAGGCAGTAGGTATGACAGGCACTATTAAGTCTGAACCACTCACAAGGCAGTAGGTATGACAGGCACTATTAAGTCTGAACCACTCACAAGGCAGTAGGCTTGACAGGCACTATTAGGTCTGAACCACTCACGAGTCAGTAGGTATGACAGGCACTATTAAGTCTGAACCACTCAGGAGGCAGTAGGTATGACAGGCACTATTAAGTCTGAACCACTCACAAGGCAGTAGGTATGACAGGCACTATTAAGTCTCACAAGGCAGTAGGTATGACAGGCACTATTAAGTCTGAGCCGCTCACAAGGCAGTAGGTATGACAGGCACTATTAAGTCTGAGCCACTCACAAGGCAGTAGGTATGACAGGCACTATTAAGTCTGAACCACTCACAAGGCAGTAGGTATGACAGGCACTATTAAGTCTGAACCACTCACAAGACAGTAGGCTTGACAGGCACTATTAAGTCTGAGCCACTCACAAGGCAGTAGGTATGACAGGCACTATTAAGTCTGAACCACTCACAAGGCAGTAGGTATGACAGGCACTATTAAGTCTGAGCCACTCACAAGGCAGTAGGTATGACAGGCACTATTAAGTCTGAACCGCTCACAAGACAGTAGGCTTGACAGGCACTATTAAGTCTGAGCCGCTCACAAGACAGTAGGCTTGACAGGCACTATTAAGTCTGAGCCACTCACAAGGCAGTAGGTATGACAGGCACTATTAAGTCTGAACCACTCACAAGACAGTAGGCTTGACAGGCACTATTAAGTCTGAACCACTCACAAGACAGTAGGTATGACAGGCACTATTAAGTCTGAGCCGCTCACAAGACAGTAGGTATGACAGGCACTATTAAGTCTGAGCCACTCACAAGACAGTAGGTATGACAGGCACTATTAAGTCTGAGCCGCTCACAAGGTAGTAGGTATGACAGGCACTATTAAGTCTGAGCCGCTCACAAGACAGTAGGTATGACAGGCACTATTAAGTCTGAGCCACTCACAAGACAGTAGGCTTGACAGGAATAGTCATATTTTCATAGGCTAATGTGACCAGACACACAGGAGAACAGTTAAACGCAATGTACATGACTGCAAACAGCAGTGATGGACCACTGGCCCTGTGACCTAACAGAACATCCCTTTATGTGTTACGGTTCAGTCGTAGAGAGCATCTGAACAGCTTAAGTAAAAAAGAATGCACAAAGGACACGCACTTGCACAGAGTGGCTGCTGACCACATATCATACTATACATAGTGCAACATACAGGAAAAAAAAAGGAAAATTGTTATGTACACTGTGTTTAAGACTAGTTGTTGGAGTGCAGATCTTTGAAAATACCAGCTACTAGATACACAACAACTTGCACATGTTACCTGCTGGTACATGAGAGAAACATCACCTACCTCTATGATAGCACTCATCCCTATCACATCACCCACCTCTATGACAGCATTCATCTCTATCACATCACCCACTTACATGACAGCACTCATCTCTATCACATCACCCACTTACATGACAGCACTCATCTCTATCACATCACCCACTTACATGACAGCACTCATCTCTATCACATCACCCACTTACATGACAGCACTCATCTCTATCACATCACCCACTTACATGACAGCACTCATCTCTATCACATCACCCACTTACATGACAGCACTCATCTCTATCACATCACCCACTTACATGACAGCACTCATCTCTATCACATCACCCACTTACATGACAGCACTCATCTCTATCACATCACCCACTTACATGACAGCACTCATCTCTATCACATCACCCACTTACATGACAGCACTCATCTCTATCACATCACCCACTTACATGACAGCATTCATCTCTATCACATCACCCACTTACATGACAGCATTCATCTCTATCACATCACCCACTTACATGACAGCACTCATCTCTACAGCCGTACCCACCTATATGACAGTGCCCACCACTATAACAGCACTCATCTTTATGACAGTTCCCAACCTCTGTGACAGTATTGATTTCTGTGACAGTGCCAACATACAGGACAGCACTCATCTCTATCACAGCACCCACCTCTATGACAGCACTCACCTCTATGTTGGTGGCCTGTGCTATGGCAGCAGCTGTAGTTTTGGCACTCCTTGAACCTTTAAGCTCATCATAAACCTCCCAGTCCTCTAGATCCTCTTCCATGGTCATTCTCTTCACCACTTGCTGCCACGTTACAGTGGAGAGACATAAGATCATGTATACACAACAACTGATTACAATAACAGTGGAGAGACATAAGATCATGTATACACAACAACTGATTACAATAACAGTGGAGAGACATAAGATCATGTATACACAACAACTGATTACAATAACAGTGGAGAGACATAAGATCATGTATACACAACTGATTACAATAACAATGGAGAGACATAAGATCATGTATACACAACAACTGATTACAATAACAGTGGAGAGACATAAGATCATGTATACACAACAACTGATTACAATAACAGTGAAGAGACATAAGATCATGTATACACAACAACTGATTACAATAAATTATCAGTAATAATGTAGGAAATAATGCAGGAAAATATAGAAACATTGCAACATTCAAATTACGAATTAAATAAAACACAGTATAAATTTGTAACATTAATAAAACAGAACACTTACATTAATAAAACACTACACCATCTTATAACACTTTAGTAACACTAAAACATCTTATAAAACTAAAACACTACAGTATCTTACAACACTAAAACACTGCAGCATCTTATAACACTAAAACATTACATCATTTTATAACTCTAAAATCTACAACATCTTATAACACTACAACACTACAGCAACTTATAACACTAAAATCTGATGCTGACAAGTACTGCTGTCACAGATATCTTGAATATCTCTAAGATTTATATGAACGTTTCTTTTCACTTTAAAAAAAGCAAACTGCAATATAGTAGATTTTATGTATCTGTCATAAATCTTAGAAAAGAATAAAAGTAAACTTTTAAACATATCAGACAGCAAGACTGACACTAGCAGCAAAAAGACCACAGCAATACTAGCTCAACTAGAACATGCTAAACAATCTGTCTTCAGAAATGATGACCAGCGTCAGCTCAGCTAGAACATGCTGAACAATCTGTTCTCAGAAATGATGACCAGTGTCAGCTCAGCTAGAACATGCTGAACAATCTGTCTTCAGAAATGATGACCAGTATCAGCTCAGCTAGAACATGCTGAACAATCTGTTCTCAGAAATGATGACCAGTATCAGCTCAGCTAGAACATGCTGAACAATCTGTCTTTAGAAATGATGACCAGTGTTAGCTCAGCTAGAACATGCTGAACAATCTGTTCTCAGAAATGATGACCAGTGTCAGCTCAGCTAGAACATGCTGAACAATCTGTCTTCAGAAATGATGACCAGTATCAGCTCAGCTAGAACATGCTGAACAATCTGTTCTCAGAAATGATGACCAGTATCAGCTCAGCTAGAACATGCTGAACAATCTGTCTTTAGAAATGATGACCAGTATCAGCTCAGCTAGAACATGCTGAACAATCTGTCTTTAGAAATGATGACCAGTATCAGCTCAGCTAGAACATGCTGAACAATCTGTCTTTAGAAATGATGACCAGTGTTAGCTCAGCTAGAACATGCTGAACAATCTGTTCTCAGAAATGATGACCAGTGTCAGTTTGCTAGAACATGCTGAACAATCTGTTCTCAGAAATGATGACCAGTGTCAGTTTGCTAGAACATGCTGAACAATCTGTTCTCAGAAATGATGACCAGTGTCAGTTTGCTAGAACATGCTGAACAATCTGTTCTCAGAAATGATGGCCAATACCAATTAAATTAAAAACTAAAAACTACTTCTAACTGTAACTCTAAGAAAGTATTAACAATTCAGGTAAATATTAACATTTCAGCAACATCAACAAAATTTGTTTGTTAAGGAAGTCACAGACTCAACACAAGAAAACAAAAATAATTCTTTAAGGATGCTACAAAAACATGTACATTGTGTACATTGGGGGTGTTCAAGTTCATGTTAGTCAAAGAGATTTTGTGTACGTTGGAGGTGTTCATATTCATGTCAGCCAACAAGATTTTGTGTACACTTGGGGTGTTCATATTCATGTCAGCTAACATGATTTTGTGTACACTGGGGGTGTTCATATTCATGTCAGCTAACATGATTTTGTGTACATTGGGGGTGTTCATGTTCATGTTAGTCAAAGAGATTTTGTGTACGTTGGGGACGTTCATGTTCATGTTAGTCTCTAACTATAAAAGAAGGTGCTTACATGATTAAAACACAACTGTTCTCAGAAATGATGACCAGTGTCAGCTCAGCTAGAACATGCTGAACAATCTGTCTTCAGAAATGATGACCAGTATCAGCTCAGCTAGAACATGCTGAACAATCTGTTCTCAGAAATGATGACCAGTATCAGCTCAGCTAGAACATGCTGAACAATCTGTCTTTAGAAATGATGACCAGTATCAGCTCAGCTAGAACATGCTGAACAATCTGTCTTTAGAAATGATGACCAGTATCAGCTCAGCTAGAACATGCTGAACAATCTGTCTTTAGAAATGATGACCAGTGTTAGCTCAGCTAGAACATGCTGAACAATCTGTTCTCAGAAATGATGACCAGTGTCAGTTTGCTAGAACATGCTGAACAATCTGTTCTCAGAAATGATGACCAGTGTCAGTTTGCTAGAACATGCTGAACAATCTGTTCTCAGAAATGATGACCAGTGTCAGTTTGCTAGAACATGCTGAACAATCTGTTCTCAGAAATGATGGCCAATACCAATTAAATTAAAAACTAAAAACTACTTCTAACTGTAACTCTAAGAAAGTATTAACAATTCAGGTAAATATTAACATTTCAGCAACATCAACAAAATTTGTTTGTTAAGGAAGTCACAGACTCAACACAAGAAAACAAAAATAATTCTTTAAGGATGCTACAAAAACATGTACATTGTGTACATTGGGGGTGTTCAAGTTCATGTTAGTCAAAGAGATTTTGTGTACGTTGGAGGTGTTCATATTCATGTCAGCCAACAAGATTTTGTGTACACTTGGGGTGTTCATATTCATGTCAGCTAACATGATTTTGTGTACACTGGGGGTGTTCATATTCATGTCAGCTAACATGATTTTGTGTACATTGGGGGTGTTCATGTTCATGTTAGTCAAAGAGATTTTGTGTACGTTGGGGACGTTCATGTTCATGTTAGTCTCTAACTATAAAAGAAGGTGCTTACATGATTAAAACACAACTGTAATGAGAAATGATTTGGATTCTTCATAGAACAAAGCGGACTGCTGTCAATAAAAACAATTAAAAAAAAACAAATATCACAAACACTAAATTCTTCACATCTCTGTATCTCTAATTAAAATTACTGACTCTACTGTGTCTTGAAATATCTTTAAGTTAATTTTGAATGAGTTTCTGCAAACCCCAGTCCTCTGTTTGAAGAATAAAAATGACTTGCATGATGATTGTAAGCCAAGATAATCAGTAACTGAAAGTGAAATAGTAATGTGTGATGGTAAAGTAGTAATGTGTGATGGTAAAGTAGCAATGTGTGATGGTGAAGTAGTAATGTGTGACTGTGACGCAGTAATGTGTGACACTTAAAGTCATAGAACATAAATGATATATTAATGTGTGACACTTACAGTCAGAGAACATAAATGATATATTAATGGCTCCAGCCAGCACAAAATCATATTTCCTCATCACAGCCAACAAAAGACTATTACTTGTAAAGTTGAAATCTTTTTTTTGGCTGACTTCAGCAAATGTAAATAAATTTGTTCCTGTCTCATTCATTACAAATTTTATGAAACAAAACATACAACTGAGGTGAAGTGTGACTTTCTGAGCAGTGCATGCACTGTAAACAAAACATACAACTGAACAAGAGAAAGCTTGATGCAGGAAGTCTGGGCTGTACACACCTGGCCATTGCTGTAGCACACATGACATGGTTTCAATAGTAATGCTGGCTAGCAGGATAGCAAGAGTCAAAACAGGACAATTCTTCATATACATTCTACTTCAGCTTCATTCTAAGTAATGTCCTTGCTTTTTTCTGCTACAAATGCTCATGCCAGTATTAACTTTCAGATCATTAAAGACAATCATACTGCAAGACTAAGCTCATGAACTTGATCAAACTAAATATAATTACATTTACTTGTGCCAATGAAGACTATCATCAAACAATGTGTATAGTTAGTATTTAACAAATTTTGACGTGCACAAAACCAGGGACAAATTAGGCACTTTGCTGCTGCTAACATCACACAAGCTTAAACTACCCACATTTAGCACTGAATCAAGGTAATGTGTGGAAGCATTGAACCATGGTTTACACTGACCAGTGTAATGTGTGGAAGCATCAAACCATGGTCTACACTGACTAGTGTAATATGTGGAAGCATCAAACCATGGTCTACACTGACTAGTGTAATATGTGGAAGCATCAAACCATGGTCTATACTGACTAGTGTAATATGTGGAAGCATTGAACCATGGTCTACACTGACTAGTGTAATGTGTGGAAGCACTGAACCATGGTCTACACTGACTAGTGTAATGTGTTGGAGCATCAAACCACGGTCTACACTGACTAGTGTAATATGTGGAAGCATTGAACCATGGTCTATACTGACCAGTGTAATGTGTTGGAGCATCGAGCCATGGTCTACACTGACCAGTGTAATGAGCTAATATTTGGATTCTTCATAGAACAAAGCGGACTGCTGTCAATAAAAACAATTAAAAAAAAACAAATATCACAAACACTAAATTCTTCACATCTCTGTATCTCTAATTAAAATTACTGACTCTACTGTGTCTTGAAATATCTTTAAGTTAATTTTGAATGAGTTTCTGCAAACCCCAGTCCTCTGTTTGAAGAATAAAAATGACTTGCATGATGATTGTAAGCCAAGATAATCAGTAACTGAAAGTGAAATAGTAATGTGTGATGGTAAAGTAGTAATGTGTGATGGTAAAGTAGTAATGTGTGATGGTAAAGTAGTAATGTGTGACTGTGACGCAGTAATGTGTGACACTTACAGTCAGAGAACATAAATGATATATTAATGTGTGACACTTACAGTCAGAGAACATAAATGATATATTAATGGCTCCAGCCAGCACAAAATCATATTTCCTCATCACAGCCAACAAAAGACTATTACTTGTAAAGTTGAAATCTTTTTTTTGGCTGACTTCAGCAAATGTAAATAAATTTGTTCCTGTCTCATTCATTACAAATTTTATGAAACAAAACATACAACTGAGGTGAAGTGTGACTTTCTGAGCAGTGCATGCACTGTAAACAAAACATACAACTGAACAAGAGAAAGCTTGATGCAGGAAGTCTGGGCTGTACACACCTGGCCATTGCTGTAGCACACATGACATGGTTTCAATAGTAATGCTGGCTAGCAGGATAGCAAGAGTCAAAACAGGACAATTCTTCATATACATTCTACTTCAGCTTCATTCTAAGTAATGTCCTTGCTTTTTTCTGCTACAAATGCTCATGCCAGTATTAACTTTCAGATCATTAAAGACAATCATACTGCAAGACTAAGCTCATGAACTTGATCAAACTAAATATAATTACATTTACTTGTGCCAATGAAGACTATCATCAAACAATGTGTATAGTTAGTATTTAACAAATTTTGACGTGCACAAAACCAGGGACAAATTAGGCACTTTGCTGCTGCTAACATCACACAAGCTTAAACTACCCACATTTAGCACTGAATCAAGGTAATGTGTGGAAGCATTGAACCATGGTTTACACTGACCAGTGTAATGTGTGGAAGCATCAAACCATGGTCTACACTGACTAGTGTAATATGTGGAAGCATCAAACCATGGTCTACACTGACTAGTGTAATATGTGGAAGCATCAAACCATGGTCTATACTGACTAGTGTAATATGTGGAAGCATTGAACCATGGTCTACACTGACTAGTGTAATGTGTGGAAGCACTGAACCATGGTCTACACTGACTAGTGTAATGTGTTGGAGCATCAAACCACGGTCTACACTGACTAGTGTAATATGTGGAAGCATTGAACCATGGTCTATACTGACCAGTGTAATGTGTTGGAGCATCGAGCCATGGTCTACACTGACCAGTGTAATGAGCTAATATATGGAAGCATCGAACCATGGTCTACACTGACCAGTGTAATGTGTGGAAGCATCGAGCCATGGTCTACACTGACCAGTGTAATGTGTGGAAGCATCGAGCCATGGTCTACACTGACCAGTGTAATGAGCTAATATATGGAAGCATCGAACCATGGTCTACACTGACCAGTGTAATGTGTGGAAGCATCGAGCCATGGTCTACACTGACCAGTGTAATGTGTTGGAGCATCGAGCCATGGTCTACACTGACCAGTGTAATGTGTGGAAGCATTGAGCTATGGTCTACACTGACCAGTGTAATGTGTGGAAGCATCGAGCCATGGTCTACACTGACCAGTGTAATGTGTGGAAGCATTGAACCATGGTCTATACTGACCAGTGTAATGTGTTGGAGCATCGAGTCATGGTCTACACTGACCAGTGTAATGTGTTGGAGCATCAAACTCTACTGACCAGTGTAATGTGTTGGAGCATCAAGCTATGGTCTACACTGATCAGTGTAATGTGTTGGAGCATCAAACTATGGTCTACTGACCAGTGTAATGTGTTGGAGCATCAAACTATGGTCTACACTGACCAGTGTAATGTGTTGGAGCATCAAACTATGGTCTACACTGACCAGTGTAATGAACTAATATGTGGAAGCATCGAGCCATGGTCTACACTGACCAGTGTAATGAGCTAATATGTGGAAGCATCGAGCCATGGTCTACACTAACCAGTGTAATGTGTTGGAGCATCAAACTATGGCCTACTGACCAGTGTAATGTGTTGGAGCATCAAACTATGGTCTACTGATCAGTGTAATGTGTTGGAGCATCAAACTATGGTCTACACTGACCAGTGTAATGTGTTGGAGCATCAAACTCTACTGACCAGTGTAATGTGTTGGAGCATCAAGCTATGGTCTACACTGATCAGTGTAATGTGTTGGAGCATCAAACTATGGTCTACTGACCAGTGTAATGTGTTGGAGCATCAAACTATGGTCTACACTGACCAGTGTAATGTGTTGGAGCATCAAACTATGGTCTACACTGACCAGTGTAATGAACTAATATGTGGAAGCATCGAGCCATGGTCTACACTGACCAGTGTAATGAGCTAATATGTGGAAGCATCGAGCCATGGTCTACACTAACCAGTGTAATGTGTTGGAGCATCAAACTATGGCCTACTGACCAGTGTAATGTGTTGGAGCATCAAACTATGGTCTACTGATCAGTGTAATGTGTTGGAGCATCAAACTATGGTCTACACTGACCAGTGTAATGTGTTGGAGCATCAAACTATGGTCTACACTGACCAGTGTAATGAGCTAATATGTGGAAGCATCGAGCCATGGTCTACACTGACCAGTGTAATGAGCTAATATGTGGAAGCATTGAACCATGGTCAACACTGACCAGTGTAATGAGCTAATATGTGGAAGCATTGAACCATGGTCAACACTGACCAGTGTAATGAGCTAATATGTGGAAGCATTAAACCATGTAGTAATGTGCTAGCATTTATAGCTCATGAATTACATCTCTCATGTACACTCAAAGTGTGTGGGCATGTTTATGATTTTTTTAAGTGTATGAATATTTGTACAAATGTTTGCATGAATGTTTGTACAAATGTTTGCATGAATGTTTGTACAAATGTTTGCATGAATGTTTGTACAAATGTTTGCATGAATGTTTGTACTGCATTTGTATTAAAATAAAATGTTGGTTCAGACAAATAAAATACTCTCTAAAATAATTTTTTTCCTTTTTCAATTACAAAAAAAATGAATAAATTCTTCTCCAACTCTAAACCATGGGCATCTTCTCACTGCTCTCAACACTTTTATCTACAGGTAAATGTTATCTGATTTCTCAGTTTGTCTCACTTTTGTCTACAAGTAAATTTTATACTCAGCTCTTCTCACTGTTGTCTACATATTTATGTTATCTGACATCTCAGCTATTCTCACTTTTGTCTACATATTTATGTTATCTGACATCTCAGCTATTCTCACTTTTGTCTACATATTTATGTTATCTGATATCTCAGTTATTCTCACTTTTGTATACATAATTATGTTATCTGATATTCAGCTCTTCTCACTTTTATTTACATGTATATGCTATCTGATATCTCAGTTCTTCTCACTTTTATCTATACGCTATGTGAACATAGAGAATCTATTCTTGGCTCTTGGCACTCTTCAAGTAACACAAGCACTGCGTGGGAAAGGTCAATGCTATGAATAAAATGAGCTAAAAATACATACATTATACCTGTGCTTTAATAAGTGCCTAAGAGAAACAAAAGGACAAATGACACAGAACATAACATGTGGACATTATAGAAAATGACATTTAAAACAAATCTATAAAATATGACTGAAGGCAAAATTTGTGTAGAAACTACAACTACAGCACAATTATCTAGAAGTCAGAAATTATTTTTATTTACATGTATATGCTATCTGATATCTCAGTTCTTCTCACTTTTATCTATACGCTATGTGAACATAGAGAATCTATTCTTGGCTCTTGGCACTCTTCAAGTAACACAAGCACTGCGTGGGAAAGGTCAATGCTATGAATAAAATGAGCTAAAAATACATACATTATACCTGTGCTTTAATAAGTGCCTAAGAGAAACAAAAGGACAAATGACACAGAACATAACATGTGGACATTATAGAAAATGACATTTAAAACAAATCTATAAAATATGACTGAAGGCAAAATTTGTGTAGAAACTACAACTACAGCACAATTATCTAGAAGTCAGAAATTATTAGGTACAAGATTATCTGTTTAACAATGTATGAACTGGAAACAGATTTACAACAAGATTATCTGTTTAACAATGTAGGAACTGGAAACATTTACTTTAAGATTATCCATTCAATAATATCTGCTTCATATCACAACAATGTCCTTAATCATAAATTCTACTTTATTTCACAACAATGTTATTCATCATAAAGTCTGCTTTATTTCACAACAATGTTATTCATCATAAAGTCTGCTTTATTTCACAACAATGTTATTCATCATAAAGTCTGCTTTATTTCACAACAATGTTATTCATAAAGTCTGCTTTATTTCACAGCAATGCTCTTCACCATAAGGTGTACTTTATTTCACAACAATGTTATTAATCGTAAACTCTACTTTATTTTACAACAATGCTATTCATCATAAAGTCTACTTTATTTCACAACAATGTTATTCATCATAAAGTCTACTTTATTTCACAACAATGTTATTCATCATAAAGTCTACTTTATTTCATTTTCAGCCTCAAAAGAAGCTGGTCCTATCAGACAGATTAGTTTGAGTTTTTATTTTTGCTTATTTATGTATTTATATCCACCCTCACTTATGCATGTGAAAGCTGGAAAACAACTAAAGAAATAGACAAGAAATTAGACTCTTCTGAAAACAAATGCCTAAGGAAAATACTCGGCATCAAGTGGAATGAATTCAAGAACAATGCAGAAATAAGACAGATGACTGAACAACAACCAGTCTCAAAGGTGATCAGGAAAAGGAGATGGACATATGTTGGTCACTTGATGAGAAGAAATGATCAGAGAATCCCAAAACAAGCTATCAAGTGGAACACAACAGGCCAAAGAAAAAGAGGCAGACCGCATGAAACTTTGAAGAGGACATTATTAAGAGAGGATAAATTAACAGGCATAAAATCCCTTGATGAGGGTGAAAGACTCACCGAAGGCAGGAAAAACTGCGATTACCTTGCGAGCCCTATGTGACGTTTAACGGCATGGGAAGGATATAAGATATAAGATAAGATGTATCCTTGTTGTTGTCAGAGAAGATTGTTTTACATGGAGACATACTGATAGTTCGTTTTACATGGAGACATACTGATAGTTTTACATGGAGACATACTGATAGTTTTACATGGAGACATACTGATAGTTTTACATGGAGACATACTGATAGTTTTACATGGAGACATACTGATAGTTTTACATGGAGACATACTGATAGTTTTACATGGAGACATACTGATAGATTGTTTTACATGGAGACATACTGATAGATTGTTTTACATGGAGACATACTGATAGTTTTACATGGAGACATACTGATAGATTGTTTTACATGGAGACATACTGATAGATTGTTTTACATGGAGACATACTGATAGTTTGTTTTACATGGAGACATACTGATAGTTTTACATGGAGACATACTGATAGTTTTACATGGAGACATACTGATAGTTTTACATGGAGACATATGATAGTTTTACATGGAGACATGCTGATAGTTTCTTTTACATGGAGACATACTGATAGTTTTACATGGGACATACTGATAGTTTTAAATGGAGACATACTGATAGTTTTACATGGAGACATATGATAGTTTTACATGGAGACATGCTGATAGTTTCTTTTACATGGAGACATACTGATAGTTTTACATGGGACATACTGATAGTTTTACATGGAGATATACTGATAGTTTTACATGGAGATATACTGATAGTTTTACATGGAGATATACTGATAGTTTTACATGGAGATATACTGATAGTTTTACATGGAGATATACTGATAGTTTTACATGGAGATATACTGATAGTTTTACATGGAGACATATGATAGATTGTTTTACATGGAGATACTGATAGTTTTACATGGAGACATACTGATAGATTGTTTTACATGTAGACATACTGATAGTTTCTTTTACATGGAGACATACTGATAGTTTTACATGGAGACATATGATAGTTTTACATGGAGACATGCTGATAGTTTCTTTTACATGGAGACATACTGATAGTTTTAAATGGAGACATACTGATAGTTTTACATGGAGACATACTGACAGTTTTACATGGAGACATATGATAGTTTTACACAGAGACACACTGATAGATTGTTTTACATGGTGACATACTGATAGTTTCTTTTACATGGAGATACTGATAGTTTTAAATGGAGACATACTGACAGTTTTACATGGAGATATACTGATAGTTTTACATGGAGACATATGATAGATTGTTTTACATGTAGACATACTGATAGTTTTACATGGAGATACTGATAGTTTCTTTTACATGGAGACATATGATAGTTTTACATGGAGACATACTGATAGTTTCTTTTACATGGAGATATACTGATAGTTTCTTTTACATGGAGACATACTGATAGTTTTAAATGGAGACATACTGGTAGTTTTACATGGAGACATACTGGTAGTTTTACATGGAGACATGCTGATAGTTTCTTTTACATGGAGATATACTGATAGTTTTACACAGAGACACACTGATAGATTGTTTTACATGGAGATACTGATAGTTTCTTTTACATGGAGACATATGATAGTTTTACACAGAGACACACTGATAGATTGTTTTACATGGAGACATACTGACAGTTTTACATGGAGACATACTGACAGTTTTACATGGAGACATGCTGATAGTTTTACATGGGACATACTGATAGTTTTACATGGAGACATGCTGATAGTTTTACATGGAGATACTGATAGTTTTACATGGAGACATACTGACAGTTTTACATGGAGATACTGATAGTTTTACATGGAGACATACTGATAGATAGTTTTACATGGAGACATACTGATAGTTTTACATGGAGACATACTGATAGTTTTACATGGAGACATACTGATAGTTTTACATGGAGACATACTGATAGTTTCTTTTACATGGAGACATACTGATAGTTTCTTTTACATGGAGACATAGACATTTTTGTATATTGTAAAAAAACAGAGGAAGGTTGGATTTTCATTATAAAGAAAAGAGAGTAAAGTTTAGAAACAATTTTTTTTTACATCAGTCAGTTGATTGGACAGACAAATGAGAAGACTAATGTTGAGGCTATCATATCACACATGCTTTTGCCTTCACTTCACTCTGAACAGGGACAGACAAATGAGAAGACTAATGTTGAGGCTATCATATCACACATGCTTTTGCCTTCACTTCACTCTGAACAGGGACAGACAAATGAGAAGACTAATGTTGAGGCTATCATATCACACATGCTTTTGCCTTCACTTCACTCTGAACAGGGACAGACAAATGAGAAGACTAATGTTGAGGCTATCATATCACACATGCTTTTGCCTTCACTTCACTCTGAACCAGGAAATTCACTTCATTCTGATCCAGGCAATGTCAGAATGTTAGAAGTGATTGTTATAGTGAAGGTTTTCAAACATGTACACATACACTTCTCTACAGCCACCTGATAACATCAAAGTTTTACTACAGCAGTCCCCTCACTGAACTATTTGTAAATGCTCCGAAACTCCCCATGAAACACACCAGAATGAGAGTGCTACAACACTATATCTAGCAAGGCTGACAAAAGAATCTTTTCCATTACCTGAACTTAAAGCACACCTTGCCACAGATATTGGTATACATATGTCAACATATAGAATCTGACATGATACCAACCTTCTGTACCAACAATATAGACAAGCAACAAGCTTCTGTATACTCTTTCTGCCAGGCCTGAAAATGGAGGGGGTGCAACAACTGGTTTTTGCTGACTACTTTCTCCTCCAAATAATTACATATTCCACCAACAAAACTGTTTCCTGAAAGCCTTCCATTTACACATAAGAAGAACAGAGGGACCACATTACAACACTGACAGAGGGGCCACATTACAACGCTGACAGAGGGGCCACATTACAACGCTGACAGAGGAGAAACATTACAATACTGACAGATGGCTGAAACAATACAGCTCATAGAAGGAAGGAAAGAAAACAGATTTACCAGAAACTCTAAACTTTACTTCAACAAAATTAATGTTAAATTTAGAAAAAAAGACAGTACATGTGAACATTCTGTGCATGTAATTTATATCTCTTGGTTTCTGTGTCTGTATTTGTATTTTTATCCTCATGTTTTAGGCATCTATACCTCTCCCCCCTCATGTTTTAGGCATCTATACCTCTCCCCCCTCATGTTTTAGGCATCTATACCTCTCCCCCCTCATGTTTTAGGCATCTATACCTCTCCCCCCTCATGTTTTAGGCATCTATACCTCCCCCCTCATGTTTTAGGCATCTATACCTCTCCCCCCTCATGTTTTAGGCATCTATACCTCTCCCCCCTCATGTTTTAGGCATCTATACCTCTCCCCCCTCATGTTTTAGGCATCTATACCTCTCCCCCCTCATACTCCTCACGTTTGATGTGCATGACAATCTTAGGAAGACAACTCTAAAGTGCTGGACAATTTACTCAAAAGTGTAAGAAACCAAATTCTAAACTCTAAATGAAAAAGATAATTAAAAGCAGAGGAAAACAATATGTATACAAAAAACAAGAAAAAAACCTATTTATTTTATTAACACATAAATAGTTTTGATGTATAAGTATATAAAACTAAATATATACATATACATAAAACCACAGCATTAATTAGAGCTGTGATAAAAAAATATTACATAGTTATAAAAAAGGTAAAAACAGATTTACCCAATTAACAGCACACATCTGTGGCATTTCAGTTTACATCTCAATCATACCAAAAAAAATATGGACAAAAAAACAGGAAAAGAAGAGAAAATATGTTTTTGTATGATTAAGGTGTAAATCAAGATGCTGCAGCTTTGTGCTTGTTTTAATGCATAAAGCTTTCCTGCTTTCAAGAAACGGTATAATATTTATTTTATTATTGTTTTTTAAATGAACAATAATCATAAAAAAAAAACAATGACTATAATGTTGATTACGTGTAGAAATCCATGTACATAAATGTGAGGATGGCAAAGCTGACAGAGAATCTACACATACACAAGTTATCAGAACAAAGTGCAACAATATTATCAAAGTTGCCAACAAAAATAAAACTCAAATCTTTTTCCTCAAACATAAAAAAAAACAACAAAAAAACCATTGGCATGAGAGAGAAAAACATCACAGGCTTTTACGTGGAACAAAATAAAAACAAATGTTCTTTTTCTTGCTGGCTTTCATGAGTTTGGTAACGGTGTAGCTGGGTTACCATCAACTTCAATACAAAGATATTCTGATATTCTGGTGTAGCTGGGTTGCCATCAACTTCAACACAAAGATATTCTGATATTCTGGTGTAGCTGGGTTGCCATCAACTTCAACACAAAGATATTCTGATAGAAGGTGCAGCTGGGCTACCATCAACTTCAACACAAAGATATTCTGATAGAAGGTGTAGCTGGGCTACCATCAACTTCAACACAAAGATATTCTGATATTCTGGTGTAGATGGGCTGCCATCAACTTCAACACAAAGATATTCTGGTGTAGCTGGGCTACCATCAACTTCAACACAAAGATATTCTGATATTCTGGTGTAGCTGGGCTGCCATCAACTTCAACACAAAGATATTCTGGCAAGTTTCCCTGGACCCCCTCACATCTTCTTCAGCTAGTGAGCTGTTATTTTTTCTTAACATTATGTATGGATAACACTGTTAGAACATCTTTATGCAAGGTAAACGTTTTCTAAAATGTCACTTTATACGAGGTCTGTTGAAAAAAGTATCAGAGTTTAATTTTTCTTACAGAAACAAATTAATCATGGGAGGTGTTCTCTGGCAGGAAGGGTATATTCGAGCTTCATGTGCATGCAGAGTACACCAGCAGCTGGCAGTCAGCCTGCGAGGGAGTGAGTGAATGTCTGCTGGATTTTCATTTGGCAGGTGATGATGGAACAACTGGAGCAGTGGTACTGCATCAAATTTTGCCAAAAACTTGCCAATACCCAGGTTAAAACCATCTGTAAGATTCAACAGGCATTTGGTGACAATTCTGTGAAGGTAGGTAGGTAATCCTGTCATGCCTTAGAGGCACATAGGGATATGGTGTTAGTGCCCCATATTTTCCTTAGAGGCACCTAAGGATATGGTGTTAGTGCCCATATTTTCCTTAGAGGTACATAGGGATATGGTGTTAGTGCCCATATTTTCCTTAGTGGCACATAGGGATATGGTGTTAGTGCCCATATTTTCCTTAGTGGCACATAGGGATATGGTGTTAGTGCCCATATTTTCCTTAGAGGCACATAGGGATATAGTGTTAGTGCCCATATTTTCCTTAGAGGCACATAGGGATATGATGTTAGTGCCCATATTTTCCTTACAGGCACATAGGGATATAGTGTTAGTGCCCATATTTTCCTTAGAGGCACATAGGGATATAGTGTTAGTGCCCATATTTTCCTTACAGGCACATAGGGATATAGTGTTAGTGCCCATATTTTCCTTAGAGGCACATAGGGATATAGTGTTAGTGCCCATATTTTCCTTGACCTGTCAGCACACTAGAGGCACATAGGGATATGGTGTTAGTGCCCATATTTTCTTTGAGCTGTGATAAAAAAATATTACATAGTTATAAAAAAGGTAAAAACAGATTTACCCAATTAACAGCACACATCTGTGGCATTTCAGTTTACATCTCAATCATACCAAAAAAAATATGGACAAAAAAACAGGAAAAGAAGAGAAAATATGTTTTTGTATGATTAAGGTGTAAATCAAGATGCTGCAGCTTTGTGCTTGTTTTAATGCATAAAGCTTTCCTGCTTTCAAGAAACGGTATAATATTTATTTTATTATTGTTTTTTAAATGAACAATAATCATAAAAAAAAAACAATGACTATAATGTTGATTACGTGTAGAAATCCATGTACATAAATGTGAGGATGGCAAAGCTGACAGAGAATCTACACATACACAAGTTATCAGAACAAAGTGCAACAATATTATCAAAGTTGCCAACAAAAATAAAACTCAAATCTTTTTCCTCAAACATAAAAAAAAAACAACAAAAAAACCATTGGCATGAGAGAGAAAAACATCACAGGCTTTTACGTGGAACAAAATAAAAACAAATGTTCTTTTTCTTGCTGGCTTTCATGAGTTTGGTAACGGTGTAGCTGGGTTACCATCAACTTCAATACAAAGATATTCTGATATTCTGGTGTAGCTGGGTTGCCATCAACTTCAACACAAAGATATTCTGATATTCTGGTGTAGCTGGGTTGCCATCAACTTCAACACAAAGATATTCTGATAGAAGGTGCAGCTGGGCTACCATCAACTTCAACACAAAGATATTCTGATAGAAGGTGTAGCTGGGCTACCATCAACTTCAACACAAAGATATTCTGATATTCTGGTGTAGATGGGCTGCCATCAACTTCAACACAAAGATATTCTGGTGTAGCTGGGCTACCATCAACTTCAACACAAAGATATTCTGATATTCTGGTGTAGCTGGGCTGCCATCAACTTCAACACAAAGATATTCTGGCAAGTTTCCCTGGACCCCCTCACATCTTCTTCAGCTAGTGAGCTGTTATTTTTTCTTAACATTATGTATGGATAACACTGTTAGAACATCTTTATGCAAGGTAAACGTTTTCTAAAATGTCACTTTATACGAGGTCTGTTGAAAAAAGTATCAGAGTTTAATTTTTCTTACAGAAACAAATTAATCATGGGAGGTGTTCTCTGGCAGGAAGGGTATATTCGAGCTTCATGTGCATGCAGAGTACACCAGCAGCTGGCAGTCAGCCTGCGAGGGAGTGAGTGAATGTCTGCTGGATTTTCATTTGGCAGGTGATGATGGAACAACTGGAGCAGTGGTACTGCATCAAATTTTGCCAAAAACTTGCCAATACCCAGGTTAAAACCATCTGTAAGATTCAACAGGCATTTGGTGACAATTCTGTGAAGGTAGGTAGGTAATCCTGTCATGCCTTAGAGGCACATAGGGATATGGTGTTAGTGCCCCATATTTTCCTTAGAGGCACCTAAGGATATGGTGTTAGTGCCCATATTTTCCTTAGAGGTACATAGGGATATGGTGTTAGTGCCCATATTTTCCTTAGTGGCACATAGGGATATGGTGTTAGTGCCCATATTTTCCTTAGTGGCACATAGGGATATGGTGTTAGTGCCCATATTTTCCTTAGAGGCACATAGGGATATAGTGTTAGTGCCCATATTTTCCTTAGAGGCACATAGGGATATGATGTTAGTGCCCATATTTTCCTTACAGGCACATAGGGATATAGTGTTAGTGCCCATATTTTCCTTAGAGGCACATAGGGATATAGTGTTAGTGCCCATATTTTCCTTACAGGCACATAGGGATATAGTGTTAGTGCCCATATTTTCCTTAGAGGCACATAGGGATATAGTGTTAGTGCCCATATTTTCCTTGACCTGTCAGCACACTAGAGGCACATAGGGATATGGTGTTAGTGCCCATATTTTCTTTGACCTGTCATGCCTTAGATGCACATAGGGATATAGTGTTAGTGCCCATATTTTCCTTGACCTGTCAGCACACTAGAGGGTGATATGGTCAATATCACACCTGGCCGCCTTTCCTAACCCAACTCCAGAAGAAGTCGGGTACCCATTTCTACAGCTGGGTGACTGGGGCGCCTCCGACCGGATTCAAAACCCCGACCTTCGACATGAGAGACAGTGCACTAACCACTTCACCACTCAGACACCTGACAATTCCACAAGCATCACATAAATTAATGGGTGGGTACAATCATTTCAAAAATGGCTGCACATCGGTGGAAAGCAGCCTCAACAAGCTGAAATGACGAGGTCACTGACCAAGTGCAGAACTGCTGTGTCACCATACAAGAGCTTATGGACGAGGTGGGGATAAGTACTGGTTCAGTACACTCCATTTTGATTGAAGATTTAGCTACACAGAGATTGAGGATTTAGCTATGCAGAGATTGAGGATTTAGCTACACAAAGATTGAGGATTTAGCTATGCAGAGATTGAGGATTTAGCTATGCAGAGATTGAGGATTTAGCTATGCAGAGACTGAGGATTTAGCTACACAGAGACCGAGGATTTAGCTATGCAGAGATTGAGGATTTAGCTATACAGAGATTGAGGATTTAGCTATGCAGAGATTGAGGATTTAGCTATGCAGAGATTGAGGATTTAGCTACGCAGAGACTGAGGATTTAGCTACACAGAGACTGAGGATTTAGCTACACAGAGACTGAGGATTTAGCTACCCAGAGACTGAGGATTTAGCTACGCAGAGATTGAGGATTTAGCTACGCAGAGACTGAGGATTTAGCTACGCAGAGACTGAGGATTTAGCTACACAGAGACTGAGGATTTAGCTACGCAGAGATTGAGGATTTAGCTACGCAGAGACTGAGGATTTAGCTACGCAGAGACTGAGGATTTAGCTACACAGAGACTGAGGATTTAGCTACACAGAGACTGAGGATTTAGCTACACAGAGAGTGTCCACAAAATTTCTGTCACAGCTGTCAACAAAGGAGCAGAAGCAGCTCTAGAAGTCTCACAGGATGTGCTGGACTTTGTAAATGGTGACGCCAACTCCCAGAACACAATGATCACTAGTGATGAGTCATGGGTTTATGGATATGACCCGGAAACCAAGGTGTGTTTGTCAAAGTGGAGGTGTTCATCATCTCCAAGGCCAAAGAAAACAAGGCAGGTACAAAGCAATGTCAAAGTCATGTTGATCATTATCTTTGACTCCCGTGGGATGCTGCATCATGCGTATGAATCACAAGGCCAAAATATTACCAACGAGTACTACCTGGAGGTCATCCATCATCTTTGTGATGCTGTGCAACACAAAAGACTGAACCTGTGAGCAAAGCGAACTTGGCAGCTTCATCATGACAATGCACCAGCCTTTTCTTCACATCTGATTCAGATTTTCCTGGCCAAACACAACATTCCTCTGGTTCCATGCTCTCCTGACACGGCTCCTTGTGATTTTTGGCTGTTTTCCAAACTGAAAATGTCAATGAGAGGAACCAGATTTGCATCACGAGAAGATATTATATGCGGAACGCGATGCCTGACCTGTACTCTACTCTCCTCATGGAATGTTTAAAACAAAGGCAGGACTGCTGGGAGAAGTGTGTGCAGCCCCAAGGAGACTACTTTGAAGGGATTAGGGTTTCAGACCTCAAGGTGAGTTACTATATTTTTCCCTGATACTTTTCAGATATTTTTTGAATAGACCTTATACAAGGGGTGATTGATAAGTTCTCAGCATAAGGCACAAATACTTGAAACACACAGTTGATATTAGGTGCAGATGTAGATCAGGTTAATGAAGATTAAATACCAAGTTTCAAGAAATTAACTGCAATCAATTTTTTTGTTTACAGGCAACTGAAGTGGTAAGGGGTGGCAGAAATTGAGAAAATGGATAAAATTTCTCATCGAGCAGTCATTTGCTACCTCTGCATCAAGAGCTTATCATCGAAGGAGATCCATGAGGATATGGTAGAGACTCTAGGGGAGAGTGCCCCTTCCTACAGCACAGTGAAGAAATGGGCAACTCGATTCAGACATGGAAGGGAGAGTCTGGAAGATGATCCCCGTACAGGAAGACCAAGAACAGTAGCCACTGATGAAACCACTGGCAGAACCCATGACATAATAACTGAGGATCGACGACTAACTGAGTGGTATATTGCTACTGAGTTAGGCATCTCCTAGGAATGTGTTCATGCCATTATTCACAATAATCTTCAAATGACAAAGGTCTTTGCTCTTGGAGCTGATCACAAACAACAGCATCTCAACATGTCAAGAGACAGTCTTGGCAACTTTTCTGTAGATCATGAAAAGTTTCTTCACCAATTTGTGACTATGGATGAGACTTGGGTTCATCATTTTCAACCAGAAACCAAAGAACAGTCAAAGCAGTGGAAACATCATGGATCCCCATCTCCAAAGAAAGCAAGGGTGGTTCTGTCTGCAGGCAAAGTGATGGCTTCCATCTTTTGGGATTCAGAGGATGTGATATTGGTAGACTATCTTCAAAAGGGCAGAACGGTCACCAGGGCCTTCTATGCTAATCTTGTGAAGCAAATGCAGGTCAAACTGAAGGAAACGCGTTGAGGGAAATTGATGAGAGGAGTCATCTTTCATCAAGACAATGCTCCAGTTCACAAGTCGGTGGTGGCAATGGCTGCCATTCATGAATGCGGCTTGCAGCTTCTTGAACATCCTCCTTCTTCCCCAGATTTGGCTCCTTTGGAGTATTATCTGTTTACCAAACTCGAAAAGGAGCTTCACAAATTTGCTTCAGATGATGACGTTATTCATGCTGTAGATCACTTTCTATTGGCACAAGATACTGACTTTTACAAAGAAGGGATCCGTATGCTCCAGGATCGCTGGATTAAGTGCATAAACTTGGAAGGGGACTATGTTGAGAAACAACCCAAAAAGCTGTCCACAAATAATCTGTTGTACTTTATACCAAGAACTTATCAATCACCCCTCACACATAGGTAAAATGTATTTTAAAAAGAAAATATAGGTAACATTTTAAAAATCAAGCTTTACATACAGGTAAAATTTATTTAAAAACTGTATATGAAGACAAAGAAAACTTTAAAATTAAAAAAAAAAAAAGAAAACAAAAGAAAACTCTCATACACGGTTAAAATTGAAAGAAAATTGATCATATCTCGTCCTAGCAAAACTGATTACATTACCTGGTCCTAGCAAAACTGATTACATTACCTGGTCCTAGCAAAGTCCTCCAGTGCAAGGGAAAACAAAATAATGAAAAAGCAAAAGTTCTGAATCTGAAATGAAAAAAAAAAAAAATAAAAAAAAAACAAAAAGGAAAAAGCAAAAGTTCAGAAAAAAAAAACTCACCCTATGTTGTATATCCACTAGCTCAATGACTCTGATTGGTCCATCCATGGTGACTCGTACAGACACATGGCCAGATCCTGGCCTTAGTTTCTGTCTGGAGATAAGCATATGTGTGGGCACTGAGAATGCTGATCTCATTTGTTTCTGTACCTTAAATGATTGTTCTGTTGGTGATTTCTCTGACTTAGGCTGCTCCTCCGAGTCTGGGTCATAGCCAGGTCCCAGCACAGCTATAGCACCTGCAACAAAAAGCTAAGTGTCAGAGATAAATCTCCAGCACAGCTATAGCACCTGCAACAAAAAGCTAAGTGTCAGAGATAAATCTCCAGCACAGCTATAGCACCTGCAACAAAAAGCTAAGTGTCAGAGATAAATCTCCAGCACAGCTACAGCACCTGCAACAAAAAGCTAAGTGTCAGAGATAAATCTCCAGCACAGCTATAGCACCTGCAACAAAAAGCTAAGTGTCAGAGATAAATCTCCAACACACCTATAGCACCTGTGACATAAAAGCTAAAAGTGTCGAGATAAATCTCCAGCACAGCTATGAAAGTATCCCACGATTTTATGCATAAATTTGTTTGTTGGCCCCTTCCGTGTGCCTGGTGTAGACTGATTATGACAAAGACATTCTATATAAGTGATGAACAAGAATAAGCTATGTTCAGCTCAAGCTGAGTGAAATAACTTTAAAACCTTTCTGTGGAAGTCATCGCTGCACTCCTAACATAAAGCTGATTAAAATAACTTTAAAACCTTCCTGTGGAAGTCATCTCTGCACTCCTAACATAAAGCTGACTAAAATAACTTTAAAACCTTTCTGTGAAAGTCATCTCTGCACTCCTAACATAAAGCTGACTAAAATAACTTTAAAACCTTTCTGTGAAAGTCATCTCTGCACTCCTAACATAAAGCTGACTAAAATAACTTTAAAACCTTCCTGTGGAAGTCATCTCTGCACTCCTAACAAAGTTCGCTCACATATAGATTTCATATAAATAAAAACTCACCCCCCTGCAGTCCTTTAACTCCACCAACAGCTTGGACACACATGCTACCTGCATGACAGCACAGCTGGCCACTCTACACAACAACAAAAGATGAAAACATATTATAATGTGCTATCAGAAAGTTCTCAGACTAAAAACAAAGTATGGCCTTGCCTTATTTAAATGTGATCACCCCCCCCCCCCCCTCCCCCAAGGTGATCCCAGCACTTCTGCCAAGCCTCACAAACACAGTGCAAGTCATCTTCCTGATGGATGGCCGATACTGCCGCCTGTGATTCTATTTGGATTTCATTTACGATATCAAAGCATTTGACCCTTCTGCTTCAACTTGAGGAACAAGATAAAGTTACAGGGGGCTAGGTCAAGCCAACTTTCACTGGCTGTGATGATCCTAGAGATGAAAGTTGGCTCACTGTCAATCAAGAAACTCAAGACACAAAATGCTGCAGCTTCTGAGAGAGATGAAAGTTGGCTCACTGTCAATCAAGAAACTCAAGACACAAAATGCTGCAGCTTCTGAGAGAGATGAAAGTTGGCTCGCTGTCAATCAAGAAACTCAAGGCACAAGAAAAAAAAAGTACTCCCAGACTTCATCCACATTGTTGCTGCAATCTTCTAACTTGTCATATAAGTTGTTAAGTAGAGAGCTCTAAAAGTACTCCCAGACTTCATCCACATTGTTGCTGCAATCTTCTAACCTGTCATATAAGTTGTTAAGTAGAGAGCTCTAAAAGTACTCCCAGACTTCATCCACATTGTTGTTGCAATCTTCTAACGTCTCATATGCAGTAGCCGCATCTTTCTTTACTACTTGTCTTCTAACCTCTTATATGCAGTAGCCACATCTTTCTTTACTTCTCCTGTCTTCTAACCTCTCATATGCAGTAGCCACATCTTTCTTTACTACTTCTGTCTTCTAACCTCTCATATGCAGTAGCCACATCTTTCTTTACTACTGTCTTCTAACCTCTCATATGCAATAGCTACATCTTTCTTTACTACTTTTGTCTTCTAACCTCTCATATGCAGTAGCTATATTTTTTACTACTTTTGTCCGTCCTCTCATATTTGTAGAAATAGAGTGATAGATTTATGATAAAGGGCAGAATGTCAGACAGGCCTGCGTGCCCAATTCTTAACCCTTTTGAAATAAAGATCAATCAATCAATCAATCTCATATGCAGTAGCCATATCCTGCTTCACTTCCTCCCTAATCAAATGTGTACTAAGCTTTCTTAAGTTGAAGATCTTTGCTCCACTCCTAGTTGGTATTCATCTAACTGGCTTTTGTCTGATATATAAAAAGACAGGATGATGTGCCGTGTCAACTCACACATTTGGAATTACTTTCACATCTCTAATATGCCTTCTATTGGACTTGCTAGTTTTAAACATTTTGTGAGGATTGATCTATGGTGTTCCATCTATACCATGTTTGAATCTGACTCTCTCTACACTTACAGAATGTGTTGGTGATATAAAGTCCATGTTCCACACAGAGTTCTAGGACTAGCTGTCTGTTGTAGTTAGATCTGGTTGTACAAGTATTACTGCTATGAGGTCCTCGGTGTTCTCTGCCCCACTCTTCTGTTAAAGTCTTCCATGACTACAACATCATCTACCACATTCATCGCTTCTGTGGTGTCAGAAAGTTGACTGAAAAAGTTATCTTTTTTCTTCCTCTGTATAGCTTTCGTTGCATGGGGTATATATCTGTACAAGTGTTGTTGCCCTGTTTCTGTCCATTATTCTCACTTGAATGATTTGTTCAAATATAAAGACAGTGTTAGAAATGAGTCCAACTATACTGGGATGCATGATAAAACCCATGTACTGCTTTCTTGGTTTGTTCCATATTAGGACATAATTTTTATGTCATATTTGTCCCCTTCCTCCTGCAGTTTGGTAATCCCATGATGGTGATTCTGTGTTATTCCACAAGCTCTACAATGTCTGGTTCTTTATGACAGTCCACAGACGTTCCAGATTCCTGTTTTGTCTGTTGTTCTAACTCAGCGTCCTTGTTCACTTCCAGCTCGTTTATCTGTTAGATCTGCTCAATTATTTCTTTTACATTTCTCTCGAGCATTCAAAATCCACTACTGGCTTGCCGGGCCTGTCACAGCTTCACCAGAGCCCCATTTGCCAGGTTGTTTCAGGGTGAACCAGGTTGGTCCCAGAGGCATACAGTCACACTGTACTTTGCCAAAACTTAGCAACCCAGGCTGGCCCCAGTGGCATACAGTCACACTGTACTTTGCCAGAACTTAGCAACCCAGGCTGGCCCCAGTGGCATACAGTCACACTGTACTTTGCCAAAACTTAGCAATCCTTTACTCATGGCGTGGTTGTGGCGCTGGGATATAAGTATACGTAAAACAAATGTATATGAACCCACTGCAGTAATGCTGTGATAACAACATGTTACATGGTTTGAACTCAAAACTCACCTACACATAACATTCCTTGTCTATTAAGTTTTGCTCTCTGCTCACCTGTAACTTATACTCCACAAGCCCATCACTGCTCTAGATTATAAACCCCTACTCCAACCAAACTATTTCAAGCACTCTTTTCTCAGCTAGATTATAAACCCTCTACTCCAACCAAACTATTTCAAGCACTCTTTTCTCAGCTAGATTATAAACCCTCTACTCCAACCAAACTATTTCAAGCACTCTTTTCTCAGCTAGATTATAAACCCCTACTCCAACCAAACTATTTCAAGCACTCTTTTCTCAGCTAGATTATAAACCCTCTACTCCAACCAAACTATTTCAAGCACTCTTTTCTCAGCTAGATTATAAACCCCTACTCCAACCAAACTATTTCAAGCACTCTTTTCTCAGCTAGATTATAACCCTCTACTCCAACCAAACTATTTCAAGCACTCTTTTCTCAGCTAGATTATAAACCCCTACTCCAACCAAACTATTTCAAGCACTCTTTTCTCAGCTAGATTATAAACCTCTACTCCAACCAAACTATTTCAAGCACTCTTTTCTCAGCTAGATTATAAACCCCTACTCCAACCAAACTATTTCAAGCACTCTTTTCTCAGCTAGATTATAAACCCTCTACTCCAACCAAACTATTTCAAGCACTCTTTTCTCAGCTAGATTATAAACCCCTACTCCAACCAAACTATTTCAAGCACTCTTTTCTCAGCTAGATTATAAACCCCTACTCCAACCAAACTATTTCAAGCACTCTTTTCTCAGCTAGATTATAAACCCTCTACTCCAACCAAACTATTTCAAGCACTCTTTTCTCAGCTAGATTATAACTGTATCCCTCTCTCACGTGCAAGGTCTAACAAAACTCATCGCACAAAAAGTATACCAGTTAGCCAAAATTAAGCACTTCATTGATCAAGACACACGGAAGATATATTACATATCTCATATACCAACAAATTTAGACTATTGCTTAGCAGTTTGGGATGGTTGCTCAGTGTCAAATACAAAGAGGCTTTGCTCACTCCAAAACCGAGCAGTAAAGGTTATTAGTGACAAAGATCAAGCACAAACAGCTAATCAGCACAAACATATCAAAATACTGCCTCTTAAGAACAGGTTCCTCTTCAACAAAGCCAAGTTAGTACATCAAATTCTTTCACGGCATGCCCCGCCTTATCTATGGAACCTGTTTAAATTTAGCCCAAAGTGCAGCCAACGCTTGAACAACACATGTCTTCCAAAACCTAGACTTGATCTTTACAAGAAAAGCTTTAGTTATTCTGCTGCTCATCTTTGGAATTTTCTCCCATCCTGTATTGCTCTTGCAGACACCGAATATAGTTAATTGTTTATTCTGAATAGTCCCAAAATTTTTGTTTAGTAGATAGTCATTTATAATGTATGTAGTTACTTCTGAGTGAATGTTTAAGAGCAAAACATAAATGTTATATTTTATTTTATGTCTCTCAGCTTCAATGTTAGTTATGTGTGATATGAACAGCATATTTGTGGAAGGTCTGGAACAGAGTGAAAGATGTATGATAAAGGGCAGAATGTCAGACAGGCCTGCGTGCCCAATTTGTAACCCTTCTGAAATAAAGATCAATCAATCAATCAATCAATCAATCAATCAATCAATCTCTCCTTTCCCATTTTGCCACTCCCTCTTTACTATCAGCCTATCACACATCCCAAGTCTTCATTTAAACATTCACAATAGCACACACACACTCCTGAATGCAGCTTCTTCAGTTTGTCTTCTCTGTTATTATGTTTCCCTGGACAAAACTTTCCTTTTACATGCTCCTGTTACATGCTTCTGTTGCTTGCTCCTGTTATATGTTCTTGTTACATACTTCTGCTACATACTTCTGTTGCTTGCTCCTGTTACATGCTTCTGTTGCTTGCTCCTGTTATATGCCCTTGTTACATACTTTTGTTACATGCTTCTGTTGCATGCTCCTGTTACATGCCCTTGTTACATACTTCTGTTACATGCTTCTCCTGCATGCTCCTGTTACATGCTCCTGTTACATGTTCTTGTTACATACTTCTGTTACATGCTCCTGTTACATGCCCTTGTTACATACTTCTGTTACATGCTTCTCCTGCATGCTCCTGTTACATGTTCTTGTTACATACTTCTGTTACATGCGTCTCCTGCATGCTCCTGTTACATGTTCTTGTTACATACTTCTGTTGCATGGTCCTGTTACATGTTCTTGTTACATACTTCTGTTGCATGCTCCTGTTACATGTTCTTGTTACATACTTCTCCTGCATGCTCCTGTTACATGTTCTTGTTATATACTTCTGTTACATGCTCCTGTTACATGTTCTTGTTACATACTTCTGTTACATGCTTCTCCTGCATGCTCCTGTTACATGTTCTTGTTACATACTTCTGTTACATGCTTCTCCTGCATGCTCCTGTTACATGTTCTTGTTACATACTTCTGTTACATGCTCCTGTTACATGTTCTTGTTACATACTTCTGTTACATGCGTCTCCTGCATGGTCCTGTTACATGTTCTTGTTACATACTTCTGTTGCATGGTCCTGTTACATGTTCTTGTTACATACTTCTGTTGCATGCTCCTGTTACATGTTCTTGTTACATACTTCTCCTGCATGCTCCTGTTACATGTTCTTGTTATATACTTCTGTTACATGCTCCTGTTACATGTTCTTGTTACATACTTCTGTTACATGCTTCTCCTGCATGCTCCTGTTACATGTTCTTGTTACATACTTCTGTTACATGCTTCTCCTGCATGCTCCTGTTACATGTTCTTGTTACATACTTCTGTTACATGCTTCTGTTGCATGCTCTTGTTACATGTTCTTGTTACATACTTCTGTTGCATGCTCCTGTTACATGTTCTTGTTACATACTTCTGTTACATGCTCCTGTTACATGTTCTTGTTACATACTTCTGTTGCATGCTCCTGTTACATGTTCTTGTTACATACTTCTGTTACATGCTCCTGTTACATGTTCTTGTTACATACTTCTGTTGCATGCTCCTGTTACATGTTCTTGTTACATACTCGTGTTTCACTCCAAAACAACACCTTGACTTTGATGCCTTCTTTGACTCTGGCTTACCCGAGTCTATGTGGTGTCCATCTTTCTTACATGGAGGACACCCAACAAATATTTCTAACTATATGCCTCCATAGAATGTCTAATATAATAATATATTAAGTGCTTCATATTTCATGTTCTTATCTGTTATGTTGTTATTTTTTTATTATGTCATCCCTGAAAAAGGCTTGTGAAAAAATATTGGATTGTTGCAGGTTCTTCATTTAACTGTGTTCATCTTTCTGCCATGTTTGTTCCTGCTCACTTTCCTCACTCCATCTTTTTGTAGAACTGAGCCATACAATGCTGGAAGTGCTACTGCAATCTGCAGCAGATAAAGTTTTGTCTGACAAAGTTGCCTGGCACTGTATCCTTGCAACTAGTATCACCCGCCTCCAGCTGTGAAGTTAGGTTGTGAGTATTTCTTACTTACTGTCAAGTATTCACGTTTGCTCTGATTATAAAATATTCCAAGAAGAATGACATACAGCATGTTTACATCAAGAAATGGTGCTCAAAACATACCTTTTTTATATTATATAGTTAACAACTGTTTGTAAAGTATGTGTTTTGTGTGTATGTCACATCTTGCAAACTGAGCTACAGAGTTATAAAAGCAAAGCAAAAACTCAAAGTTCATAAAAAGTAATTCTGTAAAGCTCATACCTCTGTAAATCTCCATGTCTGTGTAGACCTTCGTTTAGGATCAGGTTTTCTCAGTATCAATGGAACTGACTCTCCTGGTCTTGGAGCAAGATCAAAAATGTCAAGGACAAGACCTGGATCAGAACTTGAAGTGGGATTCCGTGGGTCACGAGGTGGCATTGAACCTTCATGTTCCAGCATGCAATTTCCTGTCATCCTCCACAATTGGCTACGCTTGCCTTTCTCCTGGGAATAAGAAAATCATAGCACTAATCTGCATAAACAGAACCATACAGCTACCAGTAGTTTACTGAACCATACAGCTACCAGTAGTTTACTGAACCATACAGCTACCAGTAGTTTACTGAACCATACAGCTACCAGTTT
Source organism: Achatina immaculata (assembly GCA_009760885.1). Taxonomy (NCBI): domain Eukaryota; kingdom Metazoa; phylum Mollusca; class Gastropoda; order Stylommatophora; family Achatinidae; genus Lissachatina; species Lissachatina immaculata. The sequence goes on from CM019692.1 coordinate 42,219,525, forward strand.
ATGTTTACTGAACCATACAGCTACCAGTAGTTTATTGAACCATACAGCTACCAGTAGTTTACTGAACCATACAGCTACCAGTAGTTTACTGAACCATACAACTACCAGTAGTTTACTGAACCATACAGCTACCAGCAGTTTACTGAACCATACAGCTACCAGCAGTTTACTGAACCATACAGCTACCAGTAGTTTACTGAACCATACAGCTACCAGTAGTTTACTGAACCATACAGCTACCAGTAGTTTACTGAACCATACAGCTACCAGTAGTTTACTGAACCATACAGCTACCAGTAGTTTACTGAACCATACAGCTACCAGTAGTTTACTGAACCATACAGCTACCAGTAGTTTACTGAACCATACAGCTACCTGTTACATGTTCTTGTTACATACTTCTGTTACATGCTCCTGTTACATGTTCTTGTTACATACTTCTGTTGCATGCTCCTGTTACATGTTCTTGTTACATACTCGTGTTTCACTCCAAAACAACACCTTGACTTTGATGCCTTCTTTGACTCTGGCTTACCCGAGTCTATGTGGTGTCCATCTTTCTTACATGGAGGACACCCAACAAATATTTCTAACTATATGCCTCCATAGAATGTCTAATATAATAATATATTAAGTGCTTCATATTTCATGTTCTTATCTGTTATGTTGTTATTTTTTTATTATGTCATCCCTGAAAAAGGCTTGTGAAAAAATATTGGATTGTTGCAGGTTCTTCATTTAACTGTGTTCATCTTTCTGCCATGTTTGTTCCTGCTCACTTTCCTCACTCCATCTTTTTGTAGAACTGAGCCATACAATGCTGGAAGTGCTACTGCAATCTGCAGCAGATAAAGTTTTGTCTGACAAAGTTGCCTGGCACTGTATCCTTGCAACTAGTATCACCCGCCTCCAGCTGTGAAGTTAGGTTGTGAGTATTTCTTACTTACTGTCAAGTATTCACGTTTGCTCTGATTATAAAATATTCCAAGAAGAATGACATACAGCATGTTTACATCAAGAAATGGTGCTCAAAACATACCTTTTTTATATTATATAGTTAACAACTGTTTGTAAAGTATGTGTTTTGTGTGTATGTCACATCTTGCAAACTGAGCTACAGAGTTATAAAAGCAAAGCAAAAACTCAAAGTTCATAAAAAGTAATTCTGTAAAGCTCATACCTCTGTAAATCTCCATGTCTGTGTAGACCTTCGTTTAGGATCAGGTTTTCTCAGTATCAATGGAACTGACTCTCCTGGTCTTGGAGCAAGATCAAAAATGTCAAGGACAAGACCTGGATCAGAACTTGAAGTGGGATTCCGTGGGTCACGAGGTGGCATTGAACCTTCATGTTCCAGCATGCAATTTCCTGTCATCCTCCACAATTGGCTACGCTTGCCTTTCTCCTGGGAATAAGAAAATCATAGCACTAATCTGCATAAACAGAACCATACAGCTACCAGTAGTTTACTGAACCATACAGCTACCAGTAGTTTACTGAACCATACAGCTACCAGTAGTTTACTGAACCATACAGCTACCAGTTTATGTTTACTGAACCATACAGCTACCAGTAGTTTACTGAACCATACAGCTAACAGTAGTTTACTGAACCATACAGCTACCAGTAGTTTACTGAACCATACAGCTACCAGTTTATGTTTACTGAACCATACAGCTACCAGTAGTTTACTGAACCATACAGCTACCAGCAGTTTATGTTTACTGAACCATACAACTACCAGTAGTTTACTGAACCATACAGCTACCAGTAGTTTACTGAACCATACAGCTACCAGTAGTTTACTGAACCATACAGCTACCAGCAGTTTACTGAACCATACAGCTACCAGTAGTTTACTGAACCATACAGCTACCAGTAGTTTACTGAACCATACAGCTACCAGCAGTTTACTGAACCATACAGCTACCAGTAGTTTATTGAACCATACAGCTACCAGTAGTTTATGTTTACTGAACCATACAGCTACCAGTAGTTTATGTTTACTGAACCATACAGCTACCAGTAGTTTATTGAACCATACAGCTACCAGTAGTTTATGTTTACTGAACCATACAGCTACCAGTAGTTTATGTTTACTGAACCATACAGCTACCAGTAGTTTATTGAACCATACAGCTACCAGTAGTTTACTGAACCATACAGCTACCAGTAGTTTACTGAACCATACAGCTACCAGTAGTTTATGTTTACTGAACCATACAACTACCAGTAGTTTATGTTTACTGAACCATACAACTACCAGTAGTTTACTGAACCATACAGCTACCAGTAGTTTACTGAACCATACAGCTACTAGTAGTTTACTGAACCATACAGCTACTAGTAGTTTACTGAACCATACAGCTACCAGTAGTTTACTGAACCATACAGCTACCAGCAGTTTACTGAACCATACAGCTACCAGTAGTTTACTGAACCATACAACTACCAGCAGTTTACTGAACCATACAGCTACCAGTAGTTTACTGAACCATACAGCTACCAGTAGTTTACTGAACCATACAGCTACCAGTAGTTTACTGAACCATACAACTACCAGTAGTTTATGTTTACTGAACCATACAACTACCAGTAGTTTATGTTTACTGAACCATACAGCTACCAGTAGTTTATGTTTACTGAACCATACAACTACCAGTAGTTTATGTTTACAGAACCATACAACTACCAGTAGTTTACTGAACCATACAGCTACCAGTAGTTTACTGAACCATACAACTACCAGTAGTTTATGTTTACTGAACCATACAACTACCAGTAGTTTACTGAACCATACAACTACCAGTAGTTTACTGAACCATACAGCTACCAGTAGTTTACTGAACCATACAGCTACCAGTAGTTTACTGAACCATACAACTACCAGTAGTTTACTGAACCATACAACTACCAGTAGTTTACTGAACCATACAGCTACCAGTAGTTTACTGAACCATACAACTTCCAGTAGTGTACTAATTCAGACAGCTACCAGCATAAACAAAACCATACAGCTACCAGTAGTTTACTGAACCATGCAACTACCAGCAATTTACTGAACCATATGGCTGCCAGTAGTTTACTGAACCATACAGCTACTAGCAGTTTACTAAACCGAACAGCTACCAGCAGTTTACTGAAACACACAACTACCATTAGTTTGCTGCAGTATACATAGTTACAGCAGGTCACATTTAAATGTGTGAAAAAAACTGAATACTTTCTATATGCCACAGTATTTATCTACTTTCATTATGCTACAATATATGTCTACTTTCATTGTACTGCAGTATATGTCCACTTCCTTCATGCTATAAAATATGTCCACTTTCATCATGCTACAATATATGTCCACTTTCATTATGCTACAAAATGTCCACTTTCATTATGCTACAAAATGTCCACTTTCATTATGCTACAAAATGTCCACTTTCATTATGCTACGATATGTTCATTTTTACTTTTGGTACATTATGTATGTTCACTTTCATTATTCATTCAGCCTTCCAAACCATTGTGGCTCTTTGCTGTAGACAAGACTTGTCTCCATTCCTCTCTGTTCTTAGTCTTCTCCTGCCAGTTGTCTCCATTCCTCTCTGTTCTTAGTCTTCTCCTGCCAGTTGTCTCCATTCCTCTCTGTTCTTAGTCTTCTCCTGCCAGTTGTCTCCATTCCTCTCTGTTCTTAGTCTTCTCCTGCCAGTTGTCTCCATTCCTCTCTGTTCTTAGTCTTCTCCTGCCAGTTGTCTCCATTCCTCTCTGTTCTTAGTCTTCTCCTGCCAGTTGTCTCCATTCCTCTCTGTTCTTAGTCTTCTCCTGCCAGTTGTCTCCATTCCTCTCTGTTCTTAGTCTTCTCCTGCCAGTTGTCTCCATTCCTCTCTGTTCTTAGTCTTCTCCTGCCAGTTGTCTCCATTCCTCTCTGTTCTTAGTCTTCTCCTGCCAGTTGTCTCCATTCCTCTCTGTTCTTAGTCTTCTCCTGCCAGTTGTCTCCATTCCTCTCTGTTCTCAGTCTTCTCCTGCCAGTTGTCTCCATTCCTCTCTGTTCTTAGTCTTCTCCTGCCAGTTGTCTCCATTCCTCTCTGTTCTTAGTCTTCTCCTGCCAGTTGTCTCCATTCCTCTCTGTTCTCAGTCTTCTCCTGCCAGTTGTCTCCATTCCTCTCTGTTCTTAGTCTTCTCCTGCCAGTTGTCTCCATTCCTCTCTGTTCTTAGTCTTCTCCTGCCAGTTGTCTCCATTCCTCTCTGTTCTTAGTCTTCTCCTGCCAGTTGTCTCCATTCCTCTCTGTTCTCAGTCTTCTCCTGCCAGTTGTCTCCATTCCTCTCTGTTCTCAGTCTTCTCCTGCCAGTTGTCTCCATTCCTCTCTGTTCTTAGTCTTCTCCTGCCAGTTGTCCACTCCAGAGTTCGTAGATCTTCTTCCACTTTGTCACGTCACCACTGTCTCGATCTGCCTCTTTGTCTCCATTCCTCTCTGTTCTTAGTCTTCTCCTGCCAGTTGTCCACTCCAGAGTTCGTAGATCTTCTTCTAGTTTGTCACGTCACCACTGCCTCGGTCTGCCTCTTTGTCTCCATTCCTCTCTGTTCTTAGTCTTCTCCTGCCAGTTGTCCACTCCAGAGTTTGTAGATCTTCTCTAGTTTGTCACGTCACCATTGCCTCGGTCTGCCTCTTGGTCTGTCTCTATTAATCACTTCTGTATAAGCCTTTTTTGTTTGTTTATTCTCGTTCACGTGTCTGAGCCATCTCAATCTGTTGTTTTTCATAATGGTAGTTAGAAGTGGAGACTGAAACTGTGTGTGTTATTTCTAATTTTCCAGTCTCGTGATATAAGATCTCTAACTGCTCCAACAATTCTTCTCAAGATTCTGTTTTCAAAGATCTATAGCTGTGCTTCATTTTGTTTTGTAGTGCTCCGTGTTTCTGATCCATACAAGACAAACAGTCTAATCTGTGTCTTGCATAGCACCACATTGTTTTTTTTCAGTTAATAATAAAGATAGAAGTGTGAAATTTAGCACACTTTAAATATGGCATGTGCTGATTGTGTGACCAAAATTGCACCACAAACGGGCAAAGAATATGGCTGCCCTAACCGTTGAAATGGAGTATGTTAGCAACTTATGGTATAAGCAGCGAATTGTGATAGAATTTCTCGTTGCAGAGAAGGAAACCGTTGTGAACATTCACAAGAGTCTATGTGATGTGTATGGAAGTTTTGCAGTCAACAGGAGTACAGTCAGTCGCTGGGTTCAGAGAATCAAAGAATCAATAAGTGGAGATAAGGAGTTGCATGATCGGCAGACCACTGGACAACCTGCCACAGCCACCAAGGCAGAAATGTTGAAATGTGCTGAGAGCATTAGTCTTACTGATAGGCGTATCACTACTCAACAATTGGCCTTAAAGCTGTCAGTCAGCAATGGTAATGCAAATGCAGTTATAAAAGCTCTCGGATTTTCTAAGGTTTGTGCAAGATGAGTTCCTCAAAGTCTCACAAATGACCATCGATTGCAAAGGAAAGCAATTTCATCTGAATTGTTGGAGCGTTTCAATGCTGAGGGAGAGAACTTTTTGGCTAAGATCATAACAGGTGACAAAACCTGGGCACATCATTTTGAATCCGAGACAAAAAGACAGTCAATGGAGTGGCATCATCCGCAATCACCACGAAGAAAGAAATTCAAGACAACTCCTTCAGCTGGAAAGGTCTTGATCACTGTTTTTTGGGACAATGAAGGTGTGATTCTTATGGATGTTATGCCAAGAGTAGAGACAATCAGTTCGCAAGCTTACATCAAGACACTGAAAAAACTCAATCAACGTTTTCACAGAGTTTGGCCCCACAAGAATCCAGTAGACCTGCTTCTCCTTCACGACAATGCGTGCCCTCACACAAGTCTGGCAACACAGGAAGCAATCACCAAATTAGGTTGGACTATACTACCCCATACACCCTATAGTCCCGATTTAGCACCCTCTGATTTCCATCTGTTTGGTAGACTTAAAGATGCACTCCAAGGGGTAAGATTTGAAGATGATGAAGGAGTGATTCATGCAGCGAAGAAATGGCTACATAATAAAGAGAAAATCTGGCACGGGCTAGGAATACATGCACTTGTTTTGTGCTGGTATAACGCCATAAAACTGATGGGGATTATGTTGAATAATACCAATGTTTACATGACATATCCATGTATATTGTGTATAAATTTCATGCTCCTGAGAAAAATGATGTGGTGCATTACTTTCTGAATGCCCATCGTATTTAGTCTGGTGTTGTGGGACAGGATTTTTTATTACAACAAGTGTCTAAAGGTAAAATAAGTGTTGTTTCCTGCTTGTATCCTAGCTCTGACTTCATCTCTTACAAAGTTGGAGCTATTGAATAATGTCCCCAGATATTTATATGAATCTGTTCTTTTAATCCTTATATCTTCTATTTGGTTCTGATTGTCTTGTTTTTCATTTTTTGGCCTCACTATCCTCATGTATTCAGTTTTCTTATAATTTATCTTTAGCCCAATTTTTTTCTGCTTGTTCTTGCAGATGTTTGAAGACTTCTGTGGTCTCCGACAAAGGTTCTCCTATAATATCTATATCGTGTGCAGAACCTAATATTCTCAATCTGTCACTGATGATTTGTTCTTTATTGTTCTTCATTTTTTTCTAGGACCAGATTGAACAACACTGGGAACAGGGCATTTTAAAATCTATGAAAATGTTATGGACTTATTTTCCATAATCTCAACTTTTCTCAGCTTTCTCTCTCATCAAAAATATTTGGTCTATTGTAGACCTGTTCCTTCTGAATCCACCTTTATGTTATACTACAAAATATGTCCACTTCATCTATGCTACAAAATATGTCCACTTCATCCATGCTACAAAATATGACCACTTCATCCATGCTACAAAATATGTCCACTTCATCCATGCTACAAAATATGGTCATTACCTTCAGGTGACAATATATGTCCACTCTGAAAAATATGCCCACTTTAATCATGTTACAAAGTTCTGAAGGAGGTCTCTAGCACAAGTGTTTCAAGCACTAGGGAGTGAGGACAGACCTTATATAACATACTACAGATAAAACTTGGATGTTTACAAGCAAATTTTATAATGTTCTAAAGGAGGTCTCTAGCACTAGGGAGTGAGGACAGTCCTTATATAACATCTTCTTATATCTTATATCCTTCCCGTGCTGTTAAATGTCACATAGGGCTCGCAAAGTAGTTCACCAATTTTTCATGTCTTCAGTGAGTTTTTCAACCTCATCAAGGGAGATTTTATGCCTGTTAATTTGGCCTCCTTTAACAATTACCTCTTTAGAGTTTCATGTGGTCTGCCTCTTTTTCTTTGGCCTGTTGTGTTCTACTTGATAGCTTGTTTTGGGATTCTCTGATCATTTCTTCTCATCATGTGACCAACATATGTCCATCTCCTTTTCCTGATCACCCATGAGACTGGTTGTTGTTCAGTCATCTGTCTTATCTCTGCATTGTTCTTGAATTTGTTCCACTTGATGCCGAGTATTTTCCTTAAGCATTTGTTTTCAAAAGAGTCTAATTTCTTGTATATTTCTTTAGTTGTTTTCCAGCTTTTGCACGCAGAAATGAGGGTGGAAATTACATTTGAATTGAATAGCCTTAACTTGGTTTTTGTGCTTATAACTTTTGAATTCCATATGTTCTCAAGATTCTTGAAGATCGATGCTGCTTTTGCAATTCTAACTTCCTTTCTGGTGTCACCATCCTGGTCTATGTAGCTGCCAAGGTATGCAAACTGACTGACTTCTTCAATATCTGTCCTTTCTATGTGTAATTTAATTAATAGGAATTTTCATTATTTTTGTTTTGTTCTTGTTAATTTCAAGTCCTATTTTGCTAGCCAGTGAAGACAGGCTATCTGTTCTTGCATGGAATTCACATTGTTACTGATAAGAGTTATGTCATCAGCAAAATCAAGATCTTCTAGTTGGGTCCCATGTACCCAGTCAATACCTGTGTTACCAGTGCAGCATTTTTTCATTATGAAGTCTATTGTAATTCCAAAAAGCAAAGGAGACAGTATACATCCTTGTTTCACACCTGTTTCAATCTGGAACCATTCACTCATCCCTTCTTCTGTTTTGACTGCACAAACATATCCATTGTATACGTTCTTAATGATGCTGACAATTTTAGATGGTATTCAATATAGTCTTAAAATTCTCCACAATGAATCTCTGTGTATGCTATCAGGCGGCTTTTTAAAGTCTATAAAGTTCAGGTTTCTGGTTTTCAATATTTAACACAGAGAATAGAAAAACAAGTCTCAAGCAGACTAGCATACAGACATTTTTAAGGTAAACTAACAGAAAAAAAAATCTCAGGTAAACTGGCAGAAATCTCAGGTAGAATAGCAGAAAAACACATCTCATTTAAACTAGCAGAAAAACGAGTCTCAGGTAAACTGTCCAAAAAAAAAATGATCATGTCTGAGAATATGTAAATTATGAAGTGTAAAAGTCAGGCATAAAATGCTTTCCCACTGGCAGCCAACACGTAGCTTTTTTATGTGTATGCTGTTCTGCTGTATCTGTTGGCCAGAAGAAAGGAATGTTGTTTAAATTTTGGATTGTTATTATGTGGTTTCTCTATGCTTGCTTTATTATCTTCTACCACCATTTCTACTCATTTTTTTTTTCTTACCATCATAACACTAAGTCAGACAACTCTTGTCTATACCACCACTACTAGATTTACCATCATAAAACTAAGACAAACAACTCTTTCTACACCACTACTACTAGATTTACCATCATAAAACTAAGCCAGACAACTTTTGTCTATACCACCACTACTAGATTTACCATCATAAAACTAAGACAAATAACTCTTGTCTATACCACCACTACTAGATTTACCATCATAAAACTAAGACAAACAACTCTTGTCTATACCACCACTACTAGATTTACCATCATAAAACTAAGACAAACAACTCTTGTCTATACCACCACTACTAGATTTACCATCATAAAACTAAGACAAACAACTCTTGTCTATACCACCACTACTAGATTTACCATCATAAAACTAAGACAAACAACTCTTGTCTACACCACCACTACTAGATTTACCATCATAAAACTAAGACAAACAACTCTTGTCTATACCACCACTACTAGATTTACCATCATAAAACTAAGACAAACTCTTGTCTACACCACCACTACTAGATTTACCATCATAAAACTAAGACAAACAACTCTTGTCTACACCACCACTACTAGATTTACCATCATAAAACTAAGACAAACAACTCTTGTCTATACCACCACTACTAGATTTACCATCATAAAACTAAGACAAACTCTTGTCTACACCACCACTACTAGATTTACCATCATAAAACTAAGACAAACAACTCTTGTCTACACCACCACTACTAGATTTACCATCATAAAACTAAGACAAACAACTCTTTCTATACCACTACTACTAGATTTACCATCATAAAACTAAGACAAACAACTCGTGTCTATACCACCACTACTAGATTTACCATCATAAAACTAAGCCAAATAACTCTTTCTATACCACCACTACTAGATTTACCATCATAAAACTAAGTCAAACAACTCTTGTCTACACCACCACTACTAGATTTACCATCATAAAACTAAGACAAATAACTCTTTCTATACCACCACTACTAGATTTACCATCATAAAACTAAGACAAACAACTCTTGTCTATACCACCACTACTAGATTTACCATCATAAAATTAAGACAAACAACTCTTGTCTATACCACCACTACTAGATTTACCATCATAAAACTAAGACAAACAACTCTTGTCTATACCACCACTACTAGATTTACCATCATAAAACTAAGACAAACTCTTGTCTACACCACCACTACTAGATTTACCATCATAAAACTAAGACAAACAACTCTTGTCTACACCACCACTACTAGATTTACCATCATAAAACTAAGACAAACAACTCTTGTCTATACCACCACTACTAGATTTACCATCATAAAACTAAGACAAACTCTTGTCTACACCACCACTACTAGATTTACCATCATAAAACTAAGACAAACAACTCTTGTCTACACCACCACTACTAGATTTACCATCATAAAACTAAGACAAACAACTCTTTCTATACCACTACTACTAGATTTACCATCATAAAACTAAGACAAACAACTCGTGTCTATACCACCACTACTAGATTTACCATCATAAAACTAAGCCAAATAACTCTTTCTATACCACCACTACTAGATTTACCATCATAAAACTAAGTCAAACAACTCTTGTCTACACCACCACTACTAGATTTACCATCATAAAACTAAGACAAATAACTCTTGTCTATACCACACTACTAGATTTACCATCATAAAACTAAGACAAACAACTCTTGTCTATACACCACTACTAGATTTACCATCATAAAACTAAGACAAACAACTCTTGTCTATACCACCACTACTAGATTTACCATCATAAAACTAAGACAAACAACTCTTGTCTATACCACCACTACTAGATTTACCATCATAAAACTAAGACAAACAACTCTTGTCTACACCACCACTACTAGATTTACCATCATAAAACTAAGACAAACAACTCTTGTCTATACCACCACTACTAGATTTACCATCATAAAACTAAGACAAACTCTTGTCTACACCACCACTACTAGATTTACCATCATAAAACTAAGACAAACAACTCTTGTCTACACACCACTACTAGATTTACCATCATAAAACTAAGACAAACAACTCTTGTCTATACCACCACTACTAGATTTACCATCATAAAACTAAGACAAACTCTTGTCTACACCACCACTACTAGATTTACCATCATAAAACTAAGACAAACAACTCTTGTCTACACCACCACTACTAGATTTACCATCATAAAACTAAGACAAACAACTCTTTCTATACCACTACTACTAGATTTACCATCATAAAACTAAGACAAACAACTCGTGTCTATACCACCACTACTAGATTTACCATCATAAAACTAAGCCAAATAACTCTTTCTATACCACCACTACTAGATTTACCATCATAAAACTAAGTCAAACAACTCTTGTCTACACCACCACTACTAGATTTACCATCATAAAACTAAGACAAATAACTCTTTCTATACCACCACTACTAGATTTACCATCATAAAACTAAGACAAACAACTCTTGTCTATACCACCACTACTAGATTTACCATCATAAAATTAAGACAAACAACTCTTGTCTATACCACCACTACTAGATTTACTATAATAAAACTAAGACAAACAACTCTTGTCTATACCACCACTACTAGATTTACCATGCTCTTCATGTCACTACCTAAAGATCTGAGAGAAATAATACTGTACAATGATCTGAGAGAAAAACGGTACAGTGATATCTGAGACAAAAACAGTACAGTGATATCTGAGGCAAAAACAGTATTGTGATATAAAGATCTGTGATAAAAATAGCACAGTGATATAAAGATCTGAGATGGATTAAATACTACAAACAGTATTTGAAATTTGCTGATCTAAACTGATGTAAAGAACCCACCTTCCTCATAAACACAACATTATTGTTGTGTACACAGTCCAGAACTAGCTCAGATGAAGGGCCATCCCAATTCCTGCAATAAAAAATGTTCATCTTGTAGAAGATCATTGATTCTGTGTCAAATTCTAGACCAGCATGCACTAACCACACTTTCTACTTCCTCCAGTTTCACAAAAACTTCTCAACTTAGATTTTGGACAAAAGATTTCAATGTTTGGCACAGTACTACTTCCACATATGACACAGTACTACATCCACATCTGACACAGTACTACTTCCACATATGACACAGTACTACATCCACATCTGACACAGTACTACTTCCACATATGACACAGTACTACATCCACATCTGACACAGTACTACTTCCACATATGGCACAGTACTACATCCACATCTGACACAGTACTACTTCCACATCTGACACAGTACTTCCACATATGACACAGCATACTTCCACATCTGACACAGCATACTTCCACATCTGACACAGCATACTTTCACATCTGACACAGCAAACTTCCACATCTGACACAGCATACTTCCACATCTGACACAGCATACTTCCACATCTGACACAGCATACTTCCACATCTGACACAGCAAACTTCCACATCTGACACAGCATACTTCCACATCGTATACTTCCACATCTGACTCAACACTACACGCTATGTTCAACACTTATAGCTTACATAATAACTTTTCATGAAACAGATATTTGCAGATACCAGAGCTAATTAAAACTGATATCTGCAAATACCAGAATTGATTAAAAGTGATATTTGCAGATACCAGAACTAATTAAAACTGATATTTGCAGAAACTAGAACTAATTAAAAGTGATATTTACAGATACCAGAGCTAATTAAAACTGATATCTGCAAATATCAGAACTAATTAAAACTGATATTTGCAGATAACCAGAACTAATTAAAACTGATATTTGCAGATAACCAGAACTGATTAAAAGTGATATTTGCAGATAACCAGAACTGATTAAAAGTGATATTTGCAGATACCAGAACTGATGAACTTATGACAGGTACTAGAAGCGTCCTGACCTGTCAAATGTTGGCGTAGCAGCGAGATAGATGAAGTTGTCATAATGGAGCTGTTCTCCTTCCTCAAGTCTGTCCAGACTGTAGCTTGCTGATGTTCCTCCAACAATCCCTAGGGTCAACTTCAGCGGCTTCAGAGTGGGCTCATCCCAAGCATATGGAACTGACAGAAGAACATTCTCAGTGATTAGATATAATGAGCTTACTACAAGATAATTATAGTATATAACTGTAACAATCAAAACATCACTCATACACAACATACGGGAATGAACAAGTTGATTCTTGCTACTATTGAGTTGCTGTATAAGCTTGATGTGGATGTAACTTGCCACTATTTAAGACATGGATTATGTTTAGAGGAGACAGGAATAAAAATAATAACCAAGTTACTGAATGACATTTACAACAGTGGTTATATTCCCAGTGACCTGATTAAATCTACGTTTATAGCACTACCAAAGAAACCAGGAATGTGACGACCACCGGACTATCAGCCTCTCATGTCACGTAACGAAGCTACTTCTGAGAATCATTATGAGAAGAACAAGGACAAAGATAAAAATGGAAATAGCAGATGAACAGTTTGGATTTGTTGAAGGAAAGGGAACACACAATGCCATTTATGCTTTACGAACACTAACAGAAAGAGCTTTAGAAGTACAGAAAGATCTCTACTTATGCTTCATTGATTACACCAAGGCATTTGACAAGGTGAAACATAATGAAATTATTAAAATGCTTGAAGACATCAATATAGACGGCAAAGACCTGAGGATTGTGAAACATCTATACTGGCAGCAAGAAGCAGCAATTCGAGTTGAAAACAGAACTGGAAAATATCAACCTATAAAACAAGGGGTGCGACAAGGATGTGTACTATCTCCAGACCTTTTTTCTCTGTATAGCGAGAATATTCTAAGAACAATCATCACAGAACCAGGCATAAAAATTGGAGGATACAATATTAACAACCTTCGGCATGCTGACGACACAGTACTGATAGCTGAGAACCAACAAGACCTGCAAAATCTCTTGGATAAAGTCGCCAAAGAAAGTGAACAGAAAGGCCTTACTTTGAACATCAAAAAGACAGAGACTATGATTATATCTAAGAAACAGAATCCACCAGAATGCAGTATTAAATTAAACGGAACTATTCTAAAGTATGTGCAGAAATTCAAATACCTTGGAGCAGTAATAACTTCAGATGGGAAATGCAGAACAGAAATTAGGAACAGAATAGGCCAAGCAAAGACTGCATTTCAGAGAATGAGAAACATATTAGCTAATACATCTTTATCAATGAATGTTAGAAAACGAGTCCTAAAATGCTATATTGAACCTATCTTGTTATATGGAAGTGAATCATGGACAATAGGCAAGTCTGCACAAAAATCATTGGAAGCAGCAGAAATGTGGTTTATTAGAAGAATGTTGCGAATCCCCTGGACAGCAAAAATAACTAATCAAGAATGTATGAGAAGAGCTGGAGAGACAAAAAAACCTTGTCAAAAAGATAAGAGAGAGACAATGTACTTTCATAGGACATGCAATGAGAAGAGGGGGCATTGAAAATATTATAACAACAGGAAAAATAGAAGGAAGAAGATCAAGAGGAAGACCAAGAGAAATAATACTGGACAGTCTGACGGGATGGTGTGAGAGGAGATCACCAACTGAGCTGATGGCCTGCATGAAGGATCGGGTACTCTGGAGAAGCATAACAGCCAACGCCAGTCGGCACGGCACATGATGATGATTATGTTTATCTAACTGGCTCCAGCATATTGTGAACACAATCACTTCCACTTCACTGGCCGGCCTGCAGTATTATGAAGACTGTTATAAGGAAGCTGAACTACATCTTGACCAGCAGAAAAACACCACAATGGTATGCTTTGTGTCATCTCACAATACTGGGCATAGATTTCATTCAACACTGACATAACACACACTATATACATTACTGCGTCAATATATTTTTTTACATAAAGTGCACAGACATGCTCGACATAGTCTCCATCATGTTCAGTGCAGATCTGTTACTGCTTCACTATCGCCAGGATTCATGGAGAAAAAAAAAGAACCTGAGTGACTGCGGCCACCTTGTTCATCTCATCATCCATACTAAACTACTTCTCACCTACCTCAATTGGTCTAAACTCATGATAATCACATGGTGTGAGGTATCTAAAATATGCTGGATGTGAAAGACACTCAAAATACAGATCCATAATCTGTTGAGCTATTGCATAAGATGCGTGAGGTCTAACATTATTAAGATGTAGCAACACATCAGAACCGAGCAAAGCATATTTTGAAATGACTGAAAGTTTCAAGTGGTACTCAAGCGGATCACAATATGCTTTGCTGCTGATTGCGGTTCTTCTGGGCATGTTTAGACTGGGCCTTTACAGTCCCAAGAGAATGTATTAATTTTCTGGCTGAGCAAGCTGTACATAACCTTTTTTGCTTCAGTGGGAAAACTGTTGCTGATCTGTGCTAGCTAGCTTTGTCTCAGGCTGGGAGTATCGTACCTAGCATTCATCTCCAGTGACTGTATGTCTAGGAGTACTATATTCAGCAAATCATCTCCAGTGACTGTATGTCTAGGAGTACTATATCCAGCAAATCATCTCCAGTGACTGTATGTCTAGGAGTACTATATCCAGCAATCATCTCCAGTGACTGTATGTCTAGGAGTACTATATCCAGCAAATCATCTCCAGTGACTGTATGTCTAGGAGTACTATATCCAGCAAATCATCTCCAGTGACTGTATGTCTAGGAGTACTATATCCAGCAAATCATCTCCAGCTGCTATATGACATAAAAAGCCATCCCTTTCAGCTTTATAATGCCATAAAAAAGTTTCACATACATCCTTACGATGTTCTTTTAGATCAGGACTGAGTTGTTTTGGTGGAGACTTTTTGGTAGTGCAGCACTTCATGAATGATTTGGTGCACTGAGCCATGACTAATCTTCAATTCTCCACAGCACTTCATGAATGATTTGGTGCACCGAGGCATGACTAATCTTCAATTCTCCACAGCACTTCATGAATGATTTGGTGCACCGAGCCATGACTAATCTTCAATTCTTCACAGCACTTCATGAATGATTTGGTGCACTGAGCCATGACTAATCTTCAATTCTCCACAGCACTTCATGAATGATTTGGTGCACCGAGGCATGACTAATCTTCAATTCTCCACAGCACTTCATGAATGATTTGGTGCACCGAGCCATGACTAATCTTCAATTCTCCACAGCACTTCACGAATGATTTGGTGCACCGAGCCATGACTAATCTTCAATTCTCTAGTCACCTTACTGATTTATTACCCACCAGTTTTCCTGTGTTAGGCATATTCACAGTGTGAGGCAGGCCAAATCTGACAGTACACATGTAAACTTCATGCAACTCAAACAGCTAATGTGGTGTGGCACATTCTGCAGTGAATATCTGCAGGTTTCTCACTGTCCAACAAATAAATAACTGGGCATTGTTCCTCTCTTGTGCATGCTTCTGTAGCAGAAATCTTGAATCTGGTTTGCTGACATCATATGTCCAAAATGGCCAATGTACTTCCATGAATATGTACCTAACAGGGAAGGCACAGCATATCTATACTAAAATTACATTCTACTTGATTTAGAATTTTTGGAGCAAAATTGCAGTTACTTTTTTTACTCCCCTACACACAACAAACACTCCCGTATTTACATAACATACACTATATACATATGTGGTGGTATATAACATACACTATATACACATGTGGTGGTACACACAACAAACATTTATTATTTACATAACATACACTATGTGGTGGTACATAACATACACTATATACACATGTGGTGGTACACACAACAAACATTTATTGTTTACATAACATACACTATATACATATGTGGTGGTACATAACATATACACATGTGGTGGTACACACAACAAACATTTATTGTTTACATAACATACACTATATACACATGTGGTGGTACACACAACAAATATTTATTGTTTACATAACATACACTATATACATATGTGGTGGTACATAACATATACACATGTGGTGGTACACACAACAAACATTTATTGTTTACATAACATACACTATATACACATGTGGTGGTACACACAACAAACATTTATTGTTTACATAACATACACTATATATACATGTGGTGGTACACACAACAAACATTTATTGTTTACATAACATACACTATATACACATGTGGTGGTACACACAACAAACATTTATTGTTTACATAACATACACTATATATACATGTGGTGGTACACACAACAAACATTTATTGTTTACATAACATACACTATATATACATGTGGTGGTACACACAACAAACATTTGTTGTTTACATAATATACACTATATACACATATTCATACACATTTTCCATTTCTCTAAACAAGAACAAAAAATGTCAAAAGTACCAACAAAAAAAAAACTGTATTACATCTTCTCAAAGGTCACAAAGAAAACTATTCAACAAATAAAACATCAATGAAAAAAGTAATATGAACGTAAATAAAAGAAAAGAAAGAAATTGGTACTTGATGTCTGTGGCTGTATGAAAGTTTTCAGTCTATCATCTGATGTCTGGGACTGGTAGAACTGTACAGGTACCTGATGAAGAAATGTGGCAACTTTGGTTCATTCTACACTCTACTCTTCAGGCTATACTGATAACTGTACTTTACACTGTCTATGAAGTACTGATAACTGTACTTTACACTGTCTATGAAGTAATGATAACTGTACTTTACACTGTCTATGAAGTACTGATAATTGTGCTTTACACTGTCTATGAAGTACTGATAATTGTACTTTACACTGTCTATGAAGTACTGATAACTGTACTTTACACTGTCTATGAAGTACTGATAATTGTACTTTACACTGTCTATGAAGTACTGATAATTGTACTTTACACTGTCTATGAAGTACTGATAATTGTACTTTACACTGTCTATGAAGTACTGATAACTGTACTTTACACTGTCTATGAAGTACTGATAATTGTACTTTACACTGTCTATGAAGTACTAATAATTGTACTTTACACTGTCTATGAAGTGTTGATAATTGTACTTTACACTGTCTATGAAGTACTGATAATTGTACTTTACACTGTCTATGAAGTACTGATAATTGTACTTTACACTGTCTATGAAGTACTGATAACTGTACTTTACACTGTCTATGAAGTACTGATAACTGTACTTTACACTGTCTATGAAGTACTGATAACTGTACTTTACACTGTCTATGAAGTACTGATAATTGTACTTTACACTGTCTATGAAGTACTGATAACTATACTTTACACTGTCTATGAAGTACTGATAACTGTACTTTACACTGTCTATGAAGTACTGATAACTGTACTTTACACTGTCTATGAAGTACTGATAACTGTACTTTACACTGTCTATGAAGTACTGATAACTGTACTTTACACTGTCTATGAAGTACTGATAATTGTACTTTACACTGTCTATGAAGTACTGATAACTGTATTTTACACTGTCTATGAAGTACTGATAACTGTACTTTACACTGTCTATGAAGTAGTGATAATTGTACTTTACACTGTCTATGAAGTAGTGATAATTGTACTTTACACTGTCTATGAAGTACTGATAATTGTACTTTACACTGTCTATGAAGTCGTGATAACTGTACGTTACACTGTCTACAAAGTGATGATAATTGTACTTTACACTGTCTACAAAGTAATGATAATTGTACTTTACACTGTCTATGAAGTCGTGATAACTGTAAGTTACACTGTCTACAAAGTAATGATAATTGTACTTTACACTGTCTATGAAGTAATGATAATTGTACATTACACTGTCTACAAAGTAATGATAATTGTACTTTACACTGTCTATGAAGTACTGATAATTGTACTTTACACTGTCTATGAAGTGTTGATAATTGTACTTTACACTGTCTATGAAGTGTTGATAACTGTACTTTACACTGTCTATGAAGTACTGATAATTGTACTTTACACTGTCTATGAAGTACTGATAATTGTACTTTACACTGTCTATGAAGTACTGATAATTGTACTTTACACTGTCTATGAAGTAATGATAACTGTACTTTACACTGTCTAGGAAGTAATGATAACTGTACTTTACACTGTCTATGAAGTATTGATAATTGTACTTTACACTGTCTATGAAGTACTGATAATTGTACTTTACACTATGAAGTATTGATAATTGTACTTTACACTGTCTATGAAGTACTGATAATTGTACTTTACACTGTCTATGAAGTAATGATAACTGTACTTTACACTGTCTAGGAAGTAATGATAACTGTACTTTACACTGTCTATGAAGTAATATAATGATAATGTCGAGATCAGACTGTCTCTGGAGTAATGATAACTGTGGAGATTAGACTGTCTGTGCAGTGATGATAACTGTTCATGCAATAAAGATAAATATACTCTACTCTGACCAGACTGTGATGGTGACTACAAGGCAAGCTGGTATTCTGCCATGTTTCCAGGCAATATATGTTTGTTTTAACATCATTACTGATTGATAGTTTAGCTTATAACTCTTGCACTTGATAATAACAGCCAATATCTGTCTCAGTTTTTGACTCTCGTACCCTTTACTATTATCAGATTTTCCTCTAGTCTGTGAGTTATTTATGTATGGATATAAGAGTTCTATGTTAGTCTTATGTTCACCATCTTTAGTCTCTAGTATATCACAATGCAGGAGAAGGTAGATTGTGTTGTTTCATTGTCCTGGCATTTCAACAGTAAAATTATCAACATATACAATAAAGCAAATCAGATCTAAACAAAGGATATCCTTACTGAAAAATGTTCACAAACTTGACTCAAGTCAGTCTGGCAGCCAAATATACACAAAATTTGTGAAATCCTCAAAAAACTGAATGTAGCTCTTACAAGGTAAAGCTAGTCTTATCTGGCAAATCTGTGCTCAGCATCATTGCTGTCATGACCTGTCAGCCCACTACAGTGTGATGTGCTCACTGTTATGGTCAGTCAAAAATTCATCACGTTTCTTTCATACCTTACTTTTATTCCCGCTGTACTGGCATTTGTAATGTCATGCTGACGTCATGTGTTGCATTATTCTGAAAATGTGCATAGCCATTTTCAGGCAATGAACTGCAAGATAAGTGATAAGCAGAAGGAAATATGGGAACAGTAAGGTTGTCGTTTGTGTCCTCCTGAGGCACTACTGAAAGAAAGGACTGAATACCATGAAACTGGCAGTGTGGAAGAGGAAGGACTGAATATCATGAAACTGGCAGCATGGAAGAGGAAGGAACAGTTCTTGATAGCACCATAAGGGAGTGGTTCCAAAGGTTCAGGTCTGGGGACACTGATATCAAAGACATGACCAGGTCAGGCAATGATGAAGCCCTGTACCAAACTGTTGAAGAGAATCCCAGTAGCAGTACTAGGCACTTGTCAGCCCAGCTGGACCCTTCTCAAAGCACCATAGTTCTGCATTTACACAAGCCCCGTTTTAGCACCAGGCAGTCTTGTCCTCCCACAATCTCACTCCCAAGTAAGTGCAGAGACATGTTGACGTCTGTCGCCAGCTGTTGGCAAACTCACATGACATAAGATTTTTCTGCTTCATCATCACTGGGGATGAGAACCTGCGGTAGCCCAACAGCCAGGCCAGGTGACAGAGGCGGATGTCCAACAAGGCTGGTTCAAGAAGAAGGTTATGTTTTGTATCAGGTGGAACTTTGAGGGCCTCCTGCACTGGGAACTGGTTCTATCTGGTTGCTCCATGGACAGGAATCTGTATGCTCAGCAAGTGAAGCAGCTGTATGATGTTCTGTGCACCCAATACCCAGCATGACAATGCTCCAGTGCAGGCTTCCAATGCAGTCCATGGACAACCCACAGAATGGAAGGGAACCAAGTTTACAGTCCTCACCTTGCACCCTCTGACTACCATCTACTCCAATGCAATGTCACACTTCCTTCAAAGGCAGGAATTCACTTCACTGAAACAAGCTGAAGGCAGTGTGAGAGATTTCTTGGCCTCAAAGCCTTCCAAGTGCTATATAAAGGATTTCTTACATTGGCTGAGCAATGATAGCAGACTATCAAAAGTTAAGGACTGTATTTTGAAGAGTGAAGTTACATGGTTATTAGCACTACATACCACCAAGAACACTATGTTTCTTGGTTGTGTGCAGCAATCAAACACTGCAAAAAATTGATGAGCTCTTGTCTGACTTGACCTGTCAGCACACTAGAGTGTGATATGATCAGCATCACGTCTGTCTTGACCTGTCAGCACACTAGAGTGTGATATGATCAGTATCATGTCTGTCTTGACCTGTCAGCACACTAGAGTGTGATATGATCAGCATCATGTCTGTCTTGACCTGTCAGCACACTAGAGTGTGATATGATCAGTATCACGTCTGACTTGACCTGTCAGCACACTAGAGTGTGATATGATCAGCATCATGTCTGTCTTGACCTGTCAGCACACTAGAGTGTGATATGATCAGCATCATGTCCCTGACAACATTTTATTCCCCCACAGCTACATAAGAGGTCAGGTACCCATTTCTACTGCCAGTGACCAGAGTGCCTCCTGCCAGATTCTAACCACCAACCTTCACCATGACAGACTGGTTCACTAACCACTTCACCACTCAGCCAGTTACACAGTCAAATACTCACAAAAGTGATTCACAAAACTGACTAAGACAGAGTCAAATATTCACAAACTTGACTCAAGCAGGTAGACAGTAAAATACTCATAAACTTAACTCAAGCAGGTAAACAATACTCCCATACTTAACTCAAGCAGGTAAACAATACTCCCATACTTAACTCAAGCAGGTAAACAATACTCCCATACTTAACTCAAGCAGGTAAACAATACTCCCATACTTAACTCAAGCAGGTAAACAATACTCCCATACTTAACTCAAGCAGGTAAACAATACTCCCATACTTAACTCAAGCAGGTAAACAATACTCCCATACTTAACTCAAGCAGGTAAACAATACTCCCATACTTAACTCAAGCAGGTAAACAATACTCCCATACTTAACTCAAGCAGGTAAACAATACTCCCATACTTAACTCAAGCAGGTAAACAATACTCCCATACTTAACTTGAGCAGGTAAACAATACTCCCATACTTAACTCGAGCAGGTAAACAATACTCCCATACTTAACTCGAGCAGGTAAACAATACTCCCATACTTAACTCGAGCAGGTAAACAATACTCCCATACTTAACTCGAGCAGGTAAACAATACTCCCATACTTAACTCGAGCAGGTAAACAATACTCCCATACTTAACTCGAGCAGGTAAACAATACTCCCATACTTAACTCGAGCAGGTAAACAATACTCCCATATTTAACTCAAGCAGGTAAACAATACTTCCATACTTAACTCAAGCAGGTAAACAATACTCCCATACTTAACTCAAGCAGGTAAACAATACTCCCATACTTAACTCAAGCAGGTAAACAATACTCCCATACTTAACTCAAGCAGGTAATCAATACTCACATACTTAACTCAAACACTTAGACAACCAAACAGTAAACAGTTAAAACAGAAGAAAACATGTTACAACTGTGAACTCACATCACTGAAGTTGTCAATCCGAAAAGGGGGTGGCATAACATCTGCATTAGCAAACACTGTGAAGAATGTGGGGCCTTGCTGAACCACTTCCACCTTTAACAGATGACACTTGCTAGCTGAATCTCTGGTAGAAGACAAAACAGTGACTGTAACACTTGCTAGCTGAGTCTCTGGTAGAAGACAAAACAGTGACTGTAACACTTGCTAGCTGAGTCGCTGGTAGAAGACAAAACAGTGACTGTAACACTTGCTAGCTGAATCTCTGGTAGAAGACAAAACAGTGACTGTAACACTTGCTAGCTGAGTCTCTGGTAGAAGACAAAACAGTGACTGTAACACTTGCTAGCTGAGTCTCTGGTAGAAGACAAAACAGTGACTGTAACACTTGCTAGCTTAGTCTCTGGTAGAAGACAAAACAGTGACTGTAACTAACATGTACTAACATACAAGGAAGATAACCTTTTACAGCCTGTATTCACTGGACTCACATTAACCTAGAAGATAACCTTTTACAGCCTATATTCATTAAGATTCACATTAACCTAGAAGATAACCTTTTACAGCCTGTATTCACTGGACTCACATTAACCTACTTAATTGCGAAGAACAAATGAAAGAAAAAAACAAAACTGAATCAGACAGTTGAAGTATACAAGAGAGTTTAACAGGCATAATATACTGAAGGGAAAGATCAAGGATGAAAGAACAATAATACTACAGCTAGACAAGACCAGATGATGGACACAAAGTCAGAATGACCCACTCAACATGAGTTGGGTGGAGAATGAAGGTTAGGATAAAAGAAAAGAATAAATTATTTCTGTCTCTTGTCTAAACGTTATGGAAAGGAAAACCTGTTTGGGTTCATTATGGTTTTAGTGTGAACAAAAATGTGTAGAAAGCAGATTTACAAGTGCCTACACACAGCACTAAGATCAGATTCAAACAAAAAAAAAAAAGGATAATGAGAGAGAGCAGTAATGAGCTTGTCCAAACTGATAGTTGGTCATATTTAATGAGAAATGAAGCAATCTTCCTAATTTGATTCTCAGACTAGAGTGCAGTCATCAGTCACATGATTACATGCAGTCATCTGTCACATGAGTACGTGCAGATGTCAGCTGTATGATTACATGTGTGCAGCCATCAGTCAAATATGCAGCCATCAGTTACTTGACTGCATGTGTGTAACCATTGTAACTTGACTGTGCAGTCAACCAGTAAAGACTCATGCAACTACCTTTGTCATGACTATGTGCAAATCATCAGTACCTGCACAATAATAACAAAACACAATATCTGCAAAGTAATAACAAAACACATAGTACCTGCACAGTAATAACAAAACACATAGTACCTGCACAGTAATAACAAAACACATAGTATCTGCAAAGTAATAACAAAACACATAGTATCTGCAAAGTAATAACAAAACACATAGTATCTGCAAAGTAATAACAAAACACATAGTATCTGCAAAGTAATAACAAAACACATAGTACCTGCAAAGTAATAACAAAACACATAGTACCTGCAAAGTAATAACAAAACACATAGTACCTGCAAAGTAATAACAAAACACATAGTACCTGCAAAGTAATAACAAAACACATAGTACCTGCAAAGTAATAACAAAACACATAGTACCTGCAAATTAATAACAAAACACATAGTATCTGCAAAGTAATAACAAAACACAATATCTGCAAAGTAATAAGAAAACACATAGTACCTGCACAGTAATAACAAAACACATAATACCTGCACAGTAATAACAAAACACATAGTATCTGCAAAGTAATAACAAAACACATAGTATCTGCAAAGTAATAACAAAACACATAGTATCTGCAAAGTAATAACAAAACACATAGTATCTGCAAAGTAATAACAAAACACATAGTACCTGCAAAGTAATAACAAAACACATAGTACCTGCAAAGTAATAACAAAACACATAGTACCTGCAAAGTAATAACAAAACACATAGTACCTGCAAAGTAATAACAAAACACATAGTACCTGCAAAGTAATAACAAAACACATAGTACCTGCAAATTAATAACAAAACACATAGTATCTGCAAAGTAATAACAAAACACAATATCTGCAAAGTAATAAGAAAACACATAGTACCTGCACAGTAATAACAAAACACATAATACCTGCACAGTAATAACAAAACACATAGTATCTGCAAAGTAATAACAAAACACATAGTATCTGCAAAGTAATAACAAAACACATAGTATCTGCACAGTAATAACAAAATACACAGTATCTGCAAAGTAATAACAAAACACAATATCTGCAAAGTAATAACAAAACACATAATACCTGCACATTAATAACAAAACACAATATCTGCAAAGTAATAACCAAACACATAATACCTGCACAGTAATAACAAAACACATAGTATCTGCAAAGTAATAACAAAACACATAGTATCTGCAAAGTAATAACAAAACACATAGTATCTGCACAGTAATAACAAAATACACAGTATCTGCAAAGTAATAACAAAACACAATATCTGCAAAGTAATAACAAAACACATAATACCTGCACAGTAATAACAAAACACAATATCTGCAAAGTAATAACCAAACACATAGTACCTGCACAGTAATAACAAAACACATAGTATCTGCAAAGAAATAAAAAAAAACATAGTATCTGCAAAGTAATAACAAAACAATATCTGCACAGTAATAACAAAACACATAATACCTGCAAAGTAATAACAAAACACATAGTAACTGCAAAGTAATAACAAAACACATAGTATTTGCAAAGTAATAACAAAACACATAGTACCTGCACAGTAATAACAAAACACATAATACCTGCAAAGTAATAACAAAACACAATATCTGCAAAGTAATAACAAAACACATAGTATCTGCACAGCAATAACAAAACACATAATATCTGCACAGTAATAACAAAACACATAAGACCTGCACAGTAATAACAAAACACATAGTATCTGCACAGTAATAACAAAACACATAGTATCTGCAAAGTAATAACAAAACACAATGTCTGCAAAGTAATAACAAAACACAATGTCTGCAAAGTAATAACAAAACACAATATCTGCAAAGTAGTAATAAAACACATAATACCTGCACAGTAATAACAAAACACATAGTATCTACACAGTAATAACAAAACACATAGTATCTACACAGTAATAACAAAACACATAGTACCTGCAAAGTAATAACAAAACACAATACCTGCAAAATAATAACAAAACACATAGTACCTGCACAGTAAAAATAAAACACATAGTACCTGCACAGTAATAACAAAACACATAATACCTGCACAGTAATAACAAAACACAATATCTGCACAGTAATAACAAAAAACATAGTATCTGCACAGTAATAACAAAACACAATATCTGCAAAGTAATAACAAAACACATAGTATCTGCACAGCAATAACAAAACACAATATCTGCAAAGTAATAACAAAACACATAACACCTGCACAGTAATAGCAAAGCACATAGTACCTGCAGAGTAACAGCAAAGAAAGATAAAAATGACTGACAACTATGGGAGGATAAAAAACACATTCACAGCAACTATGTCAGAGATGTTTTATCATGGAAAATAATTATTTACTGAGAGATTTCCTCTTCACTAGTTATGCTATGGGAACTGATAGTAATGATGATGATGATGGTTGTAACTGTCACAAAAAGGTGGAATAAAACAGGTGAAGATAAGAAACTGAAAGCACACAAAGATAAAACCTGTATCAACAAGACAACTGAAACGACACAACTTGCCTCATGTTAATATGGAAAGAATTGATCTTGTCAATGTTAAACCCACCAGACCATGGACAATAGTCAATGTTTAGCACCTTCACACACAGAACTAACCTCATATTATTATGGAAAGAGCTGATCTTGTCAATGTTAAACCCACCAGACCATGGACAATATTCAATGTTTAGCACCTTCACACACAGAACTAACCTCATATTATTATGGAAAGAGCTGATCTTATCAACGTTAAACCCACCAGACCATGGACAATAATCAAAACCCACCAGACCATGGACAATAATCAAAACCCACCAGACCATGGATAATAATCAAAACCCACCAGACCATGGACAATAATCAAAACCCACCAGACCATGGACAATAGTTAAAACCCACCAGACCATCGACAATAGTCAATGTTTAGCACCTTCACACACAGAACTAACCTCATATTAATATGGAAAGAGTTGATCTTGTCAATGTTAAACCCACCAGACCATCGACAGTGGTCAATGTTTAGCACCTTCACACACAGAAGTTGATCTAGGTCAACTCTTGGCCAATGAAAAGGCAGAGAACACTGGGGAAGTGCTGTCAGGTGACCATGCTGGCTGGCCTGAAATACATGTTATAAAAACTGGTAATATCTGACAACAAGCAATCCTATCACACCTTTACAAAATAATCTCACTGTAATTTATCCAATACCGCAGGAAAGCAGTTGTGTAACCACTACATTAACTGTATAAAATAAGACTATATAATCTCACTGCAGTTTAATATACACCAAAATAAAGTAGCCCTGTTATAGCTGAAGCAACACTATATTACCTGTATAAAGAAAGACTAGTCTCACTGCAGTTTAATGTACACCACAATAAAGTAGCCCTGTTATAGCTGAAGCAACACTATATTACCTGTATAAAGAAAGACTAGTCTCACTGCAGTTTAATGTACACCACAATAAAGTAGCCCTGTTATAGCTGAAGCAACACTATATTACCTGTATAAAGAAAGACTAGTCTCACTGTAATTTAACCCATACTAGCAAGGCCCCTATGTGTTATGTTAGAAAAACTGCACTCAATATATATTGTGTGTGTGTGCTTGTGTATGTGTGTGTGTGTGCATGTGTTATCTTATTAATTACCTTTCATGTAGTTCATTATCTTATATTTATGAATGTGATAGTTTAATTTTGTATTTTTAGATATATTTTTGATAGTTCCATTTTGCATTTTTAGATATATTTTATCTTTAATTCTGTATTCTTTTTATCTCCTTCTTCCTTGCTCTTCTTTGTCATCAGAAGGAGATTCTCTGGTGCTCATGGCTTAAATCGCCAGCCTAAAGTAATGAGCTGGGGCCCAGTGAAGTACAGCTGTGCCTCCAACACTCTCAAAACCGCACCTCCCCAGGCGATTCACAACCCAGGTTCTTGACTCTTTCAGTCAGCCACCCTAGATGTCTAATCAGCCACCCTAGATGTCTAATCAGCCACCCCAGATGTCTAATCAGCCAAACTAGATGTCTAATCAGCCACTCTAGATGTCTAATCAGCCACCCTAGATGACTTTGCTATTACGGAAAAATAAGTTAACATCTCATTTATCTATAACTCCACCAACAACAATAAACCCATAAACTGATCAAGGCAAATAAAGGTTTAGTTTAATCACAATACCAGGTGCCACACATGCTTACACCAGATAACACAGAAACACACACAAAGAGCATTTCAACAACAATTAACAACAACATGGAAAAAAAAAAATGAGCATGCCATGAACATCAGCATGATCACACACAACGCCACTCCACACAACGCTACTACTTATTTCAGCATCTCTTACAAATCTCTTTGTCTTCATTTCAACGTATAATTGCATATCCACAAATAATCATGAATTGGCTGCACTCCCTTATACATATAAGGGTTTTCTGCCAACTCCAACATATAACAATATACGCAGTACTCTGCCTGCATCATCAACAACAACTAAATAGCAACAGTGGAATAAGCAATAACACATTAATAGCAAATATGATTCATATGATCATGAAACATAGCACAGCATTATAAATCATGGATGAGTTTGACATTGGTCATAAATAAATGTGTGCACACAAAAACATCTAGGAAAACAATTATAAGTGTCTATGAAATAAAAATGTACATATGTGAATGTATGAAGACATAGTAATGAAAAATATCACAATGATGAAAATTATGAATCATTCATTCATTCATTTGCATGTCCCTTGCGGAACTTTGCCTCTCAAACAGCACTCCTGTAGGCCTCTCGGTTGTGAGCAAGATGGCCTGCTGCTGCTGCGTCCATTTGCAGATCATCAACGATTTCTTGCAGCCATCTTCGTTTTGGTCTTCCTCTTTTTCTTTTTTTCCATTACGTATCCTTCCAATATGGTCTTCTTTAAATTATCATACGTTTAATGTGTCCAAAATATTTAAGTTTTGTATTTTTAGATATATTTTTGATAGTTCCATTTTGCATTTTTAGATATATTTTATCTTTAATTCTGTATTCTTTTTATCTCCTTCTTCCTTGCTCTTCTTTGTCATCAGAAGGAGATTCTCTGGTGCTCATGGCTTAAATCGCCAGCCTAAAGTAATGAGCTGGGGCCCAGTGAAGTACAGCTGTGCCTCCAACACTCTCAAAACCGCACCTCCCCAGGCGATTCACAACCCAGGTTCTTGACTCTTTCAGTCAGCCACCCTAGATGTCTAATCAGCCACCCTAGATGTCTAATCAGCCACCCCAGATGTCTAATCAGCCAAACTAGATGTCTAATCAGCCACTCTAGATGTCTAATCAGCCACCCTAGATGACTTTGCTATTACGGAAAAATAAGTTAACATCTCATTTATCTATAACTCCACCAACAACAATAAACCCATAAACTGATCAAGGCAAATAAAGGTTTAGTTTAATCACAATACCAGGTGCCACACATGCTTACACCAGATAACACAGAAACACACACAAAGAGCATTTCAACAACAATTAACAACAACATGGAAAAAAAAAAATGAGCATGCCATGAACATCAGCATGATCACACACAACGCCACTCCACACAACGCTACTACTTATTTCAGCATCTCTTACAAATCTCTTTGTCTTCATTTCAACGTATAATTGCATATCCACAAATAATCATGAATTGGCTGCACTCCCTTATACATATAAGGGTTTTCTGCCAACTCCAACATATAACAATATACGCAGTACTCTGCCTGCATCATCAACAACAACTAAATAGCAACAGTGGAATAAGCAATAACACATTAATAGCAAATATGATTCATATGATCATGAAACATAGCACAGCATTATAAATCATGGATGAGTTTGACATTGGTCATAAATAAATGTGTGCACACAAAAACATCTAGGAAAACAATTATAAGTGTCTATGAAATAAAAATGTACATATGTGAATGTATGAAGACATAGTAATGAAAAATATCACAATGATGAAAATTATGAATCATTCATTCATTCATTTGCATGTCCCTTGCGGAACTTTGCCTCTCAAACAGCACTCCTGTAGGCCTCTCGGTTGTGAGCAAGATGGCCTGCTGCTGCTGCGTCCATTTGCAGATCATCAACGATTTCTTGCAGCCATCTTCGTTTTGGTCTTCCTCTTTTTCTTTTTTTCCATTACGTATCCTTCCAATATGGTCTTCTTTAAATTATCATACGTTTAATGTGTCCAAAATATTTAAGTTTTCTCTCTTTAATCCTCTTTACTAGCCAGCCTTCTTCAATATTAAGCTCTTGTATAGATATATTTGTTCTTTTTTGTGTCCACGATATTTGGAGAACTCTTCTGTAGCAAGGCATTTATGTGTTTCTCAGCTGTTTTGTTAAGTGTCCACGTCTCACAGGCATATGTTGCGATGGGATAGATGCATGACCTTAAAAATGTTAGTTCTGTCTGCTCCTCTCCACAGAATCTTTATTTGTTTTACTTTCTGAAGAGCAATAGATGTCCTCCTTTTAATTTCCCTCATTGAATCACAAACTATTAATCTTACATGGAGATCTTTACACACTCAACACTGAACACTTATCACAATTCACACTTACAAAACTCTACCATCTGACTTCCAACAACATACATATAGAACTCACACAAACAAGAGGTGGCCAAAGCAACACTTTGGGTTCATAGCTTAACAGTCCATTTATCCCACATCACCAATATTAGAAAACTGCACTAAGACACATCCAGATTTACCACAACAATGGCTCCCCCAAATAAAGTGTGTTACCCTGCCAAAAGCCTCGAAGTGAATGCTCTAACAACACATCACACTCCACCTGATCAACACATCACACTCCACCTGATCAACACATCACACTCCACCTGATCAACACATCACACTCCACCTGATCAACACATCACACTCCACCTGATCAACACATCACACTCCACCTGATCAACACATCACACTCCACCTGATCAACACATCACACTCCACCTGATCAACACATCACACTCCACCTGATCAACACATCACACTCCACCTGATCAACACATCACACTCCACATGATCAACACATCACACTCCACCTGATCAACACATCACACTCCACCTGATCTACACATCACACTCCACCTGATCAACACATCACACTCCACCTGATCAACACATCACACTCCACCTGATCTACACATCACACTCCACCTGATCAACACATCACACTCCACCTGATCAACACATCACACTCCACCTGATCAACACATCACACTCCACCTGATCTACACATCACACTCCACCTGATCTACACATCACACTCCACCTGATCTACACATCACACTCCACCTGATCTACACATCACACTCCACCTGATCAACACATCACACTCCACCTGATCAACACATCACACTCCACCTGATCTACACATGGATAACCCCCAGAAAACCATGAGGTGAGATTGGCCTTTGAACCTTCGAACAGCTAATTTTTGAAGAACCAGCTCAGACCCCCTTCACACTAGGATGAAGGAATACATCAACTGTGATGAGCTAGGATGAAAGAATACATCAACTGTGATGAGCTAGGATGAAAGAATACATCAACTGTGATGAGCTAGGATGAAAGAATACATCAACTGTGATGAGCTAGGATGAAAGAATACATCAACTGTGATGAGCTAGGATGAAAGAATACATCAACTGTGATGAGCTAGGATGAAAGAATACATCAACTGTGATGAGCTAGGATGAAAGAATACATCAACTGTGATGAGCTAGGATGAAAGAATACATCAACTGTGATGAGCTAGGATGAAAGAATACATCAACTGTGATGAGCTAGGATGAAGGAATACATCAACTGTGATGAGCTAGGATGAAAGAATACATCAACTGTGATGAGCTAGGATGAAAGAATACATCAACTGTGATGAGCTAGGATGAAGGATATCTTATTAATTACCTTTCATGTAGTTCATTATCTTATATTTATGAATGTGATAGTTTAATTTTGTATTTTTAGATATATTTTTGATAGTTCCATTTTGCATTTTTAGATATATTTTATCTTTAATTCTGTATTCTTTTTATCTCCTTCTTCCTTGCTCTTCTTTGTCATCAGAAGGAGATTCTCTGGTGCTCATGGCTTAAATCGCCAGCCTAAAGTAATGAGCTGGGGCCCAGTGAAGTACAGCTGTGCCTCCAACACTCTCAAAACCGCACCTCCCCAGGCGATTCACAACCCAGGTTCTTGACTCTTTCAGTCAGCCACCCTAGATGTCTAATCAGCCACCCTAGATGTCTAATCAGCCACCCCAGATGTCTAATCAGCCAAACTAGATGTCTAATCAGCCACTCTAGATGTCTAATCAGCCACCCTAGATGACTTTGCTATTACGGAAAAATAAGTTAACATCTCATTTATCTATAACTCCACCAACAACAATAAACCCATAAACTGATCAAGGCAAATAAAGGTTTAGTTTAATCACAATACCAGGTGCCACACATGCTTACACCAGATAACACAGAAACACACACAAAGAGCATTTCAACAACAATTAACAACAACATGGAAAAAAAAAATGAGCATGCCATGAACATCAGCATGATCACACACAACGCCACTCCACACAACGCTACTACTTATTTCAGCATCTCTTACAAATCTCTTTGTCTTCATTTCAACGTATAATTGCATATCCACAATAATCATGAATTGGCTGCACTCCCTTATACATATAAGGGTTTTCTGCCAACTCCAACATATAACAATATACGCAGTACTCTGCCTGCATCATCAACAACAACTAAATAGCAACAGTGGAAGCAATAACACATTAATAGCAAATATGATTCATATGATCATGAACATAGCACAGCATTATAAATCATGGATGAGTTTGACATTGGTCATAAATAAATGTGTGCACACAAAACATCTAGGAAAACAATTATAAGTGTCTATGAAATAAAAATGTACATATGTGAATGTATGAAGACATAGTAATGAAAAATATCACAATGATGAAAATTATGAATCATTCATTCATTCATTTGCATGTCCCTTGCGGAACTTTGCCTCTCAAACAGCACTCCTGTAGGCCTCTCGGTTGTGAGCAAGATGGCCTGCTGCTGCGTCCATTTGCAGATCATCAACGATTTCTTGCAGCCATCTTCGTTTTGGTCTTCCTCTTTTTCTTTTTTTCCATTACGTATCCTTCCAATATGGTCTTCTTTAAATTATCATACGTTTAATGTGTCCAAAATATTTAAGTTTTCTCTCTTTAATCCTCTTTACTAGCCAGCCTTCTTCAATATTAAGCTCTTGTATAGATATATTTGTTCTTTTTTGTGTCCACGATATTTGGAGAACTCTTCTGTAGCAAGGCATTTATGTGTTTCTCAGCTGTTTTGTTAAGTGTCCACGTCTCACAGGCATATGTTGCGATGGGATAGATGCATGACCTTAAAATGTTAGTTCTGTCTGCTCCTCTCCACAGAATCTTTATTTGTTTTACTTTCTGAAGAGCAATAGATGTCCTCCTTTTAATTTCCCTCATTGAATCACAAACTATTAATCTTACATGGAGATCTTTACACACTCAACACTGAACACTTATCACAATTCACACTTACAAAACTCTACCATCTGACTTCCAACAACATACATATAGAACTCACACAAACAAGAGGTGGCCAAAGCAACACTTTGGGTTCATAGCTTAACAGTCCATTTATCCCACATCACCAATATTAGAAAACTGCACTAAGACACATCCAGATTTACCACAACAATGGCTCCCCCAAATAAAGTGTGTTACCCTGCCAAAAGCCTCGAAGTGAATGCTCTAACAACACATCACACTCCACCTGATCTACACATCACACTCCACCTGATCAACACATCACACTCCACCTGATCAACACATCACACTCCACCTGATCAACACATCACACTCCACCTGATCAACACATCACACTCCACCTGATCTACACATCACACTCCACCTGATCTACACATCACACTCCACCTGATCAACACATCACACTCCACCTGATCTACACATCACACTCCACCTGATCAACACATCACACTCCACCTGATCTACACATCACACTCCACCTGATCTACACATCACACTCCACCTGATCTACACATCACACTCCACCTGATCAACACATCACACTCCACCTGATCTACACATCACACTCCACCTGATCTACACATCACACTCCACCTGATCAACACATCACACTCCACCTGATCTACACATCACACTCCACCTGATCTACACATCACACTCCACCTGATCAACACATCACACTCCACCTGATCTACACATCACACTCCACCTGATCTACACATCACACTCCACCTGATCTACACATCACACTCCACCTGATCTACACATCACACTCCACCTGATCTACACATCACACTCCACCTGATCTACACATCACACTCCACCTGATCAACACATCACACTCCACCTGATCAACACATCACACTCCACCTGATCTACACATCACACTCCACCTGATCTACACATCACACTCCACCTGATCAACACATCACACTCCACCTGATCTACACATCACACTCCACCTGATCTACACATCACACTCCACCTGATCTACACATCACACTCCACCTGATCTACACATCACACTCCACCTGATCAACACATCACACTCCACCTGATCTACACATCACACTCCACCTGATCAACACATCACACTCCACCTGATCTACACATCACACTCCACCTGATCTACACATCACACTCCACCTGATCTACACATCACACTCCACCTGATCTACACATCACACTCCACCTGATCTACACATCACACTCCACCTGATCTACACATCACACTCCACCTGATCAACACATCACACTCCACCTGATCAACACATCACACTCCACCTGATCAACACATCACACTCCACCTGATCAACACATCACACTCCACCTGATCTACACATCACACTCCACCTGATCAACACATCACACTCCACCTGATCTACACATCACACTCCACCTGATCAACACATCACACTCCACCTGATCTACACATCACACTCCACCTGATCAACACATCACACTCCACCTGATCTACACATCACACTCCACCTGATCAACACATCACACTCCACCTGATCAACACATCACACTCCACCTGATCAACACATCACACTCCACCTGATCAACACATCACACTCCACCTGATCAACACATCACACTCCACCTGATCAACACATCACACTCCACCTGATCAACACATCACACTCCACCTGATCAACACATCACACTCCACCTGATCAACACATCACACTCCACCTGATCAACACATCACACTCCACCTGATCAACACATCACACTCCACCTGATCAACACATCACACTCCACCTGATCAACACATCACACTCCACCTGATCTACACATCACACTCCACCTGATCAACACATCACACTCCACCTGATCAACACATCACACTCCACCTGATCTACACATCACACTCCACCTGATCAACACATCACACTCCACCTGATCAACACATCACACTCCACCTGATCAACACATCACACTCCACCTGATCTACACATCACACTCCACCTGATCTACACATCACACTCCACCTGATCTACACATCACACTCCACCTGATCTACACATCACACTCCACCTGATCAACACATCACACTCCACCTGATCAACACATCACACTCCACCTGATCTACACATGGATAACCCCCAGAAAACCATGAGGTGAGATTGGCCTTTGAACCTTCGAACAGCTAATTTTTGAAGAACCAGCTCAGACCCCCTTCACACTAGGATGAAGGAATACATCAACTGTGAGAGCTAGGATGAAGAATACATCAACTGTGAGAGCTAGGATGAAGAATACATCAACTGTGATGACTAGGATGAAAGAATACATCAACTGTGATGAGCTAGGATGAAAGAAACATCAACTGTGATGAGCTAGGATGAAAGAATACATCAACTGTGATGAGCTAGGATGAAAGAATACATCAACTGTGATGAGCTAGGATGAAAGAATACATCAACTGTGATGAGCTAGGATGAAAGAATACATCAACTGTGATGAGCTAGGATGAAAGAATACATCAACTGTGATGAGCTAGGATGAAAGAATACATCAACTGTGATGAGCTAGGATGCTCTGCTTCAGTCTGTAGTATCATCTCTGTGTCACAAAATGTGTAGAAAGAGCCAAGATCTCATGCTCTGCTTCAGTCTGTAGTATCATCTCTGTGTCACAAAATGTGTAGAAAGAGCCAAGATCTCATGCTCTGCTTCAGTCTCTAGTATCATCTCTGTGTCACAAAATGTGTAGAAAGAGCTGAGATCTCATGCTCTGCTTCAGTCTGTAGTATCATCTCTGTGTCACAAAATGTGTAGAAAGAGCCAAGATCTCATGCTCTGCTTCAGTCTGTAGTATCATTTCTGTGTCACAAAATGTGTAGAAAGAGCCAAGATCTCATGCTCTGCTTCAGTCTCTAGTATCATCTCTGTGTCACAAAATGTGTAGAAAGAGCTGAGATCTCATGCTCTGCTTCAGTCTCTAGTATCATCTCTGTGTCACAAAATGTGTAGAAAGAGCCAAGATCTCATGCTCTGCTTCAGTCTGTAGTATCATTTCTGTGTCACAAAATGTGTAGAAAGAGCCAAGATCTCATGCTCTGCTTCAGTCTGTAGTATCATCTCTGTGTCACAAAATGTGTAGAAAGAGCTGAGATCTCATGCTCTGCTTCAGTCTGTAGTATCATCTCTGTGTCACAAAATGTGTAGAAAGAGCTGAGATCTCATGCTCTGCTTCAGTCTCTAGTATCATCTCTGTGTCACAAAATGTGTAGAAAGAGCTGAGATCTCATGCTCTGCTTCAGTCTGTAGTATCATCTCTGTGTCACAAAATGTGTAGAAAGAGCCAAGATCTCATGCTCTGCTTCAGTCTGTAGTATCATCTCTGTGTCACAAAATGTGTAGAAAGAGCTGAGATCTCATGCTCTGCTTCAGTCTGTAGTATCATCTCTGTGTCACAAAATGTGTAGAAAGAGCCAAGATCTCATGCTCTGCTTCAGTCTGTAGTATCATTTCTGTGTCACAAAATGTGTAGAAAGAGCCAAGATCTCATGCTCTGCTTCAGTCTCTAGTATCATCTCTGTGTCACAAAATGTGTAGAAAGAGCCAAGATCTCATGCTCTGCTTCAGTCTCTAGTATCATCTCTGTGTCACAAAATGTGTAGAAAGAGCCAAGATCTCATGCTCTGCTTCAGTCTGTAGTATCATCTCTGTGTCACAAAATGTGTAGAAAGAGCCAAGATCTCATGCTCTGCTTCAGTCTCTAGTATCATCTCTGTGTCACAAAATGTGTAGAAAGAGCCAAGATCTCATGCTCTGCTTCAGTCTCTAGTATCATCTCTGTGTCACAAAATGTGTAGAAAGAGCCAAGATCTCATGCTCTGCTTCAGTCTCTAGTATCATCTCTGTGTCACAAAATGTGTAGAAAGAGCCAAGATCTCATGCTCTGCTTCAGTCTCTAGTATCATCTCTGTGTCACAAAATGTGTAGAAAGAGCTGAGATCTCATGCTCTGCTTCAGTCTGTAGTATCATCTCTGTGTCACAAAATGTGTAGAAAGAGCCAAGATCTCATGCTCTGCTTCAGTCTGTAGTATCATCTCTGTGTCACAAAATGTGTAGAAAGAGCCAAGATCTCATGCTCTGCTTCAGTCTCTAGTATCATCTCTGTGTCACAAAATGTGTAGAAAGAGCTGAGATCTCATGCTCTGCTTCAGTCTGTAGTATCATCTCTGTGTCACAAAATGTGTAGAAAGAGCTGAGATCTCATGCTCTGCTTCAGTCTGTAGTATCATCTCTGTGTCACAAAATGTGTAGAAAGAGCTGAGATCTCATGCTCTGCTTCAGTCTGTAGTATCATCTCTGTGTCACAAAATGTGTAGAAAGAGCTGAGATCTCATGCTCTGCTTCAGTCTGTAGTATCATCTCTGTGTCACAAAATGTGTAGAAAGAGCTGAGATCTCATGCTCTGCTTCAGTCTGTAGTATCATTTCTGTGTCACAAAATGTGTAGAAAGAGCTGAGATCTCATGCTCTGCTTCAGTCTCTAGTATCATCTCTGTGTCACAAAATGTGTAGAAAGAGCCAAGATCTCATGCTCTGCTTCAGTCTGTAGTATCATCTCTGTGTCACAAAATGTGTAGAAAGAGCTGAGATCTCATGCTCTGCTTCAGTCTGTAGTATCATTTCTGTGTCACAAAATGTGTAGAAAGAGCCAAGATCTCATGCTCTGCTTCAGTCTGTAGTATCATTTCTGTGTCACAAAATGTGTAGAAAGAGCCAAGATCTCATGCTCTGCTTCAGTCTGTAGTATCATCTCTGTGTCACAAAATGTGTAGAAAGAGCCAAGATCTCATGCTCTGCTTCAGTCTCTAGTAT
The DNA here is from genome assembly GCA_009760885.1 of Achatina immaculata. Taxonomy (NCBI): domain Eukaryota; kingdom Metazoa; phylum Mollusca; class Gastropoda; order Stylommatophora; family Achatinidae; genus Lissachatina; species Lissachatina immaculata. The sequence continues at coordinate 42,257,651 of CM019692.1, forward strand.
CATCTCTGTGTCACAAAATGTGTAGAAAGAGCTGAGATCTCATGCTCTGCTTCAGTCTCTAGTATCATCTCTGTGTCACAAAATGTGTAGAAAGAGCTGAGATCTCATGCTCTGCTTCAGTCTGTAGTATCATTTCTGTGTCACAAAATGTGTAGAAAGAGCCAAGATCTCATGCTCTGCTTCAGTCTCTAGTATCATCTCTGTGTCACAAAATGTGTAGAAAGAGCTGAGATCTCATGCTCTGCTTCAGTCTGTAGTATCATTTCTGTGTCACAAAATGTGTAGAAAGAGCTGAGATCTCATGCTCTGCTTCAGTCTGTAGTATCATCTCTGTATCACAAAATGTGTAGAAAGTTGAGACTTCATGCTCTGCTTCAGTCTGTAGTATCATCTCTGTGTCACAAAATGTGTAGAAAGAGCCAAGATCTCATGCTCTGCTTCAGTCTCTAGTATCATCTCTGTGTCACAAAATGTGTAGACAGAGGTGAGATCTCATGCTCTGCTTCAGTCTCTAGTATCATCTCTGTGTCACAAAATGTGTAGAAAGAGCTGAGATCTCATGCTCTGCTTCAGTCTGTAGTATCATTTCTGTGTCACAAAATGTGTAGAAAGAGCCAAGATCTCATGCTCTGCTTCAGTCTCTAGTATCATCTCTGTGTCACAAAATGTGTAGAAAGAGCTGAGATCTCATGCTCTGCTTCAGTCTGTAGTATCATTTCTGTGTCACAAAATGTGTAGAAAGAGCTGAGATCTCATGCTCTGCTTCAGTCTGTAGTATCATCTCTGTATCACAAAATGTGTAGAAAGTTGAGACTTCATTCTCTGCTTCAGTCTGTAGTATCATCTCTGTGTCACAAAATGTGTAGAAAGAGCTGAGATCTCATGCTCTGCTTCAGTCTGTAGTATCATCTCTGTGTCACAAAATGTGTAGAAAGAGCTGAGATCTCATGCTCTGCTTCAGTCTCTAGTATCATCTCTGTATCACAAAATGTGTAGACAGAGGTGAGATCTCATGCTCTGCTTCAGTCTGTAGTATCATCTCTGTGTCACAAAATGTGTAGAAAGAGCTGAGATCTCATGCTCCATTTTCAGCATCATTAAATGGGAACTGAAGAACCAAATACTGTCCAGGGAATGCTGGAGTACATGGCAATGATGTGGAATTAAGACTGGCTGGACAGGCTAAAATAAATGGCAGACTGACAATGGACAAAGGGGACACTGCTAAGGCTGTATTGGACAGATTGTAGGAAAATGAGGAGCGGGAATGAAAGAACAATGTAGCTGTGAAGAGACTGCTGGAGCTGGGACAATTTAAAAGTGCTGGCAGGAAATTTGAACTGTGTGGCAGAAAACGTATTGTACAAACAACCAACATTTGACAGGAACTATCAGCAAACCTGCTCTTGGATGGATGCTGCGGCATGCGGCTGTCCTGACTCCAGTGAAGCCAGAGTCTGAACTTTGAACTTGGGAAGAACCAAAACTACTTCTGCTTCACTGAAAAGTACTCACTCACCTCTTTCTTGGTCATGTAATGCTGAGCAATAGCTAGTTTGAACTCAGACTGGTTGTCCAGCACAAAGCGGGGAGCAAAGATGAGAGTGTGACTCTGTCACTTCTGTCTGGCTGATTCCAGAAACTGCATCAACTCTCTCAAACAGAAATCACTGCTTCCAATAACTGCCTTCATCAGTCAAAGCAACAAAACTGTAGAAAGAGCTGAGATCTCATGCTCTGCTTCAGTCTGTAGTATCATTTCTGTGTCATAAAATGTGTAGAAAGAGCCAAGATCTCATGCTCTGCTTCAGTCTGTAGTATCATTTCTGTGTCACAAAATGTGCAGAAAGAGCCAAGATCTCATGCTCTGCTTCAGTCTGTAGTATCATCTCTGTGTCACAAAATGTGTAGAAAGAGCCAAGATCTCATGCTCTGCTTCAGTCTCTAGTATCATCTCTGTGTCACAAAATGTGTAGACAGAGGTGAGATCTCATGCTCTGCTTCAGTCTCTAGTATCATCTCTGTGTCACAAAATGTGTAGAAAGAGCTGAGATCTCATGCTCTGCTTCAGTCTGTAGTATCATTTCTGTGTCACAAAATGTGTAGAAAGAGCCAAGATCCCATGCTCTGCTTCAGTCTCTAGTATCATCTCTGTTTCACAAAATGTGTAGAAACCTGAGACTTCATTCTCTGCTTCAGTCTGTAATATCATTTCTGTGTCACAAAATGTGTAGAAAGAGTTGAGACTTCAAGCTCTTTTTCAGTCTGTAGTATCATCTCTGTATCACAAAATGTGTAGAAAGTTGAGACTTCATTCTCTGCTTCAGTCTGTAGTATCATCTCTGTGTCACAAAATGTGTAGAAAGAGCTGAGATCTCATGCTCTGCTTCAGTCTGTGGTATCATCTCTGTGTCACAAAATGTGTAGACAGAGCTGAGATCTCATGCTCTGCTTCAGTCTCTAGTATCATCTCTGTATCACAAAATGTGTAGAAAGAGGTGAGATCTCATGTTCTGCTTCAGTCTGTAGTATCATCTCTGTGTCACAAAATGTGTAGAAAGAGCTGAGATCTCATGCTCCATTTTCAGCATCATTAAATGGGAACTGAAGAACCAAATACTGTCCAGGGAATGCTGGAGTACATGGCAATGATGTGGAATTAAGACTGGCTGGACAGGCTAAAATAAATGGCAGACTGACAATGGACAAAGGGGACACTGCTAAGGCTGTATTGGACAGATTGTAGGAAAATGAGGAGCGGGAATGAAAGAACAATGTAGCTGTGAAGAGACTGCTGGAGCTGGGACAATTTAAAAGTGCTGGCAGGAAATTTGAACTGTGTGGCAGAAAACGTATTGTACAAACAACCAACATTTGACAGGAACTATCAGCAAACATGCTCTTGGATGGATGCTGCGGCATGCGGCTGTCCTGACTCCAGTGAAGCCAGAGTCTGAACTTTGAACTTGGGAAGAACCAAAACTACTTCTGCTTCACTGAAAAGTACTCACTCACCTCTTTCTTGGTCATGTAATGCTGAGCAATAGCTAGTTTGAACTCAGACTGGTTGTCCAGCACAAAGCGGGGAGCAAAGGTCACAATGTTAGTACCCCTGTAACGACCCCTGCCGGCTGTTACCTGGATGCCAATGTTATAGACCCTGCAATGTTCAGAATAGACCTCATTTATACAATCAAATAATCACAGCAAAACTCCTTGTGTTCTCCACAATTTCTCTGTTTAGCTCAGACTCTTGACCTAATACTGTATCTCTTTCTGTTTATGCATGTCTCTCTGTTCTGTCATTTCTCTCTAATTTATCCAAAATCTAAGCCCATTCTGACTAAGTTTTCATGATATTCTTCATCTTGTATTTTATTTATTAAGATTAATGATATTATTCTTGCCATATTATGACCAATCGATTTTTTTAAACAATGAACGTTATTCCTATTTGTTATATTCCATATCATCCTATTTGTTATATTCCATGTTATCCTATTTGTTACCTAACAGCAACCTCAAATTTTATAGCAAAATATTCTGAATGAAGACAAGAAACAAATGCTTCCATTGTTTCAAAATGAAAAAAATGGGAATAAACAAGATCTAACTGCATACAAAAACTAGACCCAACAGAAGAACATGATAAAACCAAAGCTAGGGCAGCCAATCATAAAATGCATTTACTACATTGTTATCTGTAGCAGATTCTGTGCTTAACCAAGTATTGTAATTATTATACATTCTGCAGATAAAGAACATACTATGTGCTACTGTATTAGCCTAAAGTATGTCTGTTCATTAGTTCCTTGCTTTATTCAGTAAACTGGCTACTCTAGCAGGCCACCACTTCCAGCTGGCACTCTCACAAGAACAGCACACAGTCCAACCAGGCAAATATTTGGTTAATTACCACCAGTAAGAAGATAAGAATATGAACAAAAAAACAGAGTAAGAAACCAAATCAATAAAGAATCTAAAAACAGCCATATAAAGATGTAAAGCTTCCGGCAAACATTTCAGAAAAGCCCACATAAGTTGATACAACACAGTTAAATGTTACTGTAGAGTTGTGTCAACAATTATACTATGCAAACATTCAGCCAACGATTTATATGTACATAACAAACATTTTTAGAAGCCATCTGTTCGCATGTATCAGTCAATTCATCTTTCAGAGCTGAAGCAACCGCTGATCTGTCATGAATACATTCACGAAATACTGAAAGGTCAAGGTTAACGTGCTAGGGACAGTGGGAAAATTTTTTAAAAAACCCAGAAAAAAAAAGGCATGCAGCCCGCAGAAGGGGTAGAAAATTATCAGTGTTCTTACAGCAAACACTTACAACACACGACTAGAGAATTTTTTCTGCTGTAGTGTCAGCCACATGTGGTACTGAGACTTTACTAACCAATCTGGCCTGTTTCCATCATAATGTACTACATGCAGGGCTCTCTTTGAGTTCCCACCTTCCAGTGAAAAGCGACTGCTCCTGTTAAGAACATTACAAATTTGATGTAAAAAAATAGCACAGAAAAAAAAAGTTACAATGTTAACAAAATCTGCATTATTTGACTGACTGAGATTATTAGGTATCACTGTGTTCAGGTGACAGGCACTGACAATCTAGCCACTGATTTTGCATTTCAGACCCAGTTGGCCAGTGGATCCACATACATGTATTTCTCTCATAGTTGTTGTCAGTTTCTTTTTGTCTTGTTTTGCAATGACTGCCAAAAAAGTAGGAGGAAACTAGGATTATAACAGCCTGATAAGAAAGCATAACATTAACTTTCTGCTGCTTCCTGTAAATACAGATTAGAAACAACTTCTACCTCTTGTGTGGCAACAAGTAACATTAACTTTCTGCTGCTACATGTGACAACAAAAACTACAAATGTAACATTCTGCTCCTACATGTCCAAGTGGAAACATTAACAATATGCTGTTGCACATGATGACATAAATGACATGTGAATATAACCAAGAAATAATAATATTATGCTTCTACATGTAATGATATAAACAATATAATTTTGCTGTTAAATAAAAACATATACAATTAAAACAATCACTTATGGTTCACAAAAGTATATATTACTTTAAGTCTGAGATTAACTTGACAGTTGAAACATTTTATCTTAGCCACTGTCTCACAACAGCCAGCCTGAATATTTTTTTATTCTTGTTCTCTGTCTCACAACAGCCAACCTGAATATTTTATTTTATCCTTGTTCTCTGTCTCACAACAGCCAACCTGAATATTTTTTATCCTTGTTCTCTGTCTGAATAGTCCCGAAAATTTTGTTTAGTAGATAGTCATTTATAATGTATGTAGTTACTTCTGTACTGAGTGAATGTTTAAGAGTGAAACATAAATGTTATATTTTATTTTATGTCTGTCAGCTTCAATGTTAGTTGTGTTTGTTATATGAACAGCATATTTGTAGAATGTCTGGAATAGAGTGAAAGATGTATGATAAAGGGCAGAATGTCAGATGGGCGTGCATGCCCAATTCTTAACCCTTTTGAAATAAAGATCAATCAATCAATCAATCAATCTCACAAAAGCCAACCTGAATATTTTTTTATCCTTGTTCTCTGTCTCACAACAGCCAACCTGAATATTTTTTTATCCTTGTTCTCTGTCTCACAACAGCCAACCTGAATATTTTTTTATCCTTGTTCTCTCTCTCACAACAGCCAACCTGAATATTTTTTTATTCTTGTTCTCTGTCTCACAACAGCCAACCTGAATATTTTTTTATCCTTGTTCTCTCTCTCACAACAGCCAACCTGAATATTTTTTTTTATCCTTGTTCTCTGTCTCACAACAGCCAGCCTGAATATTTTTTTATCTTTGTTCTCTGTCTTACAACAACCCGCCTGAATATTTTTAAAAATCTTTGGTTCTCTATGTTATACAGCATGTACCCAAGATATATAGATATAAATGTTAAACTTTGCCTTTGTTCTCTTGTACAGAGCACAAACCTTTATCTGAAATGTTCTGCAGGACAACAAAGAAATGAAGAACACTGAAAGAAAACTGCAAAGAAAAAAGTTACCACTGTGGTTTGCAGGTAGGCCCATGAACAGATATGCCAATTCTCATCTGACAGCTGCAAGAAATGTTATTGTAAGTTTAGATATGATATCATGAAATATATTTTCTTATTGTTAGTTTGTTCATGCTCAGTCTAATCACTTTCACTACTTTTCTGTTCATGTTCAGATACAGAAAAAGCGCTCCAGCAGTAACATTTATGACCAGCTGATAAGATAACTGAGTTGAGGACTGTGGTAAGAGCAGTGAGCCAGTGGCCAGACATTTCAATCAGTGGAACAAACACAACATTTCTTTCACTGCTCTGGCTCTTCTGATGAATGATCTTGCAAAGCTCCGGAACAGGCCTGTTGTCTCACACCAGACAGACTCAGTTCTCAGTTCAGCTTCTCTGAAGCAGTCTTTCTTCTTTCTTCACCACATAACTACACTCTTCCATCCTTGTCTTTCTTTTTTCCTCTCTCAAGCAGAATCATCATCTCTGTCCCTTTAGCTTCTCTAACTGCACCTTTTTTTCTCACTTGCTTCATGGACATATTTGGGTGTCCTTCAGTATGTTCTAATCCTTTCTGTCCTCATTTCTCACCCACCCAGGAGATGTTTCCACTTCCTACCAAGTTTCCTATTCAGTTGCAATTTTACATGCAATACCAACCTCTCTTTACCCACCTGTGTATTGCCTCTTCACTATTCCCATGTGCATCATCATCACTTCAGATCACTTTGGCCACTATCTATGCCACATGGAGAATGAAGTATTACAAAACTGGCCAACATAGTCAACCAGCTCAGGCTATTATTTCTATTCTATTCTCTCCTTTTTTTTCAGCTAAAAGAGCCCCCCCCCCCCAAACTTACCTGACTCTATCTAACTGCATTACTTACTTGATGTCCTACCAAGCTGATCTCTGCTAAGTGCCATTTTTGTGTTTATTTGTTGTTCATTACTTTCACTGCCTAAAGGCACATTGTTGAAATACTGGTTTATTACCATTTCCTTTACATTTCTATTTGCTCATTTCATTACCTAGTTTGTTATTCCTTCTCATCTTTGGTTCTCTATGTTATACAGCATGTACCCAAGATATATAGATATAAATGTTAAACTTTGCCTTTGTTCTCTTGTACAGAGCACAAACCTTTATCTGAAATGTTCTGCAGGACAACAAAGAAATGAAGAACACTGAAAGAAAACTGCAAAGAAAAAAGTTACCACTGTGGTTTGCAGGTAGGCCCATGAACAGATATGCCAATTCTCATCTGACAGCTGCAAGAAATGTTATTGTAAGTTTAGATATGATATCATGAAATATATTTTCTTATTGTTAGTTTGTTCATGCTCAGTCTAATCACTTTCACTACTTTTCTGTTCATGTTCAGATACAGAAAAAGCGCTCCAGCAGTAACATTTATGACCAGCTGATAAGATAACTGAGTTGAGGACTGTGGTAAGAGCAGTGAGCCAGTGGCCAGACATTTCAATCAGTGGAACAAACACAACATTTCTTTCACTGCTCTGGCTCTTCTGATGAATGATCTTGCAAAGCTCCGGAACAGGCCTGTTGTCTCACACCAGACAGACTCAGTTCTCAGTTCAGCTTCTCTGAAGCAGTCTTTCTTCTTTCTTCACCACATAACTACACTCTTCCATCCTTGTCTTTCTTTTTTCCTCTCTCAAGCAGAATCATCATCTCTGTCCCTTTAGCTTCTCTAACTGCACCTTTTTTTCTCACTTGCTTCATGGACATATTTGGGTGTCCTTCAGTATGTTCTAATCCTTTCTGTCCTCATTTCTCACCCACCCAGGAGATGTTTCCACTTCCTACCAAGTTTCCTATTCAGTTGCAATTTTACATGCAATACCAACCTCTCTTTACCCACCTGTGTATTGCCTCTTCACTATTCCCATGTGCATCATCATCACTTCAGATCACTTTGGCCACTATCTATGCCACATGGAGAATGAAGTATTACAAAACTGGCCAACATAGTCAACCAGCTCAGGCTATTATTTCTATTCTATTCTCTCCTTTTTTTTCAGCTAAAAGAGCCCCCCCCCCCAAACTTACCTGACTCTATCTAACTGCATTACTTACTTGATGTCCTACCAAGCTGATCTCTGCTAAGTGCCATTTTTGTGTTTATTTGTTGTTCATTACTTTCACTGCCTAAAGGCACATTGTTGAAATACTGGTTTATTACCATTTCCTTTACATTTCTATTTGCTCATTTCATTACCTAGTTTGTTATTCCTTCTCATCTTTATTTCTTTTTTCATTTGTGTAAAACTGAATCATATGTCTCTGACTATCTCTACTTCACAGAACAAAGACTTGTCTTAACATGTCTCAAAATCACTAAGAAGATCACCTCAGAACAAAGACTTGTCTTAACATGTCTCAAATCATTGAGCAGATCACCACAGAACAAAGACTTGTCTCAATATGTTTCAAATCACTGAACACATCACCTCAGAACAAAGACTTGTCTGAATATGTCTCAAATCACTGAGCAGATCACCACAGAACAAAGACTTGTCTTAACATGTCTCAAATCACTGAACAGATCACCACAGAACAAAAACTTGTCTTAACATGTCTCAAATCACTGAACAGATCACCACAGAACAAAGACTTGTCTTAACATGTCTCAAATCACTGAACAGATCACCACAGAACAAAGACTTGTCTGAATATGTTTCAAATCACTGAACAGATCACCTCAGAACAAAGACTTGTCTGAATATGTCTCAAATCACTGAGCAGATCACCACAGAACAAAGACTTGTCTTAACATGTCTCAAATCACTGAACAGATCACCACAGAACAAAAACTTGTCTTAACATGTCTCAAATCACTGAACAGATCACCACAGAACAAAGACTTGTCTTAACATGTCTCAAATCACTGAACAGATCACCACAGAACAAAGACTTGTCTTAACATGTCTCAAATCACTGAGCAGATCACCACAGAACAAAGACCTGTCTTAACATGTCTCAAATCACTGAGCAGATCACCACAGAACAAAGACCTGTCTTAACATGTCTCAAATCACTGAGCAGATCACCACAGAACAAAGACTTGTCTTAACATGTCTCAAATCACTGAGCAGATCACCACAGAACAAAGACTTGTCTTAACATGTCTCAAATCACTGAGCAGATCACCACAGAACAAAGACTTGTCTTAACATGTCTCAAATCACTGAGCAGATCACCCTCACCAGATAATGTTACATCAAGAGGTACTCAATAACATGAGGAAGGGAAGGAGACTTGCAAACAGTTCAGATATATCACTTGTTCCAGTCTGACTGAGATCAGAATATACAAGTTATCACTTCACACAGAGTAAACTTTATAAACAAAACTTTATAAACATGTCACTGATGTCCCACTCTGGCAGAAAACTTTATAAGAATGTCACTGATGTCCCACTCTGGCAGAAACTTTATAAGAATGTCACTGATGTTCCACTCTGGCAGGAAACTTTATAAGCATGTCACTGATGTTCTACTCTGGCAGAAAACTTTATAAGCATGTCACTGATGTGTCAGTCAGGTTGTGATATCAGAATCTAGTAAGTTATCACTTCAGACAAAGAACATGTTAAATGTATAAAAAGAAGAAGAACAACAAGATCTTATGCACAAAAAAACAACATTAATATTAAACATATATTCAGCCAAACCATGGGGAAATAACTTTTAAAAATGTCTAAATGATAGTCAGGTGAAACTGAAAACTTATTATGTTTAAATGATAGTCAGGTGAAACTGACACTTATTATGTTTAAATGATAGTCAGGTGAAACTGACTCTATTATGTTTAAATGATAGTCAGGTGAAACTGACACTTATTATGTTTAAATGATAGTCAGGTGAAACTGAAACTTATTATGTTTAATGACAGTCAGGTGAAACTGAAACTTATTATGTTTAATGATAGTCAGGTGAAACTGAAACTTATTATGTTTAACGATAATCAGGTGAAACTGAAACTTATTATGTTTAATGATAGTCAGGTGAAACTGACTCTATTATGTTTAAATGACAGTCAGGTGAAACTGAAACTTATTATGTTTAATGATAGTCAGGTGAAACTGAAACTTATTATGTTTAATGACAGTCAGGTGAAACTGAAACTTATTATGTTTAATGATAGTCAGGTGAAACTGACTCTATTATGTTTAAATGACAGTCAGGTGAAACTGAAACTTATTATGTTTAATGATAGTCAGGTGAAACTGAAACTTATTATGTTTAATGACAGTCAGGTGAAACTGAAACTTATTATGTTTAACAATAGTCAGGTGAAACTGAAACTTATTATGTTTAATGACAGTCAGGTGAAACTGAAACTTATTATGTTTAACGATAATCAGGTGAAAATGAAACGTATTATGTTTAATGACAGTCAGGTGAAACTGAAACTTATTATGTTTAATGATAGTCAGGTGAAACTGAAACTTATTATGTTTAATGATAGTCAGGTGAAATTGGCACTTACTATGAATGCCACATTAACATTACTCACAGTATACAGCTGCATTACAGACATTCAGTCATTTTATTTGGATATATATTTTCTCCGTAAACTTTCCTGCATGGTATCTCAATGTATGTTTTGTTCAGTAAATTTCTGTTCACGTTTTTTGTTGTATGTTTGTTGGGTAAAATTTTTGTTCATGGTTTTTGGATGTATGTTTGTTGAGTAGATATTCATTCATGTTGTATGCATGTGGACTCACAAGTTGAGCTCTTCAGTGTCAGAAAAGCTGAACAACAGCGGAGTCATACTGCGTGCCTGTTCGTGCTCCTCAAACTGGCCTGCTGCCGTCAGCTTTGACCCATCTTGTTTGAAGACCAGAGGCAGACCAGACTTGTTAACCAGCCAAAACTGAGCTGATATCGTCAACTGGTGATGCAGATGTATGTATCTATGACAGTGATGGTCAGATGATGGCAACACATGATAACGAAAGTGATGAAGAGCTCTTTAAAGACCGGTGTGAAATGATAGTGATGACTGGCTGAAGAAGACAGGTGTGAAATGAAAATGATGGGGAGTTGATGAAAACACATCAGAAATGTGGCATCAGAACTTAATCTGTGATTATTAATGACTAAAAAGGTTACATGTGAAAATACCGATTGGAAATATGGACTTTTACAAAATACTACTTTCTGCATAACTATGTACTGCCTCTTTACTCCCTTCATATGTCTGGAAATTTTACTCACTTAGCACCTCTCTGAGGGGTCCAAATATATGATAATCGCAGTGTAAAGACAGGTGAACATGCAGGATGTGGACGATACTCCAAATGCAGACTCATAATTTGTTGAGCTGTTGTATGTGCTGTGTGAAGCCATACATTGCCATGCAGTAATAACATTCTAGAACTGAGCAAGACCTGACTGAAGGTTTCAAGTGGTTCTCAAGCAGATCACAGTTTGCTCTGCTGTTGATAGTGGTTCCTAAGGACATGTAATGCTTCAGGATTGGGTCTTTACGGTCCCAAAACAGCCCCAGCTGACTGGGACTTTGGTTTTGGCAAGGAAGAATGTTGACAATTTTTGTTGGCTCACTTTGTCTTTGGCTGGAAGTAATGGACCCAGCATTTGTCTCTATGGACAATACATTATAGAATCTTTGGCATAGAAGTAATGTACCCAGCATTTGTCTCTAGTGACTATACATCGTAGAATCTTTGGTTGGAAGTAATGCACCTAGGATTTATCTCTAGTGACTATACGTCGCAGAAAGCCATCTCCTTCAGTAATGTAACCAACATTTATCTCTAATGACAACACGTCATAGAAAGCCATCTCCTTCAGAAATTACCCAGCATTTATCTCTAATGACAACACGTTGTAGAAAGCCATCTCCTTCAGTAATGTACCCAGCATTTATCTCTAATGACAATACGTTGTAGAAAGCCATCTCCTTCAGCCAGAAAATGTCAGGTGCCCAAGAAACTGCTTGCTGTTCTTCTTTCACATATACTTTCAAGAGAGTTGCTGGTGGCATATTTCCATAACGGCTGTAATACAATTAGAGATGGATGGCACAAAATATCTACACTACAACTGTCTACTAGTCAGTTTAGATTTTTGTAGAGCAAAATTAAGGTTACTTTTTGACTTGTCCATGAATCTGTTGAGATATTCTCGATACATGAACTGAAAGACTGGAAATACAAATGTTATAAATGTACTTTATCAAAAGTATGATAACAGTATGCTGATTTATTAATAATATCCAACAAAAGTCAGTAAAATAGAGATTTTAATAAAAATTGTAAAATAAAAAAAAAAATAATACTCACTGCATGAAGATGACTTGAAAGATTAATCAGAGAAAAGGCAGAACAAACAAACAAAAAAAAAGGAAAACTGACACTATGGTGTAACAGCAAATCAGCTAGTGAGCTGTTGAAAAGCATCTAAGATCAAGAACTGTGGAGAAGCATGACTTCTGGCATGGCCACTGGCAGCATACAAAAGTTCACTGCATAGTGGAGGAACTAAGCAGCCATACCATACATGGTCCGACAAGTTCTTCTACACACCAGACTAACATTTTTTTCTGAATCAAGACTTACTCTCATGGAGCCTCCTTTGACCATGCTGATACGCACAACCAGTTTCAACATACGTTTGTTGTTATCAAAGATTCGTAGCAGTGCCTTCCTGTTGTTGGTGTTTGGCGGTATCGTCAGCTCCTTACAACTTGGGAAGTTCTCCAGGTGGATGCCCAGGTCAAAGCTTTTGAACACATCGACCTGAGTAATGCCAGATAACAGCCTCAGATGCTGTGAACTTATCATAACATTTATTTTTTGCCCAGGTTGTGTGTATTTTTTGCTAAATCAAGACATGAAATAAACATACTGCTAGCTTATTTCATGAAACAATTTTTTTGTAGATCAAGTCATGAAATAATTCTTTGGTAGGCCATGCCATGAAATAATCTTTTGCTAGATCAAGACATGAAATCATATTTTGCTAGGTCATGCCATGAAATAATCTTTTGTTAGATCCAGCCATGAAATAATCTTTTGCTAGATCCAGCCACGAAATTATATTTTACTAGGTCGTGTCATGAAACAAATCTATAGCTAGTTCAGGTCAGGAAGTAAGTCTTATACTTTACAATACAATCTTGTGCTCAGTCACATTCCCAGATACAGCATAACCCTCATACTCAGCATTCACAGTTTCAATGTTTACCATTCATTCATTCATTCATTCATTTGCATGTCCCTTGCAGAACTTTGCCTCCCTAACAGCACTCCTGTAGGCCTCTCGGTTCTGAGCAAGATGGCCTGCTGCTGATGCATCCATTTGCAGATCATCAACGATGTCTTGCAGTCATCTTCGCCTTGGTCTTCCTCTCTTTCTTTTTCCCATTATGTACCCTTCCAAGACCGTCTTCTCTAGATTATCATGATGTTTAATGTGTCCAAAATATTTAAGTTTTCTCTCTTTAATCCTCTTTACTAGCCAATCTTCTTCAATATTAAGTTCTTGTAAAATGAATATATTTGTTCTTTTCTGTGTCATGATATTTGAAGAACTCTTCTGTTTACCACGACCCAGAAATATGAAAGTGAGTAAAAGTGACTATCACTTTTTCCAGTGCTTAGAAAAACAACACGAAATTCCACTATTATCTAGCCAAATGAACTTCAAAGCATATCACACTCTGGCATTGATTCATCTGAAAGTTATTTTTTCTTGCACAAAGCATACGCTAACTGTTGGTTGTTGGTTTTACATGAGCATTCGTCCAATATCCACTTCTAGGTGAGGACTTCAATGAAATTTTTTTGGTTCAAATGTGTGCTCTGACCATTTTACTACTACTATCATAAAAAAAAAAAATTGCATCTTTGAAAACATTGAGCCAAAACAGTCAACCTCAAGCAGCATTTCAGAGCTTACTTTCACCAGCACTTGTATACTGAAAATATAATGAGGAGTGTTAGAGAAGATGTAGACAAAGAATATTACGATGCCATAACAACTGGAGGTTATGAAATACCAAAGATTAGAAAAAATGGTATGCTAAGGTTGCTAAAATATACTGCAAGAATGTGTACTACGTGTGTCAAGTGCTGAAGAACAACAACAAGCTTTGGTAAGATTTTGCTATGACTCTAGGAGATACCGACACAGAAAAACTGACAAGCCTCCTAAGTAACATCTATGACATATACCCTCAGATCTGTCCAAATCAGTTTTCAATGCAGTTCCACAGAAATCTGGGAAAACACAATGTGATCAGCGCTGAACAATCAGTTTCATGAGCCACAGCACAAAAATATTAGTAAGAATCGTTGGCGTGAGAATATGAAATAAAACAATGAAATAGAAGAACAATGTGGTTCCGTTGAAAGAAAAAAAGCACAAGTAACGCAATTCTTTAATATAATAACTATTACAAAACAATCTCTAGAGGTAAATAAAGATTTATACTTGTGCTTTATTTATTACATGACTGCTTTCAACAGAGTTATGCGAGAAGGTACGATAAAAATGCTAGAAAAAATATCATTCATTCATTCATTTGCATGTCCCTTGCGGAACTTTGCCTCCCAAACAGCAACTCCTGTAGGCCTCTCAGTTGTGAGCAAGATGGCCTGCTGCTGCTGCGTCCATTTGCAGATCGTCAACGATTTCTTGCAGCCATCTTTGTTTTGGTCTTCCTCTTGTTCTATTTCCCATTATGTATCCTTCCAATATGGTCTTCTCTAAATTATCATGACATTTAATTTGTCCAAAATATTTAAGTTTTCTCTCTTTAATCCTCTTTACTAGCCAGCCATCTTCAATATTAAGCTCTTGTAGTATAGATATATTTGTTCTTTTTTGTGTCCATGATATTTGAATAACTCTTCTGTAGCATTTACATTCAAAGGCATTTATGTGTTTCTCAGCTGTTTTGTTAAGTGTCCAGGTCTCACATGCATATGTTGCGATGGGAAAGATGCAAGAAGAATAAAAATCTTATTTTTGTAGTTCTGTCTGTTCCTCTCCACAGATTCTTTATTTGTTTTACTTTCTGAAGAGCAATAGATGTCCTCCTTTTAATTTCCCTCATTGTATCTCCATTATTAGTTAGTAGTGATCCACGATATTCAAAACTCTCCACTTCTTCCAATTTTCCCTCATTGATATATATTTCAGCTGCCTTGTTTGTTTTGCCAGTTGTCATCAATTTAGTTTTCTTTGCATTAAGATAGAGGTTCTGCTCTTCGCTGTTCTTACAGACTGACATAATTAGTTTTTCCATTCCTTTTTGTGTTGTGGACAGTAACACTGTGTCATCAGCATATCTAATCTCTGGTATTTCATAACCTCCAATTGTTATGGCATCGTAATATTCTTTGTCTACATCTTCTCTAACACTCCTCATTATATTTTCAGTATACAAGTTAAATAAGTAGGGTGACAATATGCACCCCTGACGGACCCCTTGTTTTATGTCAAACCAAGCTGTTGTTTCAACTTGAAAAAGTATAGATGGTAAAAATATGAGAATTATTAAGAATATGTACTGGAACAGCGAAGAGTAGAACCTCTATCTTAATGCAAAGAAAACTAAATTGATGACAACTGACAAAACAAACAAGGCAGCTGAAATATGTATCAATGAGGAAAAACTGGAAGAAGTGGAGAGTTTTGAATATCTTGGATCACTGCTAACTAATAATGGAGATACAATGAGGAAAATTAAAAGGACATCTATTGCTCTTCAGAAAGTAAAACAAATAAATAATCTGTGGAGAGGAGCAGACAGAACTACAAAAATAAGATTTTTAAGGGCATGCATCTTTCCCATCGCAACATATGCCTGTGAGACCTGGACACTTAACAAAACAGCTGAGAAACACATAAATGCCTTTGAATGTAAATGCTACAGAAGAGTTCCTCAAATATCGTGGACACAAAAAAGAACAAATATACCTATACTACAAGAGCTAAATATTGAAGAAGGCTGGCTAGTAAAGAGGATTAAAGAGAGAAAACTTAAATATTTTGGACACATTAAATGTCATGATAATTTAGAGAAGACCATACTGGAAGGATACATAATGGGAAAAAGAAAGAGAGGAAGACCAAAACGAAGATGGCTGCAAGACATCGCTGATGATCTGCAAATGGATGCAGCAGTAGTAGGCCATCTTGCTCACAAACCGAGAGGCCTACAGGATTGCTATTTGGGAGGCAAAGTTCTGCAAGGGACATGCAAATGAATGAATGAATGAATGAATGTACTGGAAGCAAAGAACAGCAGTAAGAATGAACGATGACATACCTGAGTATCAGGATATAAAATGAGGCATAGGACAAGGATGTGTACTGCCACCAATCTATTCTCATTAAAAATGTGAAAGGAATTAAAATAAGAGGCAATAACATCAGAAACCTGAGACATGCAGATGACACTATTTAATAGCAGACAGTGAAAGCTATTTTCAGAAACTTGAGAACAAGATTACTGAAGAGAGGAATAAAAGAGGGCTTGAACTAAACAGCAACAAGATTATTGAAGAGAGGAATAAAAGAGGTCTAGAACTAAACAGCAACAAGATTACTGAAGAGAGGAATAAAAGAGGTCTAGAACTAAACAGCAACAAGATTACTGAAGAGAGGAATAAAAGAGGTCTAGAACTAAACAGCAACAAGATTACTGAAGAGAGGAATAAAAGAGGTCTAGAACTAAACAGCAACAAGATTACTGAAGAGAGGAATAAAAGAGGTCTAGAACTAAACAGCAACAAGATGGAAACAAAGGTAATATCAAAAAGAATAAATATACCAAAGTGCAGCTGACACAAGTAAATAAATTCAGTTACCTCAGAACAACAATAACAGCTGATGGCAAGTGCACAAATGAAATAAAAGCACACATAGGCAGCTTTTAATGATGTGAAGAAGATACGAACAAATAAAAAAAATGTCCTAAAAGTAAGGAAAAGAGTATTACAGTGCCATTTAGAGCCAATATTTTCTGAAACTTACGAATACCCGTGAGGAAAAATAACATGAAGAGATCATCAAAGAAGTTTTACAACAACACAAACAACTTGAAATTATGAGAACAAAAGATAGTCAAAATTTCTTGGCAGTGTCATGAGAAGACAAAAGTTGGAACTTAGTAATGACTGGAAAATTCAAGGAAAAAAGGAATGGAGGAAGATCAAAAGAAAAAGGTGGACTGCCCAAGTGACATGGAAAAAAAAAAAAGCACTGAAATAGAAACACCAAGGACCACACAAGATGAAGAACATGACTGTCAATTCTGGCATGATACAATATAAGAATAATAATTTGCTGCAAAAGTTACGTCTACTGTATGTGATAAGGTTACATCCACTGTATGTGATAAGTGTACATCCATTGTATGTGATAAGACTACATCCGTTGTATGTGATAAAGTTACATCTATTGTATGTGATAAGGTGTACATCCACTGTATGTGATAAAGTGTACGTCCACTGTATGTGATAAGGTGTACGTCCACTGTATGTGATAACATTGTATGTCCACTGTATGTGATAAGGTATACGTCTACTGTATGTGATAAGGTGTGTGTCAACTGTATGTGATAAGGTGTGAGTCCACTGTATGTGATAAGGTGTTAGTTAAACTGGAAGAAAAAGATTAAATTTGTGGGCAGAAGATATGACCAGGAAACGTATGCCTACTGATTGTAACGTAAGATATGACCAGGAAACGTATGCCTACTGATGGTAATGTAAGATATGACCAGGAAACACACGCTTACTGATGGTAACGTAAGATATGACCAGGAAACGTATGCCTACTGATGTTAACATAAGATATGACCAGGAAATGTATGCCTACTGATGTTAACGTAAGATATGACCAGGAAACGTATGCCTACTGATGGTAATGTAAGATATGACCAGGAAACACACGCTTACTGATGGTAACGTAAGATATGACCAGGAAACGTATGCCTACTGATGTTAACATAAGATATGACCAGGAAATGTATGCCTACTGATGTTAACATAAGATATGACCAGGAAACGTATGCCTACTGATGGTAACATAAGATATGAACAGGAAACATATGCCTACTGATGTTAACATAAGATATGAGCAGGAAACGTATGCCTACTGATGTTAACATAAGATATGACCAGGAAACGTATGCCTACTGATGTTAACATAAGATATTACCAGGAAACGTATGTCTACTGATGGTAACATAAGATATGACCAGTGCTGCTGATGAAATAACATTTATCAAAGCAGCAGAAACATGCCTGCTGGACTCATAGAATGAAGTTGTAATGATTGTAAAGGTTTCCTAGCTAACAATGGAGAGCTGAAGAAAATCATTCATGGAGATGGAGCAAGACTGGGTTTGTTGATGTGACTGACAAAGAAGTGAAAGAACACACTGAAGTACACTGAGAAGCGTTGACTCAGAAGAACTTGTCGAGTCACTGACAGAGAAAGGTGAAGATGAAACTGAAGATGAACCAGCAATGTGGACACTGAAAAGATCTGGCAAAGTATTTCAGATTTTACAGACTTAAAAAAAAAAAGTATTTTCATCTTACAGTGGGATGCAGCACTCAAGTCAATGAAGCATTAGAATTTCCAGCAAATGATTGATGAGCTGAAAGAAAGGAAATGACAACTCCACATCATGATGTATTTTCCAAAAGGCTGAAAAACACTGTCTATGATCCTCAGCCATCAACATCATCTGCTCCTGATATTATCCAACCATTAACATCATTTGCTCCTGATATTATCCAACCATCATCTGCTCCTGATATTATCCAACCATTAACATCATCTGCTCCTAACATTATCCAACCATTAACATCATCTGCTCCTAACATTATCCAACCATTAACATCATCTGCTCCTAACATTATCCAACCATTAACATCATCTGCTCCTGATATTATCCAACCATCATTTGCTCCTAATATTATCCAACCATTAACATCATCTGCTCCTAACATTATCCAACCATTAACATCATCTGTTCCTGATATTATCCAACCATTAACATCATCTGCTCCTGATATTATCCAACCATTAACATCATCTGCTCCTAACATTATCCAACCATTAACATCATCTGCTCCTAACATTATCCAACCATTAACATCATCTGCTCCTGATATTATTCAACCATTAACATCATCTGCTCCTAACATTATCCAACCATTAACATCATTTGCTCCTAACATTATCCAACCATTAACATCATCTGCTCCTGATATTATCCAACCATTAACATCATCTGCTCCTAACATTATCCAACCATTAACACCATCTGCTCCTGATATTATCCAACCATCATCTGCTCCTAACATTATCCAACCATTAACATCATCTGCTCCTGATATTATCCAACCATTAACATCATTTGCTCCTAACATTATCCAACCATTAACATCATTTGCTCCTAACATTATCCAACCATTAACATCATTTGCTCCTAACATTATCCAACCATTAACATCATCTGCTCCTAACATTATCCAACCATTAACATCATCTGCTCCTAACATTATCCAACCATTAACATCATTTGCTCCTAACATTATCCAACCATTAACATCATCTGCTCCTAACATTATCCAACCATTAACATCATCTGCTCATAACATTATCCAACCATTAACATCATCTGCTCCTAACATTATCCAACCATTAACATCATTTGCTCCTAACATTATCCAACCATTAACATCATCTGCTCCTAACATTATCCAACCATTAACATCATCTGCTCCTGATATTATCCAACCATTAACATCATCTGCTCCTAACATTATCCAACCATTAACATCATCTGCTCCTAACATTATCCAACCATTAACATCATCTGCTCCTAACATTATCCAACCATTAACATCATCTGCTCCTAACATTATCCAACCATTAACATCATCTGCTCCTAACATTATCCAACCATTAACATCATCTGCTCCTGATATTATCCAACCATGAACATCATCTGCTCCTAACATTATCCAACCATGAACATCATCTGCTCCTAACATTATCCAACCATTAACATCATCTGCTCCTAACATTATCCAACCATTAACATCATCTGCTCCTAACATTATCCAACCATTAACATCATCTGCTCCTAACATTATCCAACCATTAACATCATCTGCTCCTAACATTATCCAACCATTAACATCATCTGCTCCTAACATTATCCAACCATTAACATCATCTGCTCCTAACATTATCCAACCATTAACATCATCTGCTCCTAATATTATCCAACCATTAACATCATCTGCTCCTAACATTATCCAACCATTAACATCATCTGCTCCTGATATTATCTAACCATTAACATCATCTGCTCCTGACATCAACTGCCCCAGCTTTGCCACTCAAAGTGCCAGGATCACCTGAAAACAATGATCCACTTGACTACTTTTCATTAGAAGATCAAAAGTCTAACACAGAGTCACAATGCCTAAATCATCACTTCACATCATCTCATCATCCTAGACACTGTATCATCGTCACAAAGGCAGTAATACAGTGGACCCCATCCCACTGTGGTATACCTGGAAACGAAACGGCAGACACCCTAGCAAAAGAAGTAGGTAAACTGCCACAGACAGACACCAGCATATCATTTGAGGAGGCCAGAACACTAATAAATTTCAGCTACAAGAACAAATGTGAGAAATAGTACCTCAACTACCAAAGAAATGATGCCTGCTACCAGCTAAACAGAGAAGAGCACCTCAACCACCAAAGAAACAATGCTTACTAAACAGACAAGAGCAAGTCTCAACTACCAAAGAAATGATGTCTGCTACCAGTTAAACAGACAAGAGCAAGCCTCAACTACCAAAGAAATGATGCCTACTAAACAGAGAAGATCTGTACAACAAATTCAAGATAGCAGCAAATGATGAATGTGCATGTGGCAGCAAAAATATGACATCGACCACATACTGCAGAAGTACCGAATATATGAACAACAGAGAAGACAGATATGCCAACTACCACACCCAGAACAAACTGTATGCAGATGTGCACCTCCTCCTGATGACCACCAAAACCTAAAGCATACAAGTGGATGTCTGAAACTGTTTGAAGAAGAAGATGATCACATCGTCATCATATGATCGCAGCAGCAACAAAGAACACAGAAGCTAGTGAGTACCCACAACAGACTAAGATATTTTTGAAGAAATAATGTAAAAGTGTATTTAAACTGCATCATCTCCCTTGTCAGATTAGCTAAAACATCAGAAATCCTGTTCATGAGATATAGGGAAAGAAAGAAGAGAGAAAAAGAAAGAAGAAGAAGAATAGAGAGAGAGGGGAAGAGAGAGAGCATAAATATTATAATAAAAATGTTGGTAATGTCTTATCAAATAAACTTTATTGTAGGTATGAACGTAAGTGAAAAATGACATATAAAGCATTCACTACTATTTATGTATAAACTAGGAAAAAAGTAGGAACAGTTTTATTAACAAGCTTGTTAATTAATAAAGCTGTTCCTACTTTTTTCCTAATTTATACATTTTGTTACCACAGCTCTACTGCAGTGGCTCCGTGTATAGTTATATACTTAGTTTTATATGCTCACAAACTACTACCATTTATGTTTTCAGGCATCAATGGAAGGCCTCAGAACAAGTGCCACTGTAATCTTTATCTGTAAAATTTTGTGGTGAGTACTTCTTACAGCATTTTCTAGAAAACTTAAACTGATGTCTACAGCACCTATACTAGAATCTGTGTTAAAAAATGAAGAATTTAACCAAAACATTTTGCTTATGCATCCTTGCACATTTGATCACTATTCATCACTGTACTGCACAGTTACTTAATATCCCTGCACAGTAACTCACTATGGTTCCCTTACACTTCACTCCGTACCCCTGCCAGTAACTAGCAAAAGAAGTAGGTAAACTGCCACAGACAGACACCAGCATATCATTTGAGGAGGCCAGAACACTAATAAATTTCAGCTACAAGAACAAATGTGAGAAATAGTACCTCAACTACCAAAGAAATGATGCCTGCTACCAGCTAAACAGAGAAGAGCACCTCAACCACCAAAGAAACAATGCTTACTAAACAGACAAGAGCAAGTCTCAACTACCAAAGAAATGATGTCTGCTACCAGTTAAACAGACAAGAGCAAGCCTCAACTACCAAAGAAATGATGCCTACTAAACAGAGAAGATCTGTACAACAAATTCAAGATAGCAGCAAATGATGAATGTGCATGTGGCAGCAAAAATATGACATCGACCACATACTGCAGAAGTACCGAATATATGAACAACAGAGAAGACAGATATGCCAACTACCACACCCAGAACAAACTGTATGCAGATGTGCACCTCCTCCTGATGACCACCAAAACCTAAAGCATACAAGTGGATGTCTGAAACTGTTTGAAGAAGAAGATGATCACATCGTCATCATATGATCGCAGCAGCAACAAAGAACACAGAAGCTAGTGAGTACCCACAACAGACTAAGATATTTTTGAAGAAATAATGTAAAAGTGTATTTAAACTGCATCATCTCCCTTGTCAGATTAGCTAAAACATCAGAAATCCTGTTCATGAGATATAGGGAAAGAAAGAAGAGAGAAAAAGAAAGAAGAAGAAGAATAGAGAGAGAGGGGAAGAGAGAGAGCATAAATATTATAATAAAAATGTTGGTAATGTCTTATCAAATAAACTTTATTGTAGGTATGAACGTAAGTGAAAAATGACATATAAAGCATTCACTACTATTTATGTATAAACTAGGAAAAAAGTAGGAACAGTTTTATTAACAAGCTTGTTAATTAATAAAGCTGTTCCTACTTTTTTCCTAATTTATACATTTTGTTACCACAGCTCTACTGCAGTGGCTCCGTGTATAGTTATATACTTAGTTTTATATGCTCACAAACTACTACCATTTATGTTTTCAGGCATCAATGGAAGGCCTCAGAACAAGTGCCACTGTAATCTTTATCTGTAAAATTTTGTGGTGAGTACTTCTTACAGCATTTTCTAGAAAACTTAAACTGATGTCTACAGCACCTATACTAGAATCTGTGTTAAAAAATGAAGAATTTAACCAAAACATTTTGCTTATGCATCCTTGCACATTTGATCACTATTCATCACTGTACTGCACAGTTACTTAATATCCCTGCACAGTAACTCACTATGGTTCCCTTACACTTCACTCCGTACCCCTGCCAGTAACTAACATAAGGGGTATAAAATACCGAAACACAAACATACCAGCATCAAATATAGAAACTTTAAAAACTTTAACTTGGAATTATTTTTAACTGATCTAAAAGCTTCGCCTCTTACGTACGTTTTCCAGTTAACAAATCCAGATGAGGCTATCGAATACTGGATCAAGATATTTCGAAATATTTTTGACAAGCATGTCCCATCAAAGAAATGAGAGTAAAACACGTAACAAAATCCCCGTGGATAACTCCCGACATATCGCAACTGATGAGGAAACGGGATGAAGCTCACAAAAACAGAAATTTCAGTAGCTATCGTTCACTTAGGAATAAGGTGCAGTATTTAATTAGGCAGGAAAAGAAAAATTACTTCAGAAATTTAGTGAAAGACAAAACTGATAGTAAATCAATCTGGAAAGCGATTAATACTCTTGTAAATAAAAGGAAGCAAACTGACCCACAAACACTTATTGGTGAACATACTTGCACTAACTTCAGTGAACATTTTAGGGAAGAAATTAGTATTCTAAAATCTTCATTACCGACCCCTAATCGCGACCTGAGCGTGTTGAAAACTTTCAGCGACAGTAAATGTGTAAAGCTAAAACAAACTAATATTCCTTTCCTCACAGTCGGTGAGGTTTATAACTACATCCGGTCCTTAAAGAACACTAACTCAGCAGGATGTGATGACATTAGTAACAAGATACTACGCTACGCTGCACCAGTTATCACAGACACACTAACATACTTATACAACTTGTGTATTGACAAAAAATATTTCCCTTACGCTTTTAAACTCGCCAAAGTTTTTCCTCTTTTTAAATCTGGACAGACTAGTGACCTCTCAAACTATAGACCCATATCCATTCTGTCATCACTATCAAAACCTCTTGAAAAACATATACAAAAGTTAACTCTGCTTCACATGCAAGAAAACAATCTACTAATAGACAGTCAGTCAGGTTTTAGACCAAATTACTCCTGCCACACAGCATTAACTAAAATGATAGAAAGCTGGCTGTCTAATATAAATGATGACAAATTGTGTGGTGCTGTCTTTGTTGATTTTAAGAAAGCCTTCGATATGATTGATCATGAAATTCTTGCAAAAAAGCTGGAAGGCTATAGATTACACCCTGACCTAACAAAATGTATTACATCTTTTCTCTCAGGTAGAAAACAAGTAGTTTGCTTTAGAAACAAAATATCTGGCTCATCTGTGGTTGATACTGGTATTCCTCAAGGCTCCATTCTTGGTCCTCTTCTCTTTGCTATCTATATTAACGACCTACCACTACATTTAAAGCACTCTTCATGTGATCTTTTTGCTGACGACTGTACTGTTTACAATAGTGACTATGACACCAATAAACTACAGACAACGCTCCAAAATGATATAAACAGTTTGATTAAATGGAGTGATAAAAATGGTCTGTTGATAAACACCAACAAAACAAAATCCATGCTCATCACTACAAGACAGAAACTGCAAAATGCAACTAAAACTTCACTACAGCTTTGTGCTGGGACTAAGGCAATAGAAAATGTTCATGAACATAAAACCCTAGGACTCATCATTGATCAGCATTTAACTTGGAATTCTCACGTACATAACCTAACAAATTTGATTGCACAGAAAGTTTACCAATTAGCCAAAATTAAACACTTTATCGACAAATCTTATCTTATATCTTATATCCTTCCCGTGCCGTTAGACGTCACATAGGGCTCGCAAAGTAGTTCGCCAATTTTTCCTGTCTTCGGCGAGTCTTTCAGCCTCATCAAAGGATTTTATGCCTGTTAACTTGGCCTCTCTTAATAATGTCCTCTTCAGAGTTTCACGCGGTCTGCCCCTTTTTCTTCGGCCTGTTGTGTTCCACTTGATAGCTTGTTTTGGGATTCTCTGATCATTTCTTCTCATCAAGTGACCAACATATGTCCATCTCCTTTTCCTGATCACCCGTGAGACTGGTTGTTGTTCAGTCATCTGTCTTATCTCTGCACTGTTCTTGAATTCATTCCACTTGATGCCGAGTATTTTCCTTAGGCATTTGTTTTCAAAAGAGTCTAATTTCTTTTCTATTTCTTTAGTTGTTTTCCAGCTTTCGCATGCATAATTGAGGGTGGATATTACATTTGAATTGAATAGTCTTAACTTGGTTTTTGTGCTTATAACTTTTGAATTCCATATGTTCTCAAGATTCTTGAAGATTGATGCTGCTTTTGCAATTCTGATCCTAACTTCCTTTCTAGTGTCACCATCCTGGTCTATGTAGCTGCCAAGGTATGCAAATTGATTGACTTCTTCAATATCTGTCCCTTCTATGTGTATTTTTCCATTTTGATTGATGGGAATTTTCATTATTTTTGTTTTGTCCTTGTTAATTTCAAGTCCTATTTTGCTATATCGACAAAGACACAAGAAAAATATACTACATATCACACATACAAACACACTTAGATTACTGTTCCACAATCTGGGATGGATGCTCAGTCTCAAACACAAAAAGGCTCCACTCACTTCACAAGCGAGCATTAAATCTTATTTGTGACAAACACCCAGTACAGACTGTAGATCAACACAAACAACTCAAAATTCTACCCCTCAAAAATAGAATCATTTTTAACAAAGTTAAATTTGTTCAAAGAATTCTGTCGCACAATGCTCCGCCTTACTTGTGGTCACTGTTTACGTATAACACTAAACATAGCCAGCGTTTAAAAAACTGTCTTCTTCCTAAACCCAGGATTGATCTGTATAAGAAAAGCCTTGCATACTCTGCAGTACAGCTCTGGAACACCCTCCCCTACAATTTAAAAACCATTGGTAATACTTCATCCTTTAACTCAAACCTGTTTCATTATTTACTTGCTTGTAATTATATGCCTCCATAAAATAGCCAGTACTCTCTCAACACATGGCTCGTAAACCATCAAGTACTTCAATGACATAGTTAGAAAAGCAACTTGTTAGATATTGTTAGAAATTATTTTAATGTTAATTAAAAAAAAACATATGTTAGAAGATGATTTACAATGAATTTTTATTTATGTATATGTCTGCGTGTGTATGTGTGCGTGAGTGCTATTTTATTAGGTTAATTACTTCTTCTCTTTTACCTTGAATGTAATAGTTAAATCTTACACTCTTTTGATATGTTTTTCCTAATTTAATTTGTATTTTTTTTTTACTAAATCAATGTGTGGGAAGAATGAAAGATGGAGTGATGAAGGGCAGAATGTAAGACGGGCCTGCGTGCCCAATTCTTTACCCTTGAAAAATAAAGATTATTCATTCATTCATTCATTCATTTAACTATGGTTCCCTTAAACTTCACTCTGTACCCCTGCCAGTAACTAACTATGGTTCCCTTAAACTTCACTCTGTACCCCTGCCAGTAACTAACTATGGTTCCCTTACATTTCACTCTGTACCCCTGCACAGTAACTAACTATGGTTCCCTTACATTTCACTCTGTACCCCTGCACAGTAACTAACTATGGTTCCCTTAAACTTCACTCTGTACCCCTGAACAGTCCCTCACTATGGTTCCCTTACACTTCACTCTGTACCCCTGCACAGTCACTCACTCTAGCTTACAGCTAATACTGTCATCAAGTCTTTTACAATTTACACTTACATAACGTTCATTGCATTGTTGATTTTTGTACTTTTTTCCATTATTTGTTAGTATATTATAAACTTACTTAGATTCATTATCTCTACTAGCTTAAACGTATACCTATAATTGTATGATTGAAGTCTGACCAGTTATTTATTTTTACTGAAATATAATAATTCTAACATTGTTATAGTGACTCAGAAAATGGAGGAATGGCTGCGACACGATGGCCTACGTGTTGGCCACTTAAATGTTTATCATTTGTTAGGAAAACTCCCTGAGGTTACACATATCTCTCTCTCTCTGAACCTTAAGTGCCCAGGGCACATGGGGCTTCCGCAAGGGTTTTCCACAAATGCCTGTCCTTCGCCTTTTTTTCTGCTCTTGCCCAGGTGAGCCCTCTATTGCTCAACATCCTTTCTGTTGTTCTTCTCCATGTCTCTTTTGGTCTACCCTTACTTCTGCTCCCCTGTGGTGTCCATAGTAGTGCTATTTTTGGTAGTGAGTTATCAGTCATTCGGAGCACATGTCCCAACCATCGCCAGCGTCTTTCCTCAATAATTGTTGTCAGTGGTTTCATCTGCATTTCTGCTAATAAAATGTTATTTCTTATGGTGTTTGGCCAAAATATTTTTCTAATTCTTCATAAACATTTAGTCTGGAAAGAATTCAACTTGTTTTCTATGGTTTTGGTGATTTTCCAGCATTCACTTCCATAGAGTAGTACACTTAGAACATTACTCTTAATTATCCTGATTTTCATATTTATGCTTAGTTTTTTTTAATTTCCATATATTCTGCAGCATTGCAAAAGCCTGGTTTGCTCTAGTAAGTCTGCTGTTGATGTCCTCTGTGCTGTCTCCATTTTCTACTACTCTGCTGCCAAGGTATACAAATTCGTTGACCTCCTCCACTAACTTGTTATCTACTCTAAGTACATTTCTGTTGTTCACATTTTGCTTCATTAACTTTGAATTCTCACATACATAACCTAACAAATTTGATTGCACAGAAAGTTTACCAATTAGCCAAAATTAAACACTTTATCGACAAAGACACAAGAAAAATATACTACATATCACACATACAAACACACTTAGATTACTGTTCCACAATCTGGGATGGATGCTCAGTCTCAAACACAAAAAGGCTCCACTCACTTCACAAGCGAGCATTAAATCTTATTTGTGACAAACACCCAGTACAGACTGTAGATCAACACAAACAACTCAAAATTCTACCCCTCAAAAATAGAATCATTTTTAACAAAGTTAAGTTTGTTCACAGAATTCTGTCGCACAATGCTCCGCCTTACTTGTGGTCACTGTTTACGTATAACACTAAACATAGCCAGCGTTTAAAAAACTGTCTTCTTCCTAAACCCAGGATTGATCTGTATAAGAAAAGCCTTGCATACTCTGCAGTACAGCTCTGGAACACCCTCCCCTACAATTTAAAAACCATTGGTAATACTTCATCCTTTAACTCAAACCTGTTTCATTATTTACTTGCTTGTAATTATATGCCTCCATAAAATAACCAGCACTCTCTCAATACATGGCTCGTAAACCATCAAGTACTTCAATGACATAGAAAAGCAACTTGTTAGATATTGTTAGAAATTATTTTAATGTTTGTTAAAAAAAACATATGTTAGAAGATCTGTATTTACAATGTATTTTTATTTACGTATATGTCTGCGTGTGTATGTGTGCGTGAGTGCTATTTTATTAGGTTAATTACTACTTCTCTTTTACCTTGAATGTAGTAGTTAAATCTTACACTCTTTTGATATGTTTTTCCTAATTTAATTTGTATTTTTGTACTAAATCAAGTGTGTGGGAAGAATGAAAGATGGAGTGATGAAGGGCAGAATGTAAGACGGGCCTGCGTGCCCAATTCTTTACCCCTGAACAGTCACTAACTATGGTTCCCTTACACTTCACTCTGTACCCCTGCACAGTCACTCACTATGGTTTCCTTACACTTCACTCTGTACCCCTGAAAAGTCACTCACTATGGTTTCCTTACACTTCACTCTGTACTCCTGCACAGTCATTCACTATGGTTCCCTTACACTTCACTCCGTACCCCTGAACAATAACTAACTATGGTTCCCTTACACTTCACTCTGTACCCCTGAAAAGTCACTCACTATGGTTTCCTTACACTTCACTCTGTACCCCTGCACAGCCACTCACTATGGTTTCCTTACACTTCACTCTGTACCCCTGAACAGTCACTAACTATGGTTCCCTTACACTTCACTCTGTACCCCTGCACAGTCATTCACTATGGTTTCCTTACACTTCACTCTGTACCCCTGAACAGTCACTCACTATGGTTTCCTTACACTTCACTCTGTACTCCTGCACAGTCATTCACTATGGTTCCCTTACACTTCACTCCGTACCCCTGAACAATAACTAACTATGGTTCCCTTACACTTCACTCTGTACCCCTGAAAAGTCACTCACTATGGTTCCCTTACATTTCACTCTGTACCCCTGCACAGTATAACTCACTATGGTTCCCTTACACTTCACTCTGTACCCCTGAACAGTCACTAACTATGGTTCCCTTACATTTCACTCTGTACCCCTGAACAGTATAACTTACTATGGTTCCCTTACACTTCACTCTGTACCCTTGCACAGTCATTCACTATGGTTCCCTTACACTTCACTCTGTACCCCTGCACAGTCATTCACTATGGTTCCCTTACACTTCATTCTGTACCCCTGCACAGTATAACTTACTATGGTTCCCTTACACTTCACTCTGTACCCCTGCACAGTATAACTTACTATGGTTCCCTTACACTTCACTCTGTACCCCTGCACAGTATAACTTTCTATGGTTCCCTTACACTTCACTCTGTACCCCTGCACAGTATAACTTACTATGGTTCCCTTACACTTCACTCTGTACCCCTGCACAGTATAACTTACTATGGTTCCCTTACACTTCACTCTGTACCCCTGCACAGTATAACTTACTATGGTTCCCTTACACTTCACTCTGTACCCCTGCACAGTATAACTTACTATGGTTCCCTTACACTTCACTCTGTACCCCTGCACAGTATAACTTACTATGGTTCCCTTACACTTCACTCTGTACCCCTGCAGTCATTCTTTACTTGCTCCCACATAGCCCCTTGTACTCTTACATACTACCATGTCCATAAGCACATAACCTTGTCTACCAACTATACATTCAAACCACTTATAGCACTGTGTTCAGCCCATACAGTCCTCCCTGTATGCTTGGTTAAGCAATTTCCATGTCTCTGTAAAGTTTTACCAAGTTTTCAACAAAATTTTACACACATAGCTTATATATGTTGTTCTTCAAGCTCACTCACTGTCAGAGATCTGACGAACAGCTTGTGTATGTAGTGCCAACTGATGCTCATAGTGGTCACTCATTGTCAGAGATCTGACGAAAAGCTTGTGTATGTAGTGCCAACTGATGCTCATAGTGGTCACTCATTGTCAGAGATCTGACGAAAAGCTTGTGTATGTAGTGCCAACTGATGCTCATAGTGGTCACTCATTGTCAGAGATCTGACGAACAGCTTGTGTATGTAGTGCCAACTGATGCTCATAGTGGTCACTCATTGTCAGAGATCTGACGAACAGCTTGTGTATGTAGTGCCAACTGATGCTCATAGTGGTCACTCATTGTCAGAGATCTGACGAACAGCTTGTGTATGTAGTGCCAACTGATGCTCATAGTGGAACAAAGCAAATGACAGTTTGTTAGCATGACCTACTTTTAGGTGTGCTTAGTAGCTGCACCACGCCCTCTGTGCCTGTTGGCGTGCTATTTAAAAAGTTTTCAACACACCTCGTATAACTACGTCCACCAAGTTAAAATGTACATTCATATCTATCAAGTTAAACATACGTCTATGTCTATCAAGTTAAACATACGTCTATGTCTATCAAGTTAAAGCATACATCTATGTCTATCAATATATAAACGATGATAAATTATGTGGTGCTGTCTTTGTTGACTTTAAGAAAGCATCTGACATGATCATGAAATCCTAGTTAAAAAGCTTGAGACTTATAGATTACACCCTGACTTGACAAAATTTATTACATCTTTTCTTTCCAACAGACAGCAGGTAGTTTGCCTCAAAAACTCTAAGTCAAGTTCATCTGTGGTTGATAATAGTGTTCCACAAGGATCTATTCTTGGTCCTCTCCTGTTTACCATCTACATCAATGATCTTCCACTTCATCTAAAAAAATCATCTTGTGACCTCTTTGCTGATGACTGCACAGTTTACACTAGTGACAATGACTGTATTAACCTTGAGTCAACTCTTTAAATTGAAATAAACAGTCTAATTAGCTGGAGCAACAACAACAGAATGCTCATAAACACCAGCAAAACAAAATCCATGCTCATTAAATCATCATCATCATCATGTGCCGTGCCGACTGGTGTTGGCTATTATGCTTCTCCGGAGTACCCGATCCTTCATGCAGGCCATCAGTTCAGTTGGTGATCTCCTCTCACACCATCCTGTCAGACTGTCCAGTATCATTTCTCTTGGTCTTCCTCTTGATCTTCTTCCTTCTATTTTTCCTGTTATAATATTTTCAATGCCCCTCTTCTCATTGCATGTCCTATGAAAGTACATTGTCTCTCTCTTATCTTTTTGACAAGGTTTTTTGTCTCTCCAGCTCTTCTCATACATTCTTCATTAGTTATTTTTGCTGTCCAGGGGATTCGCAACATTCTTCTAATAAACCACATTTCTGCTGCTTCCAATGATTTTTGTACAGACTTGCCTATTGTCCATGATTCACTTCCATATAACAAGATAGGTTCAATATAGCATTGTAGGACTCGTTTTTTACATTCATTGATAAAGATGTGTTAGCTAATATGTTTCTCATTCTCTGAAATGCTCATTAAAACAAGACAGAAATTAACAAATTCACCAACAACAACACTACAGCTCCATGCTGGAACTTCACAGATAGAGAATGTTAGTGAACATAAGACTCTATGTCTCATGATTGACCACCACCTCAGCTGGAATCATCATGTAGAAAATCTAACCAAACTGATTGCACAAAAAGTTTACCAATTTAATCAAATTAAACATTTTCTTGATATAGACACCAGAAAAATATACTACATATCACAGATACAAACGCACTTGGACTATTGCTCCACAGTCTGAGATGGTTGTTCCATGTCAAACTTTACTCACTTCAAAAACAAACAGTAAAGCTTATAGATGACAAACATGCAGCTCTTATTACAAATAAGGACAAACATCTTGATATTCTACCCCTCAAGAAGAGATTTCTTTTCAAACAAGGCCAAGTTAATTCATAAAATTCTATGTTGTTCAAATCCAACCCAAAACACAATCAACGCTTAAGCAACTGTATTCTCCCAAAACCAAAGCTTGACATGTTTAAAAATAGCTTCTCTTACTCAGCTGCCCACCTTTCGAATGCCCTACCAATTCACGTAAAAACTTATAAGTAATATTCATTCTTATCACTTTAAACTTTGTCAACATCTGTTTGATATGGACTATATGCCTCCCTAAGCATAGTTTAAAGTAGTTTAAAGTATGGCTTGAGTGTTGTAATTTTTTTTAATACTGCTTTTCTATAAATTTGTTAGTTTTGAATGAATGTAAGAATGCAAGTTTATTTCATGTTGTTGCATAAATCAGAGTGCAGAGTGTATAGACATGAGATAAGTTTATTATTTATTTATGTAATCATTTAATGTGCCTTCATGATTATTATGCTCATTAACATATGCTGAATGACTGTGACTGAGTGAAAGCTATATGATGAAGGGCAGAATGTCAGGCGGGCCTGCATGCCCAATTCTTAACCCTTTGAAAATAAAGTATGTTCGTTTGTTTGTTCAAGTTAAAACATATATCTATGCCTACCAAATTAAAACATATATATATAACTCTTCCCGTGCCATAGGAAGAAACACGGACGTTCAGTTGGTGCCAGAATAAAAGCGTGGGTCTTGATCTGTATAGGGGCATAGTTGTAAAATGGAATGGAAAACAGTATTTCTGTGTACTTCCGTGTACTTATTATGTTTCAAAGCAAAACTACATGTATGAAAGTTTCATAAATGCATAGTTTTTTAGGAAAAAAGAAGTAATGTGATGTTTTTAGACAATGATTGTGCCAAGCTCACCATAGGCTAGGTCTAGATCTACACTACTTACCATCTGAGATGTCTAGATCTACTTGTCAATCTCATATTGTGATTCTAGGTTGCATTCTCGCTAAATTAATGTCTGAAATAACTTACTAACTACTTCTCCAGTCGTCTAAATATGTCTAGATCTACTTGGGATACATTCAAGAGCAGTGTGGTGGTCACAGGCCATGTCCAAACTCCTATCTACATCATCAAAAATTTTTAAATTTCCATGTTTCTCTTCTTTTTTCTCGCTCGGCATTGCTTGTAACTAAGCACTCTTTCGCCATTTTGAAAAGTGTCACTGGAAACACGGACGAAATATGTATTATCTAAATGTTATACCGGTTGGTTTTACTGAAACAAATGAATTGTCACTATAACGAACATGGCACGCAACTCAGTAACCGGAAATTCTCACTATCGCAGCAATGGCACGTGAAGAGTTAAAGCACACAACCATATCTACCAAGTTAAAACATATATCTATGCCTATCAAGTTAAATTATACAATGATGTCTACCATGTTAAAACATACAATCATACCTAGCAAGTTAAAACATATGATAATACTCTAAATCATACCCCATGCAAAGCTGACTCTTTCCCTGCCTTGAGGTTGCCAGAAACACCTGTCCCCTTCAGGTAATAATGAAGCTCGAGCGGAAGCAGGTTACAGATTGTCAGAGGAGGCAACAAGGTTAGGATGTGACCTGGCAAAGTAGGCTGGATAATTCCATAACCTTGTTGTGCTGACACTCCTAGAGACATGGTGACCTCTTCTGGAAACTTCTGGCGTGTTACACAAACAAATAACCTGGAAGCAAAGTGCAGTTTCAGAATTAATCTATGTTACATAAAAAAAATACACATAAATGATCATTACATGAACAGAAGGCACATAAATGATCATTACATGAACATAATGCACGTAAATGATCATTAAATGAACAGAATGCATGCAAATGATCATTACATGAACAGAATGCATGTAAATGATCAATAATAACGGTAGACAGAAGTGTATGGTGTAGTTTTACAAAGTGGCAGAGGGAGTGAGTAAAGTGAGAAAAAAACGAATAGAAATAAAGAAATCTCACTATGACAAGCTGTTCAACAATGGTGCATTCCTACAGTGGAGAATGCATGCTTATTTAACCTTGGCTTGAACTAGATGAAAAGCAGAGTGCTACACTGTATGCTCAAACTACTCAGCCACTGTAAATGTGTTGTATTGCATCAGCTTGTATCCATCAAAGTTAGCATGCAATTTTCAAATTATTTTACTTTGCTACTCCTTTGTGGTTATTCTAGCCTCTCTGTCTACAGATATGCTCACACTACTACCTACTTGTAGTTCTGTACATAACAAACTTGATACCAACTAGCCAAAACTAAACACTTTATCAACCAGGACACAACAACAAAAATAGACTACATATCACATATACAGATTACTGTTCCACAATCTGGGATGGCTGCTCACCCTTCACAGACAAGCAGTACATCTGATTTGTGGCAAACACCCAACACTGAGTGCAGATCACCAACAACTCAAAATTCTATCCCTCAAATGTAGAGTCGTTTTTAGCACATGTTAAAGTTGTTTACATAATTCTGTTGCACAATGCTCCGTCTTACTTGTGGTCATAATACTTCATCCTCTAACTCAAACCTTTTTCAACATTTACTTGCTTGTAACTACATGCCTCCATAGAATAACCAGTGGTTTCTCAACCCATGGCTCACCAGCCATCACGTTCTAAAAGAATATAGTTCTAAAAGTATCCTCGATGCTCGACTGATATTACTGCAAGTTTCTGTAAAAGATGGTTTTTTAGATGGGTTTCAGGATAAGGCTGTTGGCTTATGCCCAACTCCCGTTTTAACGCACGTGTCGACACAAAAGATTCATATGAAAGTATGCTGGCAAAGAGCGTTAAAAAGCCAGAAACAGCAATCATTACTAGATATATTTTCTTTCCATGCAGTTTGTATACTTGTACTAAACTGAATGTGTGCTAAGAGTGAAAACTGGAGTGAAGAAAGGCAGAATTTAAGAAGGGCTGCATGTCCAGTTCTTCACCCTCTGGAAATATGGATCGTTCAATCAATCATTCTGCCTATTTTATTTTGATATATTTATTTCCAGTCTTATCCTATCATGCATCACTTCTCTGCTCCCTAGCCACTCATCACTTCTCTGCTTCCTGGCCACTGGTCACTTCTTTGCATCCTGGTAACTGGTCATTTCTCTGCTTCCTGGCCACCGGTGACTTCTCTACTTCATTGCCACTGGTCACTTCTCTGCATCCTGGTAACTGGTCACTTCTCTGCTTCATGGCCACTGGTCACTTCTCTGCATCCTGGCCACTGGTAACTTCTCTGCTTCCTGGCCACTAGTCACTTCTCTGCTTCCTGGCCACTAGTCAGTTCTCTGCTTCCTGGCCACTGGTCACTTCTCTGCTTCCTGGCCACTAGTCACTTCTCTGCTTCCTGGCCACTAGTCAGTTCTCTGCTTCCTGGCCACTAGTCACTTCTCTGCTTCCTGGCCACTCATCACTTCTCTGCTTCCTGGTAACTGGTCACTTCTCTGCTTCCTGGCCATTCATCACTTCTCTGCATCCTGGTCACTAGTCACTTCTCTGCTTCCAGGCCACTCATCACTTCTCTGCTTCCTGGCCACTGGTCACTTCTCTGCATCCTGGCCATTCATCACTTCTCTGCTTCCTGGCCACTTCTCTGCATCCTGGTCACTAGTCACTTCTCTGCTTCCTGGCCACTCATCACTTCTCTGCTTCTTGGCCACTCATTACTTCTCTGCGTCCTGACTTGTCACTTCTCTGTTTCATGGCCACTCATTACTTCTATGCTTCCTGGCTTCTCATTACTTCTCTGCTTCCTGATTTGTCACTTCTCTGCTTCCTGGCCACTCGTCATTTCACTGCTTCCTGGTTATTTTCTACTTCGCAATGTTGTGACTGTCAAAACAAAAAGTGAGAGTTTCTCTTAAGATAACATTTAGGCACTGCTTTACCACTTACCTGTACACTCCCTCATTTGGACCATTTGCATCACATGTCCATATCCCACCAGGCTTTTCGCCAGACTTTTTCACATGCTGCCAATCAAGAGGTTTGTTGCAGAAGAAAACCGGCCAATCAGCAGGCCTGGCTCTCATTCTCATATTGATACAAGACAAAGGCACTGGCAAACGTGTATTCTGTGGGACTGTCATGCACTGGTAATGCCCTGTCAATTGTACAACAGAGATGAAAGTTATACACAGTGAAATGGTATATGAGACTAACACTGCTTGCAGTTGGAGCAAAGATGTCAGTGAATCAGGGAAATGACATGCAACCTGAATTAGCCAGGAGATTATCCTTTTAACTCAATCTTACAGACGTCATACGTCTTCTCAGTTCTAATGGGTTTCAGAGTCTACATGAAGCTTGACCCTACCCAGGATGCAAAGAAAATCAGTGTAAATGCTACTTATCTAACATGACCATGATTAAACATGACCATGATTAAACATGACCATGATTAAACATGACTATGGTTAGAGATGACCATGATGTCAGCTGTAGCATTTCAGAAACTTGAAAACTTGGTTTAGACTGGTCTAAGAAATCTAGATCTTGGTTTAGACTGGTCTAAGAAATCTAGATATTGGTTTAGACTGGTCTAAGAAATCTAGATCTTACCACTTTCATCTGTGGCCTCAAGCTTCAGTTCTAGGGGGCTGTCCAGCTGGTTATCAATCACCAATGCTGACCGAACAACAATCAGTTTCCGGGCACTACCTTCTTGCAACACTTCGAACACAACACGAGCGGGAAAAACATGTGGCTGAAACAAGTTTAGACAAGTGTATCTGTAACTGACTGAAACAAGTTTAGATGAATGTGGTTGTAACTGACTGAAAAAAGTTTAGATGAATGTGGTTTAACTGACTGAAACAAGTTTAGATGAGTGTGGTTGTAACTGACTGAAACAAGTTTAGATGAATGTGGTTTAACTGACTGAAACAAGTTTAGATGAATGTGGTTGTAACTGACTGAAACAAGTTTAGATGAATGTGGTTGTAACTGACTGAAACAAGTTTAGATGAATGTGGTTGTAACTGACTGAAACAAGTTTAGATGAATGTGGTTTAACTGACTGAAACAAGTTTAGATGAGTGTGGTTGTAACTGACTGAAACAAGTTTAGATGAATGTGGTTGTAACTGACTGAAACAAGTTTAGATGAATGTGGTTGTAACTGATTGAAACAAGTTTAGATGAGTGCGACTCCACTTAAAGTAATTTGTTTACACTAACCAGCACTCAATTCTGACATATTGTCTGATAGCAGACTTATTTTTATGTAAATATCACAATATTTTTCTATCAATAAATTAAACTGCATCTGTAGAGTGTATCAGGTGCACCTAACACTACAGGCGAACATTCCTCCATTTTATAGTTTTTAATTTAAAATAGTTCCACCATAAGTTTTAGAATGTATACGGTATAGGATTTAACTGTTTATTTCATATTTATTATTATTCTTGACATCTTTCTGAATGAAAGTTGAATGACTGTGTTTAAATAAAAGTTGAATTATGAAAGAGAATGTCAGACAGACCAACATATCCAATTCTGCAAATTTTGAAAGTTATTTACTCTCAAACATGGGTGTTCATTTTAACTGTGAGCATGGTGGGTTGACTGTGTGAGTATGGTGGGTTGACTGTATGAGCATGGTGGGTTGACTGTATGAGCATGGTGGGTTGACTGTGTGATTGATGAGACAGGTTGACTGTGACTGAGGTGGGTTGACTGTGTGATTGATGAGATAGGTTGACTGTGACTGAGGTGGGTTGACTGTGTGATTGATGAGATAGGTTGACTGTGACTGAGGTGGGTTGACTGTGTGATTGATGAGATAGGTTGACTGTGACTGAGGTGGGTTGACTGTGTGATTGATGAGATAGATTGACTGTGACTGAGGTGGGTTGACTGTGTGATTGATGAGATAGGTTGACTGTGACTGAGGTGGGTTGACTGTGTGATTGATGAGATAGGTTGACTGTGACTGAGGTGGGTTGACTGTGTGATTGATGAGATAGGTTGACTGTGACTGAGGTGGGTTGACTGTGTGATTGATGAGATAGGTGACTGTGACTGAGGGGGTTGACTGTGTGATTGATGAGATAGATTGACTGTGACTGAGGTGGGTTGACTGTGTGATTGATGAGATAGGTTGACTGTGACTGAGGTGGGTTGACTGTGTGACTGATGAGATAGATTGACTGTGACTGAGGTGGGTTGACTGTGTGATTGATGAGATAGATTGACTGTGACTGAGGTGGGTTGACTGTGTGATTGATGAGATAGATTGACTGTGACTGAGGTGGGTTGACTGTGTGATTGATGAGATAGATTGACTGTGACTGAGGTGGGTTGACTGTGTGATTGATGAGATAGATTGACTGTGACTGAGGTGGGTTGACTGTGTGATTGATGAGATAGATTGACTGTGATTGAGGTGGGTTGACTGTGTGATTGATGAGATAGACTGACTGTGACTGAGGTGGGTTGACTGTGTGATTGATGAGATAGACTGACTGTGACTGAGGTGGGTTGACAGACTGATGTGATAGGTTGACTGTGACTGAGGTGGGTTGACAGATTGATGTGATAGGTTGACTGTGACTGAGGTGGGTTGACAGATTGATGTGATAGGTTGACTGTGACTGAGGTGGGTTGACAGATTGATGTGATAGGCTGACTGTGACTGAGGTGGGCTGGCAGACTGATGAGATAGGCTGACTGTGACTGAGGTGGGTTGACAGATTGATGTGATAGGTTGACTGTGACTGAGGTGGGCTGGCAGACTGATGAGATAGGCTGACTGTGACTGAGGTGGGCTGGCAGACTGATGAGATAGGCTGACTTTGCCTGAGGTGGATTGACAGATTGATGTTATAGGTTGACTGTGACTGAGGTGGGTTGGCAGATTGATGAGCTGGGTTG
Organism: Achatina immaculata; assembly: GCA_009760885.1. NCBI lineage: Eukaryota > Metazoa > Mollusca > Gastropoda > Stylommatophora > Achatinidae > Lissachatina > Lissachatina immaculata. The sequence goes on from CM019692.1 coordinate 42,296,850, forward strand.
ACTGTGGCTGAGGAGGATTTACAGTCACTGATGAGATGGGTTGACTGTATGATTGGTAAGATGGGTTGACTGTGTGACTGATAAAATGGGTTGACTGTGTGACTGATGAGATAGGTTGACTGTGATTGATGAGGTGGGTTGAGTGTGGTTGAGGATTTACTATGACTGATGAGAAGTGCTTTGACTGGGTGGGTTGACTTTGTGACTGATGAGAATGGCTGACTGTGAGTGAGATAGATTGACTGTGACTGAGGTGGGTTGACTGTGTGATTGATGAGATAGATTGACTGTGACTGAGGGGGTTGACTGTGTGATTGATGAGATAGATTGACTGTGACTGAGGGGGTTGACTGTGTGATTGATGAGATAGATTGACTGTGATTGAGGTGGGTTGACTGTGTGATTGATGAGATAGACTGACTGTGACTGAGGTGGGTTGACTGTGTGATTGATGAGATAGACTGACTGTGACTGAGGTGGGTTGACAGACTGATGTGATAGGTTGACTGTGACTGAGGTGGGTTGACAGATTGATGTGATAGGTTGACTGTGACTGAGGTGGGTTGACAGATTGATGTGATAGGTTGACTGTGACTGAGGTGGGTTGACAGATTGATGTGATAGGCTGACTGTGACTGAGGTGGGCTGGCAGACTGATGAGATAGGCTGACTGTGACTGAGGTGGGTTGACAGATTGATGTGATAGGTTGACTGTGACTGAGGTGGGCTGGCAGACTGATGAGATAGGCTGACTGTGACTGAGGTGGGCTGGCAGACTGATGAGATAGGCTGACTTTGCCTGAGGTGGATTGACAGATTGATGTTATAGGTTGACTGTGACTGAGGTGGGTTGGCAGATTGATGAGCTGGGTTGACTGTGGCTGAGGAGGATTTACAGTCACTGATGAGATGGGTTGACTGTATGATTGGTAAGATGGGTTGACTGTGTGACTGATAAAATGGGTTGACTGTGTGACTGATGAGATAGGTTGACTGTGATTGATGAGGTGGGTTGAGTGTGGTTGAGGATTTACTATGACTGATGAGAAGTGCTTTGACTGGGTGGGTTGACTTTGTGACTGATGAGAATGGCTGACTGTGAGTGAGATAGATTGATTGTAACTGAGGTGGGTTGACAGACTGATGAGATGAGTTGACTGTAATTGAGGTGGGTTGACAAATTGATGAGATGGGTTGTCTGTGGCTGAGGAGGATTTACTGTGACTGATGAGATGGGTTGTCTGTGCAACTGATAAGCTGGCTGCAACTGATGAGAAAGGCTGACTATGATCAAGGTAAGTTGAATGACTGATGAGATGGGCTGACTGTGGCAAAGGTAAGCTGACTGATAGATGAGATGGGCTGATGGTGACAGAGGAGGGTTGCTTGTGTGACTGATGAGTTGGGTTGACCATGTGACAGAGATGAGTGTGTTGACTGTGACAGTGATCAGGACGTGTTGACTGTGTGACAGAGATATGCTGATTGTGTAACTGGGATGTTTTCACTGTGTGGCAGAGATATGTTGACTGTGTGACTAGAATGTGTTGACTGTGTGGCTGAGATATGTTGACTGTATGAATGGGATGTGCTGACTGTGTGGCAGAGATGTGTTGACTGTGTGACTGGAATGTTTTCACTGTGTGGCAGAGATGTGTTGACTGTGTGACTAGGATGTGTTGACTGTGTGGCAGAGATATGTTGACTGTGTGAATGGGATGTGTTCACTGTGTGGCAGAGATATGATGGCTGTGTGACTAGGATGTGTTGACTGTGTGGCAGAGATATGATGACTGTGTGACTAGGATGTGTTGACTGTGTAACTGATGTGTTGACTGTGACTAGGATGTGTTGACTGTGTAACTGATGTGTTGACTGTGTGGCAGAGATGTGTTGACTGTGACTAGGATGTGTTGACTGTGTAACTGATGTGTTGACTGTGTGGCAGAGATGTGTTGACTGTGTGGCAGAGATGTGTTGACTGTGTGGCAGAGATGTGTTGACTGTGTAAGTGATGTGTTCACTGTGACTGGGATGTGTTGACTGTGTGGCAGAGATGTGTTGACTGTGTGGCAGAGATGTGTTGACTGTGTGGCAGAGATGTGTTGACTGTGACTGGGATGTGTTGACTGTGTGGCAGAGATGTGTTGACTGTGTGACTGGGATGTGTTGACTGTGTGGCAGAGATGTGTTGACTGTGTGACTGGGATGTGTTGACTGTGGGGCAGAGATGTGTTGACTGTGTGACTGGGATGTGTTGACTGTGTGCAGAGATATGTTGACTGTGACTGGGACGTGTTGACTGTGTGACAGAGATATGCTGATTGTGTAACTGGGATGTTTTGACTGTGTGACTGGGATGTGTTGACTGTGTGACTGGGATGTGTTGACTGTGTGACTGGGATGTGTTCACTGTGTGGCAGAGATGTGTTGACTGTGTGACTGGGATGTGTTGACTGTGTGGCAGAGATGTGTTGACTGTGTGGTAGAGATGTGTTGACTGTGTGACTGGGATGTGTTGACTGTGTGGCAGAGATGTGTTGACTGTGACTGGGATGTGTTGACTGTGTGGCAGAGATGTGTTGACTGTGTGACTGGGATGTGTTGACTGTGTGGCAGAAATGTGTTGACTGTGTGACTGGGACATGTTGACTGTGTGGCAGAGATATGTTGACTGTGTGACTGGGATGTGTTGACTGTGTGGCAGAGATGTGTTGACTGTGTGACTGGGATGTGTTGACTGTGTGGCAGAGATGTGTTGACTGTGACTGGGATGTGTTGACTGTGTGGCAGAGATGTGTTGACTGTGTGGCAGAGATATGTTGACTGTGTGGCAGAGATATGTTGACTGTGTGGCTGAGATGTGTTGACTGTGTGACAGAGATATGTTGACTGTGTGGCTGAGATGTGTTGAATGTGTGGCTGGGATGTGTTCACTGTGTGACAGAGATATGTTGACTGTGTGGCTGAGATGTGTTGACTGTGTGGCTGAGATGTGTTGACTGTGTGGCAGAGATATGTTGACTGTGTGGCTGAGATGTGTTGACTGTGTGGCAGAGATATGTTGACTGTGTGGCTGAGATGTGTTGACTGTGTGGCTGGGATGTGTTGACTGTGTGACAGAGATATGTTGACTGTGTGGCTGAGATGTGTTGACTGTGTGGCTGAGATGTGTTGACTGTGTGGCTGGGATGTGTTCACTGTGTGACAGAGATATGTTGACTGTGTGACAGAAATATGTTGACTGTGTGGCTGAGATGTGTTGACTGTGTGGCTGAGATATGTTGACTGTGTGGCTGAGATGTGTTGACTGTGTGGCTGGGATGTTTTCACTGTGTGGCAGAGATATGTTGACTGTGTGGCTGGGATGTGTTGACTGTGTGGCTGAGATATGTTGACTGTATGAATGGGATGTGCTGACTGTGTGGCAGAGATGTGTTGACTGTGTGACTGGAATGTTTTCACTGTGTGGCAGAGATGTGTTGACTGTGTGACTAGGATGTGTTGACTGTGTGGCAGAGATATGTTGACTGTGTGACTGGGATGTTTTCACTGTGTGGCAGAGATATGATGGCTGTGTGACTAGGATGTGTTGACTGTGTGGCAGAGATATGATGACTGTGTGACTAGGATGTGTTGACTGTGTAACTGATGTGTTGACTGTGACTAGGATGTGTTGACTGTGTAACTGATGTGTTGACTGTGTGGCAGAGATGTGTTGACTGTGACTAGGATGTGTTGACTGTGTGACTGGGATGTTGACTGTGTGGCAGAGATGTGTTGACTGTGTGGCTGAGATATGTTGACTGTGTGGCTGAGATGTGTTGACTGTGTGGCTGGGATGTTTTCACTGTGTGGCAGAGATATGTTGACTGTGTGGCTGGGATGTGTTCACTGTGTGGCAGAGATATGCTGACTGTGTGGCGGGGATGTGTTCACTGTGTGGCAGAGATATGTTGACTGTGTGGCTGGGATGTGTTGACTGTGTGGTAGATATGTTGACTGTGTGACTGGGATGTGTTGACTGTGTGGCTGGGATGTGTTGACTGTGTGGCAGAGATATGTTGACTGTGTGACTGGGATGTGTTCATTGTGTGGCAGAGATGTGTTGACTGTGTGACTGGGATGTGTTCACTGTGTAGAAGAGATGTATTGACTGTGTGGCTGCTGCAACAATGAAAAAAACACATGCAAGAATAAATGTGAAAACATAAAAAACACATGCAAGAAAAAAGTGGAAAGATAAAAAAAGACATACCGGGGCCTTGAGTTCTGGATCAGCATGTCTGAAGTAGACACCAACTTTATCAACCGAGACAGGAGACAAGCGCTGCCAGCCCTGTACTGTTACCAGCAGTTGATTCACATGCATGCCATGTGATTTCTGCCCCAACAACAACAACAAAAATGAACAAGGAAACACCTTGGGTAAACAACTCAATGAGATTTATCTGAAAGCATCAAATCCTGAATGAAAACAACTTTCAAGTTTAGAACTCAAACTCATGATTAACTTTCATGTATAACAGTAATGATGTACACTCAGCATACTAATCTCTCTGGTCCTATACTCACCATACTAATCTCTATACCTCTCACTGGTACTAAACTCAGTATACTAATCTATCTCTCTGGTAATATACTCAGCATACTAATCTATCTCTCTATGGTCCTATACTCACCATACTAATCTATCTCTCTCTGGTAATATACTCAGCATACTAATCTCTCTCTCTCTCACTGGTCGTATACTCAGCATACTAATTTATCTCTCTCTCTTACTGGTCCTATACTCAGCATACTAATCTATCTCTCTCTCACTGGTCCTATACTCAGCATACTAATTTATCTCTCTCTCTTACTGGTCCTATACTCAGCATACTAATCTATCTCTCGTTGGTCCTATACTCAGCATACTAATCTATCTCTCGTTGGTCCTATACTCAGCATACTAATCTATCTCTCACTGGTCCTATACTCAGCATACTAATCTATCTCTCACTGGTCCTATACTAAGCATACTAATCTATCTATCTCTCTCTGGTCCTATTCTCAGCATACTAATCTATCTCTTGTTGGTCCTATACTCAGCATACTAATCTGTCTCTCACTGGTCCTATACTCATCATACTAATCTATCTCTCACTGGTCCTATACTAAGCATACTAATCTATCTCTCACTGGTCCTATTCTCAGCATACTAATCTATCTATCTCTATACCTCCCACTGGTACTATACTCAGCATATTAATCTATCTTTCTCTCTTTGGTCCTATACTCAGCATACTAATCTATCTCTCGTTGGTCCTATACTCAGCATACTAATATCTCTCTTTCAGATGGGCCTGCATGCCCAATTCTTAACCCTTTTGAAATAAAGATCAATCAAGCTTTCAATCAATCTCTCTTACTGGTACTATACTTACCACACTAATATCTCTCTCTTACTGGTACTATACTTACCACACTAATATCTCTCTCTTACTGGTACTATACTCAGCATACTATCTATCTCTCTCTGCCCCTATTCTCAGCATACTAATATATCTCTCTCTTACTGGTCTATACTCACCATACTAATCTATCTCTCTCTGGTAATATACTCAGCATACTAATCTCTCTCTCTCTCACTGGTCGTATACTCAGCATACTAATTTATCTCTCTCTCTTACTGGTCCTATACTCAGCATACTAATCTATCTCTCTCTCACTGGTCCTATACTCAGCATACTAATTTATCTCTCTCTCTTACTGGTCCTATACTCAGCATACTAATCTATCTCTCGTTGGTCCTATACTCAGCATACTAATCTATCTCTCGTTGGTCCTATACTCAGCATACTAATCTATCTCTCTATGGTCCTATACTCAGCATACTAATCTATCTCTCACTGGTCCTATACTAAGCATACTAATCTATCTCTTGTTGGTCCTATACTCAGCATACTAATCTATCTCTTGTTGGTCCTATACTCAGCATACTAATCTGTCTCTCACTGGTCCTATACTCATCATACTAATCTATCTCTCACTGGTCCTATACTAAGCATACTAATCTATCTCTCACTGGTCCTATTCTCAGCATACTAATCTATCTATCTCTATACCTCCCACTGGTACTATACTCAGCATATTAATCTATCTTTCTCTCTTTGGTCCTATACTCAGCATACTAATCTATCTCTCGTTGGTCCTATACTCAGCATACTAATATCTCTCTTTCAGATGGGCCTGCATGCCCAATTCTTAACCCTTTTGAAATAAAGATCAATCAAGCTTTCAATCAATCTCTCTTACTGGTACTATACTTACCACACTAATATCTCTCTCTTACTGGTACTATACTTACCACACTAATATCTCTCTCTTACTGGTACTATACTCAGCATACTATCTATCTCTCTCTGCCCCTATTCTCAGCATACTAATCTATCTCTCTTACTGGTCTATACTCAGCATACTAATATATCTCTCTCTTACTGGTCTATACTCAGCATACTAATCTATCTATCTCTCTCTGGTCCTATACTCAGCATACTAATCTATCTATCTCTCTCTGGTCCTATACTCACCAAACTAATCTCTATACCTCCCACTGGTACTATACTCAGCACACTAATATCTCTCTCTCTCTTACTGGTACTATACTCAGCACACTAATATCTCTCTCTCTCTTACTGGTACTATACTCAGCATACTAATATATCTCTCTCTCTTACTTGTACTATACTCAGCATACTAATATCTCTCTCTCTTACTGGTACTAATCTCAGAATACTAATATCTCTCTCTCTCTCTTACTGGTCCCATACTCAGCATACTAATATCTCTCTCTCTTACTGGTCCTATACTCAGCATACTAATATCTCTCTCTCTCTCTTACTGGTACTATACTCAAAATACTAATATCTCTCTCTCTCTTACTGGTACTATACTCAGAATACTAATATCTCTCTCTCTCTGGTCCTATACTCAGAATACTAATATCTCTCTCTCTCTTACTGGTACTATACTCAAAATACTAATATCTCTCTCTCTCTCTTACTGGTACTATACTCAGAATACTAATATCTCTCTCTCTCTTACTGGTACTATACTCAAAATACTAATATCTCTCTCTCTCTTACTGGTACTATACTCAAAATACTAATATCTCTCTCTCTCTCTTACTGGTACTATACTCAGAATACTAATATCTCTCTCTCTCTTACTGGTACTATACTCAAAATACTAATATCTCTCTCTCTCTTACTGGTACTATACTCAGAATACTAATATCTCTCTCTCTCTTACTGGTCCTATACTCAAAATACTAATATCTCTCTCTCTTACTGGTACTATACTCAAAATACTAATATCTCTCTCTCTCTCTTACTGGTCCTATACTCAGAATACTAATATCTCCTCTCTCTTACTGGTACTATACTCAGAATACTAATATCTCTCCTCTCTTACTGGTACTATACTCAGAATACTAATATCTCTCTCTCTCTTACTGGTACTATACTCAGTATACTAATCTATCTCTCTGGTAATATACTCAGCATACTAATCTATCTCTCTATGGTCCTATACTCACCATACTAATCTATCTCTCTCTGGTAATATACTCAGCATACTAATCTCTCTCTCTCACTGGTCCTATACTCAGCATACTAATATCTCTCTCTCTTACTGGTCCTATACTCAGCATACTAATATCTCTCTCTCTTACTGGTCCTATACTCAGCATACTAATATCTCTCTCTCTTACTGGTCCTATACTCAGCATACTAATCTTTCCATCTCTCGTTGGTCCTATACTCAGCATACTAATCTATCTCTCGTTGGTCCTATACTCAGCATACTAATCTATCTCTCACTGGTCCTATACTCAGCATACTAATCTATCTCTCACTGGTCCTATACTGAGCATACTAATCTATCTCTCACTGGTCCTATACTCAGCATACTAATCTATCTCTCACTGGTCCTATACTCAGCATACTAATCTGTCTCTCACTGGTCCTATACTCAGCATACTAATCTATCTCTCACTGGTCCTATACTAAGCATACTAATCTATCTCTCACTGGTCCTATTCTCAGCATACTAATCTATCTATCTCTATACCTCCCACTGGTACTATACTCAGCATATTAATCTATCTTTCTCTCTTTGGTCCTATACTCAGCATACTAATCTATCTCTCGTTGGTCCTATACTCAGCATACTAATATCTCTCTTTCAGATGGGCCTGCATGCCCAATTCTTAACCCTTTTGAAATAAAGATCAATCAAGCTTTCAATCAATCTCTCTTACTGGTACTATACTTACCACACTAATATCTCTCTCTTACTGGTACTATACTTACCACACTAATATCTCTCTCTTACTGGTACTATACTCAGCATACTAATCTATCTCTCTCTGCCCCTATTCTCAGCATACTAATCTATCTCTCTCTGGTCCTATACTCAGCATACTAATCTATCTCTCTCTGGTCCTATTCTCAGCATACTAATCTATCTATCTCTCTCTGGTCCTATACTCAGCATACTAATCTATCTATCTCTCTCTGGTCCTATACTCACCAAACTAATCTCTATACCTCCCACTGGTACTATACTCAGCACACTAATCTATCTCTCTGGTAATATACTCAGCATACTAATCTATCTCTCTATGGTCCTATACTCACCATACTAATCTATCTCTCTCTGGTAATATACTCAGCATACTAATCTCTCTCTCTCACTGGTCGTATACTCAGCATACTAATATATCTCTCTCTTACTGGTCCCATACTCAGCATACTAATCTATCTCTCTCTCACTGGTCCTATACTCAGCATACTAATTTATCTCTCTCTCTTACTGGTCCTATACTCAGCATACTAATCTATCTCTCGTTGGTCCTATACTCAGCATACTAATCTATCTCTCGTTGGTCCTATACTCAGCATACTAATCTATCTCTCACTGGTCCTATACTAAGCATACTAATCTATCTCTCACTGGTCCTATACTAAGCATACTAATCTATCTCTTGTTGGTCCTATACTCAGCATACTAATCTATCTCTTGTTGGTCCTATACTCAGCATACTAATCTGTCTCTCACTGGTCCTATACTGAGCATACTAATCTATCTCTCACTGGTCCTATACTAAGCATACTAATCTATCTCTCACTGGTCCTATTCTCAGCATACTAATCTATCTATCTCTATACCTCCCACTGGTACTATACTCAGCATATTAATCTATCTTTCTCTCTTTGGTCCTATACTCAGCATACTAATCTATCTCTCGTTGGTCCTATACTCAGCATACTAATATCTCTCTTTCAGATGGGCCTGCATGCCCAATTCTTAACCCTTTTGAAATAAAGATCAATCAAGCTTTCAATCAATCTCTCTTACTGGTACTATACTTACCACACTAATATCTCTCTCTTACTGGTACTATACTTACCACACTAATATCTCTCTCTTACTGGTACTATACTCAGCATACTAATCTATCTCTCTCTGGTCCTATACTCACCAAACTAATCTCTATACCTCCCACTGGTACTATACTCAGCATACTAATCTCTCTCTCTCTACTGGTACTATACTCAGCATACTAATCTATCTCTCTCTGGTCCTATACTCAGCATACTATATCTCTCTCTCTACTGGTACTATACTCAGCATACTAATCTCTCTCTCTCTCACTGGTCCTATACTCAGCATACTAATTTATCTCTCTCTCTTACTGGTCCTATACTCAGCATACTAATCTATCTCTCTCTCACTGGTCCTATACTCAGCATACTAATTTATCTCTCTCTCTTACTGGTCCTATACTCAGCATACTAATCTATCTCTCGTTGGTCCTATACTCAGCATACTAATCTATCTCTCGTTGGTCCTATACTCAGCATACTAATCTATCTCTCACTGGTCCTATACTCAGCATACTAATCTATCTCTCACTGGTCCTATACTAAGCATACTAATCTATCTCTTGTTGGTCCTATACTCAGCATACTAATCTATCTCTTGTTGGTCCTATACTCAGCATACTAATCTATCTCTCTCTGGTCCTATTCTCAGCATACTAATCTATCTCTCACTGGTCCTATACTAAGCATACTAATCTATCTCTCTCTGGTCCTATTCTCAGCATACTAATCTATCTATCTCTATACCTCCCACTGGTACTATACTCAGCATACTAATCTATCTATCTCTCTCTGGTCCTATACTCAGCATACTAATCTATCTCTCGTTGGTCCTATACTCAGCATACTAATATCTCTCTTTCAGATGGGCCTGCATGCCCAATTCTTAACCCTTTTGAAATAAAGATCAATCAAGCTTTCAATCAATCTCTCTTACTGGTACTATACTTACCACACTAATATCTCTCTCTTACTGGTACTATACTTACCACACTAATATCTCTCTCTTACTGGTACTATACTCAGCATACTAATCTATCTCTCTCTGGTCCTATTCTCAGCATACTAATCTATCTCTCTCTGGTCCTATACTCAGCATACTAATCTATCTCTCTCTGGTCCTATTCTCAGCATACTAATCTATCTATCTCTCTCTGGTCCTATACTCAGCATACTAATCTATCTATCTCTCTCTGGTCCTATACTCACCAAACTAATCTCTATACCTCCCACTGGTACTATTCTCTGTACCCTTTCTATGCTCTATACTGTCTGTTTATTCTCTGTACCCTTTCTATGCTCTATACTGTCTGTTTATTCTCTGTACCCTTTCTATGCTCTATACTGTCTGTTTATTCTCTGTACCCTTTCTATGCTCTATACTGTCTGTTTATTCTCTGTACCCTTTCTATGCTCTATACTGTCTGTTTATTCTCTGTACCCTTTCTATGCTCTATACTGTCTGTTTATTCTCTGTACCCTTTCTATGCTCTATACTGTCTGTTTATTCTCTGTACCCTTTCTATGCTCTATACTGTCTGTTTATTCTCTGTACCCTTTCTATGCTCTATACTGTCTGTTTATTCTCTGTACCCTTTCTATGCTCTATACTGTCTGTTTATTCTCTGTACCCTTTCTATGCTCTATACTGTCTGTTTATTCTCTGTACCCTTTCTATGCTCTATACTGTCTGTTTATTCTCTGTACCCTTTCTATGCTCTATACTGTCTGTTTATTCTCTGTACCCTTTCTATGCTCTATACTGTCTGTTTATTCTCTGTACCCTTTCTATGCTCTATACTGTCTGTTTATTCTCTGTACCCTTTCTATGCTCTATACTGTCTGTTTATTCTCTGTACCCTTTCTATGTTCTATACTGTCTGTTTATTCTCTGTACCCTTTCTATGTTCTATACTGTCTGTTTATTCTCTGTACCCTTTCTATGTTCTATACTGTCTGTTTATTCTCTGTACCCTTTCTATGTTCTATACTGTCTGTTTATTCTCTGTACCCTTTCTATGCTCTATACTGTCTGTTTATTCTCTGTACCCTTTCTATGTTCTATACTGTCTGTTTATTCTCTGTACCCTTTCTATGCTCTATACTGTCTGTTTATTCTCTGTACCCTTTCTATGTTCTATACTGTCTGTTTATTCTCTGTACCCTTTCTATGCTCTATACTGTCTGTTTATTCTCTGTACCCTTTCTATGCTCTATACTGTCTGTTTATTCTCTGTACCCTTTCTATGTTCTATACTGTCTGTTTATTCTCTGTACCCTTTCTATGTTCTATACTGTCTGTTTATTCTCTGTACCCTTTCTATGTTCTATACTGTCTGTTTATTCTCTGTACCCTTTCTATGTTCTATACTGTCTGTTTATTCTCTGTACCCTTTCTATGCTCTATACTGTCTGTTTATTCTCTGTACCCTTTCTATGCTCTATACTGTCTGTTTATTCTCTGTACCCTTTCTATGCTCTATACTGTCTGTTTATTCTCTGTACCCTTTCTATGCTCTATACTGTCTGTTTATTCTCTGTACCCTTTCTATGTTCTATACTGTCTGTTTATTCTCTGTACCCTTTCTATGCTCTATACTGTCTGTTTATTCTCTGTACCCTTTCTATGCTCTATACTGTCTGTTTATTCTCTGTACCCTTTCTATGCTCTATACTGTCTGTTTATTCTCTGTACCCTTTCTATGCTCTATACTGTCTGTTTATTCTCTGTACCCTTTCTATGTTCTGTACTGCCTATTCTTCATTGTGTTCTGTATCGCCTATTCTTCATTGTGTTCTGTACTGCCTATTCTTCATTGTGTTCTGTATCGCCTATTCTTCATTGTGTTCTGTACTGCCTATTCTTCATTGTGTTCTGTACTGCCTATTCTTCATTGTGTTCTGTACTGCCTATTCTTCATTGTGTTCTGTATCGCCTATTCTTCATTGTGTTCTGTATCGCCTATTCTTCATTGTGTTCTGTATCGCCTATTCTTCATTGTGTTCTGTACTGCCTATTCTTCATTGTGTTCTGTATCGCCTATTCTTCATTGTGTTCTGTACTGCCTATTCTTCATTGTGTTCTGTACTGCCTATTCTTCATTGTGTTCTGTATCGCCTATTCTTCATTGTGTTCTGTATCGCCTATTCTTCATTGTGTTCTGTATCGCCTATTCTTCATTGTGTTCTGTACTGCCTATTCTTCATTGTGTTCTGTACTGCCTATTCTTCATTGTGTTCTGTATCGCCTATTCTTCATTGTGTTCTGTATCGCCTATTCTTCATTGTGTTCTGTACTGCCTACTCTTCATTGTGTTCTGTACCGCCTATTCTTCATTGTGTTCTGTACCGCTTATTCTTCATTGTGTTCTGTACCGCCTATTCTTCATTGTGTTCTGTACCGCCTATTCTTCATTGTGTTCTGTACCGCCTATTCTTCATTGTGTTCTGTATCGCCTATTCTTCATTGTGTTCTGTACCGCCTATTCTTCATTGTGTTCTGTACCGCCTACTCTTCATTGTGTTCTGTATCGCCTACTCTTCATTGTGTTCTGTACCGCCTATTCTTCATTGTGTTCTGTACTGCCTATTCTTCATTGTGTTCTGTATCGCCTATTCTTCATTGTGTTCTGTACCGCCTATTCTTCAATGTGTTCTGTACCACCTACTCTTCATTGTGTTCTGTACCGCCTATTCTTCATTGTGTTCTGTACCGCCTATTCTTCATTGTGTTCTGTACTGCCTATTCTTCATTGTGTTCTGTACTGCCTATGTATTCAGCTATGTGACCCAGGCAAGCTCACTGCTGCAGACAAGACTTGTCTCTCTCTTCTGTCTGAGGGCTTGTCTCTCTCTTCTGTCTGAGGGCTTGTCTCTCTCTTCTGTCTGAGGGCTTGTCTCTCTCTTCTGTCTGAGGGCTTGTCTCTCTCTTCTGTCAATGTTCCACTCTGAGGGCTTGTATGTCTTTATTCAGGCTCTCATGCCACCACTGTCTTGGTCTGCCACTTGTCAATCTGTCTCAGTCAATCACTTTTGTGTAAGTCTTTTTTTGCTTGTCTGTTCTCATCAATCCTCTCCAAGTGTCAATCTGTTGTTTTTCATAATGCTAGTTATAAGTGGAGACTGGAATAGCGTGTCTATTTCTTTGTAATTTCTAATTTTCCATTCTTGTGATATAGGATCTCTAATCGGTCCAAAATTGTGTGTTCTATGCCTATGTTTGCTCTATACTATTTGCCTATTCCCAATAGTGTCCATCTATGCTCTATTCCGTCTAAGCTCTATACTGTCTGTTCATTCTCTGTACCCTTTCAATGTTCTATACTGTCTGTCTATGCTCTATCTAACATCTTACATCCTTCCCGCACCGTTAAACATCACATCGAGCTTGCATAGTTGTTTGTCAAGTTTTCCTGTTTTCGGCGAGTTTTTCAACTTCATCAAGGGACGTTATGCCCACTAAACTGGCTTCTCATAACAATGCCCTCTTTAGAAGTTTCACGTGGTCGACCTATTTTTCTTTGCTTGTTGTGCTCCACTTGATAGCTTGTTTTGGTATTCTCTGATTGTTTCTTCTCATCACATGGCCTAAATATGTTGATATCCTTTTCCTGACCCCCATGAGACAGGCTGTTGTTTGCTCATCTGTCTTATCTCTGTGTTGTTCTTAAATTCATTCCACTTTATACCAAGTATTTTCCTGAGGCATTTGTTTTGAAAAGAGTCTAATTTCTTGTCTATTTCTTTAGTTGATTTATAGCTTTCACATGCATAAATGAGAGTGAATATCACATTTGAATTGAATAATCTTAATTTGGTTTTTGTGCTTATAACTTTTGAATTCCATATGTTCTTAAGATTTTTGAAGGACAATGCTGCTTTTGCAATTCTAACTTCCTTCCTAATGTCACCATCCTGGTCTATGTAGCTGCCAAGGTATACAAATTGGTTTACTTTATCAACAACTGTTCCCTCTACGTATATTTTTCCTTCTTGATTAGTGAGAAATTTTATAATTTTTATTTTGTCTCTGTTAATTTCAAGACCTATTTTGCTAGCCAATGAAGACAGGGAATCTGTTTATTCTCTGTACCCTTTCTATGCTCTATACTGTCTGTTTATTCTCTGTACCCTTTCTATGCTCTATACTGTCTGTTTACTCTCTGTACCCTTTCTATGCTCTATACTGTCTGTTTACTCTGTACACTTTCTATGCTCTATACTGTCTGTTTATTCTCTGTACCCTTTCTATGTTCTATACTGTCTGTCTATGCTCTATCTAACATCTTACATCCTTCCCGCACCGTTAAACATCACATCGAGCTTGCATAGTTGTTTGTCAAGTTTTCCTGTTTTCGGCGAGTTTTTCAACTTCATCAAGGGACGTTATGCCCACTAAACTGGCTTCTCATAACAATGCCCTCTTTAGAAGTTTCACGTGGTCGACCTATTTTTCTTTGCTTGTTGTGCTCCACTTGATAGCTTGTTTTGGTATTCTCTGATTGTTTCTTCTCATCACATGGCCTAAATATGTTGATATCCTTTTCCTGACCCCCATGAGACAGGCTGTTGTTTGCTCATCTGTCTTATCTCTGTGTTGTTCTTAAATTCATTCCACTTTATACCAAGTATTTTCCTGAGGCATTTGTTTTGAAAAGAGTCTAATTTCTTGTCTATTTCTTTAGTTGATTTATAGCTTTCACATGCATAAATGAGAGTGAATATCACATTTGAATTGAATAATCTTAATTTGGTTTTTGTGCTTATAACTTTTGAATTCCATATGTTCTTAAGATTTTTGAAGGACAATGCTGCTTTTGCAATTCTAACTTCCTTCCTAATGTCACCATCCTGGTCTATGTAGCTGCCAAGGTATACAAATTGGTTTACTTTATCAACAACTGTTCCCTCTACGTATATTTTTCCTTCTTGATTAGTGAGAAATTTTATAATTTTTATTTTGTCTCTGTTAATTTCAAGACCTATTTTGCTAGCCAATGAAGACAGGGAATCTGTTTTTTCCTGCATCAATTTCACATTGTCACTGATAAGAGTTGTCAAAGTCAAGATCTTCTATTTGGGTCCCACGTACCTAATCAATGCCGGTTTTACCTGTACAGCATCTTCTCATTATAAAGTCTGTGGCAATTCCAAAAAGCAAGGGATATAATATACATCCTTGTTTCACGCCTGTTTCAATCTGGAACCATTCACTCATTCCTTCTTCTGTCTTGATCGTATACTGAGCATACTAATCTCTATACCTCCCACTGGTACTATACTCAAATACTAATATCTCTCTCTTTCAGATGGGCCTGCATGCCCAATTCTTAACCCTTTTGAAATAAAGATCAATCAAGCTTTCAATCAATCTCTCTTACTGGTCCTATACTCAGCATACTAATCTTTCCATCTTTCATTGGTCCTATACTCAGCATACTAATCGATCTCTCTCTGGTCCTATACTCAGCATACTAATCTATCTCTCTGGTCCTATACTCACCATACTAATCTCTATACCTCCCACTGGTACTATACTCAGCATACTAATCTCTCTCTCTCTACTGGTACTATACTCAGCATACTAATCTATCTCTCTCTGGTCCTATACTCAGCATACTAATATCTCTCTCTCTTACTGGTACTATACTCAGCATACTAATATCTCTCTCTCTTACTGGTCCTATACTCAGCATACTAATATCTCTCTCTCTTACTGGTCCTATACTCAGCATACTAATATCTCTCTCTCTTACTGGTCCTATACTCAGCATACTAATATCTCTCTCTCTTACTGGTCCTATACTCAGCATACTAATCTATCTCTCGTTGGTCCTATACTCAGCATACTAATCTATCTCTCGTTGGTCCTATACTCAGCATACTAATCTATCTCTCACTGGTCCTATACTCAGCATACTAATCTATCTCTCACTGGTCCTATACTCAGCATACTAATCTATCTCTCGTTGGTCCTATACTCAGCATACTAATCTATCTCTCGTTGGTCCTATACTCAGCATACTAATCTGTCTCTCACTGGTCCTATACTCAGCATACTAATCTATCTCTCACTGGTCCTATACTCAGCATACTAATCTATCTCTCACTGGTCCTATACTCAGCATACTAATCTATCCATCTTTCTCTGGTCCTATACTCACCATACTAATCTCTATACCTCCCACTGGTACTATACTCAGCATATTAATCTATCTTTCTCTCTTTGGTCCAATACTCAGCATACTAATATCTCTCTCTTTCAGATGGGCCTGCATGCCCAATTCTTAACCCTTTTGAAATAAAGATCAATCAAGCTTTCAATCAATCTCTCTTACTGGTACTATACTTACCACACTAATATCTCTCTCTTACTGGTACTATACTCAGCATACTAATCTATCTCTCTCTGCCCTTATTCTCAGCATACTAATCTGTGTCTCACTGGTCCTATACTGAGCATACTAATCTGTGTCTCACTGGTCCTATACTGAGCATACTAATCTGTGTCTCACTGGTCCTATACTCAGAATACTATATATCTCTCTCTTTCAGATGGGCCTGCATGCCCAATTCTTAACCCTTTTGAAATAAAGATCAATCAAGCTTTCAATCAATCTCTCTTACTGGTACTATACTCAAAATACTAATATCTCTCGCTTACTGGTACTATACTCAGAATACTAATATCTCTCGCTTACTGGTACTATACTCAAAATACTAATATCTCTCTCTTTCAGATGGGCCTGCATGCCCAATTCTTAACCCTTTTGAAATAAAGATCAATCAAGCTTTCAATCAATCTCTCTTACTGGTCCTATACTCAGCATACTAATCTCTATACCTCCCACTGGTACTATACTCAGCATACTAATCTATCTCTCGTTGGTCCTATACTCAGCATACTATCTATCTCTCTCTGCCCTTATTCTCAGCATACTAATCTATCTCTCACTGGTCCTATACTGAGCATACTAATCTCTATACCTCCACTGGTACTATACTCAGCATACTAATCGATCTCTCTCTGGTCCTATACTAAGCATACTAATCTATCTCTCTGGTCCTATACTGAGCATACTAATCTTTCCATCTTTCACTGGTCCTATACTCAGCATACTAATCTTTCCATCTTTCACTGGTCCTATACTCAGCATACTAATCGATCTCTCTCTGGTCCTATACTCAGCATACTAATCTATCTCTCTGGTCCTATACTCACCATACTAATCTCTATACCTCCCACTGGTACTATACTCAGCATACTAATCTATCTCTCTGGTAATATACTCAGCATACTAATCTATCTCTCTCTGGTCCTATACTCACCATACTAATCTATCTCTCTCTGGTAATATACTCAGCATACTAATCTCTCTCTCTCTCACTGGTCCTATACTCAGCATACTATCTATCTCTCTCTCTTACTGGTCCTATACTCAGCATACTAATCTATCTATCTCTCACTGGTCCTATACTCAGCATACTAATTTATCTCTCTCTCTTACTGGTCCTATACTCAGCATACTAATCTATCTCTCGTTGGTCCTATACTCAGCATACTAATCTATCTCTCGTTGGTCCTATACTCAGCATACTAATCTATCTCTCACTGGTCCTATACTCAGCATACTAATCTATCTCTCACTGGTCCTATACTAAGCATACTAATCTATCTCTTGTTGGTCCTATACTCAGCATACTAATCTATCTCTTGTTGGTCCTATACTCAGCATACTAATCTGTCTCTCACTGGTCCTATACTCAGCATACTAATCTATCTCTCACTGGTCCTATACTAAGCATACTAATCTATCTCTCTCTGGTCCTATTCTCAGCATACTAATCTATCTATCTCTATACCTCCCACTGGTACTATACTCAGCATACTAATCTATCTATCTCTCGTTGGTCCTATACTCAGCATACTAATCTATCTCTCGTTGGTCCTATACTCAGCATACTAATATCTCTCTTTCAGATGGGCCTGCATGCCCAATTCTTAACCCTTTTGAAATAAAGATCAATCAAGCTTTCAATCAATCTCTCTTACTGGTACTATACTTACCACACTAATATCTCTCTCTTACTGGTACTATACTCAGCATACTAATCTATCTCTCTCTGCCCTTATTCTCAGCATACTAATCTATCTCTCTCTGGTCCTATACTCAGCATACTAATCTATCTATCTCTCTGGTCCTATTCGCAACATTCTTCTAATAAACCACATTTCTGCTGCTTCCAGTGATTTTTGTGCAGACCTGCCTATTGTCCATGATTCACTTCCATATAACAAGATAGGTTCAATATAGCATTTTAGGACTCATTTTCTAACATTCACTGATAACGATGTGTTGGATAATATGTTTCTCATTCTCTAAAATGCAGTCTTTGCTTGGCCTATTCTGTTCCTAATTTCTGTTCTGCGTTTCCCTTCTGAAGTTATTACTGCTCCAAGATATTTGAATTTCTGCACCTGCTTTAGAATGGTTCCATTTAATTTTATACTGCATGTTGATGGATTCTGTTTCTTAGATATAACCATAGTCTCTATCTTTTTGATGTTCAAAGTAAGGCCTTTCTGTTCACTTTCTTTGGTGATTTTATCCAGGAGATTTTGCAGGTTCTCTTGGTTCTCAGCTATCAGTACTGTGTTGTCAGCATACCAAAGGTTGTTAATATTGTATCCTCCAATTTTTATGCCTGGTTCTGTGATGATTGTTCTTAGAATATTCTTGCTGTGCAGAGAAAAAAGGTCTGGAGATAATACACATCGTTGTCGCACCCTTGTTTTATCAGCTGATATTTTCCAGTTCTATTTTCAACTCAAACTGCTGCTTCTTGGTGCCAGTATAGATGTTTTACAATCCTCAGGTCTTTGCCATCTATACTGATGTCTTCAAGCATTTTAATAATTTCATTAAGTTTCACCTTGTCGAATGCCTTGGTGTAATCAATGAAGCATAAGTAAAGATCTTTCTGTACTTCTAAAGTTCTTTCTGTTAGTGTTCGTAAAGCATAAACAGCATTGTGTGTCTATGCTCCATACTGTCTGTTTATTCTCTGTACCCTTTATATGCTCTATATTGTCTATTCTCTGTACCCTTTCTATGCTCTATACTGTCTATCTCTTCTCTGTACCATTTCTATGCTCTATATTGTCTATTCTCTGTACCCTTTCTATGCTCTATGCTGTCTATTCTCTGTACCCTTTCTATGCTCTATATTGTCTATTCTCTGTACCCTTTCTATGTTCTATACTGTCTGTTTATTCTCTGTACCCTTTCTATGCTCTATACTGTCTGTTTATTCTCTGTACCCTTTCTATGCTCTATACTGTCTGTTTATTCTCTGTACCCTTTCTATGCTCTATCTCTCTCTCTTCTCTCTCTTTCTCTGAACCTTAAGTGCCCAGGGCACATGGGGCTTCCGCAAGGGTTTTCCACAAATGCCTGTCCTTCGCTTTTTTTTTTCTGCTCTTGCCCAAGTGAGCCCTCTATTGCTCAACATCCTTTCTGTTGTTCTTCTCCATGTCTCTTTTGGTCTACCTTTACTTCTGTTCCCCTGTGGAGTCCATCTTAGTGCTATTTTTGGTAGCGAGTTGTCAGTCATTCGGAGCACATGTCCCAACCATTCTATGCTCTATACTGTCTGTTTACTCTCTGTACCCTTTCTATGTTCTATACTGTCTGTTTATTCTCTGTACCCTTTCTATGCTCTATATTGTCTATTCTCTGTACCCTTTCTATGTTCTATACTGTCTGCCCATTCTCTGTACCCTTTCTATGCTCTATATTGTCTATTCTCTGTACCCTTTCTATGTTCTATACTGTCTGCCCATTCTCTGTAGCTTTTCTATGTTCTATACTGTCTGCCCATTCTCTGTACCATTTCTATGCTCCATACTGTCTGTTTATTCTCTGTACCCTTTATATGCTCTATATTGTCTATTCTCTGTACCCTTTCTATGCTCTATACTGTCTATCTCTTCTCTGTACCATTTCTATGCTCTATATTGTCTATTCTCTGTACCCTTTCTATGCTCTATGCTGTCTATTCTCTGTACCCTTTCTATGCTCTATATTGTCTATTCTCTGTACCCTTTCTATGTTCTATACTGTCTGTTTATTCTCTGTACCCTTTCAAAATTGTGTGTTCTATGCCTATGTTTGCTCTATACTATTTGCCTATTCCCAATAGTGTCCATCTATGCTCTATTCCGTCTAAGCTCTATACTGTCTGTTCATTCTCTGTACCCTTTCAATGTTCTATACTGTCTGTCTATGCTCTATCTAACATCTTACATCCTTCCCGCACCGTTAAACATCACATCGAGCTTGCATAGTTGTTTGTCAAGTTTTCCTGTTTTCGGCGAGTTTTTCAACTTCATCAAGGGACGTTATGCCCACTAAACTGGCTTCTCATAACAATGCCCTCTTTAGAAGTTTCACGTGGTCGACCTATTTTTCTTTGCTTGTTGTGCTCCACTTGATAGCTTGTTTTGGTATTCTCTGATTGTTTCTTCTCATCACATGGCCTAAATATGTTGATATCCTTTTCCTGACCCCCATGAGACAGGCTGTTGTTTGCTCATCTGTCTTATCTCTGTGTTGTTCTTAAATTCATTCCACTTTATACCAAGTATTTTCCTGAGGCATTTGTTTTGAAAAGAGTCTAATTTCTTGTCTATTTCTTTAGTTGATTTATAGCTTTCACATGCATAAATGAGAGTGAATATCACATTTGAATTGAATAATCTTAATTTGGTTTTTGTGCTTATAACTTTTGAATTCCATATGTTCTTAAGATTTTTGAAGGACAATGCTGCTTTTGCAATTCTAACTTCCTTCCTAATGTCACCATCCTGGTCTATGTAGCTGCCAAGGTATACAAATTGGTTTACTTTATCAACAACTGTTCCCTCTACGTATATTTTTCCTTCTTGATTAGTGAGAAATTTTATAATTTTTATTTTGTCTCTGTTAATTTCAAGACCTATTTTGCTAGCCAATGAAGACAGGGAATCTGTTTTTTCCTGCATCAATTTCACATTGTCACTGATAAGAGTTGTCAAAGTCAAGATCTTCTATTTGGGTCCCACGTACCTAATCAATGCCGGTTTTACCTGTACAGCATCTTCTCATTATAAAGTCTGTGGCAATTCCAAAAAGCAAGGGATATAATATACATCCTTGTTTCACGCCTGTTTCAATCTGGAACCATTCACTCATTCCTTCTTCTGTCTTGATTGTATAAACATATCCGCTGTAGAGATCCTTAATGATATTGACAATTTTATATTGTATTCCGTATAGGCTTTAAATTCTCCACAATGAATCTCTGTGTATGTTATCAAATGTCTTTTTAAAGTCTATAAAGTTCAGGATTAATGGCTTTTGCTTTTCAATATGTTCTTCAAGTATTATTCTCAGAGTAAAGATCTGGTAAAGATCTTTATGCTCTATTTTACACCAAACACCCTCACCACTGCGAGCTGCTACAATTATCTAGCAGCACCATGCCGTGTATACAGAAAAATAAAAAAAAAAAAAAATGCTGTCTGTTTATTCTCTGTACCCTTTCTATGTTCTATACTGTCTGTTTATTCTCTGTATCATTTCTATGCTCTATACTGTCTGTTTATTCTCTGTACCCTTTCTATGTTCTATACTGTCTATTTATTCTCTGTATCATTTCTATGCTCTATACTGTCTGTTTACTCTCTGTACACTTTCTATGCTCTATACTGTCTGTTTATTCTCTGTACACTTTCTATGCTCTATACTGTCTGTTTATTCTCTGTACCCTTTCTATGTTCTATACTGTCTGTTTATTCTTTGTACCCTTTCTATGCTCTATACTGTCTGTTTATTCTCTGTACACTTTCTATGCTCTATACTGTCTGTTTATTCTCTGTACCCTTTCTATGTTCTATACTGTCTGTTTATTCTCTGTACCCTTTCTATGTTCTATATTGTCTGTTTACTCTCTGTACCCTTTCTATGCTCTATACTGTCTGTTTACTCTGTACACTTTCTATGCTCTATACTGTCTGTTTATTCTCTGTACCCTTTCTATGTTCTATACTGTCTGTTTACTCTGTACACTTTCTATGCTCTATACTGTCTGTTTACTCTCTGTACCCTTTCTATGCTCTATCATCATCATCATCATCAAGTACCGTGCCGACTGGCGTTTGCTATTATGCTTCTCCAGAGTACCCGATCCTTCATGCAGGCCATCAGTTCAGTTGGTGATCTTCTCTCACACTATCCCGTCAGACTGTCCAGTATCATTTCTCTTGGTCTTCTTCTTTATCTTCTTCCTTCTATTTTTCCTGTTGTTATAATATTTTCAATGCCCCCTCTTCTCATTGCATATCCTATGAAAGTACATTGTCTCTCTCTTATCTTTTTGACAAGGTTTTTTGTCTCTCCAGCTCTTCTCATACATTCTTCATTAGTTATTTTTGCTGTCCAGGGGATTCGCAACATTCTTCTAAT
Source organism: Achatina immaculata (assembly GCA_009760885.1). Lineage (NCBI taxonomy): Eukaryota > Metazoa > Mollusca > Gastropoda > Stylommatophora > Achatinidae > Lissachatina > Lissachatina immaculata. The sequence goes on from CM019692.1 coordinate 42,319,783, forward strand.
AAACCACATTTCTGCTGCTTCCAGTGATTTTTGTGCAGACCTGCCTATTGTCCATGATTCACTTCCATATAACAAGATAGGTTCAATATAGCATTTTAGGACTCATTTTCTAACATTCACTGATAACGATGTGTTGGATAATATGTTTCTCATTCTCTAAAATGCAGTCTTTGCTTGGCCTATTCTGTTCCTAATTTCTGTTCTGCGTTTCCCTTCTGAAGTTATTACTGCTCCAAGATATTTGAATTTCTGCACCTGCTTTAGAATGGTTCCATTTAATTTTATACTGCATGTTGATGGATTCTGTTTCTTAGATATAACCATAGTCTCTATCTTTTTGATGTTCAAAGTAAGGCCTTTCTGTTCACTTTCTTTGGTGATTTTATCCAGGAGATTTTGCAGGTTCTCTTGGTTCTCAGCTATCAGTACTGTGTTGTCAGCATACCAAAGGTTGTTAATATTGTATCCTCCAATTTTTATGCCTGGTTCTGTGATGATTGTTCTTAGAATATTCTTGCTGTGCAGAGAAAAAAGGTCTGGAGATAATACACATCGTTGTCGCACCCTTGTTTTATCAGCTGATATTTTCCAGTTCTATTTTCAACTCAAACTGCTGCTTCTTGGTGCCAGTATAGATGTTTTACAATCCTCAGGTCTTTGCCATCTATACTGATGTCTTCAAGCATTTTAATAATTTCATTAAGTTTCACCTTGTCGAATGCCTTGGTGTAATCAATGAAGCATAAGTAAAGATCTTTCTGTACTTCTAAAGTTCTTTCTGTTAGTGTTCGTAAAGCATAAACAGCATTGTGTGTCTATGCTCCATACTGTCTGTTTATTCTCTGTACCCTTTATATGCTCTATATTGTCTATTCTCTGTACCCTTTCTATGCTCTATACTGTCTATCTCTTCTCTGTACCATTTCTATGCTCTATATTGTCTATTCTCTGTACCCTTTCTATGCTCTATGCTGTCTATTCTCTGTACCCTTTCTATGCTCTATATTGTCTATTCTCTGTACCCTTTCTATGTTCTATACTGTCTGTTTATTCTCTGTACCCTTTCTATGCTCTATACTGTCTGTTTATTCTCTGTACCCTTTCTATGCTCTATACTGTCTGTTTATTCTCTGTACCCTTTCTATGCTCTATCTCTCTCTCTTCTCTCTCTTTCTCTGAACCTTAAGTGCCCAGGGCACATGGGGCTTCCGCAAGGGTTTTCCACAAATGCCTGTCCTTCGCTTTTTTTTTTCTGCTCTTGCCCAAGTGAGCCCTCTATTGCTCAACATCCTTTCTGTTGTTCTTCTCCATGTCTCTTTTGGTCTACCTTTACTTCTGTTCCCCTGTGGAGTCCATCTTAGTGCTATTTTTGGTAGCGAGTTGTCAGTCATTCGGAGCACATGTCCCAACCATTCTATGCTCTATACTGTCTGTTTACTCTCTGTATCCTTTCTATGTTCTATACTTTTGTTTATTATCTGTACCCTTTTTATGTTCTATACTGTCTATTTTTGGTACCCTTTCTATGTTCTATACTGTCTGTCCATTCTCTGTAGCCTTTCTATGTTCTATACTATCTATTTTCAGTACCCTTTCTATGTTCTATACTGTCTGCCCATTCTCTGTAGCTTTTCTATGTTCTATACTGTCTGCCCATTCTCTGTACCATTTCTATGTTCTATACTTTTTGTTTGTTTTCTGTACTATTTCTCTGTTCTATACTGTATGTTTATTCTCTATACCCTTTCTATGTTCTAACTGTCTGTTTATTCTCTATATTCTTTATGCTCTATAATCTGTCTCTGGTGGACATTGTCTATGTTCTGCACTTTTTGTCTTGGCTTTGTATTTGATGATTAGATGATTGATGGTACACATGGCAAGCTGGCATACATATTAACTTTCTAGACATGCCTAAACTGGCATACATATTAACTTTCTAGACATGCCTAAACTGGCATACATATTAACTTTCTAGACATGCCTAAACTGGCATACATATTAACTTTCTAGACATGCCTAAACTGGCATACATATTAACTTTCTAGACATGCCTAAACTGGCATACATATTAACTTTCTAGACATGCCTAAACTGGCATACATATTAACTTTCTAGACATGTCTCAGCATGTAAAAATTGTGCAGTGACTTTAGAATTTTGCTCTGAATCATGACATAAACAAAATTGAATGTAGGCTTCTAGTTTCTATCTTTCTAAAAGACTAAAATGGTAGAAAATCAGAGATGTAGCTTATCTGTAGGGGTTTTTCTTTTTTTTTTTTTTTTAAATCATTCAAAGAGAGAGAAGTAGAGTGCAGGCCAGTTTATTTGTTTCACATTAGTCAGAGAAGAAAGTGTTGCCAGTCAGAGACTTGCTGAGCTTTTACTTTTATATATTTTACTGCCAGTCAGAGACTTGGTGAGCTTTTATCTTGATATCTTTCACCGCCAGTCAGAGACTTGCCGTGCTTTTATCGTTATATATTTCACTGCCAGTCAGAGACTTGGCAGGCTTTTATCTTTCTATCTTTCACTTCCAGCCAGATACTTGCTGAGCTTTTATCTTTATATCTTTCACTGACAGTCAGATACTTGCAGATCTTTTATCTTTATATCTTTCACTGCCAGCCAGACAAGTGATGAGTTTTTATCTTTATTATTTTCACTGGAAGTCAGATACTTGTCGAGTTTTTATCTGTATATTTTCACTGGGAGTCAGAGACTTGCTGAGCTTTTATCTTTCACTGGAAGTCAGAGACTCGTTGAGTTTTTATCTTTCACTGCAATCCAGAGACTTGGTGAGCTTTTATCTTTATATCTTTCACTGGAAGTTGTCTACAAGCAGCTGACCTTCACAGCAATTCACTTCGATAAGAAAAAAGATTCTGTCCTCACAGCTGAGTTAAAATATATCAAAATGAATGATCAGTGACAGAAATATCCAAGAAAACTGCAGAAATGAAGTTCTAAAAGTTCTGAAATTCATTGTTAAAGGTTTTATAGATTTGAAAAATCTTACAACAGCAACACTAGCAATTTTCTTATTTACTAAAACACTCTTGGACAAAGACAATCTCTTCTGAGATTTATTACCACTATGTCCCAGAACACGGACAACTTTTATAAGATTTATTACCACACCCTAGAACATGAACAACTTTTATAAGATTTATTACCACACCCTAGAACATGAACAACTTTTATAAGATTTATTACCACACCCTAGAACATGAACAACTTTTATAAGATTTATTACCACATCTTAGAACATGAACAACTTTTATAAGATTTATTACCACATCCTAGAACATGAACAACTTTTATAAGATTTATTACCACACCCTAGAACATGAACAACTTTTATAAGATTTATTACCACACCCTAGAACATGAACAACTTTTATAAGATTTATTACCACACCCTAGAACATGAACAACTTTTATAAGATTTATTCCAATGCTAAGATAAGGACAAGTTTTATAACTGCTAAATCACCTGATGCCTAAGTTTTTCTCTACGATGAAAGTGGAAAGGCTTGCTCTCCCCGGGGCTGACTCTCTTCCAGTCGGAAGCCTGGATGTAAGCTGAATCTAGTGCCTGAGAACTGTGACCTTCTGCTAAACTGAAACAAAAAGCACCAATGACAAGACCTGCTATCTCAAGTTTAAGTAGTTCAATCAAAGATAGTAACATGCAAGCAGTGAATTAATATTGCTTGTGTTGTAGTGTCTAGACTACTTATACTGTTCTTGTTGTAGTGTCTAGACTACTCATACTTCTCTTGTTGTAGTATCTAGACTACTTATATTGTTCTTGTTGTAGTGTCTAGACTACTCATACTACTCTTGTTGTAATGTCTACATCACTCATACTGTGCTTATTGAGGTGTCTATATCACTCATATTGCTCTTGTTGTAGTATTTATATCATTCATACTGTTTCTTTTGTAGCATCTATACCAATCATACTGTTCTTGTTGTATTATACCAATCATACTGTTCTTGTTGTAGTATATATAAAAATCATACTGTTCTTGTTGTATTTATACCAATCATACTGTTCTTGTTGTAGTGTCTACATTACTCATAATGTTCTTGTTGTAGTGCCTACATTACTTCTACTGTTCTTGTTGTAGTGTTTATATCAATCATACTGTTCTTATTGGAGTGTCTAAACTACTCATACTATTCTTGTTGTAGTGTCTATAGTAATAATACTGTTCTTGTTGTAGTGTCTAGACTACTTATACTGTTAATACTGGAATGTCTAGACTAATTATACTGTTCTTGTTATACTGTCTAGACTACTCATACTGCTCTTGCTGTAGTATCTAGACACTTATACTGTTCTTGTTGTAGTGTCTAGATTACTTATACTGTTCTTGTTTTAGACTACTCATACTGCTCGTTATAGCATCTACATCACTCATACTGTTCTTCTTGTAGTGTTTATACTAATCATACTGTTCTTGTTGTAGTGCTTATACCAATCATACTGTTTTTACTGGAGTATCTAGACTAATTATACTGTTCTTATTGTAGCATTTAGACTACTTATACTGTTCTTGTTGTAGTGTCTAGACTACTTATACTGTTCTTATCTGAGTGTCTAGACTACTTATCATCATCATCATCATCAGGTGCTGTGCCGACTGGCGTTGGCTATTATGCTTCTCCAGAGTACACGATCCTTCATGCAGGCCATCAGCTCAGTTGGTGATCTCCTCTCACACCATCCTGTCAGACTGTCCAGTATCATTTCTCTTGGTCTTCTTCTTTATCTTCTTCCTTCTATTTTTCCTGTTGTTATAATATTTTCAATGCCCCCTCTTCTCATTGCATGTCCTATGAAAGTACATTGTCTCTCTCTTATCTTTTTGACAAGGTTTTTTGTCTCTCCAGCTCTTCTCATACATTCTTCATTAGTTATTTTTGCTGTCCAGGGGATTCGCAACATTCTTCTAATAAACCACATTTCTGCTGCTTCCAATGATTTTTGTGCAGACTTGCCTATTGTCCATGATTCACTTCCATATAACAAGATAGGTTCAATATAGCATTTTAGGACTCGTTTTCTAACATTCATTGATAACGATGTGTTGGATAATATGTTTCTCATTCTCTGAAATGCAGTCTTTGCTTGGCCTATTCTGTTCCTAATTTCTGTTCTGCATTTCCCATCTGAAGTTATTACTGCTCCAAGGTATTTGAATTTCTGCACCTGCTTTAGAATAGTTCCGTTTAATTTAATACTGCATGCTGGTGGATTCTGTTTCTTAGATATAACCATAGTCTCTGTCTTTTTGATGTTCAAAGTAAGGCCTTTCTGTTTACTTTCTTTGGCGACTTTATCCAAGAGATTTTGCAGGTCTTGTTGGTTCTCAGCTATCAGTACTGTGTCGTCAGCATACCGAAGGTTGTTAATATTGTATCCTCCAATTTTTATGCCTGGTTCTGTGATGATTGTTCTTAGAATATTCTCGCTATACAGAGAAAAAAGGTCTGGAGATAGTACACATCCTTGTCGCACCCCTTGTTTTATAGGTTGATATTTTCCAGTTCTATTTTCAACTCGAACTGCTGCTTCTTGCTGCCAGTATAGATGTTTTACAATCCTCAGGTCTTTGCCGTCTATATTGATGTCTTCAAGCATTTTAATAATTTCATTATGTTTCACCTTGTCAAATGCCTTGGTGTAATCAATGAAGCATAAGTAGAGATCTTTCTGTACTTCTAAAGCTCTTCCTGTTAGTGTTCGTAAAGCATAAATGGCATTGTGTGTTCCCTTTCCTTCAACAAATCCAAACTGTTCATCTGCTATTTCCATTTTTATCTTTCTCCTTGTTCTTCTCATAATGATTCTCAGAAGTAGCTTCGTTATGTGACATGAGAGGCTGATAGTCCAGTGGTCGTCACATTCCTTTGCACCTGGTTTCTTTGGTAGTGCTATAAACATGGATTTAATCAGGTCACTGGGAATATAACCACTGTTGTAAATGTCATTCAGTAACTTGGTTATTATTTTTATTCCTGTTTCCTCTAGTGCCTCTATTTCTTCTATTGTTATATTATCAGGCCCAGTCGCTTTTCCTTTCTTCATGTGTTTGATGGCATCTATGATTTCATCTTCAAGTATTGGTGGTCCCTCACAGTTTTCAGTATCTGGTGTTAATTCTGGTCTTTCTCCTCCATATAGCTCACCGATATACTCTGTCCACCTGTCCACAATGTCTTCTTTTCCCATTAACATTTTACCTTCTTTCGATTTCAGGCATCCTGTGGTATATTTTGTTTTCCTGCCTGTGAGTTCATTAATTCGTTTGTGCATGTTTTTGCTGTCTTTAATATGAGAGTCCTCTATCTGTCTGCACCGCTCATTTAACCACACTTCTTTTGCTTCTCTGCATTTGCGTCTTATTTCTTTATTTATCTTGTTATATTTTTTCTCCTTATTTTTACTCCTCCTCCTCTTGTCCATCAGTCCTAAGATGTCGTCTGTCATCCATTTATTTTTAGGGGCTTCTTTTTTTGGTGGTATTATCTCCTTAACAGTTTGGTGGATAGAATCTCTTAACATTTCCCATTGTTCATCTATACTATTTATCTTTGCTATTGCATTGTATCTATTTGTTATAATAACTTTGTATTGTTCTCGCAGTTCTTGGTCATTTTTAAGAAGTTCTGTATTCAGTTTGATGTTTCTCACTTTTCTGCCTGCTTTCTTTAGTTTTATTCTAACTTTTCCACAGAGTGGATCATGGTCACTATTGCAGTCAGCTCCTGGCATGGTTTTTGTTGTCAGTAATGCATTGCGGAATCGTTTGTTGATTAATATGTAGTCTATCTGGTTAAAAGTCTTTTTGTCTGGACTGCACCACGTTGCCAGTCTTCGAGGATGTTGTTTAAACCAGGTGTTTCCTACAACCATGCTGTATATTCTTGCCCATTCAATTAATTTATAACCTCTGTCATTCCTCTCCCCCAGTCCATAGTCACCAACGATGTCTGAAGTTCTTCCTTTACCAACTTTGGCATTAAAATCTCCCATGACTATGGTAACTTCATGTGACTTTGTGTGTTTTGGTGCTGTCTCTTATGACATACTAACAATTTTATTAAAAAAACAAAATACATTTTTTCTTGTTTAAACAAATATATCATACTACAAATCAGATTATGCCTTTGTCATTCTTTTAAATGTGACAACCATCCCATTCCACATTGTGAAATGATTAGGATTAAGTGAAGTAACCAGTAATCTCGAGGTCAGGGCTACTCAAATAACAGCATCTCTGCTCTAGAGGCTGGCCATGTCCTATATACACTCATACTGGAGCAGATTGCCTAAACCGGCTTAACCAAGGGGTTAAACTAGGACACTGCAGGCGAGATTCTTCGGCCACTGCTCTTGGGGTGAAACTCCTCCCGGCCAATGAAGAAAATGCAAAAATGCAATTAGGGTTGCTGTGAGGCACCACTATGAAAAAGGTGATGGAAAGGATAAAAAGAAGTTTAATTGGCATGTCCAGCAGTTTCGCGGCAAGAGCTACTCATACCACGGCACCTCTGCTCTAGAGGCCAGCCATGTCCTATATACACTCATACTGGAGAAATATGCCTAAACTGTTTTAAACCAGGGGTGAAACTTGATGACTACTCATGTCACGGTACCTCTGCTCTAGAGGTCGGTCACATCCTAAATACATCCATAATGGATAATACGCCTAAACTGGCTTAACCCAGGGGTGAAACTTAGTAGTGGCAAGGATTCATCCTCCTGGACAAAAGCTCCATCTTGGTCACAGCTAGGAAGGGTAGTGGCCATGACCACAAAATGCTGAAGTCAGAGACACTGGACCAGTGCAGTCTAGATAGGCAACCACCTCTCACCCGACAGGGATATATGCATATCCTAACCACGCTGAAATTTTCCGGTGAGAAAGTCCAACACTAGATTGGACAGGCACCCACCTCTCACCCGGCGGGGATATACTGATATCCAAAACACGTCAAGGTTTTCCGGTGAGAAAGTCCAACTCTAGGCTGGATGGGCATCCAACTCTCACTCAGGAGGTATATACTGATATCCAAAATATGTCGAGGTTTTCTGGTGAGAAAGTCCAACTCTAGAATAAACTAGTGCAATGAAAACCACAGTGCCATACAATCCCGCTTCTGTGACCCACCAAGAATACAGGCCCAAGCCCCACGATACTTTGAACCTCCTGTGGTCTTCTCTGAGATCTCATTTGGACCTCTTGAACACGGGAGTAAATTCAGTAGGATCACAGGGCTGTCTTGGTGGTAGAAGCGAACGAAGAAGAAGAAGAGAAGATACTGTTATTACTGGTGGGTCTAGATTAATTATACTGTTCTTGTTGTAGTGTCTAGACTAGTCATACTGCTCTTGTTTAGTGTCTAAACTACTTATACTGTTCTTGTTGTAGCGTCTACATCACTCATACTGTGCTTATTGTAGTGTTTATATAAATCAAACTGTTCTTGTTGTATTGATACTAATCATACTGCTCTTGTTGTATTTATACCAATCATACTGTTTGTGTAGTATCTATACCAGTCATACTGTTCTTGTCGAAGTATCTATACCAATCATAATGTTCTTGTTGTAGTATCCATAACAATCATACAGTTCTTGTTGTATTTATACCAATCATACTGTTCTTGCTGTAATATATATACCAATCACACTGTTCTTATTGTATCTATATCAATTATACTGTTCTTGTTGTGGTATCTATACCAATCACACTGTTCTTGTTGTAGCATCTATACAAATTGTAATGTTCTTGTAGTGTATATACCAATCATAATTTTCTTGTAGTATCTTCATTACTCATACTGTGATTATTGTAGTGTCTATAGTAATCACACTTTTCTTGTTGTAGTATCTATACAAATTGTAATGTTCTTGTAGTGTCTATACCAATCAGTCTTTTCTTTCTGTAGTATCTCCATTACTCATACTGTGCTTATTGTAGTGTCTATACTAATCACAGTATTCCTGTTGTAGTATCTATATCAACCATATTGTTCTTCTAGTGTTTATACCAATCATACTGTTCTTGTTGTAGTATATCATACTGTTCTTAAAGTGTCTATAATAATAATACTGTTCTTGTAGTGTCTATACTAATCATACTGTTCTTGTAGTGTCTATACTAAGCATACTGTTCTTGTTGTAGTGTCTATACTAAGCATACTGTTCTTGTTGTAGTGTCTATACTAATCATATTGTTATTCATATAGTGTATAGATTACTTATACTGTTCTTACTGTAGCGTCTACATTACTCATACTGTACTTGTTCAATATGGAAAAGTTCTCACTTTGTTTTTTTTATCTATTTGTAAAGTATACACTTTGTTTTTTTTTTTTTATCTATTTGTAAAGTATACACTTTGTTTATGTTGCGATTGTGATCCTGACTGTGTGACACCACCACCGCCACCGCCAGCAGCAGCAGCACCACCACCACCACTGCCACCGCCAGCAGCACTGTTTGTTGAGCCAGGTCTGGCTTGCCTTGCCTCATTTTGGTATTTTGTGATGTAGTCTTTTGTCCAGTTTCCGCTGGTTTGCTTGTACAGATCAATAAGAGTGGACGTAACATTTAAGTTCATGACTTCTGATGCTGAAAGAAAGAAAGAAAACAAATGAATACAGTACAAACAAATCACAAAGAGACGGCTGCCAACTTTGTTTCTCTTTCCATCAGTCTGAATAAACACAAAGAACTACCCAGGTATTCTAGAAAATGACCATGTCCCAGCTCAGAGATAGAGGCTGCTAGCTGCTCACAGTGCTACAAGAAACACTAGACACCGGCATGACTAGGCTGCTGAAGATGCTGAAATATTTCAACTTGTTGTGTCAGTACAAATGCTCTTAAAATGTTGGCAATGACTTTACTGATGGTGCTAACTTACTACATAATATGCTATTTGAGTCATCATCATCATCAGGTGCCGTGCCGACTGGCGTTGGCTATTATGCTTCTCCAGAGTACATGATCCTTCATGCAGGCCATCAGCTCAGTTGGTGATCTCCTCTCACACCATCCCATCATATTGTCCAGTATCATTTCTCTTGGTCTTCTTCTTGATCTTCTTCCTTCTATTTTTCTTGCTGCTATAATATTTTCAATGCCTACTCTTCTCATTGCATGTCCTATGAAAGTAAATTGTCTCTCTCTTATCTTTTTGACACGATTTTTTGTCTCTCCAGCTCTTCTCATACATTCTTCATTAGTTATTTTTGCTGTCCAGGGGATTCGCAACATTCTTCTAATAAACTACATTTCTGCTGCTTCCAATGATTTTTGTGCAGACCTGCATATTGTCCATGATTCACTTCCATATAACAAGATAGGTTCAATATAGCATTTTAGGGCTCGTTTTCTACCATTCATTGTTAAGGATGTGTTAGATAATATGTTTCTCATTCCCTGAAATGCAGTCTTTGCTTGACCTATTCTGTTCCTAATTTCTGTTCTGCATTTCCCATCTGAAGTTATTACTGCTCCAAGGTATTTGAATTTCTGCACCTGCTTTAGAAAACATGCTGGTGGATTCTGTTTCTCAGATATAACCATAGTCTCTGTCTTTTTTGATGTTCAAAGCAAGGCCTTTCTGTTCAGTTTCTTTGGTGACTTTATCCAAGAGATTTTGGTATTTTACAATAAATAAAAAGTCATTTTTCATTAATGAGCTAGCTTTGTTTTATGAATAAGGCAGAAAGTACTGAACAGAAATTGTCTGACATTATTCAAGTACCTGCTATTCCTATAGCTAGCCTTTTCTCTGGTTTGATGTACTGCTTCCACTCAGCAAGACACCTGTTGAAAGTTATGTAAGACTATAAACAGAACTGTTGAAAGTTATGACAGATTATAAACAAAAATGTTGAAAGTTATGACAGACTATAAACAAAACTGTTGAAAGTTACGATAGACTACAGACTATCAAGTAAATAATTATCCTCTCTGATAAAAAAGTACATCACACCACACATCATCACACAGCATCACATCATACAATAAACCACACATCATCACATAGCATCACATCATACAATAAAACCACACATCATCACATGGCATCACATCATACATTAAACCACACATCATCACACAGCATCACATCACACCACACATCATCATACAGCATCACATCACACATCACACCACACATATCATACTACACATGACTGCACCAGACAAATGGCTGCAGATAAAACACTTGGATTAAGTAAATTAGGCTAAGAATGAGAAGGAACAGATTGTTACAGGAGTAGATAAGTTGACAGAAGAAAGTAGGTTGAAGACCATCTATATAAAGCAGCACTCAGCTCAGTTGTTTATATGAGAATATGACACACTAATGTTCAGCTATCTTCCTGTTCAGTAAACAGAGGTTATCTTCCTGTAAGTCAAGGTGCATACATGTCTTATGGTAAGCATATAACTGTCAGGTACAACAGGTGGCATGACTGTGGTATGAGAGAAGAACATGTGACAAGAATAACATAAGAAAACTGACTTCCAAGGTTCAAGGAAAGGCTCCCAGCCTGACAGTCTTCTGTTGTAATACTCGCCCATCAACTGGAAGGAGGCACTTCCATCAATGTTTGGCTCAAGTTCTTGTTTGATGCTCAAAGCTTTCAGATCAAGAAGATAAAACATAATAAACAAGCTTACCTAATATGAAATTTCAACATTTATATCAATAATAACCAAATATAACATTCAGTAATGTCATAAATATAATGTCATAGCTTCCGGGTGACATAAAAGATGGTGGGAGCTTTTTAATGCTCTTGCCAACATACCTGCGTATGAGTCTTCTGCGTCACTACACATCGTAAAACAGGAGTTGGGCATGAGGCCAACAACCTCATCTAAGACTCATCTAGAGGCGACTCTAGATGGGGAAAAACCCTGCCGTTATGGAATCTCGCAACAGTTATAACTGAACATCAAGGATACCAACTCTGCATGCCACTGACAACGATCAAAAATTCATCAGTCCCAAAAGCATAACAAAAATCGGATTTTGGAATGTAAGAACGATGGTCGCAACAACAAAAACTGCTCAGGTAATAAAAGAAATGGATAGATATCACCTGGATGTGTTGGGCAACAGTGAAATGCCATGGCTAGAAGCAAAGGAAAAGAATGGTGGAAAACCGTAAGTTAATCATATATTCTGGCAGAGACGATGGGAAATACCAGGAAAGAGTGGGTATAATTATGTCATCTGCGGCAGCAAAGAGCCTTGCATAATGCGGACCAGTGAACAGTCATATGATAAGAGCACAATACAAAATAAGGCACGGAAGAATGACAATCATACAATGCTATGCACCCATGAACAATGCAGATGATGAAATAAAAGATGATTTCTATTACCAACTACAACAATTTATCAACAAAGTACCTAAACACAACATCTTAATTGTCACGGGAGACTTCAACGCCAAAGTAAGAAAAGATAGCACCAACGTCAAAAAAGTAATGGGGAAAGAAGGAACTGAAACAATAAATCAGAATGGAGAAAGATTCATTGAAATAATAACAGAGGGCATGGTCATTGGAGGAACAATACTTCAACACAGAGAAATACATAAAACAACATGGATATCTCCAGATGACAGAACCAGAAACGAGATAGATCATTTTTGTATTAGAATACAATTCAGAGTATCTCTTATAGATGTAAGAGCATATAGGGGTGCAGATGTCAACAGTGATCACAATCTGTTGTATAGGGAGGATAAGACTTAAACTGAAAAGCCAACACAAGAAAGCAGTACTCACAAAGATAAATAGTCATAGCCTACAAGAAGAAAATACCAACAGTAATTTCAATCTGGAACTTACCAAACATTTCGCAGCACTCAACGAGGTAGACGAGACAGATTTAGATGAATTATGGAATTCATACAGCACAGCCATAATCACGGCAGCAAAAGCAGGTGCTGGACTGCAATCACCAGGCAGAAAAGCATGGATATCAGAAAATACATAGAAGTACATACATGAAAGACAAGCAGCCAAATTAGCCATGCTGAATGTAAAGAGTTCTGGCAAAAGCAACATACAAAGAATTAGACAATAAAGTAAAAAGTTCAGCTAGAAGAGACAAAAGAAAACATATGGACAATATGGCAAAAGAAGCAGAAAATGTGGCAAAAACAGGAATAACAAAACTCTATATAACATACAGAAGAAGCTAACAGGTGCTATTACCTCCAGAGAAAGACCAGTCTTTAGCAAAACAGGCAACCTATTAACATCAAGTAAAGACCACAAGCAAAGATGGACTGAACACTTCCAAGAAATACTTAATCGATCACACCCAAATGAATTAATAAATCTTACCAGTCCCATAACTAAGTATCAACTTAGATGAAGTTATACTGAATGAAATTGAAACAGCAGTGACTCCAATGGCTAACAACAAAGCTGCAGGTGAAGATGAAATAACAGTTGAAATGTTAAAAACTATTAACAGTGACAATATGAGCCAACTACAGAGAATGTTTAATAAAATTTGGAAAGAAGAAAAATGGAAGAAAGGGAATCATTGTTAAAATATCCAAAAAAGGCAACTGCAGTGACTGCAAAAACTAGAGGGGTGTAACCTTACTATCAGTTGTGTCAAAAGTGTTTTGTAAAGTGATTCTGAATAGAATTAAGGATGTAGTGGATACTGCAATGAGAGAAGAACAGCCAGGATTTCGAACAGGGAGAAGCTGTCTTGAACAGATCTTTACTCTAAGAATAATACTTGAAGAACATATTGAAAAGTAAAAACCATTAATCCTGAACTTAAAAAAGGCATTTGATAGCATACACAGAGATTCATTGTGGTTTCCCTGATTCATAGTGACAACTGGTATATTTTCTCATTTTTTTTCTGAAAGTATACTACTGCACAAAAGTTAAGGGCCATCCCTTTATTTTCAACACATTTTTATATCAGCTAATATATTGATACAGTAATGAATACTTTTGCAGAAATTTGTTTCAATACCGTCCACAAACAGTCCACTATGCATGTGAGGTGTGAAAAGTACTCACTGATTATCATGGTGAGTGTAAAAATCATATGCTATAGCATTATGTTAAGCGTAAATTTAGGGTATGATTCACACGTTCCACCAACCCACGCAGGTAGACAAATCATGCTGATTCATGATGCAAGTGTAACAGGGACTTTAATGAGCACATGTCACTTTTCATTCATTTTAACCTGGTGATAGAAGGAGATGTTTGTCACTTGCAAAAACCATGTCCTAGAGAAGAATGCCTTTGGGCTACTGCATGGGTTGAGAATGACAGATCCACATATCAGGTTGCAGAACATCTGGGAGTGTCACACTCTAGCATCCAACAGCTTTTAGAAAGATTTAGAGCCACTGGAGGACATCTGGGAGTGTCACACTCTAGCATCCAATGGCTTTTGGAGAGATTTAGAGCCACTGGAGGACATCTGGGAGTGTCACACTCTAGCATCTAATGGCTTTTGGAGAGATTTAAAACCACTGGAGGACATCTGGGAGTGTCACACTCTAGCATCTAATGGCTTTTGGAGAGATTTAGAGCCACTGGAGGACATCTGGGAGTGTCACACTCTAGCATCCAACGGCTTTTAGAAAGATTTAGAGCCACTGGAGGACATCTGGGAGTGTCACACTCTAGCATCCAATGGCTTTTGGAGAGATTTAGAGCCACTGGAGGGACAGAAGACCAAAACTGTTCAGGACATCCATGTTGTATGAGCTGGCAGGATGACAGATATCTTTTGATGTCTGCCCTTCACCTCCAGACAGTCACCTGTACCACTCTACATCACCAGATGAAAACTGCAAACATTAATGTCAGCATGATAACAGTTTGTTGACATTTATGTGAATTCGGACTTGCTTCACAAAGACCAGCTGTCAGAATCCCTCCCACCCCAGCTTACCGCCTGCGTGCCCAATTCTTAACCCTTTTGAAACAATCAATCAATCAATCAATCAATCAATCACCGCAGAAGCTGCGTTGCCTAGTGTTGTGAGCACGTCAACTGGTCAAGATGCTAAGAGTCAAGTCCTCTTGACTGATGAGTCCTGCTTCATTTACTGATGACAGGGTTCATGTTTGCATAAGAGTTGTATGAAGTTGTTGCATTTTAAATGCAGTTAATTCTGATATTAATTTTTCTTGTATTGGCTGCATATTATTTTTTTAGCCAAGGGTTCTAGCAAGTGGCCCTTCACTTAAAATATTTTACTACAGAATAAAAGGTGACTGATATCAAATTAAAAGCTGGAGAGTACTGCTGTCAGATACAGGAAGGCAGATGTTACCTCAAGAACTTACCTACACAGAGTCGCAATGAAACATAAAGTCACCACAGTTTCATGGATAATCCATTTGTGGATCACAGTACAAAACTTTGTGACAACTGAGTGAATAGTTTATTTTAAACACAATATCCCCTGTGTGAACTGACGCCTAGTCGAGACCATAGGATATTAGTAAAGAATAATTACATATATTTTCTTTTAGAATTATCAGAACATTGGATGTTAGTAAAGAATAATTATATATATTTTCACTTAGAATTATCAGAACATAGGATATTAGTAAAGAATAATTACATATATTTTCATTTAGAATTATCAGAACATCGGATGTTAGTAAAGAATAATTACATATATTTTCACTTAGAATTACCAGAACATCGGATGTTAGTAAAGAATAATTACATATATTTTCACTTAGAATTACCAGAACATCGGATGTTAGTAAAGAATAATTACATATATTTTCACTTAGAATTACCAGAACATCGGATGTTAGTAAAGAATAATTATATATATTTTCACTTAGAATTACCAGAACATCGGATGTTAGTAAAGAATAATTACATATATTTTCACTTAGAATTACCAGAACATCGGATGTTAGTAAAGAATAATTACATATATTTTCACTTAGAATTACCAGAACATCGGATGTTAGTAAAGAATAATTACATATTTTCACTTAGAATTACCAGAACATCGGATGTTAGTAAAGAATAATTACATATATTTTCACTTAGAATTACCAGAACATCGGATGTTAGTAAAGAATAATTACATATATTTTCACTTAGAATTACCAGAACATCGGATGTTAGTAAAGAATAATTACATATATTTTCACTTAGAATTACCAGAACATCGGATGTTAGTAAAGAATAATTACATATATTTTCACTTAGAATTACCAGAACATCGGATGTTAGTAAGAATAATTACATATATTTTCACTTAGAATTACCAGAACATCGGATGTTAGTAAAGAATAATTACATATTTTCACTTAGAATTACCAGAACATCGGATGTTAGTAAAGAATAATTACATATATTTTCACTTAGAATTACCAGAACATCGGATGTTAGTAAAGAATAATTACATATATTTTCACTTAGAATTACCAGAACATCGGATGTTAGTAAAGAATAATTACATATATTTTCACTTAGAATTACCAGAACATCGGATGTTAGTAAAGAATAATTACATATATTTTCACTTAGAATTACCAGAACACAATCAAAATCAAAATTGACTTATGAGTAGACCTGGTATGGAAGTAAACACTTTAAAATACAACAGAAAATGTTTAATTTGCTTAAAGCTGAAATGTTATATCTACTGACATCAGACTCTAACACTAGCTTCGCATCAAAACAGGGGAAACACCAGCAGCTCAAACCACCCCCTCGTAGTTAAAGAGTTAATATACACCTTTATGCACCTAGTTCCTGAAGATGCACTTACCATGGCATGAGATCTCTGCTAAAGGAATGTCTGTATCTCCACAGTCATCAATAAGAGACATGACAATGCTGTCAGCATTAAGCTGCAGACAAACAAATATCAAGAGTTAATATCAAGAAGCTGTAGTGATGTTACAGGTTCTTCTAGCTTGTGACAGTGCTAGCTGAGCGTCTCCAACTCTCTGTCACAGTTTCATGACAGAACCTAACTGCAAATCCACACAGAATCTCAATAATGATTACCTGCTCTATCATTCTAATGACAAAAAAGAAATGGCCATTACTATAAGAGTTAAAAATGAAAAAAGAGAGCAAACATGCAACATAAACACACTTTCCAGACCAACAAACTTCACACTTTCCAGACCAGCAAACTTCACATTTTCACTAAATTTACATAATACTGAATGAAGAACTGGTTTATTGTTTGTTTTTTTTTAAATTATGGGTATATCAAAATCTTACATAAGAATAGTGATGAGCAAAATCTTTATCTTAATGCGAAAAAAAGCTAAATTGATGACAACTGACAAAACAAATAAGGCAGCTGAAATATGTATCAATAAGGAAAAGTTGGAAGAGGTGGAGAGTTTTGAATATCTTGGATCACTACTAACTAATAATGGAGATACAATGAGGGAAATTAAAAGGAGGACATCTATTGCTCTTCACAAAGTAAAAAAATTATCATTTTAACTGATCACATAAAAAACAAATATGTTAAACCAATCATTCCAGCTGATCACATAAAAAACAATGTTACCAATCATTCCAGCTGATCACATAATAAAATATGTTAAACCAATCATTCCAATATTAACAACATTCAGTATGCTGACAACACAGTACTGATAGCTGAGAACCAACAAGACTTGCAAAATCTCTTGGATAAAGTCGCCAAAGAAAGTGAACAGAAAGGCCTTACTTTGAACATCAAAAAGACAGACTATGGTTATATCTAAGAAACAGAATCCACCAACATGCAGTATACAATTAAATGGAACTATTCTAAAGCAGGTGCAGAAATTCAAATACCTTGGAGCAGTAATAACTTCAGATGGGAAATCATCATCATCATCATCATCAGGTGCCGTGCCGACTGGCGTTGGCTATTATGCTTCTCCAGAGTACACGATCCTTCATGCAGGTCATCAGTTCAGTTGGTGATCTCCTCTCACACCATCCCGTCAGACTGTCCAGTATCATTTCTCTTGGTCTTCCTCTTGATCTTCTTCCTTCTATTTTTCCTGTTGTTATAATATTTTCAATGCCCCCTCTTCTCATTGCATGTCCTATGAAAGTACATTGTCTCTCTCTTATCTTTTTGACAAGGTTTTTTGTCTCTCTAGCTCTTCTCATACATTCTTCATTAGTTATTTTTGCTGTCCAGGGGATTCGCAACATTCTTCTAATAAACTACATTTCTGCTGCTTCCAATGATTTTTGTGCAGACTTGCCTATTGTCCATGATTCACTTCCATATAACAAGATAGGTTCAATATAGCATTTTAGGACTCGTTTTCTAACATTCATTGATAACGATGTGTTAGCTAATATGTTTCTCATTCTCTGAAATGCAGTCTTTGCTTGGCCTATTCTGTTCCTAATTTCTGTTTTGCATTTCCCATCTGAAGTTATTACTGCTCCAAGGTATTTGAATTTCTGCACCTGCTTTAGAATGGTTCCGTTTAATTGAATACTGCATGCTGGTGGATTCTGTTTCTTAGATATAACCATAGTCTCTGTCTTTTTGATGTTCAAAGTAAGGCCTTTCTGTTCACTTTCATTGGCGATTTTATCCAAGAGATTTTGCAGGTCTTGTTGGTTCTCTGCTATCAGTACTGTGTCGTCAGCATACTGAAGGTTGTTAATATTGTATCCTCCAATTTTTATGCCTGGTTCTGTGATGATTGTTCTTAGAATATTCTCACTGTACAGAGAAAAAAGGTCTGGAGATAAGATGGGAAATGCAGAACAGAAATTAGGAACAGAATAGGCCAAGCAAAGACTGCATTTCAGAGAGTGAGAAACATATTATCTAACACATCCTTATCAGTGAATGTTAGAAAACGAGTCCCAAAATGCTATATTGAACCTATCTTGTTATATGGAACTGAATCATGGACAATAGGCAGGTCTGTGCAAAAATCATTGGAAGCAGCAGAAATGTGGTTTATTAGAAGAATGTTGCGAAACCCCTGGACAGCAAAAATAACAAATGAAGAATGTAGGAGAAGAGCTGGAGAGACAAAAAATCTTGTCAAAAAAATAAGACAGAGACAATTTACTTTCATAGGACATGCAATGAGAAGAGGGGGCATTGAAAATATTATAACAACAGGAAAAATAGAAGGAAGAAGATCAAGAGAAAGACCAAGAGAAATGATACTGGACAGTCTGACGGGATGGTGTGAGAGATCACCAACCGAGCTGATGATCTGCATGAAGGATCATGTACTCTGGAGAAGCATAATAGCCAACGCCAGTTGGCATGGCACCTGATGATGATAATGAATCATTCCAGCTGATCACATAAAAAATAATATGTTAAACCAATCATTCCAACTGATCACATAAAAAAGTTATGAATCATTCTAGGTGATCACATAAAAAGCATGTTATCAATCATTCCAGCTGATCACATAAAAAGCATGTTATCAATCATTCTAGCTTAATTTTGTCAAATGACATGCTGTACAGTCTGGCTGCAATCTTCTTGCTTTCTTACCTTTGCATACATGACATTTAACAGCACGAGAAGGATGTAAGATTCCCTTTACATCTTTAAATAATCATCTAACCCGCATATATCCCTAGTACATATGTCCTTAACAAAACATGTTTTATCCTCTTGATATCATTATATCTCTCTCTCTCTGAACCTTAAGTGCCCAGGGCACATGGGGCTTCCGCAAGGGTTTTCCACAAATGCCTGTCCTTCGCCTTTTTTTCTGCTCTTGCCCAGGTGAGCCCTCTATTGCTCAACATCCTTTCTGTTGTTCTTCTCCATGTCTCTTTTGGTCTACCCTTACTTCTGCTCCCCTGTGGTGTCCATCTTAGTGCTATTTTTGGTAGTGAGTTGTCAGTCATTTGGACCACATGTCCCAACCATCGCCATCGTCTTTCCTCAATAATTGTTGTCAATGGTTTCATCTGCATTTCTGCTAATAAGATGTTATTTCTTATGGTGTTTGGCCAAAATATTTTTCTAATTCTTCGTAAACATTTAGTCTGGAAAGAATTCAACTTGTTTTCTATGGTTTTGGTGATTTTCCAGCATTCACTTCCATATAGTAGTACACTTAGAACATTACTCTTAAATATCCTGATTTTCATATTTATGCTTAGTTTTTTTGATTTCCATATATTCTGCAGCATTGCAAAAGCCTGGTTTGCTCTAGTAAGTCTGCTGTTGATGTCCTCTGTGCTGTCTCCATTTTCTACTACTCTGCTGCCAAGGTATACAAATTCGTTGACCTCCTCCACTAACTTGTTATCTACTCTGAGTACATTTCTGTTGTTCACATTTTGCTTAATTATCTTTGTCTTTCATACGTTGATCTTTAGTCCTATGTTGTTTGCATTCTGAGTTAGCTTGTTTATTTTATCTTGCATATCTTTGTGGCTGGTTGATAGTAGACAAATGTCGTCTGCAAAGTCAAGGTCCTCCAGCACTGTGTCAAGGGTCCATTGTAATCCTCTGCGTTTGTCTGATGTTGCCTCCTTCATTAACCAGTCTACTGCCAAGATAAATAATGTTGGTGATAGTACACATCCCTGTTTCACTCCTGTGTGTACCCTAAAGTTGCTGGAGGTATGTTCTCCACAGATAACTTTGCACTGAAAACCCTCGTATAGGGCTTTGATTACATTAACTATTTTATGGGGGAGGCCATGCCATCTTAGGATTTTCCACAGTGCATCTCTGTTGACACTGTCAAAGGCTTTCTCAAAATCTATGAATAATGCATATGTTGTACTATGCCACTCATTTGCCTGTTCTAATATTTGTCTAAGTACAAATATGTGGTCTATGCATGATCTTCCTTTCCTAAATCCTGCCTGCTCTTTCCGAAGTTTTTCCTCAAGTGTTGGTACAATTCTGTTGATGATTATTCTGCAAAATACTTTACTGGTGAGTGGCAGTAGGGTAATGCCTCTCCAGTTCCCGCAATCTCTGAGGTCACCCTTCTTTGGTAGTTTTACTATAAGACCAGTTTTCCACTCCTCTGGGGCTTTTTCTAAATCCCAAATTTGTTGTAATATCCGGCAAAGTTGTTTTGGTGTTTCTGTTTCTTCTGCTTTCAACATCTCAGCAGTCACTTCATCTTCACCTGGTGCCCTGTCTGATTTTAGCTTCTTTATCGCCTCCTTTACTTCACTTATTGTTATTGGTCTTGTATTGATGTTTAGTTCCGTTTTTGCTTCAGGTATGTCTATTGTTTGTGCTGCTTGTGTTCTGTTTAGTAGGGTGTTAAAGTGTTCCCTCCATCTTTCAATTTTTTTTCTTTCTCCACTGACCAGTTGTCCATTTGGTGTCCTTACTGCACTTTCACATCTTGTGTTGAAGTTACCTGTCATCTGTTTTGAGATTTTATATATGGTTTTCATATCATTTGTATATGCTGTTTTCTCTGCTGCTTCTGCTAAGTTGTCATAGTATTGACGTTTATCTTGATGGCATGATTCCTTCACTTCTTTGTCTTTTTGTGCATAATTACTTAAAACTCGTTCTTTAAGCCGTTGTGATTTGGTGTTTAGTAATTTTCCCTTGATTTCTTTTCTTTGCTCTATCTTTTCCCATGTGGTCTCGCTTATCCATTCCTCTTTTCTCCTTTTCCGATATCCCAGCACCTCTTTTGCTGTTTCCTGTAGTGTTTTACTGAACTCTAATATGGACATTTCTGCTTCGTCTTGTAGGACACTGAAGCGGTTCTTAAGTACTATTGAGAATTCATTTCTTGTTTGCTGGTCTATCAGTTTTCTTGTATCAAAATGTATCTTTCTGTGTTCTCCGATTTTGGCTTTCCTTAATTTTAGTTTTATTTTTGCTACCAGAAGGTTGTGATCACTTCCTACATCTGCTCCTTTCCTTGCTCGCACATCTTGTAGTGACCGTTTCCACTTGTTGTTTATTAGTATGTGATCAATTTGGTTTTCTGTGGTTTTATCTGGTGACCTCCAAGTCACTTTATGGATGTTTTTGTGTTGGAAAATTGTCCCTCTGATGGTCATCATGTTTTCTTCACAGAAACTGCACAGTCTTTCTCCATTTTCATTTATTTCTCCGATTCCTTCTCTTCCCATGATTCTTCTTCTATCTTCATTTCCCTCACCTACTTTTGCATTGAAGTCGCCCAAGATGAGTAGCATATCATGCTTGGGTATTGTTTCTACTGTTGCTTGGAGACTGTTGTAAAAATCTTCTTTTAATTCCTCTTCAGCTGCTTCTGTTGGTGCATAACAAACTATAATAGACAGCTTCATGAATCTTGAGTTGAACCGTGCATATAATAATCTCTCATTTATTGGGGTCCATTTCAGCAATGCTCTTGATGCTTCTTTTGTTATAATCAATGCTACTCCTCCTTCATGAAGATCTTCTTTACCTGACCATATTATTGTATCTTCTGTGTGCTGTGTTGTTAATTTCCTTCTGCCTTGTCCTGTCCATCTTGCTTCTTGTATTCCTAGTATGTCTAGTTTATATCTGTGCATTTCCTTGATGGTTTGTGCTAGTTTTCCAGTCTGGTTTAGTGTTCTTACATTCCAGCTGCCTATTTGCATCTTATGTTTAGGTTCCAGGAGGTCTGCAGTCGGGCTGGGGACTTCCAGTGGCTGGCTTTCATCCACAACCTTCAGGGGCTCAGTTTCCTGATACGCATTTCTCCTTCCACCTGCATTTGCTTTTTCCCTTGCTTCCGTTTCTGTAGCAGTCTGATAGTTTTTTTTACCAGATAGGGTTGCTGGCCCTATGCTGAACCCTCCTTAGTCGCCTTTTACGATCATGCATGATAGGGTACAATGGTCCTATTCTTTGCAGATCCCGGGTACCACACGGGGGGATATCATTATATATATCACAAAAAATGTTTTATCCTCTTGATATTATTATATATCACAAAAATGTTTTATCCTCTTGATATCATTATATATCACAAAAAATGAATTTCTCACTTATACTAGGGTGAGTCCAAAGTTGATCACATGTTTGCAGTGTTTGACTGCTGCACAAACCAAGCAACACAATACATACTTAGCAGTGCTCTTGGTGGTATGTAATGTTAATAATGATTTAACTTCAGCCTTCAAAATACAGCTGATAACTTGTGATGGTCTTCTTCCATCACTGGACCAATGTCAGAAGTCCTGTACAGTACAACACGGTGGGCTCTGAGGGCAAGACAACTCTCACACCAGCTTCAGCTTTTCCTGCCCATGAAGGAAGTGTGCCGTTGTGCAGAACAGATGCTAGTCACAAGCTGCAGGGTCAGGAGCATGCAGTGGATGGGGCAGGATCTCGATCGCCTTCACTTCTGTGAGTCGTCCACAGACCATGACGGAAGTTGTGCTGCAGAAGTACCGTCTTCCTGTTGATGAGTGCTGAGAACATCAGCTGCTCAGAACACAGGTCCCCTTCCATGGAGCAACCAAATGAAATCAGTTCCCCTCAAAGTTCCACTAGATGCAAAGGATAACCTTCTGAAACCAGCCTCATCATACCACCACCTCTACCACCTGACCTGGCTGGAGCCTTTGGATAACTGTGTTGGGGCACTGCAGGAGAATCCACTTTTCATCCCCAGTGATGATACAGTGGAGAAACCTTTTGTCATGTGTGTTTGCCACTTGTTGCCGACGGATGTCAACACATCTCTGCGCTTGTGGGAGTGAGATCGTGGCAGACACATCGAAGCTGCCTCCTGCTGACTTTTGACTTTGCCTTTTCCAATCCCGGGTTTACGAGTTTTCACTCTTTTTCCCTTGTGCCAGATAACGAAACGTACAGGTCCTCTTCAGTTGTTCTACATTTCCATACAGAAGTTGGTGACTGAGGAGTTTGGTGGTATCAGGTTCTTCTGAAGGTCCTTCAATGCACTGCAGTCCAGCAGATGGTGCTTAACAGTTTCTTCTTCTTGTCTGTTGCAGTGCATGCAGTATGGTGTGTGGTCAGCGGTCACTCTGTGTAAGTGCTTACTGAGGGTAATGTGTCCTGTTCTCAACCTGAAAACTGTGCATTTGTCTCTACAACATAAGCTGCTGATGTGGTCTCCAGGGTTAGGCTTTGGCAGGTGTGTATATAGGGATCTTCTAGTTGGATTACTGGCCCAGCTGTCCATCCACTGCTGCTTGCAGTTGTTGTGTATAATGTGTTTAGCTGTTCTCATGTTGGTGGAGATGTGGGGCTGTGACATGGTGGCTCCACTCTTTGCCAGTCTGTCAGTATGTTCATTTCCTCTGATATCTATGTGCTCTAGTATCCAATGTAGGGTGGTCTTGATGTCGTAGGAGGCGAGTTGGATTATTGCACTGAGTATGTCAGCTATAATGTGATCTGCTGTTGGTATCCAGTTTTCAAGGGCCTGGAGAGTAGACTAGAAGTATAAGAAAATAACTAGTACAATTACTAAGTCGATAGTACGCTGTTCTCTCGTGGCTAGACGGCTGCTCGTCCTACCGGAGTCCGTGTTCGAATCCCAGGTAATTCTCTTGTGATTTTTCTTTCTCTCACGTCTCACTAAAGTGCTTTGTCTATGATTTTTTCGAGGTTTATTCCTACAATATTTGTTCTCTTACTTTACCCCAGACCAAGATCTCAGCTCCACTTTTTGACGGGTGTGCAATGTATAAAGCTGGAGGGTCTTCTATCCTGGGAGGGGTATTTGTGCTTGTCATTTTTCCCACAGGCGGGTGGGTTTTCTTAGTGTACATAGCATTTTGTCTGAGTTACCTGACACTCCTATGATAATAAACAAGAGACTACTAGCAGATTTTTCAGTTCTGTTCCCTCTTTCTTTTACACAAAGTTCTGTTCCCTAAAAATTCTGCCTTATAAGAGCAGAGTCTGAATAGAGTCTGCTGAAGCAGAGCTCATGCAGATTCTGAACTATGGTGCTTTGAGAAGGGCCCAGCTGGGATGACAAGCACTGAGCACAGGGCTTCATCATTGGTGGCTGAGGGGCGTTCTGACATGGCCTTGTCTTTAACATCGGTGTCTCCAGACCTGAACCTTTGATATCACTTCCTAGCAGTGCTGTCATCAACTGTTCCTCCCCCCACCACACTGCAGATTTCACAGGCAGCTGCCGAGGCATTCAGCCCTTTCTTTCAATGATGTCTCGGAACGTGAACAACAGTTTTACTGTCCATCACATTTCCTTGTGATGATCACTTATCTTGTGATTCACTGGCAAAAAATGGCTGCCCATGGTTTTCATAACGACATAACACATGACGTCAGCATGACCTTACAAATGCTAGTACTAAGACGGGGGAACCTTAGCAAAAACCAAGTTATCAAAAAATATGTATAACTCACTGTAATATATGCATATCAAATTCCTAACCTGTATAAATGTATCTATTTATCTTTAACAAATGAGTTCCTACCTGTATAGATATATATACCTTTAATACGTCAATTCCTACCTGTATAACTATATCTACATATCTTTAGCATACCAGTTCCTACTTGTATAAATATATCTACATATCTATAACAAACGAGTTCCCACTTGTGTAAATATCTCTTCACATCCTGAACAAACAAGTTTCTATCTGTGTAAATATCCCTACATTTCCTGAGCAAACGAGTTTCTATGTAAATATCCCTAAATTTCCTGAACAAACAAGTTTCTATCTGTGTAAAAATCCCTACACTTCCTGGACAAATGAGTGTCTAACCTGTATCTTCTCTTCGATTACTACATGGAAAAGGTATTCCACCCAGCATGCTTCTGGTCATATTGTCTTGGATGTCGCTTCCATTGTGATAAGATAAACTTGAAGTCATGGACAGAGATGTCGGTGTAGCTGCTGCTGCTGCTGTCTGCTGCTGAGCTTGCAGCGCTTGCCGTGGCAGGGAGTTGACAATAGCCAAAAACATGACAATGTCATGGTAGGAAACACGGATGTTCAACGTCTTGAGAAAAATCTACAATATGGAGGACAGACAACATAAGAAAATGTGATATTCAAATTAATAAGTGATAAATAGCTGAAAATCTAAGTCAAAACTCCTACACAAGAACAAAGCTTAGGATAAGTGAGAAAGAAAAACAAAGACTGACCTTGAGAGAGCCCAATGCTGACAAGAGAGGATAAGATGACTGATGAGACTGAGAAGTTTGCTGAGAATAGAGTCTGATGGCAAGACACACTGCGAGCCCTATGTGACACTTGATAGCGTGGGAAGGATTTAACATGTAAATATATCAATGTTTCTGTCACAGATGGTGTTTAACTCAAAAATAAAGAATAATACAAGATTCTCATATCTCTGTCACACACAACAACATGTATTTCTAGTACTGATATCACACACTTCTAGTACTGATATCACACACAATGACACATTTCTAGTACTGATATCACACACAATGACACATATTTCTAATACTGATATCACACACAATGACACATATTTCTAGTACTGATATCACACATAATGACACATATTTCTAGTACTGATATCACACACAATGACACATGCTCCAGTACTGATATCACACACAATGACACATTTCTAGTACTGATATCATATACAATTACACATTTCTAGTACTGATATCACACACAATGACACATGTTTCTAGTACAGATATCACACACAATGACACATGTTTCTAGTACTGATATCAAACATAATGACACATGCATCTAGAACTCATATCACACACAATGACACATGCTTCCAGTACTGATATCACACACAATGATACATTCTAGAACTGGTATCACACACAATGATAATTTCTAGTACTGATATCACACACAATGACACATGCTTCTAGTACTGATATCACACACAATGACACATGCTTGTAGAACTGATATCACACACAATGACACATGCTTCTAGTACTGATATCACACACAATGACACATGCTTCTAGTACTGATATCACACACAATGACACATGCATCTAGAACTGATATCACACACAATGACACATGTTTCTAGTACTGATATCACACACAATGACACATGCTTGTAGTACTGATATCACACACAATGACACATGCTTCTAGTACTGATATCACACACAATGACACATGCTTCTAGTACTGATATCACACACAATGACACATGCTTCTAGTACTGATATCACACACAATGACACATGTTTCTAGTACTGATATCACACACAATGACACATGCTTGTAGTACTGATATCACACACAATGACACATGCTTGTAGTACTGATATCACACACAATGACACATACATGTAGTACTGATATCACACACAATGACACATGTTTCTAGTACTGATATCACACACAATGACACATGCTTGTAGTACTGATATCACACACAATGACACATGCTTGTAGTACTGATATCACACACAATGACACATGCTTCTAGTACCTCTAACACCAACTGTCTTCTCTGAACATCTCTGAGACCCAACAAACCAGAGCTGTAAGGGTTTGCCTGAGGTAGAGGGTTAGCATTCAGCTCAATGTTGACTGTGGTTGGGTCAATGATTGAAAGAGCTGTGTCATCCTCCGCCATGAGACAGCATGAGAAGAGCTCCACGCTCTGGAGAGAGCATGACAATACCTTGTCTTGGGCTTGAGGCTTGTAGATGATCACTGCAGTGTTCTGTTGTTATACAGGTTGTTGCAAGTAAGAATAGTACAACACAGTGTTCTGTTGTTATACAGGTTGTTGCAAGTAAGAATAGTACAACACAGTGTTCTGTTGTTATACAGATTGTTGCAAGTAAGAACAGTACAACACAGTGTTCTGTTGTTATACAGGTTGTTGCAAGTAAGAACAGTACAACACAGTGTTCTGTTGTTATACAGGTTGTTGCAAGTAAGAACAGTACAACACAGTGTTCTGTTGTTATACAGGTTGTTGCAAGTAAGAACAGTACAACACAGTGTTCTGTTGTTATACAGGTTGTTGCAAGTAAGAACAGTACAACACAGTGTTCTGTTGTTATACAGGTTGTTGCAAGTAAGAACAGTACAACACAGTGTTCTGTTGTTATACAGGTTGTTGCAAGTAAGAACAGTACAACACAGTGTTCTGTTGTTATACAGGTTGTTGCAAGTAAGAATAGTACAACACAGTGTTCTGTTGTTATACAGGTTGTTGCAAGTAAGAATAGTACAGCACAGTGTTCTGTTGTTATACAGATTGTTGCAAGTAAGAACAGTACAGCACAGTGTTCAGTTGTTATACAGATTGTTGCAAATAAGAACAATACAGCACAGTGTTCAGTTATTATACAGATTGTTGCAAATAAGAACAGTACAGCACAGTGTTCTGTTATTATATAGATTGTTGCAAATAAGAACAGTACAGCACAGTGTTCTGTTATTATATAGATTGTTGCAAGTAAGAATAGTACAACACAGTGTTCTGTTGTTATACAGGTTGTTGCAAGTAAGAATAGTACAACACAGTGTTCTGTTGTTATACAGGTTGTTGCAAGTAAGAATAGTACAACACAGTGTTCTGTTGTTATACAGATTGTTGCAAGTAAGAACAGTACAACACAGTGTTCTGTTGTTATACAGGTTGTTGCAAGTAAGAACAGTACAACACAGTGTTCTGTTGTTATACAGGTTGTTGCAAGTAAGAACAGTACAACACAGTGTTCTGTTGTTATACAGGTTGTTGCAAGTAAGAACAGTACAACACAGTGTTCTGTTGTTATACAGGTTGTTGCAAGTAAGAACAGTACAACACAGTGTTCTGTTGTTATACAGGTTGTTGCAAGTAAGAACAGTACAACACAGTGTTCTGTTGTTATACAGGTTGTTGCAAGTAAGAACAGTACAACACAGTGTTCTGTTGTTATACAGGTTGTTGCAAGTAAGAATAGTACAACACAGTGTTCTGTTGTTATACAGGTTGTTGCAAGTAAGAATAGTACAGCACAGTGTTCTGTTGTTATACAGATTGTTGCAAGTAAGAACAGTACAGCACAGTGTTCAGTTGTTATACAGATTGTTGCAAATAAGAACAATACAGCACAGTGTTCAGTTATTATACAGATTGTTGCAAATAAGAACAGTACAGCACAGTGTTCTGTTATTATATAGATTGTTGCAAATAAGAACAGTACAGCACAGTGTTCTGTTATTATATAGATTGTTGCAAGTAAGAATAGTACAACACAGTGTTTTGTTATTATATAGATTGTTGCAAGTAAGAATAGTACAACACAGTGTTTTGTTATTATATAGATTGTTGCAAGTAAGAATAGTACAACACAGTGTTTTGTTATTATATAGATTGTTGCAAGTAAGAATAGTACAACACAGTGTTTTGTTATTATATAGATTGTTGCAAGTAAGAATAGTACAACACAGTGTTTTGTTATTATATAGATTGTTGCAAGTAAGAATAGTACAACACAGTGTTTTGTTATTATATAGATTGTTGCAAGTAAGAATAGTACAACACAGTGTTCTGTTATTATATAGATTGTTGCAAGTAAGAATAGTACAACACAGTGTTCTGTTATTATATAGATTGTTGCAAGTAAGAATAGTACAACACAGTGTTTTGTTATTATATAGATTATTGCAAGTAAGAATAGTACAACACAGTGTTCTGTTATTATATAGATTGTTGCAAGTAAGAATAGTACAACACAGTGTTCTGTTATTATATAGATTGTTGCAAGTAAGAATAGTACAACACAGTGTTCTGTTATTATATAGATTGTTGCAAGTAAGAATAGTACAACACAGTTATTATATAGATTATTGCACGTAAGAATAGTACAACACAGTGTTCTGTTATTATATAGATTATTGCAAGTAAGAACAGTACAACACAGTGTTTTGTTATTATATAGATTGTTGCAAGTAAGAATAGTACAACACAGTGTTCTGTTATTATATAGATTGTTGCAAGTAAGAATAGTACAACACAGTGTTCTGTTATTATATAGATTGTTGCAAGTAAGAATAGTACAGCACAGTGTTCTGTTATTATATAGATTGTTGCAAGTAAGAACAGTACAACACAGTGTTCTGTTATTATATAGATTGTTGCAAGTAAGAATAGTACAACACAGTTATTATATAGATTGTTGCAAGTAAGAATAGTACAACACAGTGTTCTGTTATTATACAGATTGTTGCAAGTAAGAATAGTAAAACACAGTGTTCTGTTGTTATTATATAGATTGTTGCAAGTAAGAATAGTACAACACAGTGTTCTGTTATTATACAGATTGTTGCAAGTAAGAACAGTACAACACAGTGTTCTGTTATTGTATAGATTGTTGCAAGTAAGAATAGTACAACACAGTGTTCTGTTATTGTATAGATTGTTGCAAGTAAGAATAGTACAACACAGTGTTCTGTTATTATATAGATTGTTGCAAGTAAGAATAGTACAACACAGTGTTCTGTTGTTATTATACAGATTGTTGCAAGTAAGAATAGTACAACACAGTGTTCTGTTATTATATAGATTGTTGCATGTAAGAATAGTACAACACAGTGTTCTGTTATTATATAGATTGTTGCAAGTAAGAATAGTACAACACAGTGTTCTGTTATTATACAGATTGTTGCAAGTAAGAATAGTACAACACAGGAGTTGATATTCTGAAAGTTAAGTGTAAACAAAAGTGAAGTGAAAGCAAAAACTTCTTGAACAGATGGGACGGACACTGCAAAGAGATGTTACATCCTTCCCGTGCTGTTAAACGTCACACAGAGCTCGCATGGTAGTTCGTTCAAGTTTTCCTGTTTTCAGCAAGCTTTTCAACCTCATCAAGGGATTTTATGCCTACTAGACTCTCTTAACAATGTCTTCTTTAGAGTTTCACATGGTCAATCTCTTTTTCTTTGGCCTGTTGTGTTACACTTGGTAGCTTGTTTTGAGATTCTCTGATTGTTTCTTCTCATCACATGGCCGACATAAGTCCATCCCCTTTTCCTGATCATCCATGAGACTGGTTGTTGTTCAGTCATCCGTCTTATCTCTGCATTGTTCTCAAATTCGTTCCACTTTATACCAAGTATTTTTCTTTGGCATTTGTTTTCAAAGGAGTCTCTAATTTCTTGCCTATTTCTTAAATTGTTTTCCAGCTTTCACATGCATAAATGAGGGTGGATATTACATTTGAATTAAATAATCTTAACTTAGTTTTTGTGCTTATAACTTTTAAATTCCATATGTTCTCAAGACTCTTGAAGGTCAATGCCGCTTTTGCAATTCTAATTCTAGCTTTGTTTCTGGTGTCACACCAAAGAGATGTATCAAGTCAAATAGTACAAAAAATAATGACAGTGAGGTGAGGATAAATGAAGAACCCAAAGCATCTTTGGAGGAGTCAGAGACGACATTAAGAATCTTAAAAAGGGAAAAGCCTCCGGCTGGATGAAATAACAGCTGAAATGATACAAGTCATAGGAGAAGCTAGCACCCACATTTATCACGCTCTGTGCTGTAAGATCTGGAAAAGTGGAAGTTAGCCCAAGGACTGGGAACACTCGGGCGATCTAAAAATGTGTACTTACTATAGAACTATAACACTTATAAGTCATACAAGCAAGATATTGCTACCAATCATATAGAAAAAGGGGGGGGGGGGAATAACAACAAATACATGAAGTACAGGCGGGTTTCAGGCCAGACACAGGCATCAGAGATCATATATTAAACATATGAGGAACATCATAGAAAAGTATAGAGAGTTTAATGTGGAGCTATACACCTGTTTTGTAGACTACTCCAAAGCTTTTGACTGTGTCTAACATCAACAGTTATTGCCCCTTATGAACAACATGGATTTTCCCAACCATCTGGTGCACCTCATCACCAAACTGTAGCAAGACCAGCAAGCAGCAGAGAGAGTAGATGGTGAAACATCGGGTTGGCTGAAAGGGAGTAAGTATCCTTTCTCCATACCTGTTTAACATCTACGCTGAAAACATCATGAAGAATGTAAGAGATGAAGAGGAAACAGCATGTCTGACTCTTTCAACATCGAGGGCCACCACATTCCAGAAATTAGATACGTCGAGGATACTGTCCTTCTATCAAACAGCTCAGAAGGACTGCAACACTTGATTCTCTCAACCAAAAGACACAGCAAAGCTCAGAAGGACTGCAACACTTGATTCTCTCAACCAAAAGACACAGCAAAGCTCAGAAGGACTGCAACACTTGATTCTCTCAACCAAAAGACACAGCAAAGCTCAGAAGGACTGCAACACTTGATTCTCTCAACCAAAAGACACAGCAAAGCTCAGAAGGACTGCAACACTTGATTCTCTCAACCAAAAGACACAGCAAAGCTCAGAAGGACTGCAACACTTGATTCTCTCAACCAAAAGACACAGCAAAGCTCAGAAGGACTGCAACACTTGATTCTCTCAACCAAAAGACACAGCAAAGCTCAGAAGGACTGCAACACTTGATTCTCTCAACCAAAAGACACAGCAAAGCTCAGAATCTCTTTTTAAACACCAACAAAACCAAAGTAATGATAATTGACAAAATGAGAAGCAAACCCAAAATTACAATGCACCATCAAGAGTTTAGCCTCATGATAATTGAGGGAGTGCCAGTTGAGGAAGCAGAGTATTTCACATATCTAGGCAGCATGGTGGATAAATAAGGGGGAACAGAAAAGGATGTTAAAGCTAGAATAACCAAGGCCAGGAAAGCATTTATCCAACTTAACAAAATATGGTCATCTAAGAACATCAGAACAAGAACCAAACTTAGGCTTTTCAATACAAATGTAAAGACTGTCCTACTATATGGTTCAGAGACATGGGTTATGACCAAGACAACAGAACAGAGGATACAAACATTCATGAACTACATGCACAAGGAAGGAAGCAGAGAATAATTCCAAGAACAGGAATGACTGGAGAGCCTTTATCTGTGGCCTATGCTCTCAAGGGATTGAAAGGTGATGATGATGATGATCAAGAGCTTGAAGATATAAATAAATGTGAATATCTAGGCTCAATCATCACCAAGAATGGCCACTACACAGTGGACATCAAAAGAAGAATTGCAGTTGCATCACAGAAACTAGCACAAATGAAGAGTATGTGGCAATGTACCAACAAGAAAACAAAGTTTACTATGAGCTTACATATTCCCAGCGGCAACTTATGAATGTGAAACTGGACATTTAACAAATCAACAAAAAAGAGAATAACAGCATTTGAAATGAAATGTTACAGAAGGGTACTTAAGAGTATCATAGACAGAATGAAAATTAAAGAGAGATACTAACAGGATGAGCTTTTATAGAAAATTGGCTTGTTAACACCAAAAAATATTAGAAAGGTGAGAAACTTCAGCCACATCAAGAGACACAACAGCTCAATGAGGTTGATAGTAGAAGGCTTAGTGTCCAGCAAAAGAGAAAAGGGACGACCTCGCCGCAGGTTAGCTCAGGACATTATGGAAAGTCTGAATGTGTCACTGCGAGATGCCAGTCAACTCTCAAAAGACTGTATTGCACTTAGGGAGGCTGTGTAAGGGACGTTCTGGAAAGGACATGTCATATGAAACTGTAAATAGAATGCTCTATTTACTAGTTGGTTGTAACCTGCTAAAAAAATGATAGGACATAAAATTAAATTTTTTTTTACATAAAACTGTGTACACAAAACTGACACATACACCTGCTAAAAATGCATCTGTGACTTTGAAAAATAGAGTCGTAGTATGACTAAAAAAAAAAAACAAAAAGTAAAATAGTCTATTATTAGCAGCAATTGTTTTCTTCATTTTCTTTTTTCCTTCATCAGCTGCTACAGTGGTGTAATGGCTGCCCATCAGAAGATCCCTGGTCTGATTTTGCACTTAGGCAGAAGTTTTTCAGACTGACCAGCACCGGGGTCAACCCTGCCTAAAAAAATAGGTACCTGGGGCTTCCCTAGGAAAACAAAGGCAGTGAGGACAGGTGCAGGCATTCCTACCTGGGGCTTCCCTGGAAAATAAAGGCAATGAGGACAGGTGCAGGCATTCCTACCTGAGGCTTCCCTGGGAAAACAAAGACAGTGAGGACAGGTGCATGCATTCCTACCTGGGGCTTCCCTGGGAAAATAAAGGCAATGAGGACAGGTGTAGGCATTCCTACCTGAGGCTTCCCTGGGAAAACAAAGACAGTGAGGACAGGTGTAGGCATTCCTACCTGGGGCTTCCCTGGGAAAATAAAGGCAATGAGGACAGGTGCAGGCATTCCTACCTGAGGCTTCCCTGGGAAAACAAAGACAGTGAGGACAGGTGCAGGCATTCCTACCTGGGGCTTCCCTGGGAAAATAAAGGCAGTGAGGACAGGTGCATGCATTCCTACCTGGGGCTTCCCTAGGAAAACAAAGGCAGTGAGGACAGGTGTAGGCATTCCTACCTGGGGCTTCCCTAGGAAAATAAAGACAGTGAGGACAGGTGCATGCATTCCTACCTGGGGCTTCCCTAGGAAAACAAAGGCAGTGAGGACAGGTGTAGGCATTCCTACCTGGGGTTTCCCTGGAAAATAAAGCCAGTGAGGACAGGTGCATGCATTCCTACCTGGGGCTTCCCTAGGAAAACAAAGGCAGTGAGGACAGGTGTAGGCATTCCTACCTGGGGTTTCCCTAGGAAAATAAAGGCAATGAGGACAGGTGCAGGCATTCCTACCTGGGGCTTCCCTGGAAAATAAAGCCAGTGAGGACAGGTATTGAGTAAAATGTGTGGGGACCCAGTGGCTGCTTGATCAGGAGAACAAATGCTGCAATGCCCTTGAAATGTGAAGGCACTAACATTTCACACCCCTATGGCATGCAAATGCCGCTAGACATACACTCCCTATGGCATGAAAATGCTGCAGGACAAAAATGTAGATGTTAGACTTGTTGCTGAAGTCATTGTGCTGACACACTGAGCTACAAGCACTGTACCTTGAGTATAACAGCATTTGTGTCCAGGGATGTGGAGTCCTCTACCACTACAAACTGAGTGTCTGTAAAGTTCAGCACCAACTCAAAGGGAACCTTCACCTGTTGGGATGACATGAAACTACTCACAAAAGCTAGCAGAAGATATATCTGAATGTTAGGAGGTGAAGACAGTCCCATGCAGCAGTCTGCAACCCACAGCTGACTGTGAGCATCAGGGCTGGTGAACCATAGCTGACTGTGAGCATCAGGGCTGGTGAACCATAGCTGACTGTAAGCATCAGGGCTGGTGAACCATAGCTGACTGTAAGCATCAGGGCTGGTGAACCATAGCTGACTGTGAGCATCAGGGCTGGTGAACCAGAGCTGACTGTGAGCATCAGGGCTGGTGAACCACAGATGACCAAGACTGTCCTACCTCTCCACTGCTACTCACAGTAACTGACTCCTGGCTAACATAACAAAGGATCACTATGGTCCTCTTGGTGGTGGAGTCTAATAAAGAAGCATTGTACTTTCTTGATTTTTGCAACCTACTTCCCAATGGATATAATACAAATGCCTGAATACTTTCATCTCACTGGTTGTAGACATCTTGGTCACAGATGTAAAAAAGTTAGCATAAAAACAAGATAATACCCATATTAATATGGGCATGAGAACATGATAATGCCCAAGTTAATATGGGCATGAAAACAAGATAATACCCATGTTAATATGGGCATGAGAAAAGACATGAGAACAAGACAAGAACAAGATGATATCCATGTTAATATGGTCATGAGAAAAGACATGAGAACAAGACAAGAACAAGATGATATCCATGTTAATATGGTCATGAGAAAAGATATGAGAACAAGACAAGAACAAGATGATATCCATGTTAATATGGTCATGAGAAAAGATATGAGAACAAGACAAGAACAAGATGATATCCATGTTAATATGGTCATGAGAAAAGACATGAGAACAAGATGATATCCATGTTAATATGGGCACGAGAAAAGACATGAGAACAAGATGATATCCATGTTAATATGGGCATGAGAAAAGACATGAGAACAAGACAAGAACAAGATGATATTCATGTTAATATGGGCACGAGAAAAGACATGAGAACAAGATGATATCCATGTTAATATGGGCATGAGAAAAGACATGAGAACAAGACAAGAACAAGATGATATCCATATTAATATGAGAATGAGACAAGACAGTAGGAACAAGACAAGAACAAGATGGTATCCATATTAATATGGGCACGAGAAAAGACATGAGAACAAGATGATATCCATGTTAATATGGGCACGAGAAAAGACATGAGAACAAGATGATATCCATGTTAATATGGCCATGAGAAAAGACATGAGAACAAGATGATATCCACGTTAATATGGGCACGAGAAAAGACACAAGAACAAGATGATATCCATGTTAATATGGGCACGAGAAAAGACATGAGAACAAGACAAGAACAAGATGATATCCGTTAATATGGGCACGAGAAAAGACATGAGAACAAGACAAGAACAAGATGATATCCATGTTAATATGGGCACGAGAAAAGACATGAGAACAAGACAAGAACAAGATGATATCCATGTTAATACGGGCATGAGAAAAGACATGAGATTAAGACTTTCTTGGTATTAATCTGACTCAATATGCTGTAACATCTGCCCTCACTGTCTTCTTCTTCATACACATTTCCTGCCTATGTCTGCAGTCCTGTCTCTTGGATACATTTCACTGTTTTTTTTTTTTGTAACTCATGTATCTCCCAAGGTCATGACCTTTGTGTCTCTACGTTCTTTTAGCACTTGAACACCAACTATTTTCTGCATTTCTACTACTGGTGTGGACCTCATGGCAC
The DNA here is from genome assembly GCA_009760885.1 of Achatina immaculata. Taxonomy (NCBI): domain Eukaryota; kingdom Metazoa; phylum Mollusca; class Gastropoda; order Stylommatophora; family Achatinidae; genus Lissachatina; species Lissachatina immaculata. The sequence continues at coordinate 42,356,607 of CM019692.1, forward strand.
CTGTGATAATCCATAGTGACTGATTTTGTAACTTGTCTAAATTATGCAGCGTAGTGTTTGATGCTGTGCACCAAGATGTTGAGCCATATTCTAAATGCGGTAGGATACACCACACAACCACCACACACAACCCACACACACCACCCCTCTTAGAGTGTCAGGAATTTAATAGGGCCAAAACTATTGTCTAAGGGGGTGTACTTCCTCTGATGATCTGAAGGAGTTGTGTTGTTCCGCTCTCTACAGTAGAGAGTTTCCTAAATACTTTGCTGATAAACATTCCTGAGGATTCTTTCACTAGCTACCCATGTGGTTCCACTCAATTTTCTTAATATGTCTAATTTTCTTATGGCTTTTGTTTCTGCATTGCTGATGTGTTGCTTCAAAGTCAGTTTTGGGTCAAGAGTCACTCCTAAGTAAGTGGGTTGGTTGTCCATCCTTAAGGATATTTCATTTACAAAGATCTTACCTGCTTTCTGTTTAGATGAGAGAGTGAACAGAGTGGTACTTGATTTCTCTGTGTTGATACTTACACACCATTTGTTTGTCCATGATGTCAAGATGTTTGCTGCTCTTTGGAGTCTCTGTGTAGCAACTGTTGTGTGTTCATCTGTACACCACATGACCAGATCATCTGCATACAGTGCCGCTTTGATTCCATAGGGAAGTTCCTTGACCAGGTCATTAATGAATACCAGGAGTAGGTGAAAGGACTCCTCCTTGTGGTACACCGTGTCGCAGAAGTACTTTCTGGCTTTTGTGTCCATCCATTACTACTCTAGCTCTTCTATTGTGTAAATAGGACTTTATCCAGTTGTACAGTCTTCCATTCACATTGCAGTTTCTTAGTTTCCACAGCAGACCTTTTTTCCATACATTATCAAAGATTTTCTTCAGGTCTATCCATGCTGCTAGTACAAAGTTTTTGTCTTAGAATGTGTCCTCAATCTCTTGAGAGAGAGGTAGGTCACTCTATCTTCTGTACTGTAGTACTGCCTAAATCCTGCTTGTGGAACGAGAAGATTTTTAGTTTCTAGGTACCATTTTAGCCTCAGGTCAATGATGCGTTCCATCGTTTTGCATAGGCAGCTAGTGAGACTGATTGGCCTGTAGCTGGAGGCCATATCACTGTTTTTCCCTGGCTTTAGCAATGGTATCATGCTTGCTTCCTTCCAGATTTGAGGTAACTTACCTGTGCTGCAGCACATATTGAAAATATCCAACAGCTTTCCCATTGCTGCCATTCCTAGGTTCTTGATCATTTCACTGGACACTTTATCTGGTCCTGGTGATTTCCTTGGTTTCAGTTTACTGACTGCTAGGTCTAAGTTGCTGCATATGATTGGTGCATCCATGACCTCCACTTTTCTGACTTGTTCCTCTTCTTTCTGTGGGTCAATGCATACTATATGCTCTTTTCTCTGAATCTATGTTGCAGTCTTATATAAACATGCGAGCAAAGTGATCTGCTACCTGTAAGAGTTTTCCCATCCTCTATTAGTTTAATCTTTGTACTTCTTCCAGTGCTCTCATCATTTAAATGTGTGATTAGTTTCCAATTTCCTTCCATCCTTTTCAAAGTTTAGGGACTCCTGTTTCTCTCTCCAACTTTCCCATCTGGCCTACAGCTTGGCTCTCTGAAATTTGGCCTTAGCATGTTGGTAATTATTGTGGTGTTCTTGGCATGGCCTATTTTCTGCTATCTTTCGAGCTGCTTCCACATCATCATGGAGTTTTCCCAGCTCACTAGACCAGTATGGTTTATAGTCCCTGCGAGCTCCTCTGGGAATGGTTTCACGAGCGGCTTGAAGGATACAAGCATTGAATTCCTTCACTAAGCTGTTAATATCCTTACTTTCCGTGGACAGCTGTCCCACCAGGATACCTGTACGATGTCTGTACATTGTCCAGTTTGCTTTTTTATAGTTTCATCTGGGGAGAGGGCTACTGGTGTTAAGGAGTTCATTTTCTGTTGTCAGGAAGACTGGTCGATGGTCGCTACCTCCAAGTTGTTTTCCAACTTCACGTGTAATGTTCCACTTCAGGTCTGGAGAGTGGAATGCCAGATCTGGTGTTGAGGTTGTACGCCAAGCCCTTGAGTAAAATGTTGGGGGATTCATTGGCTGGTTGATGAGAAGTCCATTATCATCCTGCCAGCTCTCAACTTCCTCTCCTTTCTTGTCCATGTGGGTGAGAGCCCCAGCTCTGGGAATGGCTGTTAAAATCGCCACAGACCATCAGTCTCTCTTTATGTGGGATTGTTTCCAGAGCAAGTGGGCGGTCATTAGGACAGTAATAGTTAAGGAGGTGGAAGTCTGTATTACTGGTTTGTAGATGGATCATCTGGTATTCGGCTCCTTCCATGTACACTCCCACCTGACATACGCTAATGTTATTCTTAACAAGTGTGAGTACCCCTCCTTTTCTTCTGTCCGGTCTGATCTAAAACACTGGTAGCCTCTGATCTTAAAGGCGGCATCTTTGGTTAGGTGTGTCTCCTGTATGCAGCATATACTTACCTGCTCTGCAAAGAGTATGTTCTCTAGTTCCAACTTTTTGCTATAGCCATCTCTAACACTGCTGATACCCTCAGCATTCCACTGAATTAGTTTAAGTTCTTGCTTGTCAGCAGTTTTCTGCTGCTTTTGTATTTTCTGACCAGTAGCACTGAGTGGACCCTTTCGAGGTATGGGGCCCGGCACTGCACCAGCCTGGCTAGTCTTCACAGGGCAAGCACCATGTTGAAGAAGTCAAGATAGTGACTTTCATTAATGATAATGTGTGGTACCGTGATTTTTGCGACGCAGCTTCTGGCCAGCTCCGACTTCAGCACCTTGCTAGAGCATGAAGACAGTGTTGCAGGTCGGCCTGGCCAAACCAGCCTCCGGTGGCTGTAATTAAGCCCCTTCTCTACGTTAGATCCAGCATGCAAACGCTGGCTGACCAGACGGCTTTGAGACGGTTCCATAGAGACGCTCCAACTTTGGGATGAGGAATCTGATGAGTGCCTCAATGATATCCATTCCCCGCCACCTATAGTCTACTGGCTCTGTTTTGTTTACATCATTCTGACAGCCATTGTTGTCAAGACCCATAGGTTTGTCATGTCCTAGATTCATTGGTTTCACACCAGATTTTCCTCATCCCTGCCAGAGATCTCCATGTCCCCATCCATCCACCAACCTGACATTACATTTTACAAAAATAACAGTTACAATTAGTGTTGATTGCTACAAGTTTCTAGCCTACAGAAGTAGGTCAGAGTTTTTAAGCAAACAGATCTATGTTCCCTGTCTCACAAAGACTATGTTAAGATAAGTGTGTTCTTAACACAGCTGTTCCCAGGGGTAGCTCATTGTCTAAAATGTTGCTGCCCACAATGAATCTAAAATGTTGTAACACTCACCAACACTAAGTTATAAAATTTTAAAAATACTACTGCACTCACCCACATTGACTCCAAAATGTTTCAACACTCATACAGACTCGGTGATGGTATAACACTCATGCATACTGACTCAGTTATAACACACATGCATACTGACTCAGTTATAACACTCATGCATACTGACTCAGTTATAACACTCATGCATACTGACTCAGTTATAACACTCATGCATACTGACTCAGTTATAACACTCATGCATACTGACTCAGTTATAACACTCATGCATACTGACTCAGTTATAACACTCATGCATACTGACTCAGTTATAACACCCATGCATACTGACTCAGTTATAACACTCTTGGATACATTTCACTGTTTTTTTTTTTTGTAACTCATGTATGGAGCCGTAGAGCTTATCTTCTTTGTTGGTTTCATTGGGCCAGTTATTTTTTCTAAGTGTCTGGTAGTTGGTACAGTTTTGGAGAACATATTTGAGGTGTCTACTCACATGTACAAAGAGTAGCCATAGCACCAACTTTAAACTTTGTATACATATGACTTTGCAGTCAGCTGTAACCTGTTTGGAGATGAAAAATGGTGACTTCTTCCTTTCTGTTTAGCATGTGATAGTCATCGTGTATGGTGTTTGTGGCTTCCTGTAGGTTTCTATTATCCTTTTCCTTCTGATTATAGGTGATCAGTATGTCTGGCTGCTCCATTTCAGTGCATCTTTGGCCAGATGGTCAGCTTTCTCATTGCCTGGTATACTACAGTGTTATGAGCCAATTTTTGACAAGGCATCCTTAAGGTCTGGTAGTTTGTTGCACTGAAGAGCTTTTAGTAATGATCTTGCATCCGTGAGAACTACTATGGGGCATGTATTAGTTCTGGAGTCTGATAGTTTTTCAACCGCTGCAATAATTGCCCTAACTTTTGCATCATAGTTGTTGCAGTATTTTCTGGTGGATACAGAAATCTTGTTAGTGGTGTTGTTTTGAAGCCAATTCAGTGGGCATAACATCCCTTGATGAGATTGAAAAACTCACAGAAGACAAGACATCTTGGCGAACTACCATGCGGGTCCTATGTGACGTTTAACAGCATGAGAAGAAGTAAGGTGTTGTTTTTATATTCAATATGTGCTTCTGCCCCTCCATTCTTTATGGCATTCTGTGCAGATCCATCTGTATATACACATATCCAGGTGTCACATGGATATCTGTCATCTAGCATTGGTCTTACAGGACTGCTTTGCATCTCACCATTCTGCACACCTTTCACGTCAGTTTGAATAGTTACTTGTATACAATCAGCTTCATTCCATGGTATATGCTCTGGTTGGATGATAATGGAGAAACTACATATGGAAGGTCAGGTATCAGCTTACACAGACACTTGGCCTGACGAATGAAGCTGCTTCTTTTAACCCATCTTAGTGCCAGGTTATTGAATCTCTCCTTCAAGGGATGGCCTACAAAACTGAGGAATTTCTCTCCCAAGGTCATGACCTTTGTGTCTCTACGTTCTTTTAGCACTTGAACACCAACTATTTTCTGCATTTCTACTACTGGTGTGGACCTCATGGCACCTGTGATAATCCATAGTGACTGATTTTGTAACTTGTCTAAATTATGCAGCGTAGTGTTTGATGCTGTGCACCAAGATGTTGAGCCATATTCTAAATGCGGTAGGATACACCACACAACCACCACACACAACCCACACACACCACCCCTCTTAGAGTGTCAGGAATTTAATAGGGCCAAAACTATTGTCTAAGGGGGTGTACTTCCTCTGATGATCTGAAGGAGTTGTGTTGTTCCGCTCTCTACAGTAGAGAGTTTCCTAAATACTTTGCTGATAAACATTCCTGAGGATTCTTTCACTAGCTACCCATGTGGTTCCACTCAATTTTCTTAATATGTCTAATTTTCTTATGGCTTTTGTTTCTGCATTGCTGATGTGTTGCTTCAAAGTCAGTTTTGGGTCAAGAGTCACTCCTAAGTAAGTGGGTTGGTTGTCCATCCTTAAGGATATTTCATTTACAAAGATCTTACCTGCTTTCTGTTTAGATGAGAGAGTGAACAGAGTGGTACTTGATTTCTCTGTGTTGATACTTACACACCATTTGTTTGTCCATGATGTCAAGATGTTTGCTGCTCTTTGGAGTCTCTGTGTAGCAACTGTTGTGTGTTCATCTGTACACCACATGACCAGATCATCTGCATACAGTGCCGCTTTGATTCCATAGGGAAGTTCCTTGACCAGGTCATTAATGAATACCAGGAGTAGGTGAAAGGACTCCTCCTTGTGGTACACCGTGTCGCAGAAGTACTTTCTGGCTTTTGTGTCCATCCATTACTACTCTAGCTCTTCTATTGTGTAAATAGGACTTTATCCAGTTGTACAGTCTTCCATTCACATTGCAGTTTCTTAGTTTCCACAGCAGACCTTTTTTCCATACATTATCAAAGATTTTCTTCAGGTCTATCCATGCTGCTAGTACAAAGTTTTTGTCTTAGAATGTGTCCTCAATCTCTTGAGAGAGAGGTAGGTCACTCTATCTTCTGTACTGTAGTACTGCCTAAATCCTGCTTGTGGAACGAGAAGATTTTTAGTTTCTAGGTACCATTTTAGCCTCAGGTCAATGATGCGTTCCATCGTTTTGCATAGGCAGCTAGTGAGACTGATTGGCCTGTAGCTGGAGGCCATATCACTGTTTTTCCCTGGCTTTAGCAATGGTATCATGCTTGCTTCCTTCCAGATTTGAGGTAACTTACCTGTGCTGCAGCACATATTGAAAATATCCAACAGCTTTCCCATTGCTGCCATTCCTAGGTTCTTGATCATTTCACTGGACACTTTATCTGGTCCTGGTGATTTCCTTGGTTTCAGTTTACTGACTGCTAGGTCTAAGTTGCTGCATATGATTGGTGCATCCATGACCTCCACTTTTCTGACTTGTTCCTCTTCTTTCTGTGGGTCAATGCATACTATATGCTCTTTTCTCTGAATCTATGTTGCAGTCTTATATAAACATGCGAGCAAAGTGATCTGCTACCTGTAAGAGTTTTCCCATCCTCTATTAGTTTAATCTTTGTACTTCTTCCAGTGCTCTCATCATTTAAATGTGTGATTAGTTTCCAATTTCCTTCCATCCTTTTCAAAGTTTAGGGACTCCTGTTTCTCTCTCCAACTTTCCCATCTGGCCTACAGCTTGGCTCTCTGAAATTTGGCCTTAGCATGTTGGTAATTATTGTGGTGTTCTTGGCATGGCCTATTTTCTGCTATCTTTCGAGCTGCTTCCACATCATCATGGAGTTTTCCCAGCTCACTAGACCAGTATGGTTTATAGTCCCTGCGAGCTCCTCTGGGAATGGTTTCACGAGCGGCTTGAAGGATACAAGCATTGAATTCCTTCACTAAGCTGTTAATATCCTTACTTTCCGTGGACAGCTGTCCCACCAGGATACCTGTACGATGTCTGTACATTGTCCAGTTTGCTTTTTTATAGTTTCATCTGGGGAGAGGGCTACTGGTGTTAAGGAGTTCATTTTCTGTTGTCAGGAAGACTGGTCGATGGTCGCTACCTCCAAGTTGTTTTCCAACTTCACGTGTAATGTTCCACTTCAGGTCTGGAGAGTGGAATGCCAGATCTGGTGTTGAGGTTGTACGCCAAGCCCTTGAGTAAAATGTTGGGGGATTCATTGGCTGGTTGATGAGAAGTCCATTATCATCCTGCCAGCTCTCAACTTCCTCTCCTTTCTTGTCCATGTGGGTGAGAGCCCCAGCTCTGGGAATGGCTGTTAAAATCGCCACAGACCATCAGTCTCTCTTTATGTGGGATTGTTTCCAGAGCAAGTGGGCGGTCATTAGGACAGTAATAGTTAAGGAGGTGGAAGTCTGTATTACTGGTTTGTAGATGGATCATCTGGTATTCGGCTCCTTCCATGTACACTCCCACCTGACATACGCTAATGTTATTCTTAACAAGTGTGAGTACCCCTCCTTTTCTTCTGTCCGGTCTGATCTAAAACACTGGTAGCCTCTGATCTTAAAGGCGGCATCTTTGGTTAGGTGTGTCTCCTGTATGCAGCATATACTTACCTGCTCTGCAAAGAGTATGTTCTCTAGTTCCAACTTTTTGCTATAGCCATCTCTAACACTGCTGATACCCTCAGCATTCCACTGAATTAGTTTAAGTTCTTGCTTGTCAGCAGTTTTCTGCTGCTTTTGTATTTTCTGACCAGTAGCACTGAGTGGACCCTTTCGAGGTATGGGGCCCGGCACTGCACCAGCCTGGCTAGTCTTCACAGGGCAAGCACCATGTTGAAGAAGTCAAGATAGTGACTTTCATTAATGATAATGTGTGGTACCGTGATTTTTGCGACGCAGCTTCTGGCCAGCTCCGACTTCAGCACCTTGCTAGAGCATGAAGACAGTGTTGCAGGTCGGCCTGGCCAAACCAGCCTCCGGTGGCTGTAATTAAGCCCCTTCTCTACGTTAGATCCAGCATGCAAACGCTGGCTGACCAGACGGCTTTGAGACGGTTCCATAGAGACGCTCCAACTTTGGGATGAGGAATCTGATGAGTGCCTCAATGATATCCATTCCCCGCCACCTATAGTCTACTGGCTCTGTTTTGTTTACATCATTCTGACAGCCATTGTTGTCAAGACCCATAGGTTTGTCATGTCCTAGATTCATTGGTTTCACACCAGATTTTCCTCATCCCTGCCAGAGATCTCCATGTCCCCATCCATCCACCAACCTGACATTACATTTTACAAAAATAACAGTTACAATTAGTGTTGATTGCTACAAGTTTCTAGCCTACAGAAGTAGGTCAGAGTTTTTAAGCAAACAGAACTATTTTCTGCATTTCTACTACTGGTGTGGACCTCATGGCACCTGTGATAATCCATAGTGACTGATTTTGTAACTTGTCTAAATTATGCAGCGTAGTGTTTGATGCTGTGCACCAAGATGTTGAGCCATATTCTAAATGCGGTAGGATACACCACACAACCACCACACACAACCCACACACACCACCCCTCTTAGAGTGTCAGGAATTTAATAGGGCCAAAACTATTGTCTAAGGGGGTGTACTTCCTCTGATGATCTGAAGGAGTTGTGTTGTTCCGCTCTCTACAGTAGAGAGTTTCCTAAATACTTTGCTGATAAACATTCCTGAGGATTCTTTCACTAGCTACCCATGTGGTTCCACTCAATTTTCTTAATATGTCTAATTTTCTTATGGCTTTTGTTTCTGCATTGCTGATGTGTTGCTTCAAAGTCAGTTTTGGGTCAAGAGTCACTCCTAAGTAAGTGGGTTGGTTGTCCATCCTTAAGGATATTTCATTTACAAAGATCTTACCTGCTTTCTGTTTAGATGAGAGAGTGAACAGAGTGGTACTTGATTTCTCTGTGTTGATACCTACAGACCAGACTTGTGCTTGCCCTACAGACCAGACTTGTGCTTGCCCTACAGACCAGACTTGTGTGTACCCTACAGACCAGACTTGTGTGTACCCTACAGACCAGACTTGTGTGCCCTACAGACCAGACTTGTGTACCCTACAGACCAGACTTGTGTGTACCCTACAGACAGACCTGTGTGTACCCTACAGATCAGACTTGTGTGTACCCTACAGATCAGACTTGTGTGTACCCTACAGATCAGACTGTGTGTACCCTACAGACCAGACCTGTGTACCCTACAGATCAGACTTGTGTGTACCCTACAGATCAGACTTGTGTGTACCCTACAGATCAGACTTGTGTGTACCCTACAGATCAGACCTTGTGTGTACCCTACAGATCAGACCTTGTGTGTACCCTACAGATCAGACTTGTGTGTACCCTACAGATCAGACTTGTGTGTACCCTACAGATCAGACTTGTGTACCCTACAGACCAGACTTGTGTTGCCCTACAGACAGACTTGTGCTTACCCTACAGACCAGACTTGTGTGTGCCCTACAGACCAGACTTGTGCTTGCCCTACAGATCAGACCTGTGCTTGCCCTACAGACCAGACTTGTGCTTGCCCTACAGACCAGACCTGTGTGTACCCTACAGACCAGACCTGTGTGTACCCTACAGACCAGACTTGTGCTTGCCCTACAGACCAGACCTGTGTGTACCCTACAGACCAGACCTGTGTGTACCCTACAGACCAGACCTGTGTGTACCCTACAGACCAGACCTGTGTGTACCCTACAGACCAGACTTGTGCTTGCCCTACAGACCAGACCTGTGTGTACCCTACAGACCAGACTTGTGTGTACCCTACAGACCAGACTTGTGTGTACCCTACAGACCAGACCTGTGTGTACCCTACAGACCAGACTTGTGTGTACCCTACAGACCAGACTTGTGTGTACCCTACAGACCAGACTTGTGTGTACCCTACAGACCAGACTTGTGCTTGCCCTACAGACCAGACCTGTGTGTACCCTACAGACCAGACTTGTGCTTGCCCTACAGACCAGACTTGTGTGTACCCTACAGACCAGACTTGTGTGTACCCTACAGACCAGACTTGTGTGTACCCTACAGTCCAGTTTGCTTTTTTATAGTTTCATCTGGGGAGAGGGCTACTGGTGTTAAGGAGTTCATTTTCTGTTGTCAGGAAGACTGGTCGATGGTCGCTACCTCCAAGTTGTTTTCCAACTTCACGTGTAATGTTCCACTTCAGGTCTGGAGAGTGGAATGCCAGATCTGGTGTTGAGGTTGTACGCCAAGCCCTTGAGTAAAATGTTGGGGGATTCATTGGCTGGTTGATGAGAAGTCCATTATCATCCTGCCAGCTCTCAACTTCCTCTCCTTTCTTGTCCATGTGGGTGAGAGCCCCAGCTCTGGGAATGGCTGTTAAAATCGCCACAGACCATCAGTCTCTCTTTATGTGGGATTGTTTCCAGAGCAAGTGGGCGGTCATTAGGACAGTAATAGTTAAGGAGGTGGAAGTCTGTATTACTGGTTTGTAGATGGATCATCTGGTATTCGGCTCCTTCCATGTACACTCCCACCTGACATACGCTAATGTTATTCTTAACAAGTGTGAGTACCCCTCCTTTTCTTCTGTCCGGTCTGATCTAAAACACTGGTAGCCTCTGATCTTAAAGGCGGCATCTTTGGTTAGGTGTGTCTCCTGTATGCAGCATATACTTACCTGCTCTGCAAAGAGTATGTTCTCTAGTTCCAACTTTTTGCTATAGCCATCTCTAACACTGCTGATACCCTCAGCATTCCACTGAATTAGTTTAAGTTCTTGCTTGTCAGCAGTTTTCTGCTGCTTTTGTATTTTCTGACCAGTAGCACTGAGTGGACCCTTTCGAGGTATGGGGCCCGGCACTGCACCAGCCTGGCTAGTCTTCACAGGGCAAGCACCATGTTGAAGAAGTCAAGATAGTGACTTTCATTAATGATAATGTGTGGTACCGTGATTTTTGCGACGCAGCTTCTGGCCAGCTCCGACTTCAGCACCTTGCTAGAGCATGAAGACAGTGTTGCAGGTCGGCCTGGCCAAACCAGCCTCCGGTGGCTGTAATTAAGCCCCTTCTCTACGTTAGATCCAGCATGCAAACGCTGGCTGACCAGACGGCTTTGAGACGGTTCCATAGAGACGCTCCAACTTTGGGATGAGGAATCTGATGAGTGCCTCAATGATATCCATTCCCCGCCACCTATAGTCTACTGGCTCTGTTTTGTTTACATCATTCTGACAGCCATTGTTGTCAAGACCCATAGGTTTGTCATGTCCTAGATTCATTGGTTTCACACCAGATTTTCCTCATCCCTGCCAGAGATCTCCATGTCCCCATCCATCCACCAACCTGACATTACATTTTACAAAAATAACAGTTACAATTAGTGTTGATTGCTACAAGTTTGTACCCTACAGATCAGACCTGTGTGTACCCTACAGACCAGACTTGTGTGTACCCTACAGATCAGACTTGTGTGTACCCTACAGATCAGACTTGTGTGTACCCTACAGATCAGACTTGTGTGTACCCTACAGACCAGACCTGTGTGTACCCTACAGATCAGACCTGTGTGTACCCTACAGACCAGACTTGTGTGTACCCTACAGACCAGACCTGTGTGTACCCTACAGACCAGACTTGTGCTTGCCCTACAGACCAGACTTGTGCTTGCCCTACAGACCAGACCTGTGTGTGCCCTACAGACCAGACCTGTGCTTGCCCTACAGACCAGACCTGTGTGTACCCTACAGATCAGACTTGTGCTTGCCCTACAGACCAGACTTGTGTGTACCCTACAGACCAGACTTGTGCTTGCCCTACAGACCAGACTTGTGTGTACCCTACAGACCAGACTTGTGCTTGCCCTACAGACCAGACTTGTGCTTGCCCTACAGACCAGACTTGTGCTTGCCCTACAGACCAGACCTGTGTGTGCCCTACAGACCAGACTTGTGCTTGCCCTACAGACCAGACTTGTGCTTGCCCTACAGACCAGACCTGTGTGTGCCCTACAGACCAGACCTGTGTGTGCCCTACAGACCAGACCTGTGCTTGCCCTACAGACCAGACCTGTGTGTGCCCTACAGACCAGACTTGTGCTTGCCCTACAGACCAGACTTGTGCTTGCCCTACAGACCAGACTTGTGCTTGCCCTACAGACCAGACTTGTGCTTGCCCTACAGACCAGACTTGTGCTTGCCCTACAGACCAGACCTGTGTGTACCCTACAGACCAGACCTGTGTGTACCCTACAGATCAGATATATATATATATATATATATATATATATATATATATATATATATATATATATATATATATATATATATATATATATATATATATATATATATATATATATATATATATATATATATATATATATATATATATATATATATATATATATATATATATATATATATATATATATATATATATATATATATATATATATATATATATATATATATATATATATATATATATATATATATATATATATATATATATATATATATATATATATATATATATATATATATATATATATATATATATATATATATATATATATATATATATATATATATATATATATATATATATATATATATATATATATATATATATATATATATATATATATATATATATATATATATATATATATATATAAATATATATATATATATAAAATGTAATACTGGGTAACTGTGATAGTAACAGTTTGTAAAGCTGTCAAATGCTGCCTTATCTTCCAGGCAAGTCAGTCTGAACTCTCAGTTTAGATTATGAGCACTAACACCATATCCCTATGTGCCTCTAAGGCATGACATGAAGAAATAACTCTCACCTTGGTTAGACAACATTTGATTCCTTATCTCTGTTCATTTCCCATGTCATTTTCCACTTTCTCTGTTAGACTTTCTCCTCTGTTCTGTGAGATGGCCAAGATGAACACTACTATTTCCCTACTCTTCTGTTTTTTGTCCCTTTCTGTTGCTCTAGTCTCTAGCTGACTATATTCCGTGGTTGGCTGCCTCTAACTCATTCACCTGCGACAGCCAGAGTCTGTGACCAGTTTGTTCAGAGAGAGTGGACCACAGATAAGCTTCTTTGCATGTTTTTAATCTGTCTTTTCTGTTATCCTCGAAAAGGCAGTTTTGCTGAAATACTTGGTTGTTACTGTTTTTCATAATCAAATCACTGTTCCTATTTGTCTCTGCTAACCTTTCTTCTTATCTAGCTTCCTTCCTCTGCCTACTTGTTTCCACACAATTACATCATACATCTCTAACTCTACTCATATGCTGCTGGAAGCTATTATCCACAACAGCATTCTACAACTACATCTGTTTTCATGCTATACAAGAATTCCAAAATCTTGTGTTACCCTACAGACCAGACTGTGCTTGCCCTAAAGACCAGACTTGTGTGTACCTACAGATCAGACTTGTGCTTGCAATACAGACCAGACCTGTGTGCCCTACAGATCAGACTTGTGTGTGCCCTACAGATCAGACCTGTGCTTGCCCTACAGACCAGACTGTGCTTGCCCTACAGACCAGACTTGTGCTTACCCTACAGACCAGACTTGTGTTACCCTACAGATCAGACTTGTGCTTACCCTACAGATCAGACCTGTGCTTGCCCTACGGACCAGACTTGTGCTTACCCTACAGACCAGACCTTGTGTGCCCTACAGACCAGACCTGTGCTTGCCCTACAGATCAGACTTGTGCTTGCAATACAGACCAGACTTGTGCTTGCCCTAAAGACCAGACTTGTGTGTACCTACAGATCAGACTTGTGTACCCTACAGACCAGACTTGTGTACCCTACAGATCAGACTTGTGTACCCTACAGACCAGACTTGTGCTGCCCTACAGACCAGACTTGTGTACCCTACAGATCAGACCTGTGCTTGCCCTACAGATCAGACTTGTGTGTACCTACAGATCAGACTTGTGCTTGCAATACAGACCAGACTGTGCTTGCCCTACGGACCAGACTTGTGTGTACCCTAAAGACCAGACTTGTGTGCCCTACAGATCAGACTGTGTGTACCCTACAGATCAGACTTGTGTACCCTACAGACCAGACTTGTGCTTGCAATACAGACCAGACTTGTGTGCCCTACAGACCAGACTTGTGCTTGCAATACAGACCAGACTTGTGCTTACCCTACAGACCAGACTTGTGTGCCCTACAGACCAGACTTGTGTTACCCTACAGACCAGACTGTGTGTGCCCTACAGACCAGACTTGTGTTACCCTACAGACCAGACTGTGTGTGCCCTACAGACCAGACTTGTGTTACCCTACAGACCAGACTGTGTGTGCCCTACAGACCAGACTTGTGTTACCCTACAGACCAGACCTGTGTGCCCTACAGACCAGACTTGTGTTACCCTACAGACCAGACTGTGTGTGCCCTACAGACCAGACTTGTGTTACCCTACAGACCAGACTGTGTGTGCCCTACAGACCAGACTTGTGTTACCCTACAGACCAGACTGTGTGTGCCCTACAGACCAGACTTGTGTTACCCTACAGACCAGACTGTGTGTGCCCTACAGACCAGACTTGTGTTACCCTACAGACCAGACTGTGTGTGCCCTACAGACCAGACTTGTGTTACCCTACAGACCAGACTTGTGTGCCCTACAGACCAGACTTGTGTTACCCTACAGACCAGACTGTGTGTGCCCTACAGACCAGACTTGTGTTACCCTACAGACCAGACTGTGTGTGCCCTACAGACCAGACTTGTGTTACCCTACAGACCAGACCTGTGTGCCCTACAGACCAGACTTGTGTTACCCTACAGACCAGACCTGTGTGCCCTACAGACCAGACTTGTGTTACCCTACAGACCAGACTTGTGTGCCCTACAGACCAGACTTGTGTTACCCTACAGACCAGACTTGTGTGCCCTACAGACCAGACTTGTGTTACCCTACAGACCAGACTGTGTGTACCCTACAGATCAGACTTGTGCTTGCCCTAAAGACCAGACTTGTGCTTGCAATACAGACCAGACTTGTGCTTGCAATACAGACCAGACTTGTGCTTGCAATACAGACCAGACCTTGTGTGCCCTACAGATCAGACTTGTGCTTGCAATACAGACCAGACTTGTGCTGCCCTACAGACCAGACTCCCTACAGACCAGACTTGTGCTTGCCCTACAGACCAGACCTGTGTGTACCCTACAGACCAGACCTGTGTGTGCCCTACAGATCAGACTTGTGCTTGCCCTACAGACCAGACCTGTGTGTGCCCTACAGACCAGACTTGTGCTTACCCTACAGACCAGACTTGTGCTTGCCCTACAGACCAGACTTGTGCTTGCCCTACAGACCAGACTTGTGCTTGCCCTACAGACCAGACCTGTGTGTGCCCTACAGACCAGACTTGTGCTTGCCCTACAGACCAGACCTGTGTGTGCCCTACAGACCAGACCTGTGTGTGCCCTACAGACCAGACCTGTGTGTGCCCTACAGACCAGACCTGTGTGTACCCTACAGATCAGACTTGTGCTTGCCCTACAGACCAGACTTGTGTGTACCCTACAGACCAGACTTGTGTGTACCCTACAGACCAGACTTGTGTGTACCCTACAGACCAGACTTGTGTGTACCCTACAGACCAGACTTGTGCTTGCCCTACAGACCAGACCTGTGTGTACCCTACAGACCAGACTTGTGCTTGCCCTACAGATCAGACCTGTGTGTACCCTACAGACCAGACCTGTGTGTACCCTACAGACCAGACCTGTGCTTGCCCTACAGACCAGACCTGTGTGTACCCTACAGACCAGACCTGTGCTTGCCCTACAGACCAGACCTGTGTGTACCCTACAGACCAGACTTGTGCTTGCCCTACAGACCAGACTTGTGCTTGCCCTACAGACCAGACTTGTGCTTGCCCTACAGACCAGACTTGTGCTTACCCTACAGACCAGACTTGTGCTTGCCCTACAGAGCAGACCTGTGTGTGCCCTACAGATCAGACCTGTGCTTGCCCTACAGACCAGACTTGTGCTTGCCCTACAGACCAGACTTGTGTGTACCCTACAGACCAGACTTGTGTGTACCCTACAGACCAGACTTGTGTGTACCCTACAGACCAGACTTGTGTGTACCCTACAGACCAGACCTGTGTGTACCCTACAGACCAGACTTGTGCTTGCCCTACAGACCAGACCTGTGTGTACCCTACAGATCAGACTTGTGTGTACCCTACAGACCAGACTTGTGCTTGCCCTACAGACCAGACCTGTGTGTGCCCTACAGACCAGACTTGTGCTTGCCCTACAGACCAGACTTGTGCTTGCCCTACAGACCAGACTTGTGCTTGCCCTACAGACCAGACTTGTGCTTGCCCTACAGACCAGACTTGTGCTTACCCTACAGATCAGACTTGTGCTTACCCTACAGACCAGACTTGTGCTTGCCCTACAGACCAGACCTGTGCTTGCCCTACAGATCAGACCTGTGCTTGCCCTACAGACCAGACTTGTGCTTGCCCTACAGACCAGACTTGTGCTTGCCCTACAGACCAGACTTGTGCTTGCCCTACAGACCAGACTTGTGTGTACCCTACAGACCAGACTTGTGCTTGCCCTACAGACCAGACTTGTGTGTACCCTACAGACCAGACTTGTGTGTACCCTACAGACCAGACTTGTGCTTACCCTACAGACCAGACTTGTGCTTGCCCTACAGACCAGACTTGTGCTTACCCTACAGACCAGACATGTGTGTGCCCTACAGACCAGACTTGTGCTTGCCCTACAGACCAGACTTGTGCTTGCCCTACAGACCAGACTTGTGCTTGCCCTACAGACCAGACCTGTGTGTGCCCTACAGACCAGACTTGTGCTTGCCCTACAGACCAGACTTGTGCTTGCCCTACAGACCAGACCTGTGTGTGCCCTACAGACCAGACTTGTGTGTACTTGCCCTACAGATCAGACCTGTGTGTACCCTACAGACCAGACCTGTGTGTACCCTACAGACCAGACCTGTGCTTGCCCTACAGACCAGACCTGTGTGTACCCTACAGACCAGACCTGTGCTTGCCCTACAGACCAGACCTGTGTGTACCCTACAGACCAGACTTGTGCTTGCCCTACAGACCAGACCTGTGTGTACCCTACAGACCAGACTTGTGCTTGCCCTACAGACCAGACTTGTGCTTGCCCTACAGACCAGACTTGTGCTTGCCCTACAGAGCAGACCTGTGTGTACCCTACAGACCAGACTTGTGCTTGCCCTACAGAGCAGACCTGTGTGTGCCCTACAGATCAGACCTGTGCTTGCCCTACAGACCAGACTTGTGCTTGCCCTACAGACCAGACTTGTGTGTACCCTACAGACCAGACTTGTGTGTACCCTACAGACCAGACCTGTGTGTACCCTACAGACCAGACTTGTGTGTACCCTACAGACCAGACTTGTGCTTACCCTACAGACCAGACTTGTGTGTACCCTACAGACCAGACCTGTGTGTACCCTACAGACCAGACTTGTGCTTGCCCTACAGACCAGACCTGTGTGTACCCTACAGACCAGACCTGTGTGTACCCTACAGACCAGACTTGTGCTTGCCCTACAGACCAGACCTGTGTGTACCCTACAGACCAGACTTGTGTGTACCCTACAGACCAGACTTGTGTGTACCCTACAGATCAGACTTGTGTGTACCCTACAGATCAGACCTGTGTGTACCCTACAGATCAGACTTGTGTGTACCCTACAGATCAGACTTGTGTGTACCCTACAGATCAGACCTGTGTGTACCCTACAGATCAGACTTGTGTGTATGTGTGTGCCCTACAGATCAGACTTGTGCTTGCCCTACAGACCAGACTTGTGTGTACCCTACAGACCAGACCTGTGTGTACCCTACAGATCAGACTTGTGTGTACCCTACAGATCAGACTTGTGTGTACCCTACAGATCAGACTTGTGTGTACCCTACAGATCAGACTTGTGTGTACCCTACAGATCAGACTTGTGTGTACCCTACAGATCAGACTTGTGTGTACCCTACAGACCAGACCTGTGTGTACCCTACAGATCAGACTTGTGTGTACCCTACAGATCAGACCTGTGTGTACCCTACAGATCAGACCTGTGTGTACCCTACAGACCAGACTTGTGTGTACCCTACAGATCAGACTTGTGTGTACCCTACAGATCAGACTTGTGTGTACCCTACAGATCAGACTTGTGTGTACCCTACAGACCAGACTTGTGTGTACCCTACAGACCAGACTTGTGCTTGCCCTACAGACCAGACTTGTGTACCCTACAGATCAGACTTGTGTGTACCCTACAGATCAGACTTGTGTGTACCCTACAGATCAGACTTGTGTGTACCCTACAGATCAGACTTGTGTGTACCCTACAGATCAGACTTGTGTGTACCCTACAGACCAGACCTGTGTGTACCCTACAGATCAGACCTGTGTGTACCCTACAGACCAGACCTGTGTGTACCCTACAGACCAGACTTGTGTGTACCCTACAGACCAGACTTGTGCTTGCCCTACAGACCAGACTTGTGTGTACCCTACAGACCAGACTTGTGCTTGCCCTACAGACCAGACTTGTGTGTACCCTACAGACCAGACCTGTGTGTACCCTACAGACCAGACTTGTGCTTACCCTACAGACCAGACTTGTGCTTGCCCTACAGACCAGACTTGTGCTTACCCTACAGACCAGACTTGTGTGTGCCCTACAGACCAGACTTGTGCTTGCCCTACAGACCAGACTTGTGCTTGCCCTACAGACCAGACTTGTGCTTGCCCTACAGACCAGACCTGTGTGTGCCCTACAGACCAGACTTGTGCTTGCCCTACAGACCAGACTTGTGCTTGCCCTACAGACCAGACCTGTGTGTGCCCTACAGACCAGACTTGTGCTTGCCCTACAGACCAGACTTGTGCTTGCCCTACAGACCAGACCTGTGTGTGCCCTACAGACCAGACCTGTGTGTGCC
This sequence comes from Achatina immaculata, assembly GCA_009760885.1. NCBI lineage: Eukaryota > Metazoa > Mollusca > Gastropoda > Stylommatophora > Achatinidae > Lissachatina > Lissachatina immaculata. The sequence continues at coordinate 42,375,510 of CM019692.1, forward strand.
CTACAGACCAGACTTGTGCTTGCCCTACAGACCAGACCTGTGTGTGCCCTACAGACCAGACTTGTGCTTGTACAGATCAGACCTGTGTGTACCCTACAGACCAGACCTGTGTGTACCCTACAGATCAGACTTGTGTGTGCCCTACAGATCAGACTTGTGTGTGCCCTACAGATCAGACTTGTGTGTGCCCTACAGATCAGACCTGTGTGTACCCTACAGATCAGACTTGTGTGTACCCTACAGACCAGACCTGTGTGTACCCTACAGACCAGACTTGTGCTTGCCCTACAGACCAGACTTGTGCTTGCCCTACAGACCAGACTTGTGCTTGCCCTACAGACCAGACTTGTGCGTTGCCCTACAGACCAGACTTGTGCTTGCCCTACAGACCAGACCTGTGTGTGCCCTACAGACCAGACCTGTGTGTGCCCTACAGACCAGACCTGTGTGTGCCCTACAGACCAGACTTGTGTGTGCCCTACAGACCAGACCTGTGTGTGCCCTACAGACCAGACCTGTGTGTGCCCTACAGACCAGACTTGTGCTTACCCTACAGATCAGACTTGTGCTTGCCCTACAGACCAGACTTGTGCTTGCCCTACAGACCAGACCTGTGCTTGCCCTACAGACCAGACCTGTGCTTGCCCTACAGACCAGACTTGTGCTTGCCCTACAGACCAGACTTGTGCTTGCCCTACAGACCAGACTTGTGCTTGCCCTACAGACCAGACTTGTGCTTGCCCTACAGACCAGACTTGTGCTTGCCCTACAGACCAGACTTGTGCTTGCCCTACAGACCAGACCTGTGTGTACCCTACAGACCAGACTTGTGCTTGCCCTACAGACCAGACTTGTGCTTGCCCTACAGACCAGACTGTGCTTGCCCTACAGAGCAGACCTGTGTGTACCTACAGACCAGACTTGTGCTTGCCCTACAGAGCAGACCTGTGTGTGCCCTACAGATCAGACCTGTGCTTGCCCTACAGACCAGACTTGTGCTGCCCTACAGACCAGACCTGTGTGTACCCTACAGACCAGACCTGTGTGTACCCTACAGACCAGACTTGTGCTTGCCTACAGACCAGACTTGTGCTTACCCTACAGACCAGACCTGTGTGTACCCTACAGACCAGACCTGTGTACCCTACAGACCAGACCTGTGTACCCTACAGACCAGACTTGTGCTTGCCTACAGACCAGACTTGTGTGTACCTACAGACCAGACTTGTGTGTACCCTACAGACCAGACTTGTGTGTACCCTACAGACCAGACTGTGTGTACCCTACAGACCAGACTTGTGTACCCTACAGACCAGACTTGTGCTTGCCTACAGACCAGACTTGTGTGTACCCTACAGACCAGACTTGTGCTTGCCCTACAGACCAGACCTGTGTGTACCCTACAGACCAGACTTGTGTGCCCTACAGACCAGACTTGTGTGTACCCTACAGACCAGACTTGTGTGTACCCTACAGACCAGACTTGTGTGTACCCTACAGACCAGACTTGTGCTTACCCTACAGACCAGACCTGTGTGTACCCTACAGACCAGACTTGTGCTTGCCCTACAGACCAGACTTGTGTGTACCCTACAGACCAGACTTGTGTGTGCCCTACAGACCAGACTTGTGCTTGCCCTACAGACCAGACTTGTGCTTGCCCTACAGACCAGACTTGTGCTTGCCCTACAGACCAGACTTGTGCTTGCCCTACAGACCAGACTTGTGCTTGCCCTACAGACCAGACTTGTGCTTGCCCTACAGACCAGACTTGTGCTTACCCTACAGATCAGACTTGTGCTTACCCTACAGACCAGACTTGTGCTTGCCCTACAGACCAGACCTGTGCTTGCCCTACAGATCAGACCTGTGCTTGCCCTACAGACCAGACTTGTGCTTGCCCTACAGACCAGACTTGTGCTTGCCCTACAGACCAGACTTGTGCTTGCCCTACAGACCAGACTTGTGCTTGCCCTACAGATCAGACCTGTGCTTGCCCTACAGACCAGACTTGTGCTTGCCCTACAGACCAGACCTGTGTTTGCTGTGCATGTTAAATATCCCTACTCTTTCCTCATCTATAACTGACATTCTAGAACCCTCACTGTTCTTGATAACAAATCTCTACTCCAACTACATTCATCTATTCCACCTCAGTAGATTACCACTGTATCCCTATTTCTCCTTTCCACATCTCCTCTTTACCAGCAACCTCAAGTCTTTATTTAAACACTCACACTGCTCCACCACATGCACCCCCGGACACAGCTTCTTGAATGTCACAGCTAAGTGCCCCCTTTTTTTCCTCCCTCTATTTGTTGTATATCACTCATGTGAATTTATATTTTACCTTCATACTATATTTTTGTCCTGCATGTTTCTGCATGATTAAGGTGTAAATAAAAACATTACAACTGTGTCTTCATTAACTAATAAAGCTTTTCCTGCATGTATATTTTAGTCTAATATATACTTTATTTGTGTGTTCAAAATCTCTTGGCAGTTGGAAATTGCAAAAGAGTAGGTTGGACAGCTGCTGCCCAAGCAATATTCTAAAGTTATTTCATGTAAGCAATTATTTAGTACTAATACAGCCTGATGGAAAAGATGACACCCCTCTCTCTTCACAGATTGGTTACATCAGACAGGAAAACCAACAACAAGCGTTAGCTCAGCTTCACTGCTTCTAAATATTTTCTGAAACATATTTTTTTAAAAATCATCTACAATCTCAAATTGATATGCTGAATCAAATATGTACCACAATATGCTGTCTCCAGGTGAGAAAATATATGCAGTTAATTTTATATAGCAGTGAAAACTAACTTACATGTAAAATATGGCAGAAATCAAGAATTAAAATGAAAAGTTTTATTTGTGAAGACCTCAGATTTTAGGACTGATTTTATGTGCAATTACATTTTCCCTCATGTTCTTGTTCATTGGTTTCTGCACCAGCAAATGAAAATATCCCATAATTGCTCCGCCACCTGTGCCAGTGATATCTCCGTCCCACGTCATGTCCGTGCACGATGAGGAAAACTGATCTGTGCACGATGAATACGTACAATCCTAAGTGTTGGTACTTTACAAACATCTGTGTTCACAAACTTGACAATCTTTCTACCTTTTGTAAATGGATCTGGTGCTTCCCTTGTCACAAACTCTCTCAGAGCAATCAGGAAGTCAAAGACACACATGAGTCGCATGTTGTTGAGGAGCACTGTGAACTGAGTACTGTCAGGAGCTGAGCGAAGATGCATCTCCATCTGAAGGCCTTTATGCTCTTTAGAACCAGGCGATGGCTGCAGGATGCTGGTGAAAACATTTGGCCTTGAATTCACCGGCTCATCTCATAGAAAGAAAAAAAAAATAAAACATTATTTACTATGAAGTGTTACTAAGCAAAACTAACATCTACTGCTTGATCATATCTGATCTTTGTCTCTGAAAAGTAGAAATCTTATCCTTACTCTAATAATATAACATTTTATTAAATACAGGAGGTTTCAAAAGCTGTTTTACACTTTCTGGAGGCCATACTGTAGGATGACAAATGCAGCTAGATGGAACATGTGTATGTTATTTTACTGAGAAATTCTCAAAGTTTCAGGCATACTTTACAATATGAAGCACCATTCCCAGCCATGATACGGCATATGTCGCTGCAATATCTACTTCATCCAAGGCGTTATATATGATATCTAGAGTAACAAAAATGAAGTTTTGGTTATCTTCCTAAAGCTCACACAACAACCAATCAATTAACATGCTGTGATAGGATATACATGTGGAACACAACAGGCCAAAGAAAAAGAGGCAGACTGCGTGAAACTCTGAAGAGGACATTATTAAGAGAGGCCAAATTAACAGACATAAAATCCCTTGATGAGGTTGAAAGACTCGCCGAAGACATGAAAAACTGGCGAACTACTTCGCGAGCCCTATGTGACGTTTAACAGCATGGGAAGGATATAAGATAAGATAAGAAGATAGGACATACCAATTATACGGTCTTATTAAAGCTGACACATCAACCAATCAATTAACATGCTGAAATACGACACCTAGAGGCGACTCTAGATGGGAAAAAAGATATCGTTATGGAAACTCGCAAAGAAACCAACCGAGCATCAGGGATGTCAACTACGAAGAGCTCATTCGTTGGCCCTAAACATGTGACAAAGATTGGATTCTGGGATGTAAGAACAATGGCAGCACCAACAAAAACTATTCAGGTCATCAAAGAAATGGAGGGATACCAACTAGACATGCTTGGCATCAGTGAAATGCGATGGTCAGAAGCAGGTAAAAGATCGGCGGAAAACTGTAAGTTAATAATACATTCAGGCAGAGAGGACGGGAAACACCAAGAGGGGGGAGGTATAATTATGTCAAACGTAGCAGCAAAGAGCCTTGTAGAATGGGAACCAGTGAACAGTCATATAATAAGAGCACGATACAACCTAAGACATGGAAGAATGGCAATAATACAGTGTTATGTACCCACGAATGATGCAGATGATGATGTGAAAGATGATTTCTATCACCAATTGCAACAAATCATTAACAAAGTCCCTAAACACAACATCCTAACTGCTATGGGGGGCTTCAACGCTAAGGTAAGAAAAGATAACACTGACGTTGAAAAGGTAATGGCCAAAAAAGGAGGAATTGACATGGCAAATCAGAACGGAGAAAGATTAACTGAAATATGTCTAACTGAACAACAACTAGTCTCATAGGTGATCAGGAAAAGGAGATGGACATATGTTGGTCACATGATGAGAAGAAATGATCAGAGAATCCTAAAACAAGCTATCAATATCAAGTGGAACACAACAGGCCAAATAAAAAGAGGCAGACCACGTGAAACTCTAAAGAGGACATTGTTAAGAGAAGCCAAATTAATAGGTATAAAACCCCTTGATGAGGTTGAACGGCTCACCGAAGACAGGAAAAATTGGCGAACTACTTTGCGAGCCCTATGTGACGTTTAACTGCATGGGAAGGATATAAGATATAAGATATGACATACCAGTTATATATTCTTCTTAAAGCTGACACATCAACCAATCAACTAACATGTTGAGATATGACATACCAGTTATATAGTTTTCTTAAAGCTGACACATCAACCAATCAATTAACATGCTGAGATATGACATACTAGTTATATAGTCTTCCTGAAGTTGTCACATCAGTTACAGAGTCTTCCTTATAAAAGAAAAGCTCATAAACCTTCTCCTTTGAAATGGCACAAAAAATGTTCACATTTGGAACTGAGTATCACACTGAGCCCAAGTAAGGTATGTCTAAAACTTTGAGAATTTCTCCATCTAGCTACATTTGTCTCCCTACGGTGGTTTTCATAAAGTGTAATGGAACTTTTGTAACATCCTGTACAACACTCTTATAATACAATATCCTATTAATACAACATATATTAATTCAATACTCTAATAATACAAAATGCCAATAACACAATAATCTAATAACACAACATTCTAATAATACAATAATAGTACAATTTGTAATAATACAGTATTCTAAAGCTACAACACTCTAATAATAATAATACAATATGCAATACTCTAACAATACATCACTCAAATAATACAACTCTCTAATAATACATCAAGAGATCATATATCTAATATAAGATTAATAATAGAGAAATGCAGAGAGTTTAATGTGAATCTATATTTAGTGTTTATAGACTACTCAAAGGCATTTTATTGTGTACAACACCAGAAACTTTGGGAAATAATGGAAAAAATGGTATTTCCAACACATTTGATACAATTAACATCACTGCTGTATCTAGACCAACAGGCAGCAGTAAGAATAAATGGTGAAACAACAACTTGGTTTGACATAAAACAAGGGGTCCGTCAGGGGTGTATATTGTCACCTTACTTATTTAACTTGTATACTGAAAATATAATGAGGAATGTTAGAGAATATGTAGACAAACAATATTACGATGCCATAACAATTAGAGGTTATGAAATACCAGATATTAGATATGCTGATGACACAGTATTACTGTCCACAACACAAAGAGGAATGGAAAAACTAATTATGTCAGTCCGTAAGAACAGCGAAGAGCAGAACCTCTATCTTAATGCAAAGAAAACTAAATTGATGACAACTGACAAAACAAATGAGGCAGCTGAAATATGTATCAATGAAAAAAAACTTGAAAAGTGGAGAGTTTTTAATATCTTGGATCACTACTAACTAATAATGAAGATACAATGTGGGAAATTAAAAGGAGGACATCTATCGCTCTTCACAAAGTAAAACAACTAAAGAATATGTGGAGAGGAACAGACAGAACTACAAAAATAAGATTTTTAAGGGCATGCATCTTTCTCATCGCAACATATGCCTGTGAGACCTGGACACTTAACAAAACAGCTGAGAAACACATAAATGCCTTTGAATGTAAATGCTACAGAAGAGTTCTTCAAATATCATGGACACAATAAAGAACAAATATATCCATACTACAATAACTTAATATTGAAGAAGGCTGGCTAGTAAAGAGGATTAAAGAGAGAAAACTTAAATATTTTGGACATGTTAAACATCATGATAATCTAGAGAAGAAGGATACATAATGAGGAAAAAGAAAGAGAGGAAGACCAAGGCGAAAACGGCTGCAAGACATCGTTGAGGATCTGCAAATGGATGCATAAGCAGCAGGGCATCTTGCTCACAACCGAGATGCCTACAAGAGTGTGTTAGGGAGGCAAAGATCTGCAAGGGATATGCAAATGAATGAATGAATGAATAATACAGTACTCTAAAACAGACAATAAATAACATAGTTATTTTTTTCATGACCATAAAAAAATGGAATAACTCACTCGAAAGAAGAAACCAAAAAAATCAAGGTTTGATATGACAGAGTTAGATGACAAGTTGTGACAAATGGCATGTTATGACTGCTGAGCGACATGCTATGACAGGTAGAGGACAAGATATAACAGGTCAATAATATGCCATGGTAGATAGATGAAATGTCATGGCCTGGTTGATGATATGTTGTGACATATGACAGGCAGTCAACACACAAGCAGGCAACATGCCATGACAAGCAGGCAACATGCCATGACATGCTACAACAGGCAAGTGAGATGGAAACAAATGAATCTATAATAAATCAATCAGGAATAGATCTGAAAACAAGAAGATTATCTACAACAATAAGTCTTAGTTGCTAAAGTAACTCATAAAAGTTTACATTTTGAAACAAACCAGAATGTCCTTATTCAAAACACCAGAATCTCCTTACTGTAATAACCAGAAGGTCCTTATTGTAAACACCAGAATATCACTACTGTAAACTCCAGAATGTCGTTATTGTAAACTCAAGAATTGTCCCTACTATAAATTCCAGAATGTCGTTATTGTAAACTCAAGAATGTCCTTATTGTAAACACAAGAATATCCTTATTGTAAATTCCAAAATGTCCTTATTGTAAACACAAAAATGTCCTCATTGTTAGCATAAGAATATCCTTATTGTAATAACCAGAATGTCCTTATTGTAAACACCAGAATGTCCTTATTGTAAACACCAGAATGTCCTTATTGTAAACTCAAGAATGTCCCTATTGTAAACACCAGAATGTACCTATTATAAACACCAGAATTTCCTTACTGTAAACACCAGAATGTCCTTATTTTAAACATCAGAATGTCCCTATTGTAGACATCAGAAAGTCCTTACAGTAATAACCAAAATGTCCTTAATGTAAACACCAGCATGTCCTTATTGTAAACACCAGAATGTCCTCACCATAATAACTTGATTCTCTTAACTGTAATAACCAGAACATCCTTACTGTAAACACCAAATGTCACCACTGTAAACACCAGAATGAGATCATTGTAAACACCAAATGTCACCACTGTGAACACCAGAATGTCACCACTGTATAAACCAGAATGTCATCATTGTAAACACAAGAATGTCAACATTTTAAACAACAGAATTTCACCATAGTAAAACCAAATGTCACCACTGTAAACAGCTGAATGTCACCATTGTAAACAGTAGAATGTCACCATTGTAAACAGCAAAATGTCACCATTGTAAACAGCAGATTGACATCACTGTAAACAGCAGAATGTCACCATTGTAAACAGCAGAATGTGACCACTCATTCATTCATTTGCATGTCCTTTGCGGAACTTTGCCTCCCAAACAGCACTCCTGTAGGCCTCTCGGTTGTGAGCAAGATGGCCTGCTGCTGCTGCATCCATTTGCATATCGTCAACAATGTCTTGCAGCCATCTTTGTCTTGGTCTTCCTCTTTTTCTTTTTCCCATTATGTATCCTTCCAATATGGTCTTCTCTAAATTATCATGGCGTTTGATGTGTCCAAAATATTTAAGTTTTCTCTCTTTAATCCTCTTTACTAGCCAGCCTTCTTCAATATTAAGTTCTTGTAGTATAAATATATTTGTTCTTTTTTGTGTCCATGATATTTGAAGAACTTTTCTGTAGCATTTACATTCAAAGGCATTTATGTGTTTCTCAGCTGTTTTGTTAAGTGTCCAGGTCTCACAGGCATATGTTGTGATGGGAAAGATGCACGCCCTTAAAAATCTTATTTTTGTAGTTCTGTCTGTTCCTCTCCACAGATTCTTTAGTTGTTTTACTTTGTGAAGAGCGATAGATGTCCTCCTTTTAATTTCCCTCATTGTATCTCCATTATTAGTTAGTAGTGATCCAAGATATTCAAAACTCTCCACTTCTTCCAGTTTTTCCTCATTGATATATATTTCAGCTACCTTGTTTGTTTTGTCAGTTGTCATCAATTTAGTTTTCTTTGCATTAAGATAGAGGTTCTGCTCTTCGCTGTTCTTACGGACTGACATAATTAGTTTTTCCATTCCTCTTTGTGTTGTGGACAGTAATACTGTGTCATCAGCATATCTAATATCTGGTATTTCATAACCTCCAGTTGTTATGGCATCGTAATATTGTTTGTCTACATATTCTCTAACATTCCTCATTATATTTTCAGTATACAAGTTAAATAAGTAGGGTGACAATATGCACCCCTGATGGACCCCTTTGTTTTATGTCAAACCAAGTTGTTGTTTCACCATTTATTCTTACTGCCGCATGTTGGTCTAGATACAGCAGTGATGTTAATTGTATCAAATGTGTTGGAAATCCCATTTTTTCCATTATTTCCCAAAGTTTCTGTTACAATGTGACCACTGTAAACAGCATATTGTCACCATTGTAAACAGTATATTGTCACCATTGTAAACAGCAAATTGTCACCACTGTAAACAGCATATTGTCACCATTGTAAACAGCAGATTGTCACCATTGTAAACAGCATGTCACCATTGTAAACAGCAGATTGTCACCATTGTAAACAGCATATTGTCACCATTGTAAACAGCATATTGTCACCATTGTAAACAGCATATTGTCACCATTGTAAACAGCATATTGTCACCATTGTAAACAGCATATTGTCACCACTGTAAACAGCATATTGTCACCACTGTAAACAGCAGATTGTCACCATTGTAAACAGCATATTGTCACCATTGTAAACAGTAAATTGTCACCACTGTAAATAGCAATCTTGTTACTGTGAGCAAGAAATGATTTTTAGAAGAATTTTTATGTGTTGGTGCCCCTATTTTTACAGTCACTCATGATACAACCAAATCAACAGGATCTTATCTTTATATACTATACATGCTGTAACCCACCAACAACTGATGGGAAAAGAAATGAAAATATGATTTTTACTTGAATCTGTTACTTTTCTCTGTTAAATTTTATCAAACCAACTTTTCCTCCTCCCCCTCCAAAGAATATTAACACCTTGACCAAAAAACATGCCACCTGAATGATTATTACTACAGAAAATCCTGTTACACTTTGTGACCTAATTTCGTCAAAACCACTCTGTAGGGATAATAAGCCTGGACAACAAAGTGAAACAATCGACACATTTATTCACCCACCCACCCCAGTCTATATTCCCCCCCCCCCAAGACCTACTGCATGATGCAGTGGAGGCTTGAGCATGACAAATAATAACATCTTTTCTTAATATCTGATCAGTCTCTGATCACATTTTAGACTCAGGCAGTATATAGTACCATGCTGGCAGATCGAGGCTGTATATAGTACCATGCTGAGAGACTGAGGTACTATATGGTACATACTGGCAGACCGAGGCAGTATACAGTACCATGCTGAGATGTAGAAAAAGAAAACTCCCATACTTCTGATACATAAACATCTTATATCCATCCCATGCCATTAAACATCACATAGTGCTCGTAAGGTAGTTCGCCAATTTTTCCTGTTTTCAGTGAGCTTTTCAACCTTAAGGGGTTTTATGCTTATTAATTTGGCCTCTCTTAACAATGTCCTCTTTAGAGTTTCACGCGGTCTGCCTCTTTTTCTTCGGCCTGTTGTGTTCCACTTGATAGCTTGTTTTGGGATTCTCTGATCGTTTCTTCTCATCATGTGACCAACATATGTCTATCTCCTTTTCCTGATCACCCATAAGACTGATTGTTGTTCAGTCATCTGTCTTATCTCTGCATTGTTTTTGAGTTTGATCCATTTGATGCAGAGTATTTTCCTTAAGCATTTGTTTTCAAAAGTCTAATTTCTTGTCTATTTCTTTAGTTGTTTTCCAGCTTTTACATGCATAAATGAGGGTGGATATTATATATAAATTGAATAGTCTTAACTTAGTTTTTGTGCTTATAACTTTTGAATGCCATATATTCTCAAGATTCTTGAAGATTAATGCTGCTTTTGCAAATCTAGTTCTAACTTCCTTTCTGGTGTCATCATCCTGGTCTATGTAGCTGCCAAGGTATGCAAATTGATTGACTTCTTCAATATCTGTCCCTTCTGCATGTATTTTTCCATTTTGATTAATGAGAACTTTTATTATTTTTGTTTTGTCCTTGTTAATTTCAAGTCCTATTTTGTTAGCCAGTGAAGACAGGCTATCTGTTTTTTCTTGCATAGAATTCACATTGTTACTGATAAGAGTTGTGTCATCAGCAAAATCAAGATCTTCTAGTTGGGTCCCATGTACCCAGTCAATACCTGTGTTAACTGTGCAGCATTTTTTCATTATGAAGTCTACTGTAATTCCAAAAAGCAAAGGATACAGTAAACATTCTTGTTTCAATCTGAAACCATTCACTCATCCCTTCTTCTGTTTTGACTGCATAAACATATCCATTGTAGAAGTCCTTAATGATGTTGACAACTTTAGATGGTATTCCATATAGACTTAAAATTCTCCGTAATGAATCTCTGTGTATGCTATCAAATGCCTTTTTAAAGTCTATGAAGTTCAGTATTAATAGTTTCTGCTTTTCAATATGTTCTTCAAGTATTATTCTTAGAGTAAAGATCTGGTTGAGATAGTTTCTTCTTTTTTGAAATCCTGCTTGTTCTTCTCTCATTGCAGTATCCACTATATCTTTAAGTCTACTCAAAATGACCTTGCAAAATACTTTTGACACAACTGATTTTAAGGTTACTCTTCTCCAACTGTTACAGTCACTAAGGTTGCATTTTTTGGTATTTTAACAATGATTCCTTTCTTCCAATTAGAAGGGACCTTTTCTTCTTTCCAAATCTTGTTAAACATTCTCTATAGTTGTCTCATGTTTTCACTATTGATAGCTTTTAGCATTTCGGCTGTTATTTCATCTTCACCTGCAGCTTTTTTGTCAGCCATTAAATTCAGGGCCATTTCAATTTCATGCAATTTAATTTCATTTAGGTTGACATTTAGTTGTGGGGCTGGTAAGTCAGTTTCAAGGTTTAACAATTCTTTTGGGTGTCGTCGACTGAGTATTTCTTGGAAGTGTTCAGCCCATCTTTGCTTTTGGTCTTTATTTGATGTTAATAGGGTTCCAGTTTTGCTAAGGATTGGTCTTTCTTTAGATGTAATAGTACCTGTTAGCCTCTTTTGTATGTTATATAAAGTTTTGCTGTCTCCTGTTTTTGCTGCTTTCTCTGCCTCTTTCACCATATTGTCTATGTATTCTCTTTTATCCCTTCTAGCTGACCTTTTTACTTTCTTGTCTATTTCTTTGTATGTTGCTTCCACCAGATCTTTTCCAAGATCTGTCTTTACATTCAACATTTCTAATTTGACTGCTTGTCTTTCATGTATGTACTTCATGTGTTTTCTGATATCCATGCTTTTCTATTTGGTTTTTTCAGTCCAGCGCTTGCTTTTGCTGCTGTAATTATGGCTGTGCTATAAGAACTCCATAATTCATCTATACCTATCTCCTCAACTTCACTGGGTGTTTTGGAATGATTGCCAAGTTCTTGATTGAAATTACTGTTAGTATTCTCTTCTTGTAATATGTGACTGTTTATCTTCCTGTGTACTGATTTCTTGTGTTGGCTTTTCAGTTTTAGTTTTATTTTCCCTATACACAGATTGTGATCACTGTTGACATCTGCACCCCTATAAGCCCTTACATTGATCAGAGATGTTCTGTATTGCTTTCTAATACAAAAATGATCTATCTGGTTTCTAGTTATATCATCTGGAGATATCCACGTTGTTTTATGTATCTCTTTGTGTGGAAATATTGTGCTTCCAATGGCCATGCCTTCTGTTAGACATACTTCAATTAATCTTTCTCCGTTCTGATTAACCATGTCAGTTCCTTCTTTCCCCATTACTTTTTCAATGTCGGTGTTATCTTTCCCTACCTTAGCACTGAAGTCCCCTATAGCAATTAGGATGTCATGTTTAGGGACTTTGTTGATGATTTGTTGTAAATGGTAATAGAATTCATCTTTAACCTCATCATCTGCATCGTTCATGGGTGCATAACACATAAACATACATATAATAAATTTCAGATTTATAAATGTTAATCTAATAAGATTAAAAATACTTTTGCTGTCATTAATATTAGTGTTAGTTATACTACTAGCAGAAAAATACTTTTCATATTAATATTAGTGTTAGTTATGTCAGCTCATGAAAAATAAAACAACAAAAAGACACTCAAGAAAATAATTTCACATACTTTTAAACCTGGTATCATAAATACGAATCTCATCGGACACCAGGTCAATCTCCTTCAGCTGATTGGAGAACCCTGAAAATGATAGCTGTGACCGGATGAAGTCAAGACGGGACAGGGAACGCTCTGGAACACTGGGTCCCATGGGTGAGCATGAAGCAACTCAACAGTGACATTCCGGAGGTCAATGATGAGACTGATACACTTCCATGTGTTCCCACTCAGTGTAGTCTGAATATATAAAAATACAGACTTCACACACAGTCAGTACAGCCTTAGTATACAAGAATACAGACTTCACACACAGTCAGTACAGCCTCAGTATACAAGAATACAGACTTCACACACAGTCAGTATAGCCTTAGTATACAAGAATACAGACTTCACACACAGTCAGTATAGCCTTAGTATACAAGAATACAGATTTCACACACAGTACAGCCTCAGTATACAAGAATACAGATTTCACACACAGTACAGCCTCAGTATACAAGAATACAGATTTCACACACGGTCATCTTTCACCTCATCATCTGCATCGTTCATGGGTGCATAACACATAAACATACATATATTAAATTTCAGATTTACAAATGTTCATCAACTAAGATAAAAATACTTTTGCTGCCATTAATATTAGTGTTAGTTATGCTCATCATCATCATCAGGTGCCGTGCCAACTGGCGTTGGCTATTATGCTTCTCCAGAGTACCCGATCCTTCATGCAGGCCATCAGTTCAGTTGGTGATCTCCTCTCACACCATCCCGTCAGACTGTCCAGTATCATTTCTCTTGGTCTTCCTCTTGATCTTCTTCCTTCTATTTTTCCTGTTGTTATAATATTTTCAATGCCCCCTCTTCTCATTGCATGCCCTATGAAAGTACATTGTCTCTCTCTTATCTTTCTGACAAGGTTTTTTGTCTCTCCAGCTCTTCTCATATATTCTTCATTAGTTATTTTTGCTGTCCAGGGGATTCGCAACATTCTTCTAATAAACCACATTTCTGCTGCTTCCAATGATTTTTGTGCAGACTTGCCTATTGTCCATGATTCACTTCCATATAACAAGATAGGTTCAATATAGCATTTTAGGACTCGTTTTCTAACATTCATTGATAAGGATGTGTTAGCTAATATGTTTCTCATTCTCTGAAATGCAGTCTTTGCTTGGCCTATTCTGTTCATAATTTCTGTTCTGCATTTCCCATCTGAAGTTATTACTGCTCCAAGGTATTTGAATTTCTGCACCTGCTTTAGAATGGTTCCGTTTAATTTAATACTGCATGCTGGTGGATTCTGTTTCTTAGATATAACCATAGTCTCTGTCTTTTTGATGTTCAAAGTAAGGCCTTTCTGTTCACTTTCTTTGGCGACTTTATCCAAGAGATTTTGCAGGTCTTGCTGGTTCTCAGCTATCAGTACTGTGTCGTCAGCATACCGAAGGTTGTTAATATTGTATCCTCCAATTTTTATGCCTGGTTCTGTGATGATTGTTCTTAGAATATTCTCGCTGTACAGAGAAAAAAGGTCTGGAGATAGTACACATCCTTGTCGCACCCCTTGTTTTATAGGTTGGTATTTTCCAATTCTATTTTCAACTCGAACTCCTGCTTCTTGTTGCCAGTATAGATGTTTTACAATCCTCAGGTCTTTGCCATCTGTATTGATGTCTTCAAGCATTTTAATAATTTCATTATGTTTCACCTTGTCAAATGCCTTGGTGTAATCAATGAAGCATAAGTAGAGATCTTTCTGTACTTCTAAAGCTCTTTCTGTTAGTGTTCGTAAAGCATAAATGGCATTGTGTGTTCCCTTTCCTTCAACAAATCCAAACTGTTCATCTGCTATTTCCATTTTTATCTTTTTCCTTGTTCTTCTCATAATGATTCTCAGAAGTAGCTTCGTTATGTGACATGAGAGGCTGATAGTCCGGTGGTCGTCACATTCCTTTGCACCTGGTTTCTTTGGTAGTGCTATAAACGTGGATTTAATCAGGTCACTGGGAATATAACCACTGTTGTAAATATCATTCAGTAACTTGGTTAATCTTTTTATTCCTGTCTCCTCTAGTGCCTCTATTTCTCCTATTGTTATATTATCAGGCCCAGTCGCTTTTCCTTTCTTCATGTGTTTGATGGCGTCTATGATTTCATCTTCAAGTATTGGCGGTCCATCACAGTTTTCAGTATCTGGTGTTAATTCTGGTCTTTCTCCTCCATATAGCTCACCGATATACGCTGTCCACCTGTCCACAATGTTTTCTTTTCCCATTAACATTTTACCTTCTTTCGATTTCAGGCATCCTGTGGTATATTTTGTTTTCCTGCCTGTGAGTTCATTAATTCGTTTATGCATGTTTTTGCTGTCTTTATTATGAGCGTCCTCTATCTGTCTGCACTGTTCATTTAACCACACTTCTTTTGCTTCTCTGCATTTGCGTCTTATTTCTTTATTTATCTTGCTATATTTTTCCTCGTTATTTTTACTCCTCCTCCTCTTGTCCATCAGTCCTAAGATGTCATCTATCATCCATTTATTTTTAGGGGCTTCTTTTTTCGGTGGTATTATCTCCTTAACAGTTTGGTGGATAGAATCTCTTAACATTTCCCATTGTTCATCTATACTATTTATCTTTGCTATTGCATTGTATCTATTTGTTATAATAACTTTGTATTGTTCTCGCAGTTCTTGGTCATTTTTAAGTTCTGTATTCAGTTTGATGTTTCTCACTTTTCTGCCTGCTTTCTTTAGCTTTATTCTAACTTTTCCACAGAATGGATCATGGTCACTATTGCAGTCAGCTCCTGGCATGGTTTTTGTTGTCAGTAATGCATTGCGGAATCGTTTGTTGATTAATATGTAGTCTATCTGGTTAAATGTCTTTTTGTCTGGGCTGCACCACGTTGCCAGTCTTCAAGGATGTTGTTTAAACCAGGTGTTTCCTACAACCATGCTATGTATTCTTGCCCATTCAATTAATTTATAACCTCTGTCATTCCTCTCCCCCAGTCCATAGTCACCAACGATGTCCGAAGTTCTTCCTTTACCAATTTTGGCATTAAAATCTCCCATGACTATGGTAACTTCATGTGACTTTGTGTGTTTTAGTGCTGTCTCTATGTCATTATAAAATATCTGTACATCTTCCTCAGAACTTTCAGATGTTGGAGCATACACTTGTATAATATTTATGTTTACTGGTTGTCCTTTCAGTTGGGCTAGCAGGACTCTGTCCGAGATGTTCAAATATCCTACAATTGTCCTTGCCGTTTGTTCATCAAATATAATTCCTACTCCTCGTTCATGTTTCTCACTTCCTGAATATATTTTAGTTATGCTACTAGCCTCAATATACAAAAATACAGACTTCACACACTATCAGTACAGTCTCAATATACAAGAATACAGACTTTATACACTATCAGTACAGCCTCAATATACAAGAATACAGTACAGTCTCAATATACAAGAATGTAGACTTCACACACAGTCAGTATATCTTCAATATACAAGAATACAGACTTTATACACTATCAGTACAGCCTCAATATACAAGAATACAGATTTCACACACTAACAGTACAGTCTCAATATACAAGAATGTAGACTTCACACACAGTCAGTATATCTTCAATATACAAGAATACAGACTTCACACACTATCAATACAATCTCAATATACAAGAATACAGACTTCACACACTGACAGTACAGTCTCAATATACAAGAATACAAAATTCATACATTGTCAGTACTCTCTGGATATACAAGAATACAAAATTCATACACTGTCAGTACTCTCTGGATATACAAGAATACAAAATTCATACACTGTCAGTACTCTTTGGATATACAAGAATACAGACTAAACATACTACTGGCACTGTCTGAATATATAAGAATACAGACTTCACACACTCAGCACTGTCTGGGAATACAAGTGTACAGAGCTTGGATGATGTACAAGTGTACAGAGCTTGGACACTATCATCACAGTCCTGATGTACAAGTGTACAGAGCTTGAACATTATTATCACAGTCCTGATGTACAAGTGTACAGAGTTTAGACACTATCATCACAGTCCTGATGTACAAGTGTACAGAGCTTAGACACTATTAACACGGTCATGATGTACAAGTGTACAGAGCTTGAACATTATCATCACAGTCCTGACGTACAAGTGTACAGAGCTTGGACACTGTCATCACAGTCCTGATGTACAAGTGTACAGAGCGTGGATAATGTCATTATTTAATGGAGATAAATAACTCCATATTATCTCATAACCATGAGATATAATGAACTCAGATACTCTCATCTGATATAATGAACTCTGATACTGTCACATGATATAATTAATTCAGATACTCTCACCTGATATAATTAACTCAGATACTGTCACCTGATATAATTAATATCTGTCACCTGATATAATTAACTCAGATACTCTCACCTGATATAATTAATATCTGTCACCTGATATAATTAACTCAGATACTGTCATCTGATATAATTAATATCTGTCACCTGATATAACTAACTCAGATACTGTCACCTGATATAATTAATATCTGTCACCTGATATAATCAACTCAGATACTAATCAGGGTGTCTGTTAATGTCATGTTTCTAGTCTGCCCTTGCTCCACTAATCAAAATGTCTGTTAATGTCATGTTTCTAGTCTGTCTTTGTTCCATTAATCAAGGTGTCTGTTAATGTCATGTTTCTAGTCTGTCTTTGCTCCATTAATCAAGGTGTCTTTTAATGTCATGTTTCTAGTCTGTCTTTGCTCCATTAATCAAGGTGTCTGTTAATGTCATGTTTCTAGTCTGTCTTTGCTCCATTAATCAAGGTGTCTGTTAATGTCATGTTTCTAGTCTGTCTTTGCTCCATTAATCAAGGACCCCACCTGAATTTTGGGGTCCTGTAGGTGAGACATGAGAGGTTTCTGAAACTCCTCTAGCCGCTCTCCAAGGTTGTGGTTGAGAATACCTCTGACCAGCTCATACTGGCCTACATTCAGCCGACAGTCCACAGAGGAAAGCTTGCCTTTGATACAAAAATCTGGTGCACTGTGACTGACATCTCCTTCCAGGTTTCTTTCAATGTGCAGTTCCAACAAGCACTTCTCTTTCAGAAGTGGTCCATGCTAGAACAACAAAAAACATGAGTATGTTCTCTGTATGTCTTCTGCACACATGAGGTTAAGTTTTACATCTTCTGCACACATGAGGTTAAGTTTTACATCTTCTGCACACATGAGGTTAAGTTTTACGTCTTCTGCACACATGAGGTTAAGTTTTACGTCTTCTGCGCACATGAGGTTAAGTTTTACGTCTTCTGCACACATGAGGTTAAGTTTTACGTCTTCTGCACACATGAGGTTAAGTTTTACGTCTTCTGCACACATGAGGTTAAGTTTTACGTCTTCTGCACACATGAGGTTAAGTTTTACGTCTTCTGCACACATGAGGTTAAGTTTTACGTCTTCTGCACACATGAGGTTAAGTTTTACGTCTTCTGCACACATGAGGTTAAGTTTTACGTCTTCTGCACACATGAGGTTAAGTTTTACGTCTTCTGCACACATGAGGTTAAGTTTTACGTCTTCTGCACACATGAGGTTAAGTTTTATGTCTTCTGCACACATGAGGTTAGTTTGATGTCTTCTGCACACATGAGGTTAAGTTTGATGTCTTCTGCACACATGAGGTTAAGTTTGATGTCTTCTGCACACATGAGGTTAAGTTTGATGTCTTCTGCACACATGAGGTTAAGTTTGATGTCTTCTGCACACATGAGGTTAAGTTTTGTCTTCTGCACACATGAGGTTAAGTTTGATGTCTTCTACACACATGAGGTTAAAGTTTTATGTCTTCTGCACACATGACGTTAAGTTTTGTCATCTGCACACATGAGGTTAAGTTTTGTCTTCTGCATACTGTTCTTCTATTGACAAGATAAAACTCTCATGTTTCTGGCTAAATCGTGTCCCAATTCAGTTACAACAATAAAAAATAAAAACTGAGCTTTCAACTGAAAATGAAACAAATTTGTTAGAAATATAAAAAAACTTGAAATATTGAAAGAATTGGAAGAAACAATCTACTGGACGGAGAAGAAAATAATCTACTGGACAGAGAAGAAAATAATCTACTGGACAGAGAAGAAAATAATCTACTGGACAGAGAAGAAAATAATCTACTGGACAGAGAAGAAAACACTTGAAATGCTTGACTGAAGGAAGCTGGTTCTTATAAATAAAATGACCCAAAGAAGAAAATACTCTGCTGGACAGAGAAGAAAACACTTGAAATGCTTGACTGAAGGAAGCTTGTTCTTATAAATAAAATGACCCAAAGAAGAAAATACTCTGCTGGACAGAGAAAAAAACACTTGAAATACTTGACTGAAGGAAGCTTGTTCTTATAAATAAAATGACCCAAATAAAAAAAAGTACCCACATTGAGAGCTTCATGTCCCTTGCAGAACTTTGCCTCTCTAAGAGCTCTCCTGTAGGCCTCTCAATTGTAAGCTGTTGCATCCACTTGCAGATCATCAATGATGTCTTGCAGCCATCTTTGCCTTGGCCTTCCTCTCTTTCTTTTTCCAATTATGTACCCTTCCAAAACTGTCTTCTCCAGATTCTCATGACATTTAATATGTCCAAAATATTTAAGTCTTCTCTGTTTAATCTTCTATACTAGCCAACCTTCTTCAATATTAAGTTCTTGTCAACATTGACATCCTTCTCATGCTACTAAACATCACATAGGACTCACATGGTAGTTCACCAAATTTTCCTATTTTTGCCGAACTTTTCAACCTCATCATGGGATGTGATGCCCACTAAACTGGCCTCTCTTAATAATATCCTCTTTAGAGTTTCACGTGGATGGCCTGTTATATTCTACTTGATAGCTTGTTTTGGGATTCTCTGATTATTTTTTCTCATCACATGACCGACATATGTTAATCTTCTTTTTCTGATCACCCATGAGACAGGTTGTTGTTTCCTCATGTCTTATCTCTGCAATGTTCTTGAATTCGTTCCACTTTATACTGAGTATTTTTCTTGGGCATTTGTTTTCAAAATAGTCTAATTTCTTGTCTATTTCTTTAGTTGTTTTCCAGCTTTCACATGCATAAATGAGGGTGGATATTACATTTGAATTGAATAATCTTAACTTCGTTTTTATGCTTATAACTTTTGAATGCCAGATTCTTGAAGGTCAATGCTGATTTTGCAATTCGAGTTCTAACTTCCTTTCTGGTGTCACCATCCTGGTCTATGTAGCTGCCGAAGTATGCAAATTGGTTTACTTCTTCAACAGCTGTTCCTTCTACATATAATTTTCCTTCACAGTTAATGAGAAATTTCATTATTTTTGTTTTTTCCTTGTTAATTCCAAGTCCTATTTGACTAAACTTCTATCTTTCCCATGGCAACATATGCCTGTGAAACCTGGACAGTTGACAAAACAGCTGAGAAACACATAAATGCCTTTGAATGTAAATGCTACAGAAGAGATTTTTAAAAATATCACAGTATTTTTGTGTTCTATTTTACTAGCCAGTGAAGACAGGGTGTATGTTTTTTCTTGCATTGAGTTCACATTGTCACTGATAAGAGTTATGTCATCAGCAAAATCACGATCTTCCAGTTAGGTTTCATGTACCCATTCAATGCCTGTTTTACCTGTGAAGCATTTTTTCATTATGAAGTCCAAAAAGCAAGGGAGATAATATACATCCTTGTTTCACACCTGTTTTACTCTGGAACCATTCACTCATTCCTTCTTCTGTCTTGACTGCACACATATATCATTGTAGAGATTAAAAAGGACAAAACAAAAATAATGAAACTTCCCATTAATCAAAATAGAAAAATACACATAGAAAGGACAGATGTTGAAGAAGTCAATCAATCTGCATACCTTGGCAGTTACATAGACCAGGATGGTGACACCAGAAAGGAAGTTAGGATTAGAATTGCAGAAGCAGCATTAATCTTCAAGAATCTTGAGAATATATGGCATTCAAAAGTTATAAGCACAAAA
Organism: Achatina immaculata; assembly: GCA_009760885.1. Taxonomy (NCBI): domain Eukaryota; kingdom Metazoa; phylum Mollusca; class Gastropoda; order Stylommatophora; family Achatinidae; genus Lissachatina; species Lissachatina immaculata. The sequence continues at coordinate 42,396,650 of CM019692.1, forward strand.
ACTAAGTTAAGACTATTCAATTCAAATGTAATATCCAACCTCATTTATGCATGTGAAAGCTGGAAAACAACTAAAGAAATAGACAAGAAATTAGACTGTTTTGAAAACAAATGCTTCAGGAAAATACAGATTAGGAAAAGGAGATGGACATATGTTTGTCACATGATGAGAAGAAATGGTCAGAGAATCCCAAAACAAGCTATCAAGTGGAACACAACAGGCCAAAGAAAAAGAGGCAGGCCACTTGAAACTCTAAAGAGGACACTGTTAAGAGAGGCCAAATTAATAGACATAAAATCCATTGATGAGGTTGAAAAGCTCACCGAAAACAGGGTAAATTGGCGAACTACCTTGCGAGCCCTATGTGATGTTTAACGGCACAGGAAGGATATATAAAATATATATATATAAGAGATCCTTAATGATGCTGACAATTTTAGATGGTATACCATCAGTCATACACTTTCATGTCCCTTGCAGAACTTTGCCTCCCTAACAGCTCTCTTGTAGGCTTATCGGTTGTAAGCAAGATGCTCTGCTGCTGATGAATCTATTTGCAGATTACAAACGATATCTTGAAGCCATCTTTGCCTTGGTCTTCCTCTCTTTCTTTTTCCCCATTATGTATCCTTTCAAGAAGGTCTGCTCTAAATTCTCATAACGTTTAATGTGTCCAAAATATTTTTCTCTGTTTAATCCTCTATATTAGCCAGCCTTCTTCAATACTAAGTTCTCGTGGTATGGATATATTTGTTTTTTATTGTGTCCATGATATTTGAAGAACTCTTCTGTAGCATTTACACTGAAAGGCATTTATGTTTTTCTCAGCTGTTTTGTTAAGTGTCCAGGTCTCACAGGCATATGTTGCCATGGGAATGATGCATGTCTTCCTTTTAATTTCCCTTACTGTATCTCCATTATTAGTTAGTAAATGATATTCAAAACTCTCCACCTCTTCCAATTTTTCCTCATTGATACATATTTCAGCTGCCTTGTTTTGTCAGATGTCATCAATTTAGTTTTCTTTGCATTAAGATAACGGTTTTGCTCTTCACTACTCTTACAGACTGACATAATTAGTTTTTACATTTATTTTTGTGTTGTGGACAGTAATATTGTGTCATCAGCATATCTAATCTCTGGTATTTCATACCTCCAATTGTTATGGCATCGTAATATTCTTTGTCTACATCTCCTCTAACATTCCTCATTATATTTTCTGTTACTCCATATAGAAAATATTATAACAACAGGAAAAATAGAAGGAAGAAGATCAAGAGGAAGACCAAGAGAAATGATACTGGACAGTCTGATGGGGATGGTGTGAGAGGAGATCACCAACTGAGCTGATGGCCTGCATGAAGGATCGGATACTCTGGAGAAGCATAATAGCCAACGCCAGTCGGCATGGCACATGATGATGATGACTCCATATATTCTTAAAATTCTCCACAATGAATATCTGTGTATGCTATCAAATGCCTTTTTAAAGTCTATGAAGGATTAATGGTTTTTGCTATTCAATATGTTCTTCAAGTATTATTCTTAGAATAAAGATCTGGATGAGACAGCTTCTCCCTTTTCGAAATCCTGCTTGTTCTTCTCTCATTGCAGTATCCACTATATCTTTAATTTTATTCAGAATCATTATCATCATCATCATTGCCTTTCACTCCCTCGAGAGCATAGACCACGGATAAAGGCTCTCCAGTCATCCCTGTTCTTGGATTTATTCTCTGCTTCCTTCAATATGTATCCCATCTCTGAGCATTGTCATAATTTCTATTCTCCAAGTAAGTCTAGGTCTTCCTTGTTTTCTATTTCCTTCAGGATTCCATGTCAGTGCCTGTCTTGCTGTTGGTTTCCTCAGAATGCGGCTAATCCACCTCCACTTCCTAGACATGATTTATTGGTTCATAGGTTCTTGTCCTGCCCTTTCCCAGACCTCTTCGTTCCTGATCTTGTCCTGTGTCCTGGCATTTTCTTATTTTTGTAGTTCTGTCTGTTTTTCTCCATAGCTTCTTTAGTTTTATTTTCTGAGATCGACAGATGTCTTCATTTTAATTTCCCTCTTTTGATGATATGAGCTTATCTTATAAGCTATGCGTATCTTGTCTACATCAGAGAACGGTTCTCTGAACAATCTAAGAGAGATCTGACAAAACGCTGCAATACAGTTAAACAAAGATACACTGTTAAAACATTTTCAGCATTTCAGAAAATCTAATGCAGAAAGAGACAGGGGGGCCTCTGTTGGTAGCAGACATTAGGTCTTACCTCTCTCTGAATAATAAAAGTAGAGAACTCCATATCTGTGGCTAGGTCAGCACTTTTGTAGTCAGATTTCCCAACACGTTTGGCTGTGAACAGATCCATGTCCGACAAAGTGACAGAAATGACATCCAGCAGACACTGGTAATCATCATCCTCACTTTTTTCTTCCACAACTTCTTCTTGTGGAACAGAGTCCTGCCTCCTAAAGAACTCTCTACCTGCTGACCTTTCAAAAGAAATTACAAATAACAGTTTCTTTTTTCTCTGTCAATTTTATTATCATATCCCAGTTAACTTATACTGATATCATAATCCAGTTAAATTTATGTTAATATCATAACACAGTTAACTTGATACTATCATCATAACCCAGTTAACCTGATACTAATATCATAACCTAGTCAACTTGATACTAATATCATAATGGAGTCAATACTAATATCACAACTCAAGGTAAAAGGAGTGCGTAATAGACTGAATGAACCGCACTTTTATCTGTAAAAGTTGGCACTGGATATTTGTGGTAGAGTAACAATTGAAACATAGAATTTCTGCTGAAAGGCAAGGCACACCAAAGTACTTTGAACATACAAATATCAATGTTTTTAGAGAAAAATAAGATCTTTTAGTGTAAAAGTCAGTCTCACTATACATATGAGACTGGGTATCTCTGAGATGATGAGAGGTGTCACTCCATGGAGACTAAAACAAACAGTGACACACATGAGAACAGACTGTAGCAAGCAGCCAAGACTAAAACAGTGAGAAGAGACTGTAGCAAGCAGCCAAGACTAAAACAAACAGTGAGAAGAGAGTGGCAAGCAGCCAAGACTGAAACAAACAGTGAGAAGAGACAGTGGCAAGCAGCCAAGACTAAAACAATCAGTGAGAAGAGACTGTGGCAGGCAGCCAAGACTAAAACAATCAGTGAGAAGAGACTGTGGCAGGCAGCCAAGACTGAAACAATCAGTGAGAAGAGACTGTGGCAGGCAGCCAAGACTAAAACAATCAGTGAGAAGAGACTGTGGCAGGCAGCCAAGACTAAAACAATCAGTGAGAAGAGACTGTGGCAGGCAGCCAAGACTAAAACAATCAGTGAGAAGAGACTGTGGCAGGCAGCCAAGACTAAAACAATCAGTGAGAAGAGACTGTGGCAGGCAGCCAAGACTAAAACAATCAGTGAGAAGAGACTGTGGCAGGCAGCCAAGACTGAAACAAACTGTGGTATTTGTTAAGATTATGACAATGGCATAAACAGATATTAACAGAACTGACAGCACGACATACTTGGACATTAGGTAGGATTATGACAATGGCATAAACAGATATTAACAGAACTGACAGCACGACATACTTGGACATTAGGTAGGATTATGACAATGGTATAAACAGATATTAACAGAACTGACAGCACGACATACTTGGACATTAGGTAGGATTATGACAATGGTATAAACAGATATTAACAGAACTGACAGCACGACATACTTGGACATTAGGTAGGATTATGACAATGGCATAAACAGATATTAACAGAACTGACAGCACGACATACTTGGACATTAGGTAGGATTATGACAATGGTATAAACAGATATTAACAGAACTGACAGCACGACATACTTGGACATTAGGTAGGATTATGACAATGGTATAAACAGATATTAACAGAACTGACAGCACGACATACTTGGACATTAGGTAGGATTATGACAATGGTATAAACAGATATTAACAGAACTGACAGCACGACATACTTGGACATTAGGTAGGATTATGACAATGGCATAAACAGATATTAACAGAACTGACAGCACGACATACTTGGACATTAGGTAGGATTATGACAATGGTATAAACAGATATTAACAGAACTGACAGCACGACATACTTGGACATTAGGTAGGATTATGACAATGGTATAAACAGATATTAACAGAACTGACAGCACGACATACTTGGACATTAGGTAGGATTATGACAATGGTATAAACAGATATTAACAGAACTGACAGCACGACATACTTGGACATTAGGTAGGATTCACCGACATGTCTCCTCACTCCCTTAGGAAAAGAACTCCGCATTTCAAGGCCAGCAGAATCAAGACCTTCTAAGCGCAGATCCTGGTCAATGCTACCATATACACTCTGGGTCATTGGATCAATGGGTCGGGTTGGAGGGAATGACTCACTGAACTGACTTTCTGTCATGACCCTGTGTACAATGCCCTTATGAAGAAGAGCAGACTCAGCATTACTCTGCTGAGATGTCTGTGGAGTAGAACATTACAAGGTTTCATGGATTAAGTAATGTACCAATATGTGTTTGTTATCATGACACTTCTCTATTCTTGTCTGGCCGCTAGACTGCTGCTCTTTCTCTACGCCACTTGATCAGACAAATTTTCTTTTCTTCAGGCTCTTAATCTCTCTCCCCGTCAGTTTTCTACTGACTCTTCCCATCTAAAAACTGAACGAGTTTTTCTCATGGTTTCAATCAGTTTTTTTTAAAATTCTGCAACATTAAATGTCAATCTGATTTTCTTTTCTGTTTGTGATGATTAAACAATCAATTTTTTATTGTATGACTGCGAATATTAAACAATCAATTTCTGTATCTTATGACTGTGATAATTTAATTATCAATTTTTGTATCCTATGTATGTGATGATTAAACAATCAATTTTTTCATCTTATGTCTGTGATGATTAAACAGTCAATCTGGCATTTTTTGTCTGTGATAATTAAACAATCAATTTGTATCTTATGTCTGTGATAATTAAACAATCAATTTGTATCTTATGTCTGTGACAAACTAAGAACAAATGACTGATACCCCTAAGAAATCAGTAATTATAATACAGCAATTTACTGTTTGTTACATGAGAACAAGTCTTTCATTCATTCATTTGCATGTCCCTTGTGGAACGTTTCCTCCCTAACTGCTCTCTTGTAGGCCTCTCGGTTGCGAGCAAGATGCCCTGCTGCTGATGCATCCATTTGCAGATCATCAGAGATGTCTTGCAACCATCTTCGCCTTAGTCTTCCTCTCTTTCTTTTTCCTCATTATGTACCCTTCCAAGATAGTCTTCTCTAGATTATCAAGACGTTTAACGTGTCCAAAATATTTAAGTTTTCTCTCTTTAATCCTCTTTACTAGCCAGCCTTCTTCAATATTAAATTCTTGTAGTATGGATATATTTGTTCTTTTTTGTGTCCATGATATTTGAAGAACTTTTCTGTAGCATTTACATTCAAAGGCATTTATGTGTTTCTCAGCTGTTTTGTTAAGTGTCCAGATCTCACAGGCATATGTTGCAATGGGAAAGATGCATGCCCTTAAAAATCTTATTTTTGTAGTTCTGTCTGTTCCTCTCCACAGATTCTTTAGTTGTTTTACTTTGTGAAGAGCGACAGATGTCCTCCTTTTAATTTCCCTCATTGTATCACCATTATTAGTTAGTAATAGTGAACAAGTCTCTACTAATCATTTTTTACCATGGCCAAATCTTTACTTTTCATTTTTTACCTTAGTCAAAGCTTTAGTATTCATTTTTTTTTTTTACCTTAGACAGATCTTTACTATTCATTTTTATCTTGGCTAAATCTTAACTATTCATTTTTTTACCTTGGCCAAATTTTTACTACTCATTTTTTACCTTGGCCAAATCTTCCATCCTCTGAAATCTTAATGTACCAGACTGGCCATCAACAATGAACTTGTTGTTGAGTCTAAGGTTACCCAGGTCTGCAACAAGAACTGTGTGTGTCTGTGAGCTGTGTGGTATGAGCAGAATGGGAGAAGCTGCTTCGATATCTAACAGGATTCTAGACCCTCTTGTCGCTGTTTCATTTATCTGTAAGAAAACAATAACAAGATGAATTATTACATACCACACTGACAAATAAAAACAATAACAAGGTGAACTATTATATACCATACTGACAAACAAAAACAATAACAAAATGGATTGATCTATACCACACTGACAAATAAATACAAGAACAAGTTAAATTATTATATACCACACTGACAAATAAAAACAATAACAAGTTAAATTATTATATATCACACTGACAATTAAAAACAATAACAAGCTTAATTATTATATACCACACTGACAAATAAAAACAATAACAAGGTGAACTATTATACACTACACTGACAAATAAAAACAATAACAAGGTAAACTATTATATACCACACTGACAAATAATAACAAGGTGAACTATTATATACCACATTGACAAATAATAACAAGGTGAACTATTATATACCACACTGACAAATAAAAACAATAACAAAGTGAACTATTATATACCACACTGACAAATAAAAACAATAACAAAGTGAACTATTATACACTACACTGACAAATAATAACAAGGTGAACTATTATACACTACACTGACAAATAATAACAAGGTGAACTATTATACACTACACTGACAAATAATAACAAGGTGAACTATTATACACTACACTGACAAATAATAACAAGGTTAACTATTATACACTACACTGACAAATAATAACAAGGTGAACTATTATACACTACACTGACAAATAATAACAAGGTAAACTATTATACACTACACTGACAAATAATAACAAGGTGAACTATTATATACCACACTGACAAATAATAACAAGGTGAACTATTATACACTACACTGACAAATAATAACAAGGTGAACTATTATATACCACACTGACAAATAATAATAAGGTGAACTATTATAAACCACACTGACAAATAATAACAAGGTAAACTATTATATATCACACTGACAAATAAACACTGAATCACAGCCTGCTAAATCCAGAATAAAAACAATGACAAAATGAATTTTTATGTGCAGAAAACCTGAGATAAGCAATTACAAAGAGTTAACTAGACAAAAAAGCAAAGGCTCTAAGCATTACTATGTGCTAGAAATGTTGAAAAGAATGACCCCAGGGATAATTACAAAAATACCTACATTTTCAAAAAGACAAATTCATTTTTAGAATTGCTGCAGAATTATCTTATCTTATATCTTATATCCTTCCCGTGCCGTTAGACGTCACATAGAATTATACAGAAGTATTATTCTCATTTTTCTTCACTGGATGTGTCTATAAGCCTGTACAAACATGCAAAAGTATACATATGAAAAGATGATGAAGGAAAATGAATAACACAGATGTGAGGAAATATTAATGTTGTAAGTAACGCTTTGGTTTTACATCATTTTTGTAAGTAATATTTTGATTTTACATTATTTCTGTAAGTCTTCTTCTTCTTCGTTCATTTCTACCATCAAGATCTCCCCATGATCCTAATTTACGCTTGTGGTTCTCATGATAGTCTCATTTAGGATGAGGCTCATAGCATCGTGGGGCTCGGGCCTATATTCTCGGTGGTTCACAGGAGCTGCATTGCGTGACACTGTGGATTTTGCTCCACCAGTTTAGTCTAGAGTTGGACTTCCACACCGTAATTAATTTTTTTCAGTTTTGTATCATTTTTATAAGTACTGTTTTGATTTTACATCATTTCTGTAGGTAATATTTTGATTTTACATCATTATTGTAAGCAATGTTTTCATTTTACATCATTTTTGTAAGTAATGTTTTGGTTTTACATCCCTTTTGTAAGTATTGTTTTGGTTTTAAATCTCTTTTGTAAATACTGTTTTGATTTTACATCCCTTTTGTAAGTATCCTTTTGGTTTTACATCCTTTCGTAAGTACTGTTTTGGTTTTACATCTCTTTTGTAAGTATTGTTTGGATTGTACATCCTTTTTGTAAGTATTGTTTTTATTTTACATCCTTTTTATAAGTACTGTTGATTTTACATATTTTCCGTAAGTATTGTTTTGATTTTACATCCCTTTCTAAGTACTGGTTGGATATTACATCCCTTTCTAAGTAATGGTTAGATATTACATAATTTTTGTAAGTATTGTTTTGGATTTACATCCCTTTTGTAAGTATTGTTTTGTTTTACATCCCTTTTGTAAGTATTGTTTTGGTTTTACATCCCTTTTGTAAGTATTGTTTTGGTTTTACATTCCTTTTGTAAGTACTGTTTTGGTTTTACATTTTTTTTGTAAGCATTGTTTTGATTTTACATTCCTATTGTAAGTATTGTTTTGGTTTTACATCCCTTTTGTAACTATTGTTTTGGTTTTACATCCCTTTTGTAAGTTTTGTTTTGATTTTACATCCTTTATGTAAGTATTGTTTTGATTTTACATCTTTTATGTAAGTATTGTTTTGGTTTTACATCCTTTATGTAAGTATTGTTTTGGTTTTACATCCTTTATGTAAGTATTGTTTTGGTTTTACATCATTTATGTAAGTATTGTTTTGGTTTTACATCTTTTATGTAAGTAGTGTTTTGGTTTTACATCCTTTATGTAAGTATTGTTTTGGTTTTACATCCTTTATGTATGTATTGTTTTGGTTTTACATCCTTTATGTAAGTATTGTTTTGGTTTTACATCCTTTATGTAAGTATTGTTTTGGTTTTACATCCGTTATGTAAGTATTGTTTTGGTTTTACATCCTTTATGTATGTATTGTTTTGGTTTTACATCCTTTATGTAAGTATTGTTTTGGTTTTACATCCTTTATGTATGTATTGTTTTGGTTTTACATCCTTTATGTATGTATTGTTTTGGTTTTACATCCTTTATGTAAGTATTGTTTTGGTTTTACATCCTTTATGTAAGTATTGTTTTGGTTTTACATCCTTTATGTATGTATTGTTTTGGTTTTACATCCTTTATGTAAGTATTGTTTTGGTTTTACATCCTTTATGTAAGTATTGTTTTGGTTTTACATCCTTTATGTATGTATTGTTTTGGTTTTACATCCTTTATGTAAGTATTGTTTTGGTTTTAATTTACTGTCCTGGAATATGCGCTAACTCTGACAGGCCCAACAAACCAGACCTTCTTTCTGTACTTGTCTGCCTAGCAGAACAGTTTCTGTACTTGTCTGCCTAGCAGAACAGTTTCTGTACTTGTCTACCTAGCAGAACAGTTTCTGTACTCGTCTGCATAGCAGAACAGTTTCTGTACTTGTCTGCATAGCAGAACAGTTTCTGTACTTGTCTGCCTAGCAGAACAGTTTCTGTACTTGTCTGCATAGCAGAACAGTTTCTGTACTTGTCTGCCTAGCAGAACAGTTTCTGTACTTGTCTGCATAGCAGAACAGTTTCTGTACTTGTCTGCCTAGCAGAACAGTTTCTGTACTTGTCTGCCTAGCAGAACAGTTTCTGTACTTGTCTGCCTAGCAGAACAGTTTCTGTACTTGTCTGCCTAGCAGAACAGTTTCTGTACTTGTCTGCCTAGCAGAACAGTTTCTGTACTTGTCTACCTAGCAGAACAGTTTCTGTACTCGTCTGCATAGCAGAACAGTTTCTGTACTTGTCTGCATAGCAGAACAGTTTCTGTACTTGTCTGCCTAGCAGAACAGTTTCTGTACTTGTCTGCATAGCAGAACAGTTTCTGTACTTGTCTGCCTAGCAGAACAGTTTCTGTACTTGTCTGCATAGCAGAACAGTTTCTGTACTTGTCTGCCTAGCAGAACAGTTTCTGTACTTGTCTGCCTAGCAGAACAGTTTCTGTACTTGTCTGCCTAGCAGAACAGTTTCTGTACTTGTCTGCATAGCAGAACAGTTTCTGTACTTGTCTGCCTAGCAGAACAGTTTCTGTACTTGTCTGCCTAGCAGAACATTTTCTGTACTTGTCTGCCTAGCAGAACAGTTTCTGTACTTGTCTGCCTAGCAGAACATTTTCTGTACTTGTCTGCCTAGCAGAACAGTTTCTGTACTTGTCTGCCTAGCAGAACATTTTCTGTACTTGTCTGCCTAGCAGAAGTTTCTGTACTTGTCTGCCTAGCAGAACAGTTTCTGTACTTGTCTGCCTAGCAGAACAGTTTCTGTACTTGTCTGCCTAGCAGAAGTTTCTGTACTTGTCTGCCTAGCAGAACAGTATCTGTTGACAATAACATCTAATTCATGTTTACAGTAACAAACAAATGTAAAACATGGGGAATAGGTTCAGTTTTATTGCACAAATAAACACAACTCTATCCAAGAGTTTGTGAACAGTATGGCAGTACAACATCATCATCACAAACATCACCAACCTTCTTGCCTGCAGATGCTGCCCTCATACGTCCAAGAATTGCCTGCAGTTGAAGAAAATGCTGAGCAAAAGCAATCATCTCTGACTGGAAGCGGTTTGTGTGAATATAACGGACTGAGGACATTCTTAGTTTCAAACTTATGTCATACTCTCTCTGCAGGGCAAAGTCAGGTAAGCCATACCTGAGAGTAGTAAGGTTATAGTCAGGTGCAAGGTGAATATGACGACGGTGTAAATTATCAGGAATAAGCTATATAGTGAATACTGCTGCATGTTTTATCTGAAGATATCAGGAACAAGCTATATAATGAAATAATGCTGCATGTTTTGTCTGGAGATAACAAGCTATATCATGAAATAACGCTGCATGTTTTGTCTGGAGATAACAAGCTATATCATGAAATAACACTGCATGTTTTGTCTGGAGATAACAAGCTATATCATGAAATAACGATGCATGTTTTGTCTGGAGATAACAAGCTATATCATGAAATAACGATGCATGTTTTGTCTGGAGATAACATGCTATATCATGAAATAACGCTGCATGTTTTGTCTGGAGATAACAAGCTATATCATGAAATAACGCTGCATGTTTTGTCTGGAGATAACAAGCTATATCATGAAATAACGCTGCATGTTTTGTCTGGAGATAACAAGCTATATCATGAAATAACGCTGCATGTTTTGTCTGGAGATAACAAGCTATATCATGAAATAACGCTGCATGTTTTGTCTGGAGATAACAAGCTATATCATGAAATAACGCTGCATGTTTTGTCTGGAGATAACAAGCTATATCATGAAATAACGCTGCATGTTTTGTCTGGAGATAACAAGCTATATCATGAAATAACGCTGCATGTTTTGTCTGGAGATAACAAGCTATATCATGAAATAACGCTGCATGTTTTGTCTGGAGATAACAAGCTATATCATGAAATAACGCTGCATGTTTTGTCTGGAGCTGAGGACGGGGATGGGAGCTGCACATTATTTATCAAAACTTACATGAACTAAGCATTGTGTACTTCAATCCTCTGCTAACTAAATGTGTGTGTACTTCAATCTTCTGCTAACTAAATGTGTGTGTACTTCAATCCTCTGCTAACTAAATGTGTGTGTACTTCAATCTTATGCTAACTAAATGTGTGTGTACTTCAATCTTATGCTAACTAAATGTGTGTGTACTTCAATCTTATGCTAATTAAATATGTGTGTACTTCAATCCTCTGCAAACTAAATGTGTGTACTTCAATCCTCCACTAACTAAATGTGTGTACTTCAATCCTCTGCTAACTAAATGTGTGTGTACTTCAATCCTCTGCTAACTAAATGTGTGTGTACTTCAATCTTATGCTAACTAAATGTGTGTGTACTTCAATCCTCTGCTAACTAAATGTGTGTGTACTTCAATCTTATGCTAACTAAATATGTGTGTACTTCAATCCTCTGCTAACTAAACGTGTGTACTTCAATCTTCTGCTAACTAAATATGTGTGTACTTCAATCCTCTGCTAACTAAATACGTGTGTACTTCAATCTTCTGCTAACTAAATATGTGTGTACTTCAATCCTCTGCTAACTAAATGTGTGTACTTCAATCCTCTGCTAACTAAATGTGTGTGTACTTCAATCCTCTGCTAACTAAATGTGTGTGTACTTCAATCTTATGCTAACTAAATGTGTGTGTACTTCAATCCTCTGCTAACTAAATGTGTGTGTACTTCAATCTTCTGCTAACTAAATGTGTGTGTACTTCAATCTTCTGCTAACTAAATGTGTGTGTACTTCAATCTTCTGCTAACTAAATGTGTGTGTACTTCAATCTTCTGCTAACTAAATGTGTGTGTACTTCAATCCTCTGTTAACTAAATGTGTGTGTAGTTCAATCTTCTGCTAACTAAATGTGTGTGTACTTCAATCCTCTGCTAACTAAATGTGTGTGTACTTTAATCTTCTATTAACTAAATGCACATGTACTTCAATATTTTGCTAACTCAATGTATGTGTATTTCAATCTTCTGCTAACAAAATGTGTGTGTACTTCAATCTTCTATTAACTAAATATGCATGTACATCAATCTTCTGCTAACTAAACATGTGTACTTCAATCCTCTGCTAACTAAACATGTGTGTACTTCAATCTTCTGGTACTACTATGCAGGCTTCTAGTAAAGCAATCATTACTGAGATTATGATGCTGAGAAGCAAGGTTTGATCTAGTTACCTGCTGCAATCAATGCAAACAAGAACATCACAATGTACTGAGAAGCAAGGTTTGATCTAATTACCTGCTGCAGTCAAAATGCCAACAAGAATATATGTAACAGAATGTGTGTGTACTTCAATCTTATGCTAACTAAATGTGTGTGTACTTCAATCCTCTGCTAACTAAATGTGTGTGTACTTCAATCTTATGCTAACTAAATGTGTGTGTACTTCAATCCTCTGCTAACTAAACGTGTGTACTTCAATCTTATGCTAACTAAATATGTGTGTACTTCAATCCTCTGCTAACTAAACGTGTGTACTTCAATCTTCTGCTAACTAAATGTGTGTGTACTTCAATCTTATGCTAATTAAATATGTGTGTACTTCAATCCTCTGCAAACTAAATGTGTGTACTTCAATCCTCCACTAACTAAATGTGTGTACTTCAATCCTCTGCTAACTAAATGTGTGTGTACTTCAATCCTCTGCTAACTAAATGTGTGTGTACAGTATGGATATGCAGTGTGTGCAAAATCTTACAGATTTTTTTTGTGAGAAACCCTGTTGTTGTGGTCAAATATATGTACATAACAGATTTTTTTTTGTGAGAAACCCTGTTGTTGTGGTCAAACAGTAATAACAGACCACAAGTCACCTGTTTACGCTAGCCTGGAGAAAGTATCTCCGTGTTCCGAGGCAGAACTCAGCCACGTGGATCTGATGGGCAGGATATATGAATGAGTGAGTTTTTTTATTGGAATGTTGTAGAGACAGGTCGTGTGTGAGTTTTATTTTCTAGAAAGAGATGTTAGGGAATCTCTAGTTCATTATGTAAGTTTGGTGTGATTGTCCTCTTTTAGGACAGCAGTGTTGTTCTAGTATGTAGTATTTGTGTTTATTTGTCCTTTTTAGGGCAACAGTTGTCGTAGTTGTGTTAGATGGACTGTCCTTTTAGGACAATGTTGTAGTTAGATGGATTGTCCTTTTCAGGACAAATGTGGTAGTTAGACGGATTGTCCTTTTCAGGACAAATGTTGTAGTTAGACAGATTGTCCTTTTCAGGACAGATGTTGTAGTTAGACGGATTGTCCTTTTCAGGACAAATGTTGTAGTTGTCATGTAGAGTGTGTGTTTGATTTATCCCCGTTTTGGACAAGGTTGTAATTTCAGGTTGAAAGGTAATGTTGTTGTTTTGAAGTTGGCATGTTGTGTCAATGTTGTATGTCTGAGCTAGTCCCATGGCGATGTTAGTCGCCCGGGCATTTTTTATGATCATTGTAATTGTTCTCATCAGTTTACACTCCACATCTATGCAACACGCATCGAACAAATGGGATTCATCATTAAACATTTGCTGACTGTTTGGTGACCGCTGAATCCTGTGATTATTGGATTCTTGTTAAGCATCAACTGTGGTGTTGAGTTAGTCGATTACATCTAACTGGTCATGTCGTGTATTGATGTGTAGTTGTATGTTATTGTTATCTGGGTTGTCTTGTTACACGGCGTATACCAGTGTAAGGTCTGTTGTGTCACTGGCCCAGTGCTCATGTTAACATGTAATAGGCACAGTACAGAACAGTGTGTGTGCAAAAAACGTGTTTAGTGTTCGGTAATACAAATACGAAAATCTGTTTCACATCATAATGTACTGAGAAGCAAGGTTTAATCTAGTTACCTGTTGCAGTCAATGTACAAAACTTCAGAATGACCAGAATGTTAAAACTTATATAACTTCCACATCTACACAAGGCATCCTTAGAGTTAAGTGTGTGACTTCTACACAACCCCAGAAAGAACACAATACCAGAATGTTTTGAATTCTAGAATGTTCAGATAGATAGAAATTCAGAATACTTGGACAATTTGGGTAAAAGTATGTATAAAACTAATACCATATATACCTAATAATATATATATATACACACACATCTACATATACGCAGACATTCCAGTAAAACTGTGATAAAAAATGTTAAAACTGTATAAAACAAAAGTACACTGCTACAGCTCAACCATGACACTTGTGTCATCTTCTCTGATCCTGCTACAGCTCAACCCTGACACTTGTGTCATCTTCTCTGATCCTGCTATAGCTCAACCCTGACACTTATGCCATCTTCTCTGATCCTGCTACAGCTCAACCCTGCCATCTTCTCTGATCCTGCTACAGCTCAACCCTGCCATCTTCTCTGATCCTGTTACAGCTCAACCCTGACACTTATGCCATCTTCTCTGATCCTGCTACAGCTCAACCCTGCCATCTTCTCTGATCCTGCTACAGCTCAACCCTGACACTTGTGCCATCTTCTCTGATCCTGCTATAGCTCAACCCTGACACTTGTGCCATCTTCTCTGATCCTGCTACAGCTCAACCCTGACACCTGTGTCATCTTCTCTGATTCTGCTACAGCTCAACCCTGACACTTGTGTCATCTTCTCTGATTCTGCTACAGCTCAACCCTGACACCTGTGTCATCTTCTCTGATTCTGCTACAGCTCAACCCTGACACCTGTGTCATCTTCTCTGATTCTGCTACAGCTCAACCCTGACACTTGTGCCATCTTCTCTGATCCTGCTACAGCTCAACCCTGACACCTGTGTCATCTTCTCTGATCTCCCCCATTAGTCTGGAAATGAGAATCAGATCTGAAGGATATCCTCCTCCACAGCCACTTTAAGCAAGATCATGCATTTGTTGGTACTAGAAAATGAAACTGTCCTGTGTCACCCACCATGTAGCCTTGGAAACAAAATCAATTACTTCTTCAAAAACTGTCCTTACATTCCATCAAGAATTCACATGCAAGTCCCACAGTACAAATATGCCACTCAATAATTAGTGTATGAGCATATAACTATATAGCAGTATTCGTGTAAAAACTGTTGGCTTGATAGTAAGGGCATTATTATGGGTTTTTCTTTTTGAATTTTCTCGTGCTGAGATCCTTCGAGAAGGTCACGGGGGCTGCAAAACCTGTGACAGTGAACTGTGGGGGCAAGGCTGAGTGCGTGGAGTCAGTTTTGGTTGGAACGTGTAACCTTGTGGACATTTTTTGTGCGGTGTGATGTCTTCATGGAACATATGAACGTTATAGTTGTACTGCAATTGTACGTATGAATGGACTGGCCACATGGCAGGTGTAACCAGCCGGCAGTCGGATTTAATGTTATTTTCATCAACATTATCATCCTTCAATCAATAACTGTTACAAGTCACCGTTACCCAGGGTTTACTTGACCATCTGAACCAGTTGTCATCAACGTGAGGTTTTGAAAAGCCTGGATGAGAAGTATGTCTGGAACAGTGCGTAACTAATCCAGGAAGTGAGAGTGAGAGCTGGAATTCTGTGTATAACTAGTCCAGTAACCTCAACTCAAGAAGATCAAGATGAAAGTCTACCCTGTTATTCATGTGCATAATGTGATCACTATGATACAATATGGCCTAAGTAAAGCCCCATTAACACACTGTACATACCAACAGTACAGACAGAAAGAACAAGACCACCAAAATCCTATTATAACTATACATGGAGCCACTGCAATAAAGCTGTGATATCAAAAACTATAAACAAAGAAAAAAAGTAGGAACAGCTTTATTACTTAACGACTACAAAGTTGTGACGTTTCAGTGTGAGCCTTAATCGTACAAAAACACACAGGACAAAGAAATAAAGAGAGGAGATAAAGTATAAATTCACATGAATGCTGTGTTAAAAAAATCAAATAAAGTGAATAGAGCACTTGGCTGTAACTTGTAAGAAGCTGTGGCTTGTCCAACACTGTGTGTCACAAATGCACATGGCAGAGTGTATAGAGTATTTAAATGGAGACTTGGGATGTGTGATAGGTGGGTCGTAACTAAGGGTGGGTGGGTGGGTGGGGAAACCATGGAGGGGAGAGAGAGTGATACAATGGTAACCTAGCTGGTAGAAGGTGAAATATGTGATTATAGTTGGGGCAGAGGGCTTGTAATGTGATGCTGTGAAGAGGTTCTGAGCTATGTGTAACAAGTGAGAAGGGAGTGGAACTTTGTGGGGAGGGATTATGATTGTGGAAGAGGAGAATGTTAGATGTAGCTGAATAACGAGTTCAAACTATGTGGTTCCAGAGTCTCATATTTCTGAATGTAGCGGTCCTCAATCGCTAGGTGGCTTGTGTCATCTGCGTGACAATATATGCAACAGTGTGCAAAAAGTGTAGTTTTATTTATTGGAGAGACTAGTCTCAGATTAGGTGAGCACATGTAGAGACATCTTTATGACTTCTAAGCCAATCTCTAATCATTTCAAAGGCCCCAACCACTGAAGCAAATCTAGTAACAGCCACTAAGCAGTGCCACTCTGATGACAGAAGTTGCCTGGCACTTGAGAAACACTACATTCATGAGTAAGGGATGCTTGTACCACATGGCTCTGAACTCAGAATTCAGCTACACTTAACATTCCTTTGCTCCACAATCATATTCCCTCTCTACTAAGTTCTACTCTTATTTCAGAACCCCTTCACTGCACTAAATTACAGAATCTTTACCCCCAAACACATTCATCTGTTCCACTCACTCTTTTCTCAGCTACATTACCATTTTATCCCTCTCTCTCTCTCTCCCTCTCTCCTTTCTATTTTCCCCATCCCCTCCTTACTAGCAACCTATCACACATTCCAAATCTCCATTTAAAACATTCACAATACTCTACACACATGCACTCCTTACAAGTCACACCTAAGTGCTCTCTCTTTTTTCTAATTTTTTTCCACTCCCATTTGTTGTACAGCATTCATGTGAATCTATATTTTATCTTCTTTTCCTATATCTTTGTGCGCTCATTAATTAATAAAGCTGCTCCTACTTTTGTTGTAAATAGTTTAAATATTCAAAACTTCAGAATGTTCAGAATAAAAGAACTTAAAGAGTCCATCCGTTCGTCCATCTGTCTCTTGTCCTGCTGACTGACATTATAAGCTCTGCTGGTTCTTTGTCTGTGACATCCAGTTAGTCCATCCAGAATTTTCTCTCTCTGTCTACCTCGATCTCTTTTCCCTTCTATCTTTCCTGTTGTCACAATGTACTCTAGCTTGCCTCACTGTAGAACATGTTCTAAGAATCTGGATTGTCTTTTTCTGACTTTTGTTACTGTTTGTTTCATCTCTCCGGCTTCTCTCAAAACCTTCTTGTTTGATTTCTTTGCTGTCCATGGTATTTGTAGCATTCTTCTAAGGAACCACATTTCAGTGGCTTCCAGTGGACATTTTACTTCATTAGTGATTGATCACGCTTCACATCCATAAAATAAAAATGGCTCAATGTAGCACTGGAGTACTCTTTTCCTTATTGCCGGTGACAGTAATTTATTACACAGAGTGCTCTTCTTTTTCTGAAACATTTTGGCTTGCATTATTCTGCTCTTTATCTCATCTTCCATTTGAGGTGAGTAGTGTCCCCAAATATCTAAACTTGTCCACTTGTTTCAGCATTGTGCTGTTTACTGTTATTTTACATTCAGGAATCATCTTTTCCTTTAAGATGACCACAGTGACTGAACTTTGGAAATTCTCACTTACTTAAAGAAATGAAATTCTACCACTTGTCGGCCAGTGGAGACAAATATTCTCACTTACTTAAAGAAATGAAATTCTACCACTTGTCGGCCAGTGGAGACAAATATTCTCACTTACTTAAAGAAATGAAATTCTACCACTTGTCGGCCAGTGGAGACAAATCTCTGCCTATAGAGCTGACCATGTGGAGACTGATCAAGCAGAGACAGACTGCCCAGCTGCCCATTAGCCATGAGGTTACCATCACGTAGCATGATATGTGTCTGCAAGTTTGCTACAGTAGCCTGGGCTAACTCATAGTCTGGCTTGTTGAAGATGAGAGTGAAGCTCTCCACTTGAAAGTTGATCTCAGAGTTCACATCCTCTTTCTCTTCTGTAAGAACAAATATCACATTATGTAACAAGTTTATATCCTCTTTCTCTTCTGTAAGAACAAACATCACATCATATATGATACATCATGTAAGTTCACATCATGTAAGTTCACATCCTCTTTCTCTTCTGTAAGACCAAACATCACATCATGTAACATGTTCACATCCTCCTCTTTTCTGTAAGAACAAGCATCAAATCATGTAACAAGTTCACATTTTAAAGCCCATTCATGATATTGGCATATGCCACAGATTGGAAAATAAAATCAAAACACCAATGCCATATACAAATACCCTCAGACACACAAATAACATGTACAGTATTGCCCCCAGAATCCAAATGCTCCAGAACTTGAACTTGGAATCCGAATTGAAAAATTCGACAAAATTTTGCCACGGAATCTGAACGCTGCTTTGGAATCCAAACGGCCAGCACACTGTTCATGTGTGTTTGTGTGTACGTTTCCCCAGTGCTCAGGCCACCCATAATGCTTTGTCGTCCAGTTCATTATCGAAAGCTGTAGTGAAAGCATCTCGTGTAATTTTTGCTGCTAATTTTATACTTGTGTGCCTTTTTGCGTTATTTTTTTTATATCACTGAATGAACACACGGGGAGTTTGCTCCTTTAGTAAAGGCTTATCTGCGGGAGAAAAATCTCTCAATGAAGGCTCTTCTTGTCCTGGACAATGCTCCTGCACATCCTCCAGGCTTATAAGATGATTTGGTTGGTGAATTTAGCTTCATCAAGATAAAATATTTGCCCCCCCAAATACCACTCCTCTTATCCAGCCCATGGACCAGCAGGTGATCTCGAACTTCAAAAAATTGTATACCAAGGCTGCGTTCTCTGGGCAAGTCCATGGGTTTGGAAGTCAGTGAAGAGGATGTCAACGAGTTAGTGGACAATCACAGGACTGAACTGAAAAAGGAAGAGCTTCAGCACCTCAACCATTAGCTGCAGAAAGAAGTCGCAGAAGAAATTTCTTCAGGGGATGAATGAATGAATGAATGAATGAATGAATGAATGAATGAATAATCTTTATTTTTCAAGGGTAAAGAATTGGGCACGCAGGCCCGTCTTACATTCTGCCCTTCATCACTCCATCTTTCATTCTTCCCACACGCTTGATTTAGTAAAAAAATACAAATTAAATTAGGAAAAACATATCAAAAGAGTGTAAGATTTAACTATTACATTCAAGGTAAAAGAGAAGTCATTAACCTAATAAAATAGCACTCACGCACACATACACACGCAGACATATACATAAATAAAAATACATTGTAAATCATCTTCTAACATGTTTTTTTTAACAAACATTAAAATAATTTCTAACAATATCTAACAAGTTGCTTATCTAACTATGTCTGGGAGGAAGAGGGAGACGCTGGAACCGTTCCCACTGCTGAAATCAACGATTTTCTCAGCATGTTGTCAGTCGTTGAGAAGTGGCACCCTAATAAAGCCCTTGTTAACAGGTGTGTTAACTTGTTCAATGATAACATCGTTGAACATTTTAGAAAAGTTCAAAAAGGTTGCCAACATCAGACCACTTTGGAAGGTTGGTTCTCAAAAGAATCCTCTAGTTGTGCTTGGACACTGGATCTATTAGCATTTCTTATCCATCTCACTTACATACAGTGAAGTACAGTGTAGTTAGCAGCCCTTACCCTGAATGCTGCTATCAAAGTACAGTGTAGTTAGCTCCCCTTACCCTGAATGCTTCTATCAAAGTACAGTGTAGTTAGCAGCCCTTACCCTGAATGCTTCTATCAAAGTACAGTGTAGTTAGCTCCCCTTACCCTGAATGCTTCTATCAAAGTACAGTGTAGTTAGCTCCCCTTACCCTGAATGCTTCTATCAAAGTACAGTGTAGTTAGCTCCCCTTACCCTGAATGCTTCTATCAAAGTACAGTGTAGTTAGCTCCCCTTACCCTGAATGCTTCTATCAAAGTACAGTGTAGTTAGCTCCCCTTACCCTGAATGCTTCTATCAGTCTCCGTCTTCTTGCCCAGGTGAGGCTCCTGTTGTGTGGGGTCATGAACTTTAGCCCCAAGACCCAGGAAGTCCAGCAACACTACCCAAGTCTGGAGGTTTATTGTGGCATCCAGACAAGCAAAGTCGATGTTGATGAGCCTGTTTGTCTGAAAAAAATAGTCAATGTCAAGAACAAGTCTGTCTGCAATAAACAGTCATGGTGAGAACATGTTTGTCTGAAACAAATATTCAGTATTGAAATACTTTTTGCATGCACAAAATACACAGTGCTGAGATCCTGTATGTCTGCACACACAAAATTCAGTGATAAGAACATGTTCATTTGCACTGTTGATTAACCTAAATGTCTGAAAAAAAAACTGTTAAAATATTTTTTTTTAAAATTGATTTTACTGATAGGACTTATACTCTATAAATCTGCACTAAGTCTTCAAGTCTGTGCTGTGCTAACAGATGGAAATTTGATAGGAATGAAATGAGGAAGTTAAAATATCTGAGAAAATGCAGATGATACAGTAGTGATATCATAAAATGAAAGAAATTAATCAAAGCCAGTGGCTATCAGAGACAGCAATAAAAGAGGATTACAACTAAACAGCAAAAGACAAACAATGGTTAACTAGCCAACAGCAGAAACAATGTGAACAGAAAGACACTCATCATCATCATCATCATGTGCCGTGCCGACTGGCGTTGGCTATTATGCTTCTCCAGAGTACACGATCCTTCATGCAGGCCATCAGCTCATTTGGTGATCTCCTCTCACACCATCCCGTCAGACTGTCCAGTATCATTTCTCTTGGTCTTCCTCTTGATCTTCTTCCTTCTATTTTTCCTGTTGTTATAATATTTTCAATGCCCCCTCTTCTATTTGCATGTCCTATGAAAGTACATTGTCTCTCTCTTATCTTTTCCAGCTCTTCTCATACATTCTTCATTAGTTATTTTTGCTGTCCAGGGGATTCGCAACATTCTTCTAATAAACCACATTTCTGCTGCTTCCAATGATTTTTGTGCAGACTTGCCTATTGTCCATGATTCACTTCCATATAACAAGATAGGTTCAATATAGCATTTTAGGACTCGTTTTCTAACATTCATTGATAAGGATGTGTTGGTCAATATGTTTCTCATTCTCTGAAATGCAGTCTTTGCTTGGCCTATTCTGTTCCTAATTTCTGTTCTGCATTTCCCATCTGAAGTTATTACTGCTCCAAGGTATTTGAATTTCTGCACCTGCTTTAGAATAGTTCCGTTTAATTTAATACTGCATGCTGGTGGATTCTGAAAGACACTACCACACTTAAATAAATGCAGCCAGCTCAAACATAAAATAATAACAGCAACTGGCAAATGCACAAATGAAATCAAGTCAAAATTAAAAAAGACAAAGCTGATCTATGACAAAAAAAGAAGATAGTAACAAATATTTGAATCTCTTTACAATGAGAACAAGAGCATTACAATACTACATAGAGCCAATATTGTGTATAGCTTTTCAGAATTATGCACAAAACATAACTTCCTGGCAACCAACAGAAAACTGAAACGAGAAAGAAAAAGAAAGAAAATAGTAATATGAATGGGCTAGCCAAGTTGCACTGGAGAAAGATGGTAATCAACATCATTAAAAATAGTAAATGCCACCAATATTATTAAACATACTACAAATACCAAGCATGTGCCTTGTGTCAATTGGTTATTTTTCAGATTTCCAATCCATGTGTAGTGCGTTGGTCTCTAATTTTGAATTTACCCTCACTATGCCTTATAATCTGGCAAGTCCGGTTCCTTCCTGTGTTAAATCTGATCATGAGGTAGGCAGGAGAATGAATTCAGTGTGATTTTGTGTTAAAATTCAACTGTTTTTTTTACTGTTTTTAAGTTTTTTTTCTAAGCTTATAGCTGCTGCCCACTTGCATTTTCATGTAAATGTTAGGTGCCTGCTTGTTGTTTTCAGTTTATTGTAAATAAATAATTAGTGCATATTTTCATATGAGGAAATGGTGTTTGTGTACAATTTTATTCATTTTGGATATATTGGACCCTATACTATGGATTAAAATAACAACATGGTGGAATGTTGAGGTGAAAGAGGTTGTAAAAGAAAAATAAATATAAAGAATGGATGAGAAGTAAAGAGGATCTACACTACACTGAATATTGAACTGCAAGAAGACACAATAAGCAGGTAATAAAAGAAGCAAAGGTAAAATCATGGCAGGAATACAGTGAAGTATTAAATAACAATCACAAAGAAGCTATGAAAATCTTTTATAAAAAGATCAGTGCAGTGAGAAAGTGAGCAGAGCATTTCAACCCAACAGAGATAGTAAACAATGATAATGGTGATCCAATATGTGAACCAGAGGAGACAGTACTTTGACAAGTTGCTCAATATACCATCCAAGGCAAACTAAACTCATGATAACATCACAGCTGACCCCCATAGAACTGGAACCAGACATACTACAAGCTGAAATCAGAGAAGCCATCAGAAAGGCCCCAATGAAAAAAAGCCATATGATGTGATGGAATATCCAATGAGTTAATCAAATGTGCAAAAAAGAGGTTGGAATAGCTTGGCTTCACAGACTCTATAACTTGGTACGGGAAAAACAAGAAACACCACAAGACTGGAGAAACACTAAACTATTCCAATATGAAAGAAAAAAACTGCTAAGCCATACTGGAAAAATGTTCTGCAAGATCCTACAGAACAAACTGCGACCAGTGACTGAGCCACAGTTACATGAAACTCAAGATGGATTTTTACAAAATAAAAGTTGTACAAATGTCATCTTTTCCCTAAGACAGCTAACAAAAAAATCAGTTGAACACAATTAGATACTGCGCATAGCTTACGTAGATCAAGAAAAAGCATCTGATAGAGTAAGTATATATCTTATCTTATATCTTATATCCTTCCCGTGCTGTTAAACGTCACATAGGGCTCGCAAAGTAGTTCGCCAATTTTTCCGGTCTTCGGCGAGTCTTTCAACCTCATCAAAGGATTTTATGCCTGTTAATTTGGCCTCTCTTAATAATGTCCTCTTCAGAGTTTCATGCGGTCTGCCTCTTTTTCTTCGGCCTGTTGTGTTCCACTTGATAGCTTGTTTTGGGATTCTCTGATCATTTCTTCTCATCAAGTGACCAACATATGTCCATCTCCTTTTCCTGATCACCCATGAGACTGGTTGTTGTTCAGTCATCTGTCTTATCTCTGCATTGTTCTTGAATTCATTCCACTTGATGCCGAGTATTTTCCTTAGGCATTTGTTTTCAAAAGGGTCTAATTTGTCCATTTCTTTAGTTGTTTTCCAGCTTTCACATGCATAAATGAGGGTGGATAATGCATTTGAATTGAATAGTCTTAACTTGGTTTTTGTGCTTATAACTTTTGAATTCCATATGTTCTCAAGATTCTTGAAGATTGATGCTGCTTTTGCAATTCTGATCCTAACTTCCTTTCTAGTGTCACCATCCTGGTCTATGTAGCTGCCAAGGTATGCAAATTGATTGACTTCTTCAATATCTGTCCCTTCTATGTGTATTTTTCCATTTTGATTGAGAGGAATTTTCATTATTTTTGTTTTGTCCTTGTTAATTTCAAGTCCTATTTTGCTAGCCAGTGAAGACAGGTTATCTGTTTTTTCTTGCATGGAATTCACATTATTACTGATAAGAGTTTTGTCATCAGCAAAATCAAGATCTTCTAGTTGGGTCCCATGTACACATATATACTGGGGGAAATCTTACAGCATTATGCAATTTGTACATATCTGATCAACCTATGCAAAAACCTATACAAAAACAGCCAGTGTATAGTTAGAACAAATGCAGGACACTGAACAAATATCTGAATCTCCTTAACAATGAGAACAAGAGCATTACAATACTACATAGAGCCAATATTGTGTTTAGCTTTTCATCATAAAATCTGGAGTGAGGCAAGGCTGTGTACTATCTCTCTTACTTTTCGTAACATACACTGACAAGATCTGAAAAGAAGCTAACATACATAGTAAAAACTCCACGACAAACCTGCCCAACAGTCCAACCCTAGAAAGAAAGCTGATAAACCCACAACACCTTCCACAAGACATACCCAATAGGAGGACCATAAACGAACTCCTTTTTGCTGACCATCAAGCACTTACAGCCACATCAGAAAAAGACCTGCAGCAGAACATGGATAACTTAGCAAGGGCAAGTCAAAGCCACAACATGAAGATCAGTGCTGAAAAAAACAGAAGCCATGACCACAGCGAGAGAAGAAATCCAAACAAAGATCTTCCTAGACTACCAGCCCTTAAAACAAGTGAAACATTTCAAATACCTAGGTAGCATAATATCATCCTAGACTCCCAGACCTTGAAACAAGTGAAACATTTCAAATACCTAGGTAGCATAATATCATCCTAGACTCCCAGACCTTGAAACAAGTGAAACATTTCAAATACCTAGGTAGCATAATATCATCCTAGACTCCCAGACCTTGAAACAAGTGAAACATTTCAAATACCTAGGTAGCATAATATCATCCTCAGGGAAACTGACGCTGAGACTGAGAACAGATGCAATAAAGCAAACAAGGTCATTGGACCAATGAGTCCTTTATTGAAAAACAAATACATCACAGCTGAAACAAAAAAGGGCACTGTACAACACAATTTTCCTTCCAACTCTATGCTGTCAATGTCAAACATGGAGACTAACAGCCAAGGACAAAAGAAAAATCATCACGACAGAAATGAGATGTTTAAGAAGAATACTAAATGTGACAAGAAGAGACCAAGTAAGAAATGACACCATCAGGGCAAAGGTTGGAGTAACACCAGTATTACACTATATACAGAAACAGCAAGTCAAATGGTTTGGCCATGTTACACAGTTACCACCAGACAGTATATCACAGACAACATTCACAGTAAGATTTGTAGGTAACAGAGAAAAAAGGCTGCCCATGCAACAGATGGAGAGAGGAAACTACAGCGGCCTTAAATATCTCATTATGTGAAGCAAATCGTTGACCCCTATCATGACGTCTATTTGTCCCCTCAACACCGAAAGGTATAGGAGGAAAGAGACAAGACAAGACAAGGCAAGGCAAGGCAAGACTGTGGATTAACCTGAGGGGTAAGTGAGAAAATCATCGTATTTCTGCATTTTCCACTCTTTATTCTCAATTCTTAGCTCTTTTTTCTGTTCTATATTAACAACATACTAACAATTCTATTAGAAAAATACAACTTTTTCTGTTTAAATTGATGTCTATATATAATGTATATATATAGGGGACTGGCTAGCATAGGGGTTAGAGCACTCATCCAGCAACTAAATGGTCAAGGGTTCGAATACCCAGCTGAGTGGGATTTTTTTTTTTCCGACCGTTATGGCCCCGAGGTTGACCCAGCCTCATAAAATGGGTACCAGAGAAAATCTGGGAAGGAAAGGCAGCGAGGAAAGGAAATGGCCACCCTACCTCATATATAATGAGGTCTCTAATGCTTCATCCCCTATGGCATTTGCTATGGGACTATCTTTACCTATATAACATGTCATACTGCAATCAGGCTTTGCCTTTGTGATGCATTAAATGTGACAGCCATCCCATTCCTTGGTCCTTTGATGTAAACACCCCCCCCCCACTTTGTAGTGAGAGGTGAAGGTCATATTAAATGATTAAAGCAGGATTACCTGAAGGCATATATTGATGATGATCATGTACTAAAATATATTTTTTTATTCCTGAAGTACTGAGAAGTATATAAAAGAACCATAAGAAGTGTTAATGCAACCACAGAACATCTCTAAATGGTGGATTATTTTATTATTTTATTATATACAACTGGGTAGAGCTGGGGCGACCATCCCCAACCCAGCGCGTCACAGGTGGCGGATGGTGAAAGTCCTCCAGATATGGAGGATCCCTGTGAATAAGGATTTACCCAAATAAGCAGGTGCAGACCAATTGGCGGTAGTCTCAGAGAGCGAGGTGGGGTAGTAGGTGGCTCTACTACTCCTATAAAGTGCCTCAGGTGCTCAATGAAGGGAATACCAGACAGGTAAGAGGCGCCTTAAAACCTCTCGCTCCCGCTTCCTTGCGGGTAGGACAGTGAGTCCAAAGGCTAGTGGAGAGTCCGTACACAAACAGACAGAAGGCAATGGGAAACCACTGTTGTAGCTCCCAAGAACAATTATGCTTATTCAGAGTAATAGATTTATCATGAACGACGTTAATGGATGTTCCTCTGGAACAGCCTCGTCTGGTAGGGCAGCTCACAAGCCACAGGTGAGGCCAGATCGTCATCAAGCTACTGATGGCAAAATTAACAAGTTCAAAATAGCAACATGGAATGTTAGAACTTTATTCCAGGCTGGAAAATTAGAAAATGTAAAGAGGGAAATGGAAAGGATGAAGATCAACATATTAGGAATGAGTGAAGTTAGATGGACAGGTGCAGGGAAGATAAATTCAAATACCTTGGAGCAGTAATAACTTCAGATGGGAAATGCAGAACAGAAATTAGGAACGGAATAGGCCAAGCAAAGACTGCACTTCAGAGAATGAGAAACATATTGACCAACACATCCTTATCAATGAATGTTAGAAAACGAGTCCTAAAATGCTATACTGAACCTATCTTGTTATATGGAAGTGAATCATGGACAAGAGGCAGGTCTGCACAAAAATCATTGGAAGCAGCAGAAATGTGGTTTATTAGAAGAATGTTGCGAATCCCCTGGACAGCAAAAATAACTAATGAAGAATGTATGAGAAGAGCTGGAGAGACAAAAAAATCTTGTCAAAAAGATAAGAGAAAGACAATGTACTTTCATAGGACATGCAATGAGAAGAGGGGGCATAATATTATAACAACAGGAAAAAATAGAAGGAAGAAGATCAAGAGGAAGACCAAGAGAAATGATACTGGACAGTCTGACGGGACGGTGTGAGAGGAGATCACCAACTGAGCTGATGGCCTGCATGAAGGATTGTGTACTCTGGAGAAGCATAATAGCCAATGCCAGTCGGCACGGCACCTGATGATGATGATGATTATATACAATACCTTATTGTACTTGCTCACAAACTCTGGTCTCTTCTTGTCAACCAGAGTAATGTCAATGTGGACAAGATCATCACAACGTCTTTGCTGAGACATACTCATCTCCCTTGCAACAGGACTTGGGGGCGGAGTAAACGGGCACTCTCCTAGGCTAAAAATAAAGTAAAACAACTTTACTGTTAATATTTTCATGTTTCTTACATCTTACATCCTTCCCGTGCCGTTAAACGTCACATAGGGCTTGCATTGTAGTTCGCAAAGATGTCCTGTCTTCAGCGAGTTTTTCAATCTCGTCAAGGGATGTTCTGCCCACTGAATTGGCATCTCTTAACAATGTCCTCTTTTGAGTTTCACCACGTGGTCGACCTTATTTTCTTCAGTTTGTTTTTCATGTTTAGTGACCGGTTAATACTGTGAAATGCTACTGTTCATGTCTAACAATGACTATCACAATTCAAATCAAAGTAATGAAGAACAGCAGGTAACTAACATAAAATTGGATTGTGGGTGTCAAATATGAAAATTAACAATTAGTTTTATAAGAAAAAAAAACCTATCCAAATACTGCTATAGCTAGTTTACTCTCATATAATCAAACAAAATACACCTGCTCAGAAATCCAATAATTTGTAATTGGCCTAATTGTCACAAGCAGGAGAAAAAACATGCATCACACAAATGGAAGTGATATAAAATGTTGATATCAAACATTACAACAAGTAGGCTCTAACATCATAAAAATTACAAGTAGGCTCTAATACCAGAAACATTACAACAAGTAGGCTCTAATATCACAAACATTACAACAACTAGGCTCTAATATCACAAACATTACAACAACTAGGCTCTAATACCAGAAACATTACAACAAGTAGGCTCTAATATCACAAACATTACAACAACTAGGCTCTAATATCACAAACATTACAACAAGTAGGCTCTAATATCACAAACATTACAACAAGTAGGCTCTAATATCACAAACATTACAACAAGTAGGCTCTAATATCACAAACATTACAACAACTAGGCTCTAATACCAGAAACATTACAACAAGTAGGCTCTAATATCACAAACATTACAACAACTAGGCTCTAATATCACAAACATTACAACAAGTAGGCTCTAATATCACAAACATTACAACAACTAGGCTCTAATATCACAAACATTACAACAACTAGGCTCTAATATCACAAACATTACAACAACTAGGCTCTAATATCACAAACATTACAACAAGTAGGCTCTAATATCACAAACATTACAACAACTAGGCTCTAATATCACAAACATTACAACAAGTAGGCTCTAATATCACAAACATTACAACAACTAGGCTCTAATATCACAAACATTACAACAACTAGGCTCTAATATCACAAACATTACAACAACTAGGCTCTAATATCACAAACATTACAACAACTAGGCTCTAATATCACAAACATTACAACAACTAGGCTCTAATATCAGAAAATTTACAACAAGTAGGCTCTAATATCAGAAACATTACAACAAGTAGGCTCTAACATTAGAAACATTACAACAAGTAGGCTCTAACATCAGAAACATTACAACAAGTAGGCTCTAACATTAGAAACATTACAACACATAGGCTTTAACATAAGGAACACAAAAAGAATTACAACAAAAAAGCTGGAAATGTCAGAAACATTACAAGAAGAAGGATCTAACATTAGAAACAAGAAGGTTGGAACATCAAAAACATTACAAATAGGTTGAAACATCAGAAACATTACAAGAAGGTGAGACCATCATAAACACAATAAAAATTACAAGAAGGCTAGAACATCAAAAACATTACAAGAAAATGGCTGGAACATTTGAAATACAAAAAAATATTACAATAAGTAGGCTGAAACATCAGAAACACAAAAATATTACAAGAAGATGGCTGGAAAATCAGAAACACAAAAATAAGATAGATGAAATGTTACAGAATAAAATGTGGACTAGTGACAACCTAGTCAGATCACTCATCTCTGAGCTACAAATGTTGAAGGAGATAAAGGCATAGGATGACGATGATGATCTTATTCTTGGTAAAGAGCTCACCTTTCTGACTGCCTTCTTCGCTTACTGCTGGAGGGACTTTTGTACTGGTGTGTATGCTGCTCAGGCTGATGATGATGCCACTGTCTACTGTGAAACAATGTCAAGTTTTTATTTTTTTTTCTCTAATGGCATGACATTAATGTCAGAACATAAGCAGAAGATCATGTCTACAAAGGTGTCATCCATAAAAGTGTCAGTCTGTGGAGATGTTCTCTAGTGTCACATCATGGTGCCAGAACATGTTTACCTGTCTATAAAAGTGTAGTATGTGGAGATGTTCTCTAGTGTCACACCATGGTAGTATGTGGTG
Organism: Achatina immaculata; assembly: GCA_009760885.1. Classification (NCBI taxonomy): domain Eukaryota; kingdom Metazoa; phylum Mollusca; class Gastropoda; order Stylommatophora; family Achatinidae; genus Lissachatina; species Lissachatina immaculata. The sequence continues at coordinate 42,426,682 of CM019692.1, forward strand.
ATGTTCTCTAGTGTCACACCATGGTAGTATGTGGAGATGTTCTCTAGTGTCACACCATGGTAGTATGTGGAGATGTTATCTAGTGTCACACCATGGTAGTATGTGGAGATGTTCTCTAGTGTCACACCATGGTAGTATGTGGAGATGTTCTCTAGTGTCACACCATGGTAGTATGTGGAGATGTTCTCTAGTGTCACACCATGGTAGTATGTGGAGATGTTCTCTAGTGTCACACCATGGTAGTATGTGGAGATGTTCTCTAGTGTCACACCATGGTAGTATGTGGAGATGTTCTCTAGTGTCACACCATGGTAGTATGTGGAGATGATCTCTAGTGTCACACCATGGTAGTATGTGGAGATGTTCTCTAGTGTCACACCATGGTAGTCTGTGGAGATGTTCTCTAGTGTCACACCATGGTAGTATGTGGAGATGTTCTCTAGTGTCACACCAAGGTAGTATGTGGAGATGTTCTCTAGTGTCACACCATGGTAGTATGTGGTGATGTTCTCTAGTGTCACACCATGGTAGTATGTGGAGATGTTCTCTAGTGTCACACCATGGTAGTATGTGGAGATGTTATCTAGTGTCACACCATGGTAGTATGTGGAGATGTTCTCTAGTGTCACACCATGGTAGTATGTGGAGATGTTCTCTAGTGTCACACCATGGTAGTATGTGGAGATGTTCTCTAGTGTCACACCATGGTAGTATGTGGAGATGTTCTCTAGTGTCACACCATGGTAGTATGTGGAGATGTTCTCTAGTGTCACACCATGGTAGTATGTGGAGATGTTCTCTAGTGTCACACCATGGTAGTATGTGGAGATGATCTCTAGTGTCACACCATGGTAGTATGTGGAGATGTTCTCTAGTGTCACACCATGGTAGTCTGTGGAGATGTTCTCTAGTGTCACACCATGGTAGTATGTGGAGATGTTCTCTAGTGTCACACCAAGGTAGTATGTGGAGATGTTCTCTAGTGTCACATCATGGTAGTATGTGGAGATGATCTCTAGTGTCACACCATGGTAGTATGTGGAGATGTTCTCTAGTGTCACATCATGGTAGTATGTGGAGATGTTCTCTAGTGTCACACCATGGTAGTATGTGGTGATGTTCTCTAGTGTCACACCATGGTAGTATGTGGAGATGTTCTCTAGTGTCACACCATGGTAGTATGTGGAGATGTTCTCTAGTGTCACACCATGGTAGTATGTGGAGATGTTCTCTAGTGTCACACCATGGTAGTATGTGGAGATGTTCTCTAGTGTCACACCATGGTAGTATGTGGAGATTCTCTAGTGTCACACCATGGTAGTATGTGGAGATGTTCTCTAGTGTCACACCATGGTAGTATGTGGAGATGTTCTCTAGTGTCACACCATGGTATGTGGAGATGTTCTCTAGTGTCACACCATGGTAGTCTGTGGAGATGATCTCTAGTGTCACACCATGGTAGTATGTGGAGATGTTCTCTAGTGTCACACCATGGTAGTCTGTGGAGATGTTCTCTAGTGTCACACCATGGTAGTATGTGGAGATGTTCTCTAGTGTCACACCAAGGTAGTATGTGGAGATGTTCTCTAGTGTCACATCATGGTAGTATGTGGAGATGATCTCTAGTGTCACACCATGGTAGTATGTGGAGATGTTCTCTAGTGTCACATCATGGTAGTATGTGGAGATGTTCTCTAGTGTCACACCATGGTAGTATGTGGAGATGTTCTCTAGTGTCACACCATGGTTGTATGTGGAGATGTTATCTAGTGTCACACCATGGTAGTATGTGGAGATGTTCTCTAGTGTCACACCATGGTAGTCTGTGGAGATGTTCTCTAGTGTCACACCATGGTAGTCTGTAGAGATGTTCTCTAGTGTCACAATATGGTAGTCTGTGGAGATGTTCTCTAGTGTCACACCATGGTAGTATGTGGAGATGTTCTCTAGTGTCACACCATGGTAGTATGTGGAGATGTTCTCTAGTGTCACACCATGGTATCAGAACATGTTTACATGTCTATAAAAGTGTCAGTCTGTGGAGATGTTCTCTAGTGTCACACCATGTAGTCTGTGGAGATGTTCTCTAGTGTCACATCATGGTGCCAGAACATGTTTACCTGTCTATAAAAGTGTCAGTATGTGGAGATGTTCTCTAGTGTCACACCATGGTAGTCTGTGGAGATGTTTTCTAGTGTCACACCATGGTGTCAGAACATGTTTACCTGTCTGTGTCATGGTGCCAGAACATGTTTACCTGTCTATAAAAGTGTCAGTATGTGGAGATGTTCTCTAGTGTTACACTATGGTAGTCTGTGGAGATGTTCTCTAACGTCACACCATGGTAGTCTGTGGAGATGTTTTCTAGTGTCACACCATGGTGTCAGAACATGTTTACCTGTCTGTGTCATGGTGCCAGAACATGTTTACCTGTCTATAAAAGTGTCAATATGTGGAGATGTTCTCTAGTGTCACACTATGGTAGTCTGTGGAGATGTTTTCTAGTGTCACACCATGGTGCCAGAACATGTTTACCTGTCTGTGTCATGGTGCCAGAACATGTTTACCTGTCTACAAAAGTGTCAGTATGTGGAGATGTTCTCTAGTGTCACACTATGGTAGTCTGTGGAGATGTTCTCTAATGTCACACCATGGTAGTCTGTGGAGATGTTCTCTAGTGTCACACCATGGTAGTCTGTGGAGATGTTCTCTAGTGTCACATCATGGTAGTATGTGGAGATGTTCTCTAGTGTCACATCATGGTAGTATGTGGAGATGTTCTCTAGTGTCACACTATGGTAGTCTGTGGAGATGTTCTCTAATGTCACACCATGGTAGTATGTGGAGATGTTCTCTAGTGTCACACCATGGTAGTATGTGGAGATGTTCTCTAGTGTCACATCATGGTAGTATGTGGAGATGTTCTCTAGTGTCACACCATGGTAGTATGTGGAGATGTTCTCTAGTGTCACACCATGGTAGTCTGTGGAGATGTTCTCTAGTGTCACACCATGGTAGACTGTGGAGATGTTATCTAGTGTCACACCATGGTAGTCTGTGGAGATGTTCTCTAGTGTCACACTATGGTAGTATGTGGAGATGTTCTCTAGTGTCACACTATGGTAGTCTGTGGAGATGTTTTCTAGTGTCACACCATGGTAGTCTGTGGAGATGTTCTCTAGTGTCACACCATGGTAGTCTGTGGAGATGTTCTCTAGTGTCACACCATGGTAGTATGTGGAGATGTTCTCTAGTGTCACACCATGGTAGTCTGTGGAGATGTTCTCTAGTGTCACACCATGGTAGTATGTGGAGATGTTCTCTAGTGTCACACCATGGTAGTCTGTGGAGATGTTCTCTAGTGTCACACCATGGTAGTCTGTGGAGATGTTCTCTAGTGTCACACCATGGTAGTCTGTGGAGATGTTCTCTAGTGTCACACCATGGTAGTCTGTGGAGATGTTCTCTAGTGTCACACCATGGTAGTATGTGGAGATGTTCTCTAGTGTCACACCATGGTAGTCTGTGGAGATGTTCTCTAGTGTCACACCATGGTAGTCTGTGGAGATGTTCTCTAGTGTCACACCATGGTGCCAGAACATGTTTACCTGTCTATAAAAGTGTCAGTATGTGGAGATGTTCTCTAGTGTCACACTATGGTAGTCTGTGGAGATGTTCTCTAGTGTCACACTATGGTAGTCTGTGGAGATGTTCTCTAGTGTCACACTATGGTAGTCTGTGGAGATGTTCTCTAGTGTCACACCATGGTGCCAGAACATGTTTACCTGTCTATAAAAGTGTCAGTATGTGGAGATGTTCTCTAGTGTCACACCATGGTAGTCTGTGGAGATGTTCTCTAGTGTCACACCATGGCTCCAGAACATTTACCTGTCTATAAAAGTGTCAGTATGTGGAGATGTTTTCTAGTGTCACACCATGGCTCCAGAACATTTACCTGTCTATAAAAGTGTCAGTATGTGGAGATGTTTTCTAGTGTCACACCATGGTGTCAGAACATGTTTACCTGTCCGTGTCATGGTGCCAGAACTTGTTTACCTGTCTATAAAACTGGCTGGCAATGAAGGTGGCATATGAGCTACTGGTGCTATAATGGTACTATCTGGGCAGGACTTTGACATCAAAGCTTTTGGTTGACTGTGCATTCTTTGTAAACTGGAATAAAATAAAGTGCTCAGTTACTTTATTACTGAGTATTAAGATCTTTGATCTGACTAAAATAAGAAATACAATAACAGTGCGACTAAAATAAGAAATACAACTACAGTCTGACTAAAATAAGAAATACAACACTAGACTGACTAAAATAAGAAATACAACTGTATACTCTGAATAAAATAAGAAATACAACTCTATACTCTGATTAAAATAAGAAATACAACTCTACACTATCTGACTAAAATAAGAAATCATCATCATCATTAGGTGCTGTGCCAACTGGCGTTGGCTATTATGCTTCTCCAGAGTACACGATCCTTCATGCAGGCCATCAGCTCAGTTGGTGATCTCCTCTCACACCGTCCCGTCAGACTGTCCAGTATCATTTCTCTTGGTCTTCCTCTTGATCTTCTTCCTTCTATTTTTCCTGTTGTTATAATATTATGCCCCCTCTTCTCATTGCATGTCCTATGAAAGTACATTGTCTTTCTCTTAACTTTTTGACAAGGTTTTTTTGTCTCTCCAGCTCTTCTCATACATTCTTCATTAGTTATTTTTGCTGTCCAGGGGATTCACAACATTCTTCTAATAAACCACATTTCTGCTGCTTCCAATGATTTTTGTGCAGACCTGCCTATTGTCCATGATTCACTTCCATATAACAAGATAGGTTCAGTATAGCATTTTAGGACTCATTTTCTAACATAAGGATGTGTTGGATAATATGTTTCTCATTCTCTGAAGTGCAGTCTTTGCTTGGCCTATTCTGTTCCTAATTTCTGTTCTGCATTTCCCATCTGAAGTTATTACTGCTCCAAGGTATTTTGAATTTATCTTCCCTGCACCTGTCCATCTAACTTCACTCATTCCTAGTATGTTGATCTTCATCCTTTCCATTTCCCTCTTTACATTTTCTAATTTTCCAGCCTGGAATAAAGTTATTAGAAGTTATTACTGCTCCAAGGTATTTGAATTTCTGCACCTGCTTCAAAATACTTCTGTCTAATTTGATAGTGCATGTTAGTTGATTCCATTTCTTAGATATAACCATAGTCTCTGTCTTTTTTTTATATTTAAAGTAAGGCCTTTCTGTTCACTTTCTTTGGCGACTTTATCCAAGAGATTTTGCAGGTCTTGTTGGTTCTCAGCTATCAGTAATGTGTTGTCAGCATACCGAAGGTTGTTAATATTGTATCCTCCTACTTTTATACTTGGTTCTCCAATGATCATTCTTAGAATATTCTCACTGTACAGAGAAAAAAGGTCTGTCGCACTCCGTTTTATTGGTTGATATTTTTCAGTTTTATTTTCAACTCGAATCGCTGTTTCCTGTTGCCAATAAGAAATATAACTCTATAATTTGACTAAAATAAGAAATATAACACTATAATTTCACTAAAATAAGAAATATAACTCTATAATTTGACTAAAATAAGAAATATAACTCCATAATTTGACTAAAATAAGAAATATAACTCTACAATCTGATTAAAATAAGAAACACAACTCTACAACCTGAATAAATAAGAAATACACCTTTACAATACATTATCTGAAATTCTACATTTATCAAAAATAGTTAATAAGCACAAGCATGCCATTTTTGTCATTTACAGCACGTCTGTCATCAACACAAAGACCAACAATTTTGTCATTTACAGCATGTCTGTCATCAACACAAAGACCAACAATTTTGTCATTTACAGCATGTCTGTCATCAACACAAAGACCAACAATTTTGTCATTTACAGCAAGTTTGTCATCAACACAAAGACCAACAGTTCACATTAATATCAAACTCTGTGGCATGTTCTCAACACAAAGACCAACAGTTCACATTAATATCAAACTCTGTGGCATGTTCTCAACACAAAGACCAACAGTTCACATTAATATCAAATGTTGAGGCATGTCTGCCATCAACACAAAGACCAACAGTTCACATTAATATCAAATGTTGAGGCATGTCTGCCATCAACACAAAGACCAACAGTTCACATTAATATCAAACTCTGAGGCATGTCTGCCATCAACACAAAGACCAACAGTTCACATTAATATCAAACTCTGAGGCATGTCTGCCATCAACACAAAGACCAACAGTTCACATTAATATCAAATGTTGAGGCATGTCTGCCATCAACACAAAGACCAAAAGTTCACATTAACATCAAATTTTGAGGCATGTTCTCAACACAAACATCAATAATTCCTGCTCTTCTCTTCTAATAAAAATGCACTTTCATAATAATAAAATAAAAAAACATCGACTCTTGTTCTTTCTACACAATGTTTAATGCCTGTTTCCTTCCACTATTAGCAAACAACTCTCTCTATCTCTCTTTCTCTGAACCTTAAGTTCCCAAGTGTTCCCTCCATCTTTCAATTTTTTCTCTTTCTCCATTGATCAGTTGTCCCTTATGTGTCCTTACTGCACTCTCACATCTTGTGCTGAAGTTACCTGTCATCTGCTTTGTGATTTTGTAGATAGTTTTCATATCATTTGCATATGCTGCTTTCTCTGCTGCTTCTGCTAAGATGTCATAGTATAAGCGTTTGCCATTTATCTTGGCAACACGACTCTCTTTGTCTTTTTGTGTATATTTTTTAAGACTTGTTCTTTTAGCCTTTGTGATTTGGTGTTCAGTAATTTTTTCTTGATTTCCTCTCTTTGCTCTATTTTTTCCCATGCGTTCTTGCTTATCTATTCCTCTTTACTCTTTTTCCGATATCCCTGCACCTCTTATGCTGTTTCCTGTAGTGTTTCATTGAACTCTAGTGTGGACATTTCTGCTTTGTCTTGTAGGACACTGAAGCAGTTCAATGAACAACACCATGTTTAAAATAAGCCTGTTTTGTATCACAGTAACAAACAACACCATGTTTAAAATAAGCCTGTTTTGTATCACAGTAACAAATAACATTTATTCATTCATTTGCATGTCCTTTGTGAAACTTTGCCTCCCTAACAGCTCTCCTGTAGGCCTCTCAGTTGTGAGCAAGATGGCTTGCTGCTGATGCATCCATTTGCAGATCATCAACGATGTCTTGCAGCCATCTTTGCCTTGGTCTTCCTCTCTTTCTTTTTTACCCATTATGTACCCTTCCAAGACGGTCTTCTCTAGATTATCATGAAGTTTAATGTGTCCAAAATAAATTTAAGTTTTCTCTCTTTAATCCTCTTTACTAGCAAGCCTTCTTCAATACTAAGTTCTTGTAGTTTAATAACAAACACCATGTCAAAATAAGCCTGTTTTGTATCACAATAACAAACAACACCATGTTTAAAATAACCCTGTTTTGAATTCACAATGTTTAACTCTTTCCGTGCATATGGTCGAATTTTCGACACTTCCGGTGGTCCCAAGCTACCGTATGGTCGAAAATTCGACATTGTTTGTTTCATTAAAACAAGCGGTGTAACATTTAGATTGTACATATTTCGTCCGCGATTCTGGTGACACTTTCAAAACGGCGAATGCGTGCCTAGTTACGAGCGATGCCGAGCGAGAACAAGGACGCGAAGCATGGAAATTTTTCAATTTTGATGATGTAGATAGGGGTATGGACATAGCCTATGGCCACCCCGCTGCTCTTGAATGTTTTCTAAGTAGATTTAGACATATTTAGACGACTGGAGACATAGTTAGGAGTAGTTAGGAGGTTATTTCAGACATTCAGTAAGCGGAAATGCAATACGGAGTCACAATACGAGATCGACAAGTAGATCTACACATCTTAGAAGTTAAGCAGGGATAAGTAGCGCGAATCTAGACCTAGCCGATGGTGAGCTGGCCACAATCAGTGTCTAAAAACATCACATTACTTCTTTTTTCCTAAAAAACTCTGCATTTATGAAATTTTCATTCATTTAGCTATACTTTGACACATATTACATATATGGAAGTACATGGAAATACTGTTTTCCATTCCATTTTACAACCAGACCCCCTTACAGACCAAGACCCGCGTTTTACTCCTGCACGCCATGACACGTCCGTGTTTCTTCTCCCACACGGAAAGAGTTAAAAGAAGCCTGCTTTGTATCACAGTAACAAACAACACAATGTTTAAAATCTGCCCGTCTTGTAGCCAAAGCACACTGAGTTTGAGACACGTTTGCATCTTTCACCTGACAAAACACACACAAATGCCATGTTTTCCTTTACTGAAAAAAGTATACGCATACTTGTTGCTGTTTACTTACATATCTTTTGTCTTTGAGGGTCTGGACACAATGATCTGTCTGTGTTTGGAGTCAGCAGCTTCTAGAAGGTCATCCATCTGAAGTGACTTGAGGTGGAGGTTGATTCGTGTACTGACTCGATCATTCTTCTCATATTTCACTGAAAAGTCATACAGCTTCAGATCAACAAGACCCTGCTCTCCTTCTCCAAAATCTCCACACAACTCCACTTCAAACAGTGGCACTTCAAACTCCACATGCTTGGCTAAAAACTTTTCTCCTCCAGCACCCAAATCCTGACTATTCATGCACTGGATGTCTGGATCAATGCCTGGACCACTTGCTCCACCAGTTGGTACTTCCTTTTCTGCATGAGTAGCAACATTTAGATATGTCTTAGATAAATCACTGACCCGATTTGTTGCTCCACTTGAAGTTCGTGACAATGCTGGATGTGAAGGCTGTTTGACAGGATCGCCATCGTAAGTGAGGTTATCCACTGTCTGAAGGATCTGTTCATAAACTTCCTTGGATAAACTCAGCTTAACAGGAGATGAGATTTTAGCCTTGATGTCCAACAATGAAGAAATCTGCTGCAGCTGGTAATCCTCATCACAGACACCGTGACCTGATTTAGATTTCTGAGGGAAGGTTCTGTTATATCCCATCATGCCTTCAAACTTTGAAGAAATATTTGTGTTGATGAAAGGTATATCCAGCTCTTTCCTGCCAATGGCCAGATCTACAGAAGTGTCATACAAAATAGGCAAGCCAAACTTCTGTGTCAGTTCAGATAACTTTGAGCTGTTCAAACCAGTTCGTGCCATGGTCATCTGCTGACCAAGATGAAGGGAATACAGGTTCATGTTGGTCAGCGAAAGATTGATCAATACTTGGTTTTCACCTCTTCCACACTCAGCAGGGATGTTCTGCATGCCTGAATTGTCAACAACGATTTCACCAAGGTGTGCTATAAGAACCTGAGTCATTTCAAATGTGAAAAAAAGTGTTTAAAAAACAAAAAGACAGATAAATTGGACAAATTTTTGTTAAACACAAAAGTGCCAGGTTGGTTTGGCATTAAACTTTTGGCCTGGTAGACCCTACAACTTTACAGCTTTTATCTGAAACTCTCAGCTTGGTAGACACTACTTTACAGGTTAACAGCTTTTACCTGAAACACTTAAACTCCTAAACATTTCATCACTGATAATAATGAAATATTTATTTACAATATTTTAAACTCCTAAACATTTCATCATTGATAATAATGAAGTATTCATTTACAATATTTTAAACTCCTAACATTTCATCATTGATAATAATGAAGTATTCATTTACAATATTTTAAACTCCTAAACATTTCATCATTGATAATAATGAAGTATTCATTTACAATATTTTAAACTCCTAAACATTTCACCATTGATAATAATGTATTTGTTTACAATATTTTAAACTCTTAAACATTTCACCATTGATAATAATGAAGTATTTATTTACAACATTTAAACACTTGAACACTATAAAACAGATGAAATGTCAAGATGACAAATTCACAACATTTAAACACTTGAAGTAAGAGAACACAGTTTTGTAGGATAAGTTAAACCTTGAAAAGATCGTAAACAATGCACTTTAGTGAGACATGAGAGAAAGAAAAATCACAAGAAAATTACCTAGGATTCAAACCATGGTCACCGGTAGAACGAGCAACCATCTAGCCACAAGAGAACAGTGTATTAACAAAATGCACTCTCGCACCTCTAAAAAAAGCTGTCTGAAAGCGCAGTCATTAGTAACAGTCAACATGAGATCATAACACCCAGAAAGAAACGAGGTCGTGACACAGAAATTCCACAGCTTAGATTCATTCTCTCTAGCAGGTACCAACTTTAGACAAACATACACACGGTCTCCTGCCATGTCTGGTGCATGCTTGAACAACAACAATAAACAAACGAATACTTTGTACATGAACAATTTTTTTATAAGTAGGAAACAACGAGGCTTTTGTACAGTAAAGTAAGAGAACACAGTTTTGTAGGATTAGACCTCAAAAAAATCGTAGACAAAGCACTTTAGTGAGACATGAAAGAAAGAAAAATCACAAGAGAATTACTTGGGATTTAAACCATGGACTCCAGTAAGACAAGCAGTCATCTAGCTATGAGAGAACAGTGTACTAATGAACTACACTGTCTTGCACCTCCAAAAAAAGGTGTCTGAAAGCGACGACTTTTCAAACATTCAATTTGCTCTCAAACACCTTTTATTGGAGGTGCGAGATAAAGATAACGCAGTTCATTAGTATGCTGTTCTCTCGTGGCTAGATGGCCTAATTTTTTCAACATCTTATCCTGTGTTCTCTAACTTTACCATACGAAAAGCCTCATTGTTTCTTAATTATCAAAAAATTGTTTCTTAAACACTTGAACACTGTGAAACAGATGAAATGTCAAGATGACAAATGTACCTGTGGACTACATGGAGTCCTAGGGATAACCAAAATTGGGGACTCCATTCTGGCACTGATGATAATATTGCATTTATTTACATCAACAGCTGAACTTGTCTGATGTGGCCAGTTAGAATCCTCTAACAGGATGCTGTGTGTCATGTCACCTAAAGACTGCTCTCTACGGATACCATATCCAGCAGAAGCACCATCCGCAGCTGTGGCATCCTTCTCACCTCTGACCCCTACCATTCCCATTGCAACCTCCGCAGCAGCTGTTTTGATTGATGTAGCAACTTTGGTCACATAGTCACGGAACTCAGACACGCAGTCTAGCAGTTCATCCAGAAACTTTGGACAGTGGATGTAGCTGAGGGCAGCCATATCAAACAGGGCCTCTATTAGTTCTGGGTCACTCCTTGATAAATCTGCTACACTTCCACTCACTTCCTACAAGTTTCAAATCAAAGCAAAAACTACAATAATGAAATGAATACAACCAAAATAAGAGGCAACAAAATAGCACTTGAACTTGACAAATTGTAAACTATAAGACTAAGTAGTGAACATGAAATGGATGGACATTACTGAAATAAATTCAGTTTTGTCTGTAAAAGTGAATTTTAAAACTCTTTGCTTAATAAATATAAATATAAAATGGATGGTGGACTAATGTCTGGCAAATGTCACCAAGAAAAATCATAGCTCATCGTATGTGACAATCTGGCTACAGGAGTTGTATGACAAAACATAGAACTTTTTGGTTGACACAACTGCTGATAACTGCTTCTTCTTCTTCATTCGCTTCTACCACCAAGATCACCCTGTGATCCTACTGAATTTACTCCTGTGGTCCTCTATAGGTCCCATGGTCCCCCATGTGGTCCCCAAAAGGACCACACAAGATCCTTGAGAGGACCACAAGAGGTTCAGAGTATCACACGGCTTGAGCCTGTATTCTTGGTGGGTCTCAGAAGCGGGACTGCGTGACACCATGGTTTTCATTGCACCAGTTTGATCTAGAGTTGGACTTTCTCACCGGAAAACCTCTGCATGTTTTGGATATCAGTATTTCCCTCCGGGTGAGAGGTGGTTGCCCTCCCATTCCAGCGTTGGACTTTCTCACCAGAAAACCTCAGCGTGATTAGGATACGCATACATCCCTGCCAGGTGAGAGGTGGTTGCCTATCTAGACTGCCCTGGTCCAGTGTCTCCAACTTCAGCATTTTGTGGTCATGGCCGCTACCCTTCCTAGTTGTGAGCAGGATGGAGCTTTTGTCCAGGAGGATGAATCTTCACCACTAGTGACTTCCACCCCTGGTGTAAGCCAGTTTAGGCATATTTCACCAGTATGGGTGTATTTCGGATATGGCCGACCTCTAGAGCAGAGACGCCGTGGTATGAGTAGCTCTCGCCGCAATACTACTGGAGTTACCAATTAAGCTTCACTTTTCATCACCTTTTCACATCGGCGCTACACAGCAACCCTAATTGCTATTCTGCATTTTCTTCCTTGGCCGGGAGGAGCTTCACTCCCCATGCGGCATCCGAAGAATCTCGCCAGCAATGTTAACCTCTGGGTTATGACGGTTCAGGCATTTCGCCCGATATATGAGTGCACACAGGACATGGCCGACCTCCAGACCAGAGGTGCCGTGACTTGACTACTGTTTACTTCGCTTATTCCTTTCTTTCACCTTTTCCACGGCAACCCCATGTGCACCTTTCTTCACTGGCCAGGAGGAGCCCCACTCCACGCATGGCACTGCTGACAACAAAACCATTACTCTCACTATAACTTCCAGGTGATCAACACCTGCTCTATTCTTACATCTTTCCTGTACTGTTAAACATCACATAGGGCGTGCATGGTAGTTTGCCAAGATTTCCTGTTTTCAGCAAGCTTTTCAACCTCATCAAGGGATGTTATTCCCACTAAACTGGCCTCTCTTAACAATATCCTCTTTAGAGTTTCACGTGGTCTACCTCTTTTCTTCGACCTTTTGTGTTCCACTTGATAGCTTGTTTTGGGATTCTCTGTTCGTTTCTTCTCAGCACATGACCAACATATGTCCATCTTCTTTTTTCTGATCACCCATGAGACAGGTTGTTGTTTGCTCATCTGTCTTATCTCTGCGTTGTTCTTGAATTCATTCCACTTTATACCAAATATTTTCCTGAGGCATTTGTTTTCAAAAGAGTCTAATTTATTGTCTATTTCTTTAGTTGTTTTCCAGCTTTCACATGCATAAATGAGAGTTGATATTACATTTGAATTGAATAATCTTAACTTAGTTTTTTTGCTTATAACTTTTGAATGCCATATGTTCTCAAGATTCTTGAAAGTCAATGCTGTTTTTTCATTTCAAATTCTAACTTCCTTTCTGGTGTCACCATCCTGGTCTATGTAGCTACCAAGATATGTAAATTGGTTTACTTCTTCAACAGCTGTTCCTTCTGTGTATACTGTATTTTTCCTTCATAGTTAATGAGAAGTTTCATTATTTTTGCTTTTTTCCTTGTTAATCTCAAGTCCCATTTTACTGGCCATGGACAACAGGGTATCTGTTTTTACTTGCATTGAGTTCACATTGTCACTACAAAATCAAGATCTTCCATTTGGATCTCATGTACCCAATAAATGCCCATTTTACCTGTGCAGCATTTTTTCATTATGAAATCTGTGGCAATTCCAAAAATCAAGGGAGATAATACAAATTCTTATTTCATGCCTGTGTTAATCTGGAACAATTCACACATTCTTTCTTATGTGTTGACTGCACGAACATATCCATTGTAGAGCATATCCATTGTAGAGCATATCCATTGTAGAGCATATCCATTGTAGAGGTCCCTAATGATGTTGACGATCTTAAACGGTACTCCATATATTCTTAAAACTCTCCACAATGAATCACTGTGTATGCTATCAAATGCCTTTTTTAAAGTCTATGAAGTTCAGGATTAATGGTTTTTGCCTTTCGATATGTTCTTCAAGTATTAAAGTAAAGATCTGGTCGAGGCAGCTTCTTCCTTTTCAAAACCCTGCTTGTTCTTCTCTTGTCACAGCATCCACTATATCTTTAATTCTATTCAGAATAACTATGCAATATACTTTTGACACAACTGATAGTAAGGTTACTCCTCTCCAGTTATATATATATTCTCTGCAGTTGGCTCGCGTTGTCACTGTTAATAGCTTTTAACATTTCAGCTGTTGTTTCATCTTCACCTGCAGTTTTGTTGTTAGCCATGAGATTCACTGCCCTATTATAGCTTTCTAAAAACAATGAACATATTTCTTTTATTTACCTGCTACAATACAAATATTCACTCATTCATTTGAGCAACTTTGCCTCCCTAAAAGCACTCCTGTAGGCCTCTCAGTTGTGAGCAAGATGGCCTGCTGTTGATGCATCCATTTGCAGATCATTGACGACGTCTTGCAGCCCTCTTAACCTTGGTCTTCCTCTCTTTCTTTTTCCCATTATGTACCCTTCCAAGACTGTTTTCTCTAGATTATCATGACCAATACAAATATAATGAGACTAATTTTTATGTTTGATTCTGCAGCTGTCTTAACACGTTGACATTTGTGTGTTAAATTTTCAAGTCTATGCGGCAGCTATTTGTTACTTTCACATGAAAAGATGATGAAGATAATAATTACAATGAAGATGATAATGTTATGCATTTAAAATTTGAAACACCTGCAGTTGTTTCTGATGTGTTCTCAGGACAAAATGGCATGCATTTTTTCTCTGCCGACACACAGACTCGGTGAACACTCTCTCGTCCGCCGCTGTCTGAAACATATCAGGGACAGGAGAGTCTGGGACACTAACGATGGCACCAGCTCCTTCTGCTTCATGGAACTGACCAATGCTGACAACTTGCTGGTACAAAGTGCCCTCTGGTGTTACATCCAACAAGTGGAGGCCACCAAGACTGCCTTCTACTTCCCATCTGTCATCTACAGAATAATGAACACATTTGTGGAGGTGTTGATGATGATCATGATGCGGTGGTGCTGGTGATGATGGTGATGTTAGTGATGTGGTGGTGATGGTGAAGGTGGCATTGGTGATGTGGTTGTGGGGGGAGGGGGGGTTGTGTTGGTGTTGGTGACAATGGTGTTAAATATGTAATAGTGGAGGTGGTGTTGGTGTGTGGCATTGATATTGGTGAAGTTATGGAGGTGTTGTGATGGTGGTGTTGATGATGTCAATGTGGCAGTGGTGATGTTAGTGATGTTGTGCTGATAGTGTTGGTTATGTGGTGGTTGTTAACAATGTGGTGGTGGTGTTAGTGATGTGATGGTGGTGATGTTAGTGATGTGATGGTGGTGATGTCAGTGATGTTGTGGTGTTGATGTTAGTGATATGGTGGTGGTGTTAGTGATGTGGTGGTGGTGGTGTTATTGACATGGTGGTGGTGTTACTGATGTGGTGGTGTTAGTGATGTGGTGGTGGTATTGACATTATGGTTGTGTTAATGATATGGTTGTGATGTTACTGATGCAGTGGTGGTTTTAGTGATGTTGTGATGATGTTAGTGACATGGCGGTGGTGTTAGTCTTCTTCTTCTTCGTTCGCACTGTCTGTCTATATCTGCAGTCCTGTCTCTTGGACAAATTTCACTGTTTTTTGTAATTCATGTATGGAACCACAGAGCTTATCTTCTTTAGTGGTTTCACTGGGCCAGTAATTATTTCTCAGTGTCTCGTAGTTGATGCAGTTCTGGAGGATATGTTCCACAGTTTGGGGCACCTGGGCACATGTACATAGATTAGTAGTACCAACCTTAAACTTTGTATACATATGACTTCAGAGTCGGCTGTGTCCTGTTCAGAGACGGAAGATGGTAACTTGTTCCTTTCTGTTTAGCATGTGATAGTCATCATGTGGTGTTGTTTGTGGCTTCCTGTAGGTTTTTATCATGCTTTTCTTCTGATTATAGGTGATTGGTATGTCTGGTTGCTCCATTTCAGTGCCCTCTTTGGCCAGACGGTCAGCTTTCTCATTGCCTGGTATCCCACAGTGGGATCCCACTGCAAGTTGACTCTGTGTTGTGAGCCAGTTTTTGACAAGGCATCCTTAAGGTCTGGTAGTTTGTTGCACTGAAGAGCTTCCAGTACTGATCTTGCATCTGTGAGAATTACTACGGGCATGTATCAATTCTGGAGTCTGATAGTTTTTCAACTGCAGCAGTAATTGCCCTAACTTCTGTTTCATAGTTGTTGCAGTATTTTCCAGTCGGTATGGAAATCTTGTCAATGGTGTTGTTTGGATATTCAGTATGTGCTCCTGCTCCTCCATTCTTTATGGTATTGTGTGCAGATCCATCTGTATACACATGTATCCACGTGTCACATGGATATTTGTCATCTAGAAGTGTGGCTGTTGATCTTACAAGACTGCTCTGCATCTCACTATTCTGCACACCTTTCATTTCAGTTTGAATAGTTGTTTGTGTATAATCTGATTCTTTCCATAGTGTACGCTCTGGAACAGATGATAATGGAGCGACTACAGTTGGAAGGTCAGGTATCAGCTTATGCATATGCTTGGCCTGATGAATGAAGCTGTTTCTTTTTAAGCTGTCTTAATGCCAAGTTATTGAATCTCTCCTTCAGGAGATGGCTTACAGAGCTGAGGAATTTCTCTCTCATGGTCATGACTTTTGTGTCTCTATGTTCCTTTAGCGCTTAAACACCAACTATTTTTTGCATTTCTACTATTGGTGTGGACCTCATGGCATCTGTGATAATCTGTAGTAACTGATTTTGAACCTTGTCTAGATTATGCAGTGTAGTGTTTGATGCTGTGCACCAAGATGTTGAGCCATATTCTAAATGTGGTAGAATACTTTGCTGATATACATTCTTGAGGATTCTTTCACTATCTCCCCATATGGTTCCCCTCAATCTTCTTAATATGTGTTGGTGATGTTAGTGATGTGGTGCTGGTACTGACATTGTGGTTGTGTTACTGATATTGTGGTGATGTTACTGATATGGTAGTGATGTTACTGATGTTGTGGTGGTGTTAGTGATGTGGTGGTGGTGTTAGTGATGTGGTGGTGGTGTTCGTGATGCGGTGGTATTAGTAATGTAGTGGTGGTGTTAGTAATGTTATGTTCTTGACATATTCTCATCATTTTATAGCCAGACTTTCATCTTAAGATATAATGTACCTAATATGTAATCATTTATAACCTAGACTTATGTGAAACATTTTCTTGATTCTCAAATTTACACTGCAGTCTCATGTGAAATGCTTCCTTGATTCTCAGATTTACACTGCAGTCTCATGTGAAACTTCTTGATTCTCATATTTACACTATAGTCTTACATTAAACATTTTCTTGATTCTCAGATTTACACTACAGTCTTACATGAAACACTTTCTTGATTCTCAGATTTACACTACGGTCTTACATGAAACATTTTCTTGATTCTCAGATTTACACTACAGTCTTACATGAAACATTTTGATTCTCAGATTTACACTATAGTCTTACATGAAACACTTTCTTGATTCTCAGATTTACACTACAGTCTTACATGAAACATTTTCTTGATTCTCAGATTTACACTACAGTCTTACATGAAACACTTTCTTGATTCTCAGATTTACACTATAGTCTAACATGAAACATTTTCTTGATTCTCAGATTTACACTATAGTCTTACATGAAACACTTTCTTGATTCTCAGATTTACACTATAGTCTTACATGAAACACTTTCTTGATTCTCAGATTTACAACTTTTTTTGTATGCTCTATATGCCTAAAGTATGCAATTTTTGACTTTTCAAATTACAAAATGGTCACCAACCAAATTCAGCCTGAAGTTTTGCAGAAGACATAGTAGCAGTTGCAACCTTTCTGGCCACCTTATGACCGTCCATGGTCAGGAAGCGTACCAACATAACATTTAGTCTCTTGAAATCTGCGCTGACATGGATGATGTCCTTATTCTGGAAGAAGAAAACTGCCACTTAACTTCATGCATCATCATTATATGTCACACACTACCTCCAGATCAGCTGACAGTTCTGTGTTTCCCTGCACTACTAATTCCGAGACATATTTCCTGTAATCTCATGAACACATCCAAGTAATCTCATGAACACATCCATGTAATCTCATGAACACATCCATGTAATCTCATGAACACATCCATGTAATCTCATGAACACATCCATGTAATCTCATGAACACATCCATGTAATCTCATGAACACATCCATGTAATCTCATGAACACATCCATGTAGATGGGGTAAACTTCTGTGAGAACATTTCTTTGCCCTGAATCTACTGCCAGCTTAGTACAGCCTACTATAGTATGCCTCACCTTGCATCTGTGTATCTCTGGAGATATCATACACTCACACAAATCAGGGGAAGGTATCACCCACCTGACATTAACAAATAGAAAGTGACCTAAATACAAACTTACCTTGCAGAACTTTAGGTCAGTGTAACAAAGGTCAGTCAGTCATTTGCATGTCCCTTGCGGAACTTTGCCTCCCTAACAGCTCTCCTGTAGGCCTCTCGGTTATAAGCAATATGCCCTGCTGCTGATGTGTCCATTCGCAGATTATCAAAGATGTCTTGGTGCCATCTTCGCCTTGGTCTTCCTCTCTTTTTTTTTTCCCATTATGTACCCTTCCAAAACTTTTTACATCTTACGTCCTTCCTGTGCTGTTAAACATCACACGGGTCTCATATGGCAGCTTGCCAAGATTTCCTGTTTTCAGCAAGCTTTTCAACCTCATCAAGGGATGTTATTCCCACTAAACTGGCCTCTCTTAACAATATCCTCTTTAGAGTTTCACGTGGTCTACCTCTTTTCTTCGACCTTTTGTGTTCCACTTGATAGCTTGTTTTGGGATTCTCTGTTCGTTTCTTCTCAGCACATGACCAACATATGTCCATCTTCTTTTTTCTGATCACCCATGAGACAGGTTGTTGTTTGCTCATCTGTCTTATCTCTGCGTTGTTCTTGAATTCATTCCACTTTATACCAAATATTTTCCTGAGGCATTTGTTTTCAAAAGAGTCTAATTTATTGTCTATTTCTTTAGTTGTTTTCCAGCTTTCACATGCATAAATGAGAGTTGATATTACATTTGAATTGAATAATCTTAACTTAGTTTTTTTGCTTATAACTTCTGAATGCCATATGTTCTCAAGATTCTTGAAAGTCAATGCTGTTTTTTCATTTCAAATTCTAACTTCCTTTCTGGTGTCACCATCCTGGTCTATGTAGCTACCAAGATATGTAAATTGGTTTACTTCTTCAACAGCTGTTCCTTCTGTGTATACTGTATTTTTCCTCCATCTTCTTTTTCTGATCACCCATGAGACAAGTTGTTGTTTGCTCATCTGTCTTATCTCTGCATTGTTCTTGAATTCGTTCTACTTTATACCAAGTAATTTCCTTTTGCTTTTTGTTTTCAAATGAAACTGTAAAATATGGTTTTATATACATTTATATTCCTTCCAAGACTGTCTTCTCTGAATTATCATGATGTTTAATATGTCCAAAATATTTCAGTTTTCTCTGTTTAATCTTCCTTACCAGGCAGCATTCTTCAATATTAAGTTCTTGTAGCATGGATATATTTTTTCTTTTTTGTGCCTATGATATCTGAAGGACTCTTCTGTAGCATTTACGTGTCTCTCAGCTGTTTTGTTAAGTGTACAGGTCTCACAAAGGCCTATACATCATACAAAATACATATATAAGCATGCACTATTTCAAAAAGTTAGTTACCAGAAAAATTAATATTCTAGCATTGTGGAAGGTTTCTTGTTATTAGTGTCATAGAGAATGTTAAACTCTTGTGTCTGGAGATAGTGTTGGTGGTGGTGGTGGATTGTCATGTTTTACTCTGATCTTGAACAAATGTGTCAAATCACAGAAACAGTCATGACGAAAAGTTCTATATGTTTCTATAAATAAATATGTGACATGAAAACTATCTTCCAAGATAAAATAACCATTACCTTCAAATATAAGAAACAGTTATAGCATACTATTCTTTTTTTTACCATTAAAAACGTTGCTTCAATTTGTTGGAGATGTACACTATACTCAAACCACTTCCTTACCTTGGCAAGTGTGGGAGATGTACACTATGCTCCAACCACTTCCGTACCTCGGCAAGTGTGGGAGATGTACACTATGTTCTAACCACTTCCTTACCTTGGCAAGTGTGGGAGATGTACACTATGCTCCAACCACTTCCTTACCTTGGCAAGTGTGGGAGATGTACACTATACTCCAAACACTTCCTTACCTTGGCAAGTGTGGGAGATGTACACTATGCTCCAACCACTTCCTTACCTTGGCAAGTGTGGGAGATGTACACTATGCTCCAACCACTTCCTTACCTTGGCAAGTGTGTTACTGGACACGCCTGAAGTCAGTGCTTGCTTCAGCTTTGACTCTGTGTGATCCTTCTTTGGGAATGTCCTGTTTACAAATCCCATGATCTCAACAAGAGTCTCCTGGTTAGCTGAGGGAAAAAAAAACATTCAAGTCTGTGTGAAAGTTTCTTTAGCTGATAAGAGTCTCTTGGTGAAGTGAGGAAAAAACATACAAAAATGTTAGAAAGTTTTTAGCTAATATGCAACAAATGCATTGAGCTATAAGTAGTCAATGAAGTTTAGATTTTGTTATGTTTCGAAAAATAATTAGCAACTAATAAACCTACTAATGAAGTCTAGACATTGTTAATGTTTAAAACAAGAAGTCAGTCAAACAATCTCTTGATTATGGAACTTTGCTTTCCTAACAGCTCTCCTGCAGGTCTCACAGTTGCAAGCAAGATGGGTCTAAAACCAGCCTAGACCACATTGATTTCTCCTTCTATTTTCTTTCGAAGTCTACTCATTATGATTTTTAATAAAATTTTACTGGCATGACTAATCAGGGCAACAGTTCTGTAGTTTGTGCATAATTTCAAGTTACCATTTTTTGCAGTAGTATGAATACAGTTCTTTTCCATTCTTTTGGCCAAATACTTGAATGCCATATCTTTTTACATAGTGCATAATAGACTGTTGCACATTCCTTTCCTCCTGTTTTAATAAATTCAGTTGTTATCACGTCCTGGTGATTTACCATTTTTCAGATTTTTTATTGCCCATAAAACGTCTTCAATTGTCGGTTTGGGTTCTTTCTCCTCCAATAATAACTCACACTGTTGATTTTTGCCTTCACAGTCAATTATATCATACATTCCTCTGCAATACTCCTTCCATCTTTCTAGAATTTCCTGTGTCTCTGTCAAGGTCTTCCTCATCTTGTCACAAATTACATTTAGCTTAGATGTTACATTTCTCATCAATGTCTTCATTTCTTTAAAGATTTCACTATCTCTTCCACACTTCTGATGTCCTTCTATTCTCTCACAAATGAATGGATAAGAGTGAAACGTAAATGTTATATTTTATTTTGTCTCTCAGCTTCAATGTTAATTATGTTTGTTACATGACCAGCATATTTGTAGAAGGTCTGGAATAGAGTGAAAAATGTATGATAAAGGGCAGAATGTCAGATAGGCCTGTATGCCCAATTCATTTTTTGTCTCTTCTTATGTTCTTCTTATTTCTTTTGTTGTTAAAGATTTATATTCCTCCCTGTTGTTATTTGTCACTTTCCACTTTGTCTTCATTTCTCTATGTTGTTTTATTAGTTCTAGTGTGCCTGTTGAAAAAAAATTCATTCGTGTTTTCTTTGTTGGAAGCAGGTCTTTAGCTGCTGTTATTAAAGACATGTCTGCCCTGTGAAGCCAGTTCATCAGGTGTCATCTCCTCCTGTACAGCCATCAGTTTCTCAAAATGGTTCTTCACTTCTATACCATACTGTTCAGGTATTTTTGTAAAATCAAAACAAGTAACAACTAATAAACCTACCAATAAAGTCTAGACATTGTTAATGTTTACACAAACAAGTAGCAACTAATAAACCTACCAATAAAGTCTAGACACACAAACAAATAGCAACTAATAAACCTACCAATAAAGTCTAGACACACAAACAAATAGCAACTAATAAACCTACCAATAAAGTCTAGACACACAAATAAATAACAAACAGACACACAAACAAGCAGCAACTAATAAACCTACCAATAAAGTCTAGACACACAAATAAATAACAAACAGACACACAAACAAGCAGCAACTAATAAACCTACCAATAAAGTCTAGACACACAAACAAATAGCAACTAATAAACCTACTTATAAAGTCTAGACACACAAACAAGCAGCAACTAATAAACCTACTGATAAAGTCTAGACACACAAACAAATAGCAACTAATAAACCTACCGATAAAGTCTAGACACACAAACAAGCAGCAACTAATAAACCTACCGATAAAGTCTAGGCTGTTAAAGTGCAGATTGAGTACACGCATGCAAGTGTCTGCTGCTGCTGCTGCTGGTCCATCATGATGCGAGGCAGAGTGAGTGGTGATGACCTCATACTCCAGCAAAATCAAGGCCTTTGTGTCCGGCTCAGGACCAGCTTGAGGTGAAGTAACACGATCTATGACTGGTTCCTTTTCTACATGTGTAGCCACTGCAGATGCACAAATTGTCACAACAATATCTGCATGGAGAGATTCACCTTACACACCTTATTATAAAATGAAAAACATTTACTGTCTATACAAACACTAAAATGCTGTGTAAGTATGTACTCAAGTTACTGCTCACCTGTCCCAAATGTTCACCTTTTATTTTTAGATCTGAAACGGAGTTTTCTTGTTGGTACTAGAAAAGGCTTTAGGTTAGTCAAAGAAAAGGTTAATGCTATACAGGCTAAATCTTAGAAAAATAATGATAGTAGGATTCCTTCATGGAGTTATTTCCCTATTCACTAGTATAATTTCAGTGGGTTTTTTTTTTTAGATCTTGTTTCTTATTTGAGTGTGTAACCACCATCTTATGAGTTTGATTCATAGTATGCATATGTATATAAAATCATATGTTGGTCACTTGATGAGAAGAAATGATCAGAGAATCTCAAAACAAGCTATCAAGTGGAACACAACAGGCCAAAGAAAAAGAGGCAGACCGTATAAAACTCTTAAGAGGACATTGTTAAGAGAGGCCAAATTAACAGGCATAAAATCCTTTGATGAGGCTGGTAAACTCGCCGAAGACCGGAAAAATTGGCGAACTACTTTGCGAGCCCTATGTGACGTTTAACAGCATAAGAAGGACATAAGATAAGATATAAAAGTGTGACACTGATTTAGATTGTGTGCATATATACAAAAGTGTGACACTGATTTAGATTGTGTGCATGTATATAAAAGTGTGACACTAGTTTAGATTGTGTGCATGTATATAAAAGTGACTGTGTCCATGTATTGCGTATATTGATTCAGACTGTATGTATACGAAAGTGTGATACTGATTCATACTGTGTATATGTATATAATGGAAATACATGAATTATACATGGAAACACATACATGAAAGATGAGCAGTCAAATTAGCCATGTTGAATGTAAAGAAAAGATCGTGGACAAGATTTGGCAAAAGCAACCTACAAATAAATAGACAAGAAAGTAAAAAGTTCAACTTGGAAGGGATAAAAGAGAATACATGGGAAATATGGTGAAAGAAGCAGAGAAGGCAGCAAAAACAAGAGACAACAAAACTTTATATAACATACAAAAGAGGCTAACAAGTACTACTGCATCAAAAGAAAGACCAATCCTTAGCAAAACTGGAACCCTATTAACATCAAGTAAAGACAAAAAGCAAAGATGGGCAAAACACTTCCAAGAAATACTTAATTGACCAACCTAAAAGAAAACCTTGGAACTGACTTACAAGCCCCATAACTAAATGTCAACCTAGATGAAATTACATTGCATGAAACTGAAAGAGTAGTGAATTTAATGGCTAACAACAAAGCTGCAGGTGAAGATGAAATAACACCCGAAATGTTAACAGCTATTAACAGTGACAACATGAGCCAACTACAGAGAATGTTTAATCAAATTTGGAAAGAAGAAAAGGTCCCTTCTAAATGAGAAAAAGGAATCATTGTTAAAATATCAACAAAAAAAAGGCAACCTCAGCAATTGCAATAACTGGAGAGGAATAACTTTACTATCAGTTATGTCAAAAGTATTTTGCAAAGTTATTCTGAATAGAATTAATGATATAGTGGATGCTGCAATGACAGAAGACAGAATGAGTGAATGGTTCCAGACTGAAACAGGTGTGAAACAAGGATGTATATTATCTCCCTTGCTTTTTGGAATTGCCATAGACTTTATCATGAAAAAATGCTACACAGGTAAAAAGGGCATTTAATTAGGTACATGGGACCCACCTCAAAGATCTTGATTTTGCAGATGACATAACTCTTATCAGTGACAATGTGAAATCAATGCAAGAAAAAACAGATACACGGTCTTCAGTGGCTAGTAAAATCAGTCAGTCAGTCATCTGCATGTCCTTTGTGGAACTTTGCCTCCCTAACAGCTCTCCTGAAGGCCTCTCATTTGTAAGCAAGATGCCCCGCTGCTGATGTATCCATTTGCAGATTATCAATGATATCTTGCAGCCATCTTCACTCTGGTCTTCCTCTCTTTCTTTTTCCCATTATGTACCCTGCCAAGACAGTCTTCTCTAAATTATCATGATGTTTAATGTGTCCAAAATATTTAAGTTTTCTCTGTTTAATCCTCTTTACCAGCCAGCCTTCTTCAATATTAAGTTATTGTAATATGGATATATTTGTTCTTTTTTGTGTTGATGATATTTGAAGAACTCTTCTGTAGCATTTACATTCAAAGGCATTTATGTGTTTCTCAGCTATTTTGTTAAGTGTCCAGGTCTCACAGGCATATGTTGCGATGGGAAAGATATGACTTTAGTAAAATAGGACTTGAAATTTGTAAGGAAAAAACAAAAATAATGAAACAACCTCATTAACCATGAAGGAAAAATATACATAGAAGGAACAGCTGTTGAAGAAGTCAACTAATTTACATATCTTGGTAGCTCACAGACCAGGACGGTGACACCAGAAAGGAAGTTAGAATTCAAACTGCAAAAGTAGCATTGACTTTCCAGAATCTTGAGAACTTATGGCATTAAAAAGTTAGAACCACAAAAACCAAGGTAAGATTATTCAATTCAAATGTTATATCCACCCTCATTTATGCATGTGAAAGGTGGAAAACAACTAAAGCAATAGACAACAAATTAGACTTTTTTTACAACAAATGCCTAAGAAAAATACTCAGTATAAAGTGGAATGAATTCAAGATAAGACAGATGAGCAAACAACAACCTGTCTCATGGGTGATCAGGAAAAAGAAGATGGACTTATGTCGGCCATGTGCTGAGAAGAAACAATCAGATAATCCCAAAACAAGCTGTCAAGTGGAACACATAAAAGGTCGAAGAAAAAGAGGTTGATCATGTGAAACTCTAAAGAGGACACTGTTAAGAGATTGGTCTATATTGACTGATCTATATTTCAAAAGGGTTAAGAATTGGGCACGCTGGCCCATCTGACATTCTGCCCTTTATCATACATATTTCACTCTATTCCAGACATTCTACAAATATGCTGTTCATGTAACAAACATAATTAACAATGAAAGACATAAAATAAAACATTTACATTTCGCTCTTATCCATTCACTCAGTACAGAAGTAACTACATACATATATAAATGACTATCTACTAAACAAAAATTGCGGGACTATTCAGAAAACAATTAATTGTATTCGGTGTCTGTAAGAGCAGTCCAAGATAACTTCTAAGTTTTATGATTCATGGAGGCATGTAGTCGACATCAAATAGATACTGGGAAAGTTTGTAGTTGTAGGAAGGAGTATAATTTATATTTTTTATACAGGATGGGAAGGTATTCTAAAGATGAGCAGCAGAATAACTAAAGCTTTTCTTGTAAAGATCAAGTCTAGGTTTTGGAAGACATATGTTGTTCAAGTGTTGGCTGCAATTTGGGCTAAATTTAAACAGGTTCCACAAGGCAGGGCATGCTGTGAAAGAATTTGATGTACTAACTTGGCTTTGTTGAAGAGGAACCTGTTCTAAGAGGCAGTATTTTGATACGTTTGTGATGGTTAGTTGCTTGTGCTTGATCTTTGTCACTAATACATTTGGTAACACTGCAGGACTCACCATGTGGCAGAACTGAAACCAGCACTCACCATGTGGCAGAACTGAAACCAGCACTCACCATGTGACAGAACTGAAAGAAGCACTCACCATGTGATAGAACTGAAAGAAGCACTCACCATGTGGCAGAACTGAAAGAAGCACTCACCATGTGGCAGAACTGAAACCAGCACTCACCATGTGACAGAACTGAAAGAAGCACTCACCATGTGATAGAACTGAAAGAAGCACTCACCATGTGGCAGAACTGAAAGAAGCACTCACCATGTGGCAGAACTGAAAGAAGCACTCACCATGTGGCAGAACTGAAAGAAGCACTCACCATGTGACAGAACTGAAAGAAGCACTCACCATGTGACAGAACTGAAAGAAGCACTCACCATGTGACAGAACTGAAAGAAGCACTCACCATGTGACAGAACTGAAAGAAGCACTCACCATGTGATAGAACTGAAAGAAGCACTCACCATGTGATAGAACTGAAAGAAGCACTCACCATGTGATAGAACTGAAAGAAGCACTCACCATGTGATAGAACTGAAAGAAGCACTCACCATGTGACAGAACTGAAAGAAGCACTCACCATGTGATAGAACTGAAAGAAGCACTCACCATGTGACAGAACTGAAAGAAGCACTCACCATGTGGCAGAACTGAAAGAAGCACTCACCATGTGATAGAACTGAAAGAAGCACTCACCATGTGACAGAACTGAAAGAAGCACTCACCATGTGGCAGAACTGAAAGAAGCACTCACCATGTGACAGAACTGAAAGAAGCACTCACCATGTGACAGAACTGAAAGAAGCACTCACCATGTGATAGAACTGAAAGAAGCACTCACCATGTGACAGAACTGAAAGAAGCACTCACCATGTGACAGAACTGAAAGAAGCACTCACCATGTGGCAGAACTGAAAGAAGCACTCACCATGTGACAGAACTGAAAGAAGCACTCACCATGTGGCAGAACTGAAAGAAGCACTCACCATGTGGCAGAACTGAAAGAAGCACTCACCATGTGACAGAACTGAAAGAAGCACTCACCATGTGACAGAACTGAAAGAAGCACTCACCATGTGACAGAACTGAAAGAAGCACTCACCATGTGACAGAACTGAAAGAAGCACTCACCATGTGGCAGAACGGAAAGAAGCACTCACCATGTGGCAGAACGGAGTGGAAGGCGTTGCTGATAGCATCCTGGATAGACTGGAAGCTGCTGAAGGACATGGACGGGTTCAGGTCTGGAACGGGTGAGCCTGGAGAGGCTGGAGAAGACGGGGACAGCGGAGAAGCTGGGGAGTTGAACTCAGAGCCTTTGATGCTGCCGCTGCGGCTGTCTAATCTGTCAAGACAAAGAACAAGCAGCAAACTTCTTCAAACAGAACAGTGCAAAATATGCATGAGACACTATCAACATAATATACTGTAAATGTTCACCATTACAAACATAAGACACTATCAACATAATATACTGTAAATGTTCACCATTACAAACATAAGACACTGTCAACATAATATACTGTAAATGTTCACCATTACAAACATAAGACACTGTCAACATAATATACTGTAAATGTTCACCATTACAAACATAAGACACTGTCAACATAATATACCGTAAATGTTCACCATTACAAACATAAGACACTATCAACATAATATACTGTAAATGTTCACCATTACAAACATAAGACACTGTCAACATAATATACCGTAAATGTTCACCATTACAAACATAAGACACTATCAACATAATATACCGTAAATGTTCACCATTACAAACATAAGACACTATCAACATAATATACTGTAAATGTTCACCATTACAAACATAAGACACTATCAACATAATATACTGTAAATGTTCACCATTACAAACATAAGACACTGTCAACATAATATACTGTAAATGTTCACCATTACAAACATAAGACACTATCAACATAATATACTGTAAATGTTCACCATTACAAACATAAGACACTGTCAACATAATATACTGTAAATGTTCACCATTACAAACATAAGACACTGTCAACATAATATACTGTAAATACTCGACATTACAAACATGAGACACTGTAAATATGATACAAAAATGAAACCCATAAACATGGGACATTGTAAACATGAGACACTGTAAATATGATACAAAAATGAAACCCATAAACATGGGACATTGTAAACATGAGAACATTTTGTTAAATACAAGCAAAAACTCTCTTTACCACGAAAT
Source organism: Achatina immaculata (assembly GCA_009760885.1). Lineage (NCBI taxonomy): Eukaryota > Metazoa > Mollusca > Gastropoda > Stylommatophora > Achatinidae > Lissachatina > Lissachatina immaculata. Next base: position 42,454,944 of record CM019692.1, read on the forward strand.
GTTTCAAGAAAACTACAAGGCTCAAAATCTTAGAGATCTCATAGTGTGTTGCTAGGATTACAATTTATCAATACTTTTTCAAACATTACGATATTTTTTCATTCAACACAATCTGAATGATACTTGAGAGAAGATAACTGAGTGAAGAAAGAGGAGGAGAGAGAAGATAACAGAGCAGACTGAAGAAGGATCATGAGAGACAAGGTAACAGTTGAAGTAAAAAAGATGAAGAGAGAGAAGATAACAGAGCAGAGGGAAGAAAGATCATAAGAGACAAAGGAACAGTTAAAGTAAAAAAAAAAACAGATAAGGAGAGAAAAGATAATAGAGTGAAGTGAAGAAAGATGAGGAGAGAGAAGATAATAGAGTGAAGTGAAGAAAGATGAGGAGAGAGAAGATAATAGAGTGAACTGAAGAAAGATGAGGAGAGAGAAGATAATAGAGTGAAGAGAAGAAAGAAGAGGAGAGAGAAGATAATAGAGTGAAGTGAAGAAAGATAAGGAGAAAGAAGATAATAGAGTTAAGGGAAAAAAGATCATGAGAGACAAGGTAACAGTTAAAGTAAAAAAAAGATGAGGAGAGAAAAGATAATAGAGTGAAGGGAGGAAAGATGAGGAGTGTGAAGTGAAGAAAGATGAGGAGTGTGCAGTAAAGAAAGATGAGGAGTGTGAAGTAAAGAAAGATGAGGAGTGTGAAGTAAAGAAAGATGAGGAGTGTGAAATAAAGAAAGATGAGGAGTATGAAGTAAAGAAAGATGAGGAGTGTGAAATAAAGAAAGATGAGGAGTGTGAAGTGAAGAAATGTGAGGAGTGTGAATTAAGGAGTGTGAAGTGAAGAAAGATGAGGAGTATGAAGTGAAGAAAGATGAGGAGTGTGAAGTGAAGAAAGATGAAGAGTGTGAAGTGAAGAAAGGTGAGGAGTGTGAAGTAAAGAAAGATGTGGAGTGTGAAGTAAAGAAAGATGAGGAGTGTGAAGTAAAGAAAGATGGGGAGTGTGAAGTAAAGAAAGATGAGGAGTGTGAAGTAAAGAAATATGAGGAGAGAGAAGATATAAGACTGAAGTAAAGAAAGATGAGGAGACTGACTGACTGATTGATCTTTATTTCAAAAGGGTTAAGAATTGGGCATAAAGGCCTGTCTGACATTCTGCCCTTTATCATACAACTTTCACTCTGTTCCAGACCTTCTACAAATATGCTGTTCATATAACAAACATAACTAACATTGAAGCTGAGAGACATAAAATAAATTATAACATTTAAGTTTCGCTCTTAAACATTCACTCAGTATAGAAGTAACTACATACATTATAAATGACTATCTACTACACAAAATTTTCGGGACTATTCAGAAAACAATTAATTGTATTCTGTGTCTGTAAGAGCAGTTTAAGATAACTTTTAAGTTTTATAATTCATGGAGGCATGTAGTCGACATCAAATAGATACTGGGAAAGTTTGTAGTTGTAGGAAGGAGTAAAATTTATATTTTTTATACAGGATGGGAAGGTATTCCAAAGATGAGCAGCAGAATAACTAAAGCTTTTCTTGTAAAGATCAAGTCTAGGTTTTGGAAGACATATATTGTCCAAGTGTTGGCTGCACTTTGGGCTAAATTTAAACAGATTCCATAGATAAGGCGGGGCATGCCGTGAAAGAATTTGATGTACTAACTTGGCTTTGTTGAAGAGGAACCTGTTCTTAATAGGCAGTATTTTGATATGTTTGTGCTGATTAGTTGTTTGTGCTTGATCTTTGTCACTAATAAGCTTTACTGCTCGCTTTTAGAGTGAGAAAAGCATCTTTGTATTTGACACTTAGCAACCATCTCAGATTGTTGAGCAATAGTCTAAATGTGTTTGTATATGAGATATGTAGTATGCCTTCCTTGTGTTTTGATCGATGAAGTGCTTAATTTTGGCTAACTGGTATACTTTTTGTGAGATAAGTTTTGTTAGACTTTGCATATGAGAGTTCCAGGTCAGAAGAGAGAAGATAACAGAGTGAAAGCGAGAAAGGTGAGGAGAGAGAAGAAAAGAGTAAGAGATAACAGAAATATCATAGATCTGTGGAGAAATATAACTGCACAAGATGAGTGTTAGGTCAAAGATCATTTTTTAAAAAAAAGAAAAAAAAGAAATGAACAACCACGGAAAAAAACTCTTTTATTTTTTTTTCCCAAGAGATTTCTGTTTGCTATAAGAATTGACCTTCAAGAATCTTGAGAACAAATGAAATTCAAAAGTTATAAGCACAAAAACCAAGTTCAGATTACTCAATTCAAGTGTGATATCCACCCTCATTTATGTATGCAAATGCTGGAAAACAACTGAAGAAATGAAATTAGACTCTTCTGAAAACAAATGCCTCAGGAAAATACTTGGTATAAAGTGGAATGAATTTAAAAACAACACAGAGATAAGACAGATGAGCAAACAACAACCTGTCTCATGGGTGATCAGAGAAAGAAGTTGGAGATATGTAGGCCATGTGATGAGAAGAAACAATCAAAGAATACCAAAACAAGCTATCAAGTGGATCACAACAGGCTGAAGAAAAAAGAGGTCAAGCACGTGAAACTCTAAAGAGGACATTGTTAAAGACAGCCCAGTTTAGTGGGCATAAGATCCCTTGATGAAGTTGAAAGACTCGCCAAAAACAGGAAAACCTGACAAAAAACTATGCGAGCCTTATGTGACATTTTACGGCACGGGATGGATGTAAGATGTAAGATAAGAACTGACAAAATGTCCTATCTTTAGCTCATGTAGGACTTTGCTGTGTGTAATGAAGATACAATTTACATGATATTTTTATGACCTATATAATCACTGATTTCATGACCAGCAAAGACTTACATAACATTTTTATGAGATGCCACTAACAGCTCAAAGTCTGGCCCATAAGTCTGAAGAGCATCCACCAAGAGAAGACTGTGAACTGTAAGAACTAGGCAAGTGTTGAATGGTTTCATGTGAACATCTGCCTTCACTCCAGTCACCTGAAGTTCTATCAGGGCTTGGCCTGTAACATATTATCAGGGCTAGATTTATAACATGTTCCAGCCACAGCAAAAGTTCTGTCAGGTCTAGAATTGTAACATGTTCCAATCACAGCAAACGTTCTGTCAGGGCTAGAATTGTAACATGTTCCAATCACAGCAAACGTTCTGTCAGGTCTAGAATTGTAACATGTTCCAATCACAGCAAAAGTTCTGTCAGGTCTAGAATTGTAACATGTTCCAATCACAGCAAACGTTCTGTCAGGTCTAGAATTGTAACATGTTCCAGTCACAGTAAAAGTTCTGTCAGGTCTAGAATTGTAACATGTTCCAATCACAGCAAACGTTCTGTCAGGTCTAGAATTGTAACATGTTCCAATCACAGCAAACGTTCTGTCAGGGCTAGAATTGTAACATGTTCCAATCACAGCAGACGTTCTGTCAGGGCTAGAACTATGACATATTCCAATCACAGCAGAAGTTCTGTCAAGGCTAGAACTATAACATATTCCAGCCACAGCAGAAGTTCTGTCAAGCTAGAACTATGACATATTCCAGTCATAGTAACAGTTAGATAAAGAAAGACAGATAAGAAGATAGTAAAGAAAGAGGGCTTCGTAAAGATAAACTAAATTACCTTGACTTTGTACTTCTAAAGACAAACTAAATTACCTTGACTTTGAACTTCTAAAGACAAACTAAATTACCTTGACTTTGAACTTCTAAAGATAAATTAAATTACCTTGACTTTGAACTTCTAAAGATAAACTAAATTACCTTGACTTTGAACTTCTAAAGATAAACTAAATTACCTTGACTTTGTACTTCTAAAGATAAACTAAATTACCTTGACTTTGAACTTCTAGGGACAAACTGCTGATGAGAAACTGTAAAATAACCATCTTGTTGTCCTCATGCATATCTTTTGTTGATCCATGTAAGACACCTGATCTACAATGTACAGAAGAAATGCTACAACATAACTGTCATATCTTTTGTTGATCCATGTAAGACACTGATCTACAATGTATAGAAGAAATGCTACAACATAACTATCATATCTTTTGTTGATCCATGTAATACACCTATCTACAATGTACAGAAGAAATGCTACAACATAACTGTCATATATTTTGTTGATCCATGTAAGACACCTGATCTACAATGTATAGAAGAAATGCCACAACATAACTGTTATATATCAGTTATATAACTGAATGTCCTTTAGCCCACAAAACACTACACTTCTCTGTTCTTCTTTGGCACACACTAACAGTTGGATAGCCATTTTGTTACTGCTTTGCACATGCGCACGTAACTCTCAGCACCCCCTATATACAACTATTATAAAGTTGGATGATGGTACTATCTAAGGATATATTTAAATACTACCTGATAACTGCCATTGATAAAATATTTCTATTTGCAAGTTACTTAGTGACTTCCCCTCGGATCATATATTTTCTAAAGGTATAACATAACTGTTATACTTTTTCTAAAGGTATAACATAACTGTTATATCTTTTCTAAAAGTAGAACATAAATGCCTTATCTTTTCTAAAGATATAACATGTCTGCCTTAACTTTATTTATATTATAACATAACTGAGTTGTCTTTATTTATGGCATAACTGCTAACTATTTTAAATTTTTTCTCTTTTGTCCATTCAGTGTCTAAAACATATGGGGCTGCCTGTAGCACAAGATTTCCACTATCTCAGTCCTTTGTTACCTTCTTTGCTGACCCTCACATCATTTCTTTGTTTACCACCACTCTCTCTCTCTCACTCTCTCTCTCTTTCTGTGCTGTATATCTCCATGTCTCTTTGTGCTGACCATGCTTCTTTTACTCCTTGTGGGGCTCACCTCAAAGCTGACCCACATTTGATGTGGCCATGCAATCACCACATCCTCATTTAAATCACTGTCAACAAAAGTGTCATGTATGTCTTTCTTAACAAAATGTCATTTTTTTAAATGGTATAACATTAATGGTGGCCTGGTTAGCTGAATGGTTAGGCGCTCAGTTTACTAATCAGATGGTACCAGGTTCAGTCCCAACACAGGCTTTTTTTCTGGTACACACTTGAAAAAGGCCCCGGGGTTCACTCAGCCTCTAAAAATGGGTAGCAGAGAAATCTGGGAAGGTAAAGCAGCCAGGTGTAATACTGACCACATCACATTTTCATATGCCGAAGGTCATGGAAAATACGGACCTAAAACCATATTCCCCAATATGGCTTAATAGCATGGAAACAGGAATTAAAGAAAAGCAAAAAAATATAACATAAATGCTATGTTCGTCACTAACTCTAAGATGTAAAACACACTGTTTGTTACTAACTATAAGATGTAAAACTAACTGTTTGTTACTAACTCTAAGATGTAAAATTCACTGTTTGTTACTAACTCCAAGATGTAACACTCATTGTTTGTTACTAACTCTAAGATGTAACACTCACTGTTTGTTACTAACACTAAGATGTAACACACACTATTTGTTATTAATTCTAAGATGTAACACTCACTGTTTGTTACTAACACTAAGATGTAACACACTCTATTTGTTACTAACTCTAAGATGTAAAACTCACTGTTTGTTACTAACTCTAAGATGTAACACACACTGTTTGTTACTAACACTAAGATGCAACACTCACTGTTTGTTACTAACACTAAGATGTAACACTCACTGTTTGTTACTAACTATAAGATGTAACAATCATTGTTTGTCACTAATTCTAAGATGTAACACTCACTGTCTGTTACTAACTCTAAGATGTAACACTCACTGTTTGTTACTAACTCTAAGATGTAACAATCATTGTTTGCCATTAATTCTAAGATGTAACACTCACTGTCTGTTACTAACTATAAGATGTAACAATCACTGTTTGTTACTAACTATAAGATGTAACAATCATTGTTTGTCACTAATTCTAAGATGTAACACTCACTGTCTGTTACTAACAATAGTATGTAACACTCACTGTTTGTCACTAACACTAAGATGTAACACTCACTGTTTGTTACTAAGATGTAACACTTAGCATTCATGTGAACTCATATTTTATCTCCTCTCTCTGTTTCTTTGTCCTGTATGTTCTTGTATGATTAAGGCTCACGCCGAAACGTCACAAATGTGTACTTGTTAAGTAATAAAGCTGTTCCTACTTTTTTTCCTACTTTATACATTTCACTGTTTGTTATTAACACTAAGATGTAACACTGACTGATGGAAACTGGTGTGCTCCTGTGAGATGTTTACACTGCTGCCAGCACTTTCTGGGAATTGTTGCTCTGAGGAAGATTGAGACCAGCTGGAATTTTTGGATTCTGAGAATTTGTCCAGACATTTTTGTAATCCTTGGATCTGAAACATAGAAATGGTTCAGTCAATAGCTTCATCATTATCACTGTCATGATAATCATCATCATCATCACCAGCAAAGTCTGCCTCTCAATTCTTGACAGTCAATCACACAGCAGTAAGGTCTTGACTTGTGCCTCAAGTTTTGTGACACAAATGACCAAGACCCAATTTTCATCTCTGGAATCTTCATGGTCAATGAAATGTGGGTTACATATAACATCCAGAGATAAAACAACAGTCATCACAGTGAAAGAGGCTGCAGTCACCATGACCAAAGAAGCGTGGCAGGTGCAGAATATAACAAAAAGCATGCTCATCATGTTTTCCACATCACAGGAATCATTCACCAAGAATTTGCTCTTCCTGTGAGGACAGCGATCTGACTTTCTCAGGACTTGGGAAAATGTGCAATGAAAAATACCAAAACTGTGGCGTAACCATAGTTGGCTGTTGCATTATTTCAGTACAACTGCTCACACTTCCCTCAAGACAATGCAGTTTTTGACAGAAAATAGCAGTCCTCCAAAACCCTCATACTCACTTGACCTAGCCCTCTGTGACTTCACCATGTTCCTCAAGATGAAACTGAAGACGAAGGGGAACCACTTCAACACCATATATGAAATCCAACCACAATCGCAGGCAGTATCAGATGGCTTACAGGAAAATGACTTCTGTGGTGCTTCTGAGACATGGAACAGGTGCTAGGATCACTGTGTACTTTCCTAAGAGGGACTATTTCAAGCTTTTGAGACATAGAAGATGTGCTAGGATCACTGTGTACTTTCCTAAGGGGGGACTATTTCAACTATACTGAAACACAATGTTGCCACACAGCTTCTACACCAGTCCATATACTTCAGTCTAGTCTGGCTGTTTAGAACTATATATACTAAACACAAAGTTGCCACACAGCTTTTATGCCAGTCCATACACTTCAGTCTAATCTGGCTGCTAAGAACTATATATACTAAACACACAGTTGCCACAGTTTCTTTGCCAGTCAATATACTTCAGCTAAGTCTGAACTGTATGTAACAATATTACAGGAAATTTTTACTATTTACAGCAGGATAACTTCACTTTGGTTTTGATGACACTATAGTTTGTAGCAGTTTAAGTCTAAACAGATACAGAATTGCCACATTTTACATCTTTTAAGTCCACAGACATGAAATGTTACATGATGCCTTTATATCTACAAATATAGGCTGTTATATGATTTGTGTTATCATGACCGCAAACATGAATGTTATATAGTGTCATTATATCCACATTATATTGTCTTCCGGTGTGACGTGCACGATGGCACTCTTGCCAGCAAGCACAAATCAGCGGTATTCCGCTTGATCTGTCACATATCCTATACCGGGAGTTAGGCATAAGGCTAACAACCTTAACCTGGACCTATCTACAGGCTACTCTAGATGGGGAAAAAAAAACTTGTTATGGAAACTCACAAAGAAACCAACCGAGCATCAGGGATGCCAACTCCAAAGAGCTCAAAGAATACATTCGTCGGCCCTAAACATGTGACAAAGATTGGATTCTGGAAAATAAGAACGATGGCATTGCCAACAGATACTAATCAGGTCATCAGAGCAATGGAGAGATACCACCTAGACATACTTGGCATCAGTGAAATGCGATGGCCAGAAGCAGGTAAAAGATCAGTGGAAGACTGTAAGTTAATAATACATTCAATCGGAGAAGACGGGAAACACCAAGAGGGGGGAGGTATAATTATGTCAAATGTAGCAGGAAAAAGCCTTGTAGAATGGGAACCAGTGAACAGTCGTATAATAAGAGCATGATACAGCCTAAGACACGGAAGAATGACAATAATACAGTGTTATGCACCCATGAACGATGCAGATGATGAGGTGAAAGACGATTTCTATCACCAATTACAACAAATCATCAACAAAGTCCCTAAACACGACATTCTAATTGCTATGGAGGACTTCAACGCTAAGACAGGGAAAGATAACACCGACGTCGAAAAAGTAATGGGAAAGAAGGAACTGACATGGTAAATCAGAACGGAGAAAGATTAATTTAAATGTCTAACAGAGAGCATAGTCATTGGAGGCACAATATTTCCACACAAAGAGATACATAAAACAATGTGGATATCTCCAGATGATAGAACCAGAAACCAGACAGATCATTTGCATATTAGAAAGCAATACAGAACATCTCTGATAGATGTAAGAGTATATAGGGGTGCAGATGTAAACAGTGATCACAATCTGTGTATAGGGAAAATAAAACTAAAACTGAAAAGCCAACACAAGATATCAATACACAGCCTAGAAGAAGAAAATGCTAACAGTAATTTCAATCAGAAACTTGCCAATCATTCCACAACACTCAGTGAAGTAGGGGAGATAGGTATAGATAAATTATGGAATTCTTACAGCACAGCCATAATCACAGTAGCAAAAGCAAGTGCTGGAATGAAAAAACCAAATACAAAACCATGGATATCAGAAAATACATGAAAGACGAGTAGCCAAATTAGACATGTTGATTGTAAAGGCAGGTCTTGGAAAAGATCTGGTGAAAGCAACGTACAAAGAACTAGACAAGAAAGGAACAAGTTCAGATAGAAGGGATAAAAGAGAATCATCATCATCATCATCAGGTGCTGTGCCGACTGGCGTTGGCTATTATGCTTCTCCAGAGTACACGATCCTTCATGCAGGTCATCAGTTCAGTTGGTGATCTCCTCTCACACCATCCTTTCAGACTGTCCAGTATCATTTCTCTTGGTCTTCCTCTTGATCTTCTTCCTTCTATTTTTCCTGTTGTTATAACATTTTCTATGCCCCCTCTTCTCACTGCATGTCCTATGAAAGTACATTGTTTCTCTCTTATCTTTTTGACAAGGTTTTTTTTGTCTCTGCAGCTCTTCTCATACATTCTTCATTAGTTATTTTTGCTGTCCAGGGGATTCGCAACATTTTTCTAATAAACCACATTTCTGCTGCTTCCTGTGATTTTTGTGCAGACTTGCCTATTGTCCATGATTCACTTCCATATAACAAGACAGGTTCAATATAGCATTTTAGGACTCGTTTTCTAACATTCATTGATAAAGATGTGTTGCATAATATGTTTCTCATTCTCTGAAATGCAGTCTTTGCTTGGCCTATTCTGTTCCTAATTTCTGTTCTGCATTTCCCATCTGAAGTTATTACTGCTCCAAGATATTTGAACTTCTGCACCTGCTTTAGAATAGTTCCGTTTAATTTAATACTGCATGCTGGTGTATTCTGTTTCTTAGATATAACCATTGTCTCTGTCTTTTTGATGTTCAAAGTAAGGCCTTTCTGTTCACTTTCTTTGGCCACTTTATCCAAGAGATTTTGCAGGTCTTGTTGGTTCTCAGCTATCAGTACTGTGTCGTCAGCATACCGAAGGTTGTTAATATTGTGTCCTCCAATTTTTATGCCTGGTTCTGTGATGATTGTTCTTAGAATATTCTCGCTGTACAGAGAAAAAAGGTCTGGAGATAGTACACATCCTTGTCGCACCCCTTGTTTTATAGGTTGATATTTTCCAATTCTATTTTCAACTCCAACTGCTGCTTCTTGCTGCCAGTATAGATGTTTTACAATCCTCAGGTCTTTGCCACCTATATTGATGTCTTCAAGCATTTTAATAATTTCATTATGTTTCACCTTGTCAAATGCCTTGGTGTAATCAATGAAGCATAAGTAGAGATCTTTCTGTACTTCTAAAGCTCTTTCTGTTAGTGTTCGTAAAGCATAAATGGCATTGTGTGTTCCCTTTCCTTCAACAAATCCAAATTGTTCATCTGCTATTTCCATTTTTATCTTTTTCCTTGTTCTTCTCATAATTATTCTCAGAAATAGCTTCGTTATGTGACATGAGAGGCTGATAGTCCGGTGGTCATCACATTCCTTTGCACCTGGTTTCTTTGGTAGTGCTATAAATGTGGATTTAATCAGGTCACTGGGAATATAACCACTGTTGTAAATGTCATTCAGTAACTTGGTTATTATTTTTATACCTGTCTCCTCTAGAGAATAAAAGAATAAAAATATCCTCTAGATAAAAGAGAATACATAGACAATATGGTAAAAGAGGCAGAAAAAGCAGCAAAAACAGGAGACAGCAAAACTTTATATAACATACAAAGGAGTCTAACAGGTACTATTACATCTAAAGAAAGACCAATCCTTAGCAAAACTGGAACCCTATTAACATCAAGTAAAGATAAAATTCAAAGATGGGCTGAACACTTCCAAGAAATACTTAATCAACCACACCCAAAAGAATTGATAAACCTTGAAACCGACTAACCAACCCCACAACTAAATGTCAACCTAGATGAAATTACATTGCCTGAAATTGAAACAGCAGTAAATTTAATTGCTAACAACAAAGCTGCAGGTGAAGATGAAATAACAGCTGAAATGCTAAAACCTGTCAATAGTGACAACATGAGACAACTACAGAGAATGTTTAACAAGATTTGGAATGAAGAAAAGGCCCCTTCTAATTGGAAGAAAGGAATCATTGTTAAAATACCAAAAAAGTGCAACCTTAGTGATTGTAACAAATGGAGAGGAGTAACCTTAATATCAGTTGTGTCAAAAGTATTTTGCAAGGTCATTTTGAATAGACTTAAAGATATAGTGGATACCGCAATGAGAGAAGAACAAGCAGGATTTTGAAAATGGAGAAGATGTCTCGACCAGATCTTTACTCTAAGAATAATACTTGAAGAACATATTGAAAAGCAGAATAATTAATACTGAACTTCATAGGCATTTGATAGCATACACAGAGATTCATTATGGAGAATTTTAAGTCTATATATATCATCTAAAATTGTCAACATCATTAAGGACTTCTACAATGGATATGTTTGTGCAGTCAAAACAGAAGAAGGGATGAGCGAATGGTTCCAGACTGAAACAGGTATGAAACAAGGATGTATACTATCTCTTTTGCTTTTTAGAATTGCAATAGACTTCATAATGAAAAAATGCTGCAAAGGTAACACAGGTATTGATTGGGTACATGGGACCCAACTAGAAGATCTTGATTTTGCTGATGACATAACTCTTATCAGTTCTATGCAATAAAAAACAGATAGCCTGTCTTCACTAGCTAGCAAAATAGGACTTGAAATTAACAAGGACAAAACAAAAATAATGAAAATTCCCATTAATCAAAATGGAAAAATACACGCAGAAGGGACAGATGTTGAAGAAGTCAATCAATTTGCATACCTTGGCAGCTACATAGACCAGGATGGTGACACCAGAAAGGAAGTTAGAACTAGAATTGCAAAAGCAGCATTGATCTTCAATAATCTTGAGAACATATGGAATTCAAAAGTTATAAGCACAAAAACCAAGCTAAGACTATTAAATTCAAATGTAATATCCACCCTCATTTATGCATGTGAAAGTTGGAAAACAACTAAAGAAATAGACAAGAAATTAGACTCTTTCAAAAACAAATGCTTAAGGAAAATACTCTGCATCATGTGGAATGAATTCAAAAACAATGTAGAGATAAGACATAACTGAACAACCAGTCTCATGGGTGATCAGGAAAAGGAGTTGGACATATGTTGGTCACGTGATGAGAAGAAATAGTCAGAGAATCCCCAAAAAAAGCTATCAAGTGGAACACAACAAGCCAAAGAAAAAGAGGCAGACCATGTGAAATTCTAAAGAGATGATAAGAGAGGCCAAATTAATAGGCATAAAATCCCTTGATGAGGTTGAAAAACTCACCGAAAACAGGAAAAATTGGCGAACTACCATGTGAGCCCTATGTGATGTTTAATGGCATGGGAAGGATATAAGATAAGATATCCACAAACATAAAATGTTACATGATATCTTTATATCTACAAACATTCACTGTTATATGATTTGTGTTATCATGACCACAAACATGAATGTTATATAGTGTCATTATATCTACAAACAAAATGTTACACAATATCTTTATATCTATAAACATCAAAAAGTAACTAAGAGCCACCCACCTCCACACACTCACACACACTGGAATTAGAAGCAGAATTTTACTTAATGTGCTTCAGTTTTATGGTTTTTTCCTTCAGCAAAACAGATTTCTTTCCCATTTTCACACTTGGTACATTCGACATTCTGTTTTTACACTTGGCATATCAGACATTCTTGTATTTACACTTGGTACTTTAGACATTCCTGTTTTTACACATGGTACAATAGACATTCCTGTTTTTACACATGGTACATTAGACATTCCTGTTTTTACACTTGGAATATTAAAGATCATTAAAGATGACACTGGATATATTACCTTTATTTCATTCAAGTGAAAAGTTAAAGAGGGCAGATTGCCAGAAATCTTTGCTGTAGGCCACTGAACATCAGATGTCATGATGAGCCTCCTGATTGTGCCAAAATGCAAAATATATTTCAGTCATACATCAGCAAAACATGTCATAATTCACTACATTATTTTAAACACTTTAACTTTAACTTTATCCTTCCTCCTATACCGTGAAGTGTCGAGGTGAGATGCAGTTGCCATCTTTGGGCCGTATGTGTGGCCTCAGTGATGTTCATGCCATAATTCATGAGTGTTTCTATAACTCCATCCATCCATCTTTTCCGGTGTCTTCCTTCTAATCTGTGTCCTATAGTTTTTTGGCTGAAGGCTCTCGCAACCAGCTGTATATGTCATCATCATCATCAGGTGCCGTGCCGACTGGCGTTGGCTATTATGCTTCTCCAGAGTACCTGATCCTTCATGCAGGCCATCAGTTCAGTTGGTGATCTCCTCTCACACCATCCCGTCAGACTGTATATGTGTCATTCTCATTAAGTGGCCAAATACTTCATTCTTTGCTTCTCTGTGTAATGTGACTATTTCCAACATAACAAGAATATGGCATTCAGTTATAAAGAGACTGACAGACTATTTCCAACATGTTAAGAGACCTGACATTCAGTTATAAAGAGACTGACAGATTATTTTCAACATGTTAAGAGACCTGACATTCAGTTATAAAGAGACTGACATATTATTTTCAACATGTTAAGAGACCTGACATTCAGTTATAAAGAGACTGACAGAATGGATAAGCATGACCAACAGTGCCTGCCTGCAGGGAGCTAATGATGAAACTGAGAAAGAAGAACTTCAGATGTGAAAGAGAAAAGCAATGTGAGTCAAATTCATGGTCAAAGCAGACAAACATACTTAGCTCACTGCCATCTTATTACATTATACAAGACAGAATGACAGAAATGTGGAGTGACAGAAATGTGGAGTGACAGAACTGTGGACTGACAGAAATGTGGAGTGACAGAAATGTGGAGTGACAGAAATGTGGAGTGACAGAACTGTGGACTGACAGAAATGTGGAGTGACAGAACTGTGGACTGACAGAACTGTGGACTCATAGAAATGTGGACTGATAGAAATGTGGACTGACAGAACTGTGGACTGATAGAAATGTGAACTGACAGAACTGTCAAACAGAATAACAGAACTGTGAAATGACATAACTGTAGAGTGACAGAACTGTAGAGTGACAGAACTGCCAAACAAAATGACAGAACTGTTGATTGACAGAACTGTAGAGTGAAAGAACTGCCTAACAGAATGACAGAACTGTGGCATTACAGTACTCTGCTGTGACATAACTGTGGAGTGACAGAATTATGGAGTGACATAACTGTGGAGTGACAGAATTATGGAGTGACACTGTGGAGTAACAGAATTATGGAGTGACATAACTGTGGAGTGACAGAATTATGGACAGACAGAACTGTGGAGTGACAGAATTATGGAGAGACAGAACTGTGGAGTGGCAGAATTATGGAGAGGCAGAACTGTGAAGTGACAGAATTATGGGGTGACAGAACTGTAGAGTGACAGAATTATGGGGTGACAGAACTGTCAAACATAATGAAAGAATTGTAGAGAGACCTAACTGTGGATTGAAAGAACTGTGAAGCGACAGAACTGTGGAGTGACAGAACTGTGGAGTGACAGAACTGCCAAACAGAATAATAGAACTGTGGAGTGACAGAACTGCCAAACAGAATAATAGAACTGTGGAGTGACAGAACTGTGGAGTGACAGAACTGCAGAGTGACAGAACTGTGGAGTGAAAGAACTGTGAAGTGAAACAACTGTGGAGTGAAAGAACTGTCAAGCAGAATGAAAGAACTTTGGAGTGACAGAACTGTCAAACAGAATGAATGAATTATGCAGTGACAAAACTGTGGAGTGATAGAACATGAAGCGACAGAACTGTTGAGTGACAAAACTGCCTAACAGAATGACAGAACTGTGGAGTGACAGAACTCTGGAGTGAAAGAACTGAGGAATGATAGAACTGTGAAGTGACAGGATTGTGAAACAACAAAACTGCCTAACAGAATGACAGAACTGTGAAGTGATAGAACTGTGCAGTGACAGAATTGTGGAGTGATAGAACTGTGAAGTGACAGAAATGTCAAGCAGAATGAAAGAATTGTGGAATGACAGAACTGTGGAAGTGACAGAACTGTGGAGTGACAAGATGCCAAACAGGATGACAGAACTGTGGAGTGACAGAACTATGGAGTGATAGAACTGTCAAACAGAAAGACAGAACTGTGGAGTGATAGAACTATGGAGTGATAGAACTGTCAAACCGAATGACAGAACTGCGGAGTGACAGAACTGCCAAAAATAAAGATAGAAATGGCTAGAAACTATAGGAAGAGCATCAAAAGGCGAACGAGGAAAAGAACTGAAGCATGTACCTGTCTAGCTGGACGGAAATGTTGAATCTGTCTACGACATGCATAAGACTTGTGCCACGTGTGTAAGCATGTCGCCAGTTATCATAAAGTCTGCCAATCAGCACCTGAACCTCTGTCAGTCCGATATGATACCTTCGGATGATAAGTTGTGAGTTTTCCTTCATCAACATTAAATATCAAAAAAAAACTTTTTCTACATTCCTCGGACAATGAAAATAGATAATTATATAGATGATGTGACTTGATGAAGCTGGCAGCTAATACTTGACTCTATAAGGATGATGTGACTTGATAAAGTTGAGGACTGATACTTGACTCTATAAGGATGATGTGACAAGCTGACAATTGACTGTAATGGTAATACTTGACTCTATAAGGATGATGTCTAACTCCATGACAGTGATATAAGACTATAAGGATGATGTCTAACTCTATGACAATGATATAAGACTATAAGGATGATGTCTAACTCTATGACAGTAATATAAGACTATAAGGATGACGTCTAACTCTATGACAATGATATAAGACTATAAGGATGATGTCTAACTCTATGACAATGATATAAGACTATAAGGATGATGTCTAACTCTATGACAGTGATATAAGACTATAAGGATGATGTCTAACTCTATGACAATGATATAAGACTATAAGGATGATGTCTAACTCTATGACAATGATATAAGACTATAAGGATGACGTCTAACTCCATGACAGTGATATAAGACTATAAGGATGATGACTAACTCTATGACAATGATATAAGACTATAAGGATGATGTCTAACTCTATGACAATGATATAAGACTATAAGGATGACATCTAACTCCATGACAATGATATAAGACTATAAGGATGATGTCTAACTCTATGACAATGATATAAGACTATAAGGATGACGTCTAACTCCATGACAGTGATATAAGACTATAAAGATATCTGGCTTTTGACTGACCCTTACAAATTGCAAAAAAAAAAAAAAACTAAAGATAAAAAAATTATGTTTCTTTATTTTAATGATGACACCACTAAAGATAAAAACAATGAGACTTCTTTATTTTAATGATGACAAAACTAAAGATAAAAACAATGAGACTTCTTTATTTTACTGATGACAAAACTAAAGATAAAAACAATGAGGTTTCTTTATTTTACTGATGATAAAACTAAAGATAAAAACAATGAGGTTTCTTTATTTTACTGATGATAAAACTAAAGATAAAAACAATGAGACTTCTTTATTTTACTGATGACAAAACTAAAGATAAAAACAATGAGGTTTATTTATTTTACCGATGACAAAACTAAAGATAAAAACAATGAGGTTTCTTTATTTTACTGATGACAAAACTAAAGATAAAAACAATGAGGTTTCTTTATTTTACTGATGATAAAACTAAAGATAAAAACAATGAGGTTTCTTTATTTTACTGATGATAAAACTAAAGATAAAAACAATGAGACTTCTTTATTTTACTGATGACAAAACTAAAGATAAAAACAATGAGGTTTCTTTATTTTACTGATGATAAAACTAAAGATAAAAACAATGAGGTTTCTTTATTTTACTGATGACAAAACTAAAGATAAAAACAATGAGGTTTCTTTATTTTACTGATGATAAAACTAAAGATAAAAACAATGAGGTTTCTTTATTTTACTGATGATAAAACTAAAGATAAAAACAATGAGACTTCTTTATTTTACTGATGATAAAACTAAAGATAAAAACAATGAGGTTTCTTTATTTTACTGATGACGACACTGACTTCTCATACAGCCTGTCCTGGAAAACATTATCCGTGGATGGCTCAGAAAAAGAGTCAGAACTTTTCATCTTCCTCAGTTCATCTTGTGGCTCAGTCAACAGTGCCTTCCTCACTTCTTCCTCTTCCTCTCCTTCATTAGGAGGGCTGGATAATGGTGTCTCAAATTTGTCTAAATGTTAACACACAAACAGGAGTCATACATTTGCCTAAATGTTAACACACAAACAGGAGTCATACATTTGTCTAAACGTTAACACACAAACAGGAGTCATACATTTGTCTAAATGTTAACACATAAAATAGGAATATCATATGTGTAAAGAATGCTCACATTAAGAGACAAAAGACAAACAACAGATCAGACAGAACAACATTTACCAGTAGAAGAAACTAAGATCTTAGTTGCCATGTAATCTGTAGCACACAAAATACTAAGATGCTGTACTTTCAACATGTGTTGCTTTCAGGAACAGCATGACAGTAATACATTACTTAGATCAGGCTGCTCATACAATGGGAAACATTGTTCTAGGAAACACAATATCTCTAGAAGTTGTCTCTACAGTTCCCAATACTAAGCTCTAGATAGTGCTGAAAGTAGTCTGTGCCGCCTGTATTATCAGTATTACATTTTATAAATATCTCTGTAAACTTAGCGAACTACCTTGTGAGCCCTACGTGATGTTTAATGGCACGGGAAGGATATAAGATATCTATCTGTGTGTGTGTGTGTGTCTCTCTCTCTGTGTTTGTGTGTGTGTGGTGCATGTGTGCATGCATGTCTGTGTGTGCATGTATGTGTGTGTGTGTGTGTGTGTGTGTGTGTGTGTCTCTCTCTCTCTCTCCGCCCGTCTGTCCCTCCCCCATGAAGTTATGTCCCAACAAGTCTGTTTTTCTCAAATATACTGCAGATACCATGAGAACCACAGATGGCCAAGACCCTATTCTACCTCCCATTAGTGTCCCTTGAAACAGACAGTAGAGAGTAGGGATCACAATGTGAAGATGAACTCTGCCCCAAAATCTATGTTAAGCAATGATGGGCTGAAAGGAACAAAACTGTGACACAACACAATCAACCCCCTTCACAGGGCAAATAGCAAAACAAGAAGAGGAAGATGTAACATTTGAGCACTTTCTAAGAGGAAGAAGATGTAACACTGAAGCACTTTCTTATTTCTTGCATGCAAAAATAAGTTACAAATGCTGGATTGTGAATGTTTCTATTCTCACACCTTTTTTGTTTATGACTGTGAGAATTATTCACTCTGTGATGAAGACAGAACAAATACTAAATACACATAAATAAAGACTCATTCATTATGAATCAAACAAAGAAAAATATTCATTCAACAAAAATCAAATCATATAAAGGTTCATCCAGCAAAAATCATATAAAGACTCATTCACCAAAAATCATTTTTAAAAACTCATTCACTAAAAATCATATACAGACTCATTCACTAAAAATCATATAGACTCATACACTAAAAATCATATAAAGACTCATTCACCAAAAAGCATTTTTAAAAACTCATTCACTAAAAATCATATAAAGACTCATTCACTAAAAATCAGATAAAGACTCATTCACTAAAAGTCATTTTTTAAAACTCGTTCACTAAAAATCATATAAAAACTGATTCACTAAAAATCATATACAGACTCATTCACTAAAAATCATATAGACTCATCCACTAAAAATCATATAAAGACTCATTCACTAAACATCATATAAAGACTCATTCACCAAAGAGCATTTTAAAAGACTCATTCACAAAAAATCATATAAAGAATCATTCACCAAAAAGCATTTTTTAAAAATTCATTCACTAAAAATCATTTAAAGACTCATTCACAAAAAATCAAATAAAGACTCATTCCCCAACCTTCAATATCTTCTTCCTTGGATTTTCCCCTTCTGGACAAATCATTTAATGAAGTCATAGTGTTGAATCTGAAGTTGCCCAGATCTATGACAACAAGCTGTGGGTTTTGCTCAAGCATGTTGTCTGGAATAACAAACTTTGGAGCACTGATGTCCAGGTTGATGTTCCATCTGCTGGCTTTGCCCTAATGATGTTACAACAAAAATTAAGTGCCAGCTAAAACATTACAAATCTTTAGGGACATGAAGACATGAAGCGCTGACAAAAACAAACAGAACTCATAAATCTTAAACAGACTCAAAAATCACCATCATCACATTTCTTGTCAAAGAGTAGAACATCATTCATCAGATTTCACAGATGTCCAACAGTAGAATAACCATCATCAGATTTCACAGATGTCCAACAGCAGAATAACCATCATCAGATTTCACAGATGTTCAACAGTAGAATAACCATTATCAGATTTCACAGATGTTCAACAGTAGAATAACCATCATCAGATTTCACAGATATTCAACAGTAGAATAACCATCATCAGATTTCACAGATGTCCAACAGTAGAATAACCATCATCAGATTTCACAGATGTCCAACAGTAGAATAACCATCATCAGATTTCACAGATGTTCAACAGTAGAATAACCATTATCAGATTTCACAGATGTTCAACAGTAGAATAACCATCATCAGATTTCACAGATATTCAACAGTAGAATAACCATCATCAGATTTCATATGTTAAAGAGTGGAATCACTATCTTCAGATTTTGTAGATATTAAAGAAGTGTCTGGTGAAGTCATGTGTATAAAAGTAAAATAATTTCTATAAAACTGGCACCACATATTAGAAGAGATCAGTCAAGGTGTCAGGTAAGGTTGTGTGTAAGGATAGAAGAGATCAGTCAATGTGTATGGTAAAGTTGTGTGTAAGGATAGAAGAGATCAGCCAATGTGTATGGTAAAGTTGTGTGTAAGGATAGAAGAGATCAGCCAATGTGTATGGTAAAGTTGTGTGTATGTACAGAAGAGATCAGTCAATGTGTATGGTAAAGTTGTGTGTATGCACAGAAGAGATCTGCCAATGTGTATGGTAAAGTTGTGTGTAAGGATAGAAGAGATCAGTCAATGTGTATGGTAAAGTTGTATGTATGCATAGAAGAGATCAGTCAATGTGTATGGTAAAGTTGTGTGTAAGGATAGAAGAGATCAGCCGATGTGTAAAGTTGTGTGTAAGGATAGAAGAGATCAGTCAATGTGTATGGTAAAGTTGTGTGTAAGGATAGAAGAGATCAGTCAATGTGTATGGTAAAGTTGTGTGTAAGGATAGAAGAGATCAGCCGATGTGTAAAGTTGTGTGTAAGGATAGAAGAGATCAGTCAATGTGTATGGTAAAGTTGTGTGTAAGGATAGAAGAGATCAGTCAATGTGTATGGTAAAGTTGTGTGTATGCACAGAAGAGATCAGCCAATGTGTATGGTAAAGTTGTGTGTAAGGATAGAAGAGATCAGTCAATGTGTATGGTAAAGTTGTGTGTAAGGATAGAAGAGATCAGCCAATGTGTATGGTAAAGTTGTGTGTAAGGATAGAAGAGATCAGCCAATGTGTATGGTAAAGTTGTGTGTAAGGATAGAAGAGATCAGCCAATGTGTATGGTCAAGTTGTGTGTATGCACAGAAGAGATCAGTCAATGTGTATGGTAAAGTTGTGTGTATGTACAGAAGAGATCAGTCAATGTGTATGGTAAAGTTGTGTGTAAGGATAGAAGAGATCAGCCAATGTGTATGGTAAAGTTGTGTGTATGCACAGAAGAGATCAGTCAATGTGTATGGTAAAGTTGTGTGTATGCACAGAAGAGATCAGTCAATATGTATGGTAAAGTTGTGTGTATGGCCAGAAGGGTAAACTGAGGAAGTAACAAGGAAAAGAGAAAAAAAAAAAATATACAAACTATATAACGCTGGTGTTATGGTGATGATATGAGAATATCAGTACAAAACTGTAGCAAATTATGATAGAAATGATGATGATGGTGGTGATGATGATGGATGACTCTTACTTCAAGCAGTTGATCTAAAGTGTTCTTCAGTTCTTCCTGTGTCTGTTTTCTGAATCTTTCAAACTGTCCTCTGGATACTGGGGGAAAAAAGAGTAAAATCCTTGCTAGATACACATAAGACATGAGTACCAGTGATAAGACTAAAATCCTTGCTAGATACACATAAGACATGAGTACCAGTGATAAGACTAAAATCCTTGCTAGATACACATAAGACATGAGTACCAGTGATAAGACTAAAATCCTTGCTAGATACACATTAAGACATGAGTACCAGTGACAAGAGTAAAGTCCTTGCTAGATACACATTAAGACATGAGTACCAGTGATAAGACTAAAATCCTTGCTAGATACACATTCCCCCCGTGTGGTACCCGGGATCTGCAAAGAATAGGACCACTGTACCCTACCATGCATGATCGTAAAAGGCGACTAAGGAGGGTTCAGCATAGGGCCAGCAACCCTATCTGGTAAAAAAACTATCAGACTGCTACAGAAACGGAAGCAAGGGAAAAAGCAAATGCAGGTGGAAGGAGAAATGCTTTTCAGGAAACTGAGCCCATGAAGGTTGTGGATGAAAGCCAGCCACTGGAAGTCCCCAGCCCGACTGCAGACCTCCTGGAACCTAAACATAAGATGCAAATAGGCAGCTGGAATGTAAGAACACTAAACCAGACTGGAAAACTAGCACAAACCATCAAGGAAATGCACAGATATAAACTAAACATACTAGGAATACAAGAAGCAAGATGGACAGGACAAGGCTGAAGGAAATTAACAACACAGCACATAGAAGATACAATAATATGGTCAGGTAAAGAAGATCTTCATGAAGGAGGAGTAGCATTGATTATAACAAAAGAAGCATCAAGAGCATTGCTGAAATGGACCCCAATAAATGAGAGATTATTATATGCACAGTTCAACTCAAGATTCACGAAGCTGTCTATTATAGTTTGTTATGCACCAACAGAAGCAGCTGAAGAGGAATTAAAAGAAGATTTTTACAACAGCCTCCAAGCAACAGTAGAAACAATACCAAAGCATGATATGCTACTCATCTTGGGCGACTTCAATGCAAAAGTAGGTGAAGGAAATGAAGATAGAAGAAGAATCATGGGAAGAGAAGGAATCGAAGAAATAAATGAAAATGGAGAAAGACTGTGCAGTTTCTGTGAAGAAAACATGATGACCATCGGAGGGACAATTTTCCAACACAAAAACATCCATAAGATGACTTGGAGGTCACCAGATAAAACCACAGAAAACCAAATCGATCACATACTAATAAACAACAAGTGGAAACGGTCACTACAAGATGTGCGAGCAAGGAAAGGAGCAGATGTAGGAAGTGATCACAACCTTCTGGTAGCAAAAATAAAACTAAAATTAAGGAAAGCCAAAATCGGAGACCAAAAGAAAGATACATTTTGATACAAGAAAACTGATAGACCAGCAAACAAGAAATGAATTCTCAATAGTACTTAAGAACCGCTTCAGTGTCCTACAAAACGAAGCAGAAATGTCCATATTAGAGTTCAATAAAACACTACAGGAAACAGCAAAAGAGGTGCTGGGATATCGGAAAAGGAGAAAAGAGGAATGGATAAGCAAGACCACATGGGAAAAGATAGAGCAAAGAAAAGAAATCAAGGGAAAATTACTGAACACCAAATCACAACGGCTTAAAGAACGAGTTTTAAGTAATTATGCACAAAAAAGACAAAGAAGTGAAGGAATCATGCCGTCAAGATAAAAAACGTCAATATTATGACAACTTAGCAGAAACAGCAGAGAAAGCAGCATATACAAATGACATGAAAACCATATATAAAATCACAAAGCAGATGACAGGTAACTTCAACACAAGATGTGAAAGTGCAGTAAGAACACAAAATGGACAACTGGTCAGTGGAGAAAGAGAAAAAATTGAAAGATGGAGGGAACACTTTAACACCCTACTAAACAGAACACAAGAAGCACAAACAATAGACATACCTGATGCAAAAACGGAACTAAACTTCAATACAGGACCAATAACAATAAATGAAGTAAAGGAGGCGATAAAGAAGCTAAAATCAGACAGGGCACCAGGTGAAGATGAAGTGACTGCTGAGATGTTGAAAGCAGAAGAAACAGAAACACCAAAACAACTTTGCCGGATATTACAACAAATTTGGGATTTAGAAAAAGCCCCAGAGGAGTGGAAAACTGGTCTTATAGTAAAACTACCAAAGAAGGGTGACCTCAGAGATTGCGGGAACTGGAGAGGCATTACCCTACTGCCACTCACCAGTAAAGTATTTTGCAGAATAATCATCAACAGAATTGTACCAACACTTGAGGAAAAACTTCGGAAAGAGCAGGCAGGATTTAGGAAAGGAAGATCATGCATAGGCCACATATTTGTACTTAGACAAATATTAGAACAGGCAAATGAGTGGCATAGTACAACATATGCATTATTCATAGATTTTGAGAAAGCCTTTGACAGTGTCAACAGAGATGCACTGTGGAAAATCCTAAGATGGCACGGCCTCCCCCATAAAATAGTTAATGTAATCAAAGCCCTATACGAGGGTTTTCAGTGCAAAGTTATCTGTGGAGAACATACCTCCAGCAGCTTTAGGGTACAAACAGGAGTGAAACAGGGATGTGTACTATCACCAACATTATTTATCTTGGCAGTAGACTGGTTAATGAAGGAGGCAACATCAGACAAACGCAGAGGATTACAATGGACCCTTGACACAGTGCTGGAGGACCTTGACTTTGCGGACGACATTTGTCTATTATCAAGCAGTCACAAAGATATGCAAGATAAAATAAACAAGCTAACTCAGAATGCAAACAACATAAGACTAAAGATCAATGTAGGAAAGACAAAGTTAATGAAGCAAAATGTGAACAACAGAAATGTACTCAGAGTAGATAACAAGTTAGTGGAGGAGGTCAACGAATTTGTATACCTTGGCAGCAGAGTAGTAGAAAATGGAGACAGCACAGAGGACATCAACAGCAGACTTACTAGAGCAAACCAGGCTTTTGCAATGCTGTAGAATATATGGAAATCAAAAAAACTAAGCATAAATATGAAAATCAGGATATTTAAGAGTAATGTTCTAAGTGTACTACTCTATGGAAGTGAATGCTGGAAAATCACCAAAACCATAGAAAACAAGTTGAATTCTTTCCAGACTAAATGTTTACGAAGAATTAGAAAAATATTTTGGCCAAACACCATAAGAAATAACATCTTATTAGCAGAAATGCAGATGAAACCACTGACAACAATTATTGAGGAAAGACGCTGGCGATGGTTGGGACATGTGCTCCGAATGACTGACAACTCACTACCAAAAATAGCACTAAGATGGACACCACAGGGGAGCAGAAGTAAGGGTAGACCAAAAGAGACATGGAGAAGAACAACAGAAAGGATGTTGAGCAATAGAGGGCTCACCTGGGCAAGAGCAGAAAAAAAGGCGAAGGACAGGCATTTGTGGAAAACCCTTGCGGAAGCCCCATGTGCCCTGGGCACTTAAGGTTCAGAGAGAGAGATACACATTAAGACATGAGTACCAGTGATAAGACTAAAATCCTTGCTAGATACACATTAAGACATGAGTACCAGTGACAAGACTAAAATCCTTGCTAGACACACATTAAGACATGAGTACCAGTGACAAGAGTAAAGTCCTTGCTAGATACACATTAAGACATGAGTACCAGTGATAAGAGTAAAGTCCTTGCTAGATACACATTAAGACATGAGTACCAGTGATAAGAGTAAAGTCCTTGCTAGATACACATTAAGACATGAGTACCAGTGATAAGAGTAAAGTCCTTGCTAGATACACATTAAGACATGAGTACCAGTGACAAGAGTAAAGTCCTTGCTAGATACACATTAAGACATGAGTACCAGTGACAAGACTAAAATCCTTGCTAGATACACATTAAGACATGAGTACCAGTGACAAGACTAAAATCCTTGCTAGATACACATTAAGACATGAGTACCAGTGACAAGACTAAAATCCTTGCTAGATACATATTAAGACATGAGTACCAGTGATAAGACTAAAGTCCTTGCTAGATACACATTAAGACATGAGTACCAGTGACAAGACTAAAATCCTTGCTAGATACACATTAAGACATGAGTACCAGTGACAAGACTAAAATCCTTGCTAGATACACATTAAGACATGAGTACCAGTGACAAGACTAAAATCCTTGCTAGATACACATTAAGACATGAGTACCAGTGATAAGAGTAAAGTCCTTGCTAGATACACATTAAGACATGAGTACCAGTGATAAGAGTAAAGTCCTTGCTAGATACACATTAAGACATGAGTACCAGTGATAAGAGTAAAGTCCTTGCTAGATACACATTAAGACATGAGTACCAGTGACAAGACTAAAATCCTTGCTAGATACACATTAAGACATGAGTACCAGTGACAAGACTAAAATCCTTGCTAGATACACATTAAGACATGAGTACCAGTGATAAGACTAAAGTCCTTGCTAGATACATATTAAGACATGAGTACCAGTGACAAGACTAAAGTCCTTGCTAGATACATATTAAGACATGAGTACCAGTGACAAGACTAAAATCCTTGCTAGATACATATTAAGACATGAGTACCAGTGACAAGACTAAAGTCCTTGCTAGATACATATTAAGACATGAGTACCAGTGACAAGACTAAAATCCTTGCTAGATACACATTAAGACATGAGTACCAGTGATAAGACTAAAATCCTTGCTAGATACATATTAAGACATGAGTACCATTGACAAGACTAAAATCCTTGCTAGATACACATTAAGACATGAGTACCAGTGACAAGACTAAAGTCCTTGCTAGATACACATTAAGACATGAGTATCAGTAACAAGACTAAAGTCCTTGCTAGATACACATTAAGACATGAGTACCAGTGATAAGACTAAAGTCCTTGCTAGATACATATTAAGACATGAGTACCAGTGACAAGACTAAAATCCTTGCTAGATACACATTAAGACATGAGTACCAGTAACAAGAGTAAAGTCCTTGCTAGATACACATTAAGACATGAGCACCAGTGACAAGACTAAAATCCTTGCTAGATACACATTAAGACATGAGTACCAGTGATAAGACTAAAATCCTTGCTAGATACACATTAAGACATGAGTACCAGTGATAAGACTAAAATCCTTGCTAGATACACATTAAGACATGAGTACCAGTGACAAGAGTAAAGTCCTTGCTAGATACACATTAAGACATGAGCACCAGTGACAAGAGTACAGTTACACATTAACATGAAAGCCTGCAACAGAATGAAAGTTGAATAATTAAGGGCAGAATATCAGACAAACATGAGTGTTCAAATCTTCACCATTAGAAAAAAAGTTTTCTTGTTCATTTAGCTCCTTCCTGAACTGAGTTAACTGAACTGCAGACCTTTGTTAACATTTGCAGTTTTCCACTGAATTATCAAAGTTAACTGAACTTCAGACCTCTGTTAACATTTGTAGTTTTTTCCTGAATTATCAGAGTTAGCTGAACTTCAGACTTCTGTTAACATGTTGAGTTTTTTCTGAACTTACTAAACCACAGACCTCTGTTAACATGTGCAGTTTTTCCTGAACTGAACTGACTGAACTACAGACCTCTCTGTTAACATGTTCAGACTTTTTCCTGAATTATCTACCTTGGTTGAACTACATGTTCATATTATTTCCAGACTTACCTGAACTGGCTGAACTGGAGACCCCACATGCAGGTGAGCTAAATAAATCCTTGACCTTGCGCATAAGTTCTGGTGCATAGATAATGTCTAGTGACTGTGACTTGACGCTGAGACTGCAGAGAGGGGGGACAAAGCCATGAGTGAGACTGTGTTAACTCACCCAACATGCAAGATGGAGCAGCCAGACAGAAGAAAACAATGCCAGGTACACACAAGAGAAAACAATCATTACACACCACACACTTATAAATACACACTTATAAAGATAAAATGAAGACAGACTACAGCTATGATGACAGACCATAGTTATACAGAAGACAGACCACAGTTATGAAGACAGACCAGAGTAATACTAAAGACAGACTACAGTTATGATGACAGACCATAGTTATGAAAATGCAATCACATTTATAAAAACAGAATGAAGACAGACCACAGCTATAAAAACAGAATGAAGACAGACCACAGCTATAAAAAACTGAATGAAGACAGAACATAGTTATAAAAACAGAATGAAGGCATATCATATTTATAAAAACAGAATGAAGACAGTTCACAGATATAAAAACATAATGAAGACAAATCACAGTTATAAAAACAGAATGAAGGCATATCACAGTTATAAAAACAGAATGAAGACAGATCACAGTAATAAAAACAGAATGAAGACAGTTCACAGATATAAAAACAGAATGAAGGCAGATCACAGTTATAAAAACAGAATGAAGACAGATCACAGTAATAAAAACAGAATGAAGACAGATCACAGTAATAAAAACAGAATGAAGACAGATCACAGTAATAAAAACAGAATGAAGACAGATCACAGTAATAAAAACAGAATGAAGACAGATCACAGTTATAAAAACAGAATGAAGACAGATCACATTTATGAAAACAGAATGAAGACAGATCAGTAACGAGGGGCGTTCAGAAAGTAAAGCACCACATCGTTTTTCTCAGGAGCTGTTTATTAAAAAAGCATGAAATTTGTACATAATATACATTGATATGTTATGTAAACATGGGTATTATCAACTTAATACCCATCAACTTGTATGGCTTTACGCCATCACGAAACAAGTGCATGTATTCCTATTCTTATTCAAGATTTTCTCATGACCATGTAGCCATTTCTTAGCTGCATGAATCACTCCATCATCTTCAAATCTTACCCTTCAGAATGCATCTGTAAGTGGACCAAACAGATGGAAATTTTATCTATCTTATATTTATATCCTTCCCATGCCATTAAAC
This sequence comes from Achatina immaculata, assembly GCA_009760885.1. Classification (NCBI taxonomy): domain Eukaryota; kingdom Metazoa; phylum Mollusca; class Gastropoda; order Stylommatophora; family Achatinidae; genus Lissachatina; species Lissachatina immaculata. Next base: position 42,482,848 of record CM019692.1, read on the forward strand.
GTCACATAGGGCTCGCAAGGTAGTTCGCCAATTTTACCTGTCTTCGGCGAGTCTTTCAACCTCATCAAGGGATTTTATGCCCATTAATTTGGCCTTTCTTAACAATGTCCTCTTCAGAGTTTTATGCGGTCTGCCTCTTTTTATTTGGCCTGTTGTGTTCCACTTGATATTGATATATTTAGGGATTCTCTGATCATTTCTTCTCATCATGTGACCAACATATGTCCATCTCCTTTTCCTGATCACCCATGAGACTGGTTGTTGTTCAGTCATCTGTCTTACCTCTGCATTGTTCTTGAATTCATTCCACTTGATGCCGAGTATTTTCCTCAGGCATTTGTTTTCAAGAGAGTCTAATTTCTTGTCTATTTCTTTAGTTGATTTCCAGCTTTCACATGCATAAACGAGACTGGATATTACATTTGAATAGAATAGTCTTAACTTGGTTAAGAAATCAGAGGATGTCAAATCGGGACTATAGGGGTACTACAATAATTAGTGTATAAGTATACAACTATACACAAAGCACTGCAGTAAAGCTGTGATACCAGAATGTATAAAATAGGAAAAAAGTAGGAGCAGCTTTATTACTTAACGATTACAAAGTTGTGACGTTTCGGCATGAACCTTAATCATACAAAAACATACAGGACGAAGAAATAGAGAGAGGAGATAAAGTATAGATTGTATAGATTCACATGAATACTAAAAAAAAAAAAAATTTTTTTTTAAAGAGTACTTAGCTGTAAATTGCAAGGTGTGGCTTGTCCGGCGGTGTGTGTCAGGAATGGATCTAGTGGAACGTGGAGACTGTTTAAATAGAGACCTGTGACATGTGGTCAGTGGGTTGTAACTGGGGGTGGTGGATGGGGAACCGGGGAGGGGAGAGAGAGTGACGCAATACCGACCTAGCTAGGAGAAATTGAAACAGATGATTGGGGAAGAGGGGTTGCAGAGAAAATAGCAGGGTTGCAGAGTGATGCTGTGAGGAAGTTTGAAAAATAAGAAGGGGTGGATTTAGTGGAGAGGTACTATAATGATTGAAGAAGATGATGTTACGTGTAACTAAACAGACAAAACGTGAGCCAAACCTTAAGGATATCCTCGTCCACAGCCACTTGAAGCAAAGCCTTACATATGCTGGCACCAGAAAATGTAACCGCCCCCACTGCGTTACCTGCCCCGTAGTTTGGGAAACAAAAACAATCACCTTTCCCAAAACTATCCTCACTCTTTATGAGTCCCGAAATGTGATATATGTCATCGTTTGCAAAAGATGCAGGATAACATATATCGGTGAGACTGGCCTCAGATTAGGGGACCGCATGCAAAAACATCTGTACGACATCGCCCAGCATGCTTCGAAACCAGTCCCAAATCATTTCAATGGCCCCAACCACAGAGGCAAATCTGATTTTCTGGTAACAGCCATTAAACAATGTCACGCAGATGACACAAGCCGCCTGGCACTTGAGAACCGCTGCATTCAAAATTATGGGACGCTGGAACCACATGGGTTAAACTCGCTGTTTAGTTACACGTAACATCATCTTTTTCAATCATTATAGTACCTCTCCACTAAATCTACCCCTTCTTACTTTTCAAACTTCCTCACAGCATCACTCTGCAACCCCGCTTACTTTTCAAACTTCCTCACAGCATCACTCTGCAACCCCGTTATTTTCTCTGCAACCCCTCTTCTCTGCAACCCCTCTTCCCCAATCATCTGTTTCAATTTCTCCTAGCTAGGTTGGTATTGCATCACTCTCTCTCCCCTCCCCGGTTCCCCATCCACCACCCCCAGTTACAACCCACTGACCACATGTCACAGGTCTCTATTTAAACAGTCTCCAGGTCCCACTAGATCCATTCCTGACACACACCGCCGGACAAGCCACACCTTGCAATTTACAGCTAAGTACTCTTTTAAAAAAATTTTTTTTTTTTTTAGTATTCATGTGAATCTATACTTTATCTCCTCTCTCTATTTCTTCATCCTGTATGTTTTTGTATGATTAAGGCTCACGCCGAAACGTCACAACTTTGTAATCATTAAGTAATAAAGCTGCTCCTACTTTTTTCCTATTTTATACATATAGGGGTACAAGTCCAACCCAATCTGATGACTGCTTCCCGTGTTGCCAGACTTGTGTGAGGGAGCACATTGTTGTGAAGGAGAAGCAGGTCTGCTGGATTCTTGTGTGGCCGAACTCTGTGAAAACACCGACTGAGTTTTTTTCAATGTCTTAATATAAGATTGTGAACTGATTGTCTCTCCTCTTGGCATAACATCCACAAGAATCACAGCTTCAATTCCCAAAAGATAGTGATCATGACCTTTCCAGCTGAAGGAGTTGTCTTGAATTTCTTTCTTCATGGTGATTGCAGAAGATGCCCCTCCATTGACTGTCTTTTTTTGTCTCAGGTTCAAAATGATGTGCCCAGGTTTCGTCACCTGTTACAATCTTAGCCAAAAAATTATCTCCCTCAGCATTGAAACACTCCAACAATTCAGAAGAAATTGCTTTCCTTTGCAATTAATGGTCCTTTGTGAGACTTCAAGGAACCCATCTTGCACAAACCTTAGAAAATTCAAGAGCTTTTATAACTGCATTTGCACTACCATTGCTGACTAACAGCTTTAAGGCCAATTAGTGATATGCCTATCAAAATAATGAATAAAGAATAATGCCCTCAGCGCATTTCAACAGCCTTGGTGGCTGTGGCAGGATGTCCACAGTGCAGCCAGTCATGCAACTCCTTATCTCCACTTATTGATTCTCTGATTCTCTGAACCCAGTGACTGTACTCCTGTCAACTGCAAAACTTCAATACATATCACACAGACAGTTGTGAATGTTCACAATAGTTTCCTTCTCTGCAATGAGAAATTCTATCGCAATTTGCTGCTTACTGCAAGTTACTAAAACGCTCCATTTTAACGGTTAGGGCAGCCATATTCTTTGGCCGGTTGTGGTGCAATCTGGTTTACACAATCAGCACATGTCATATTTAAAGTGTGCAAAATTTCATATTATTAGCTGAAAAAAAATACTTATTCATTTTTTTTTTCAGCATATTATGTTCAATAATAAATGCTGAATATCTGTGACTGAATAAAGTTGTATGATGAAGGGAAGAACGGTAGATGGGCCTGCACGCCCAATTTTTAACCATTTGAAAATAAAGTCTGTTCATTCGTTCGATCCTTAATCTATGTTATAATGATCGTTAATCTACGTTAGAAATAACTCACATATATCACTGATCCCTAATCTGTGTTATAAATAACCCATAAACACCACTGATCCCTAATCTATGTTAAAAATAACCTATATACATCACTGTTCCCTAAGTTAAAAATAATCTATATACACCACTGTTCTCTAATCTATGTTAAAAATAATCTATATACACCACTGTTCTCTAATCTATGTTAAAAATAATCTATATACACCACTGTTCTCTAATCTATGTTAAAAATAACCTATATACACCAGTGTTCTCTAATCTATGTTAAAAATAACCTATATACACCACTGTTCCCTAATCTATGTTAAAAATAACCTATATGCACCAGTGCTCCCTAACCTGTATTTGAAATGGCCATGTGGGTTTTTCTCATAAACCAGCTTGAAAAACTCCATTCCTTCATAATGGTTGCCTGCAGAGCCGAGAGTCTGCACGCTTATCAGCTGGGAGACAACTCTGAAGGCTGATCTGCTGTGCAGTTCCTGACAACAAAACAATCATCCGTGGTTAGCAACATTTACACAATTATTATCATATGACAAGAAATAATAGCATGGAGAAACTCTGCCTGCTCCACCACCCTGTCTGATCTTATTTCTAACTTCAGCTTTTACAACATCTTCAACTGGTGATACCATAGTGCTAGGTTTAGTGGTAACCAAGTCTTCATTTCAACTTTGACCAGTGATTTCACAGTGCTAGGTTTGGTGATAACCAACTCTTCACTTCATTTTGGGCCAGTGATTTCACAGTGCTAGGTTTGGTGGTAACCAACTCTTCATTTCATCTTTGATCAGTGATTTCACAGTGTGGTACCCAGGATCTGCAAAGAATAGGACCACTATACCCTACCACGCATGATCGTAAAAGGCAACTAAGGAGGGTTCAGCATAGGGCCAGCAACCCTATCTGGTAAAAAAAACTATCAGACTGCTACAGAAACGGAAGCAAGGGAAAAAACAAATCCTCTTTACTAGCCAGCCTTCTTCAATATTAAGCTCTTGTAGTATAGATATATTTGTTCTTTTTTGTGTCCCAAGCAGCAATCAAGGAGGCGATAAAGAAGCTAAAATCAGACAGGGCACCAGGTGAAGATGAAGTGACTGCTGAGATGTTGAAAGCAGAAGAAACAGAAACACCAAAACAACTTTGCCGGATATTACAACAAATTTGGGATTTAGAAAAAGCCCCAGAGGAGTGGAAAACTGGTCTTATAGTAAAACTACCAAAGAAGGGTGACCTCAGAGATTGCGGGAACTGGAGAGGCATTACCCTACTGCCACTCACCAGTAAAGTATTTTGCAGAATAATCATCAACAGAATTGTACCAACACTTGAGGAAAAACTTCGGAAAGAGCAGGCAGGATTTAGGAAAGGAAGATCATGCATAGACCACATATTTGTACTTAGACAAATATTAGAACAGGCAAATGAGTGGCATAGCACAACATATGCATTATTCATAGATTTTGAGAAAGCCTTTGACAGTGTCAACAGAGATGCACTGTGGAAAATCCTAAGATGGCATGGCCTCCCCCATAAAATAGTTAATGTAATCAAAGCCCTATACGAGGGTTTTCAGTGCAAAGTTATCTGTGGAGAACATACCTCCAGCAGCTTTAGGGTACAAACAGGAGTGAAACAGGGATGTGTACTATCACCAACATTATTTATCTTGGCAGTAGACTGGTTAATGAAGGAGGCAACATCAGACAAACGCAGAGGATTACAATGGACCCTTGACACAGTGCTGGAGGACCTTGACTTTGCGGACGACATTTGTCTATTATCAAGCAGTCACAAAGATATGCAAGATAAAATAAACAAGCTAACTCAGAATGCAAACAACATAGGACTAAAGATCAACGTAGGAAAGACAAAGTTAATGAAGCAAAATGTGAACAACAGAAATGTACTCAGAGTAGATAACAAGTTAGTGGAGGAGGTCAACGAATTTGTATACCTTGGCAGCAGAGTAGTAGAAAATGGAGACAGCACAGAGGAAATCAACAGTAGACTTACTAGAGCAAACCAGGCTTTTGCAATGCTGCAGACTATATGGAAATCAAAAAAAACTAAGCATAAATATGAAAATCAGGATATTTAAGAGTAATGTTCTAAGTGTACTACTCTATGGAAGTGAATGCTGGAAAATCACCAAAACCATAGAAAACAAGTTGAATTCTTTCCAGACTAAATGTTTATGAAGAATTAGAAAAATATTTTGGCCAAACACCATAAGAAATAACATCTTATTAGCAGAAATGCAGATGAAACCATTGACAACAATTATTGAGGAAAGACGCTGGCGATGGTTGGGACATGTGGTCCGAATGACTGACAAATCACTACCAAAAATAGCACTAAGATGGACACCACAGGGGAACAGAAGTAAGGGTAGACCAAAAGAGACATGGAGAAGAACAACAGAAAGGATATTGAGCAATAGAGGGCTCACCTGGGCAAGAGCAGAAAAAAAGGCGAAGGACAGGCATTTGTGGAAAACCCTTGCGGAAGCCCCATGTGCATTGGGCACTTAAGGTTCAGAGAGAGAGATCATAAGACAAGAAATAATAGCATGGAGAAACTCTGCTGCTCCACCACCCTGTCTGATCTTATTTCTAACTTCAGCTTTTACGACATCTTCAACTGGTGATACCATAGTGCTAGGTTTAGTGGTAACCAAGTCTTCATTTCAACTTTGACCAGTGATTTCACAGTGCTAGGTTTGGTGATAACCAACTCTTCACTTCATCTTGGACCAGTGATTTCACAGTGCTAGGTTTGGTGATAACCAACTCTTCACTTCATCTTGGACCAGTGATTTCACAGTGCTAGGTTTGGTGATAACCAACTCTTCGCTTCATCTTGGACCAGTGATATCACAATGTATGTTTCTAGGTTTGATGGTAAACATTCACTTCATCTTGGACCAGTGATATCACAGTGTATGTTTCTAGGTTTGATGGCAACCAACTCTTCACTTCAACTTCTCTAACTGATCAGATTAACAACAGGGAAGGTCCACAAGTCTGACCTCCTGTCAGTCTGTCTGATCACGCAACATGGAAGGTCCACAAGTCTGACCTCCTGTCAGTCAACATGTCTGACCACACAACATGGAAGGTCCACAAGTCTCAACTCCTGTCAGTCAACATGTCTGATCACACAATATGGAAGGTCCACAAGTCTGACCTCCTGTCAGTCAACATGTCTGATCACACAACATGGAAGGTCCACAAGTCTGACCTCCTGTCAGTCAACATGTCTGATCACACAACATGGAAGGTCCACAAGTCTGACCTCCTGTCAGTCAACATGTCTGACCACACAATATGGAAGACCCACAAATCTCACCTCCTGTCAGTCAACATGTCTGATCACACAATATGGAAGGTCCACAAGTCTCACCTCCTGTCAGTCAATGTATCTGATCACAATATGGAAGGTCCACAAGTCTGACCTCCTGTCAGTCAACATGTCTGATCACGCAACATGGAAGGTCCACAAGTCTGACCTCCTGTCAGTCAACATGTCTGACCACACAACATGGAAGGTCCACAAGTCTCAACTCCTGTCAGTCAACATGTCTGATCACACAATATGGAAGGTCCACAAGTCTGACCTCCTGTCAGTCAACATGTCTGATCACACAACATGGAAGGTCCACAAGTCTGACCTCCTGTCAGTCAACATGTCTGATCACACAACATGGAAGGTCCACAAGTCTGACCTCCTGTCAGTCAACATGTCTGACCACACAATATGGAAGACCCACAAATCTCACCTCCTGTCAGTCAACATGTCTGATCACACAATATGGAAGGTCCACAAGTCTCACCTCCTGTCAGTCAATGTATCTGATCACACAATATGGAAGGTCCACAAGTCTGACCTCCTGTCAGTCAACATGTCTGATCACACAATATGGAAGGTCCACAAGTCTGACCTCCTGTCAGTCAACATGTCTGACCATACAACATGGAAGATCCACAAGTCTGACCTCCTGTCAGTCAACATGTCTGATCACACAATATGGAAGGTCCACAAGTCTGACCTCCTGTCAGTCAACATGTCTGATCACACAACATGGAAGGTCCACAAATCTGACTTCCTGTAGGTCAACATGTCTGATCACACAACATGGAAGGTCCACAAGTCTGACCTCCTGTCAGTCAATGTATCTGATCACACAATATGGAAGGTCCACAAGTCTGACCTCCTGTCAGTCAATGTATCTGATCACGCAACATGGAAGGTCCACAAGTCTGACCTCCTGTCAGTCAATGTATCTGATCACACAATATGGAAGGTCCACAAGTCTGACCTCCTGTCAGTCAATGTATCTGATCACACAATATGGAAGGTCCACAAGTCTGACCTCCTGTCAGTCAATGTATCTGATCACGCAACATGGAAGGTCCACAAGTCTGACCTCCTGTCAGTCAATGTATCTGATCACACAATATGGAAGGTCCACAAGTCTGACCTCCTGTCAGTCAATGTATCTGATCACACAATATGGAAGCTCCAGTCAAGACATGTTGCCACACAAACAAAACCCAGCTGCTAAGTTTAAATGTGAAAATACATGAGACTAGGATCAGTTAGGTCCTGCATCCAAGTGAAACCATATTTTTCTTTTTTTATTAATAAGCATTCTAGAAATGTGCTGAGGTAATAAAACTGAGAAGATATTTAGCTAACATAGAAAAACTCCATTTTCATTGCAGAAATTGCAAGACAAATATGAACAGCAATGAAAATAAAAATGTTTGCTTTAGCTTGGGGGCATATGACATGCATGAAACCTGAATTCTTTACCTTAGCTTGAGGTATATGATATGCATGAAAACTATCTTAGTTTAAGAGTTTTTAACATGTATGAAATCAGAATTCTCTAACTTAGCTTGAGGGCACATGACATGCATAGAAACTGAATTCTCTACCTTAGCTTGAGGGCATATGACATGTATGAAAACTGAATTTTCTACCAAAACTTCAGGGTATATGACATGCATGAAAACTTGAGGACATACATGTATGGAAACTGATTTATCTATAAAAGAGTGAGGGCATATAACACGCATGAAAACTGAATTCTCTACTTAAGCCTCAGGGATCTGACATGTATGAAAATTGAATTCTCTACCTTACCATTTGATATATTTGAAAACTGAATTCTCTACCTTACCATTTGATATATTTGAAAACTGAATTCTCTACCTTACCATTTGATATATTTGAAAACTGAATTCTCTACCTTAGCTTGAGGGCATATGACATGTACAAAAACTGAATTTTCTACCTTACTCTTTGATATATATATATATATATAAACTGAATTCTCTACTTTAGCTTGAGGGCATATGACATGTATGAAAACTGAATTCTCCCTTAGCTTGAGGGAATATGACATGCATAAAAATTGAATTCTCTACCTCACTCTACTCTTTCATTTATATGAAAACTGAATTCTCGACCTTAGTTTGAGGGCATATGACATGCATAAAAACCAAATTTTCTACCTTAGATTGAGGGCATATGACATGTACAAAAACTGAATTCTCTACCTTTGCTTGAGGGCATAAGACATACATAAAAACTGAATTCTTTATCTTAGCTTAAGGGTATATATGACACGCAAACTGAATTTTCTATCTTAGCTTGCAGGCATATGACATGCATAAAAACTGAATTCTCTATCTCAGCTTGAGGGCATTTGACATGCATAAAAACTGAATTCTCTACCTTAGCTTGAGGGGATATAACATACATAAAAACTGAATTCTCTACCTTACTCTTTGATATATATGAAAACTGAATTCTCTACTGAAGCTTGAGAGCATATGGCATGCATAAAAACTAAATTCTCTACCTTACCCTTTGATATATATGAAAACTGAATTCTCTAACTTAGCCTGAGGGCATTTTACACGCATAAAAACTGAATTCTTTACCTTAGCTTAAGGAATATGACATGTATAAAAACTGAATTCTCTACCTTAGCTTGAGGGCATATGACATGCGTAAAAACCAAATTCTCTACCTCAGCCTGAGGGCATTTGACAAGCATAAAAACTGAATTCTCTACCTTAGCTTGAGGGCACATGACATGCAATAAAATTTAATTCTCTACCTTAACTTGAGGGCATATGACATGCATAAAAACTGAATTCTTGGCTGTCTGGTCCTCAACAAAGAAGCTGCCAACATCCAGTGAAAACTTCATGGCACTTGTACGCGGGCGAGACTCAAACTCCATACCTATAGCTGAGCACTGTAGTTCTACCAAAGGTATGTGCTTGAATGTGTCTGTCAGACAATAAGGTAACAATTTTGTCAAGTGCAAAATATTTATTTTTACACTGATTTATTGTTGTTGCTGCTGCTTGTTATTGATGCTGCTGATGTTGTTGTTTGAAACAGCTGTTAAATGTCATTGCTAATACTTTGTTGTTGCTGTTTTGTTTGTTATTGTTTGCTTCTTTGTTTGTGATGTTTTTGGGGGAGGTTTTTCCTATTTATTATTATTGTTGCTATGTTGTTTGTTATTTCTGTTGTTGCTGCCATTGTTTTTGCTCCTTTTTGTGGGTTTTTCTTGCTTCTTGTTATTGTTACTGATGTTGTTTGTTATTGCTGTTGTTGCTGGCATTATTTTTGCCCATTTCTGTTGCTTTTTTTCCTGTTTCTTATTATTGATCACATCCTTGTCCTTGTCAAGAAAACCAATGAAGAAGTCTAAAGAGAGGCTGGAGTTAAAAAGCAAATTATAGCAAAGATCAGAGGCAGACAAGTGAGATGTATAGGACATTTCCTGAGAACAGGACAACTGGAACACACTGTGGTAATTGGAAAAATTAAAGGAAGAAGAGTCAGAGAAAGACAGAGAGAGAAGTTACTGGATGGGCTGTCAGTGTGGCTAGGAAGAAAGTCATCAGCGGATCTCATAATCAAGTCTAAAGACAGGGAATTGTGAAGAGAAATGATTGCCTATGCCACAAGGAATGGCACTTGAATTAAACTGAATTGTTGTTGTTGCTGATGTTGTTTGCTATTGCTGTTGTTGCTGGCATTGTTTTTGCACCTTTTTGTTCCTTGTTATTGTTGTTGATGTTGCTTGTTAATACTGTTGTTGCTGGTGTTTGTTATTGCTGTTATTTTCTGGGTTTTTTCATACTTCTTGTTACCAATGCTGCCGTTATTTTGTTGCTGCTGAAATATTAAAGAAGTCTGATCTTCTGTCTAGTAATAATGGTGGTTTTGTGTTCATGTACTTGTGTTGTGTGAGAGAGAGAGAGACAGTGAGAGGGGGAGAGAGACGCGAGAGGGGGAGAGAGAGAGGGGTAGGGGGAGAGGGAAAGAGGGAGAAAGGATAGAGAGAGAGGGAAGGGAGAGGGAAAAGGGGGAGGTGGAGAGGAAAGGGGGAGAGGGAGAGAGGTAGGGGTAGGGGGAGAGGGAAAGAGGAAGAAAAGAGACAGGGAAGGGAGATAGGGAGGGGAGAGGAAAAGGGGGAGGTGGGGTGGGGGAGAGGGGAAGAAAGAGAAAGGAGAAAAAGAGAGAGAGAGGAAAGAGATTTAAGGGGGAAGGACATAGAAGTGAGAGAGAGGGAGGGGAGAGAGAAATAAGGAGAAGGCACATAGGAGTGAGTGAAAGAGGGAGAAAGAGGGGGAGAGAAAGGGGAGGAGAGAGAGAGAGAAAAGAGGGGGAGAGAAAGGGGAGGAGAGAGAAATGGGGAAAGAGAGGGAGGAAGAGGGAATGGGGAAGAGAGGGAGGGAGAGGGAAGAGAGGGGGAGGGAGGGAGGCTGACTGATTGATCTTTATTTCAAAAGGGTTAAGAATTGGGCACGCAGGCCCGTCTGACATTCTGCCCTTTATCATACAACTTTCACTCTGTTCCAGACATTCTACAAATATGCTGTTCATGTAACAAACATAATTAACAATAAAGTAACTATATACACATAAAATGACTAACTACATACATATATATGACGGATGATTGATAAGTTCTTGGCATAAGGTACAACGGATTATTTGTGGACACCTTTTTTTTGGGTTATTTCTCAACATAGTCCCCTTGAAAGTTTATGCACTTAGTCCGGAGATCCTGGAGCATACGGATCCCTTCTTTGTAAAAAGTCAGCATCTTGTGCCAGTAGAAAGTGGCTTACAGCATGAATGACGTCATCATCTGAAGCAAATTTGCAACCACTGAGCTCCTTTTTGAGTTGGTAAACAGGTAATAGTCCAAAGGGGCCAAATCTGGGGAAAAAGGAGGATATTCAAGAAGCTGGAAGCCGCATTCATGAATGGCAGCCATTGCCACCACCGACTTGTGAACTGGAGCATTGTCTTGTTGAAAGATGACTCCTTTCGTCAATTTCCCTTGACACTTTTCCTTCAGTTTGACCCGCAGTTGCTTCATAAGATTAGCGTAACAGGCTCCGGTGACTGTTCTGCCCTTTTGAAGATAGTCTACCAATAGCACACCTTCTGTATCCCAAAAGATGGAAGCCATCACTTTGCCTGCAGACAGAACCACCCTTGCTTTCTTTGTAGGTGGAGATCCATGTTTCCACTGCTTTGAATGTTCTTTGGTTTCTGGTTGAAAATGATGTACCCAAGTCTCATCCATAGTCACAAATTGCTGAAGAAACTTTTCAGGATCTGCAGAAAAATGGCCAAGATTGTCTCTTGACATGTTGAGATGCTGTCATTTGTGATCAGTACCAAGAAGTTTCAGGATCCATCAAGCAGAAACCTTTGTCATTTGAGACCATTGTGAATAATGTCATGAACACGTTCCTGGGAGATGCCCAACTCAGTAGCAATGTACCGCTCAGTTAGTCGTCGATCCTCCATTATCATGTCATGGATTCTGCCGGTGGTTTCATCGGTGGTTACCATTCTTGGTCTTCCTGGACGGGGATCATCTTCCAGACTCTCCCTTCCATGTTTGAATTGAGCTGCCCATTTCTTCACTGTGCTGTAAGAAAGGTCACTCTCCACTAGTCTCTACCATATCCTCATGGATCTCCTTCAATGATAAGCCCTTGATGCAGAGGTAGTGAATGACTGCTCGATGAGAAATTTTATCCATTTTCTCAATTTCTGCCACCCCTTACCACTTCAGTTGCCCGTAAAAAAAATTGGTTGCAGTTGATTTCTTGAAACTTGGTGTTTAATCTTAGATTAACCTGATCTACAAATGCACCTAATATCAACTGTGCATTTCAAGTATTTGTACCTTAGGCCATGAACATATCAATCATCCCTTGTAAATGATTACCTACATACACATATAAATGACTATCTACCAAACAAAAATGTAATTACTAATCAGAATAATGAGTTCGTGTCTGTAAGAGCAGTCTAAAATAATTTTTTAAGTTTTACGATTCATGGAGGCATGTAGTCGACATCAAATAGATATTGGAAAAGTTTGTAGTTGTAGGTAGGAGTATATTTTATATTTTTTATACAGGATGGGAGGGTATTCCAAAGATGAGCAACAAAATAACTAAAGCTTTTCTTGTAAAGATCAAGTCTAGGTTTTGGAAGACTTATGTTGTTCAAGCATTGGCTGCACTTTGGGCTAAAATTTAAACAGGTTCCATAGATAAGGTGGAACATGCCATGAAAGAATTTGATATACCAATTTGGCTTTGTTGAAGAGGAAACTGTTCTTAAGAGGCAGTATTTTGATACGTTTGTGCTGGTTAGTTTTTGCTTGATCTTTGTCACTAATAAGCTTTACTGCTCACTTTTGAAGTGAGTATAGCCTCTTTGTATTTGACACTGAGCAACCATCCCAGACTGTTGAGCAATAGTCTAAATGTGTTTGTATATTTGAAATGTAGTATATCTTCCTTGTGTCTTGATCGATGAAGTGCTTGATTTTGGCTAAACGGCATACTTTTTTGCATGATGAGTTTTATTAGATCTTGCACATGAAAGTTCCAGGTCAGATGTTGGTTTTCTATCTGTGATGTTCCTGTGCTGAGCCGAAGTGTTGTTTCTGTTGCGTTTTGTAGTTACTGCCTTGTTGTTATAAGCGCTGATTTTGTTTTATCAGTATTTATAATCATGCCATTGTTGTTGCTCCATGTAATTAGATTGTTTAACTCGACCTGAAGAGTTGATTCAAGGTTAATACAGTCGTAGTCACTGGCATAGACTGTGCAATCATCAACAAAAAGGTCACAAGAAGAGTTTAAGATGAGAGAGAGAGGCTGGAAGAGGGGGATAGAGGAAGAGAGGGGGAGGAAGAGAGAGAGAGAGGAGAGGAATGAATACTAGGTGTGCAATACTGATGAGTTCTGCATTATGAAAAAAGCAAAATAATGAAATAAAGTACAATGTTGAACAATGATTAACTAAATACAATGCCAAATAATGATTAACTAAATACAATGCCAAACAATGATTAACTAAATACAATGCCAAATAATGTTTAACTAAAGCACAATATTGAATGACAATTTACTAAAGTACAATGTTGAACAATGATTAAATAACCTAGAATAGTGAACAATGATTATCTAAAGTAAAATATTGAACGTAAGTAAAGTACAATGATGAATGACAATGCACAGTCATAAACTACACAATACAAGTTTTGATCAACATCTCTCAACAATACTTACAGCAGAAATAAAAAACACAATATACTTTTATCACAAAATACTTTTATCACAACATACTTTTATCACAACATACTTTTATCAACTTGTTGGCTTTCCTGCAGCCTAAATGAGCCCTTCTTCAGAAGAAATGTCATCCTAGCAAACACCGTGTCCTTGCGTAAGAAAGAGCTGTTTATTGACGAGTCTTTGATCACATCTTCAATCTCTTGTTCTGGTTAGAAAATCAACAAATCTCAAGGTCAGTCTAGGGATATCTAGCTGACAGAAATACAATTGTTCCCACTGCTTACCAGTTTAAAAAAAAACCTCATAATCTTTTTTTTGTTGTCATGAAAAAATCTGTCCCACAGCATACTCTTGCATACTGTAAGGGTGTGAACTGTTAGTGCCTTCACATTTCTGGGCCACTATAGCAACTGGGGCAGGGATGCCAGAACCTGTAGTCACCGTCTTTGTTTTCCTATGGAAATCCCAGATTCCCAGTTTCTGACGGCAGAAGGTTTAAGTGCAGAGCTGAACCAGGGAGCTTGTGATAAGCAGGTGAGTGCACTAAACACTATGGCAATGTCATGAAAATAATATGTGATTTTCACATACACAGAAATCTGAAACATAGTTAGCATAGCTTCATTTCAGGAAGATTTTGTCCATTTTTGAAAGAGCATCTCTGGAGAAGAAAGAATAATTAAGAGGAAGAGTCTCTGGCTTACACTGGGAGAGGCTGAATAACTACAGTGCTGTTAGTCTAATTTCATATATGTCATAGACTGGGAGAGGCTGAATAACTACAGTGCTGTCAGTCTAATTTCATATATGTCATAGACTGGGAGAGGCTGAATAACTACAGTGCTGTCAGTCTAATTTCATATATGTCATAGACAGGGACAGGCTGAATAACTACAGTGCTGTCAGTCTAATTTCATATATGTCATAGACAGGGACAGGCTGAATAACTACAATGCTGTTAGTCTAATTTCATATATGTCATAGACTGGGAGAGGCTGAATAACTACAGTGCTGTCAGTCTAATTTCATATATGTCATAGACTGGGAGAGGCTGAATAACTACAGTGCTGTCAGTCTAATTTCATATATGTCATAGACAGGGACAGGCTGAATAACTACAATGCTGTTAGTCTAATTTCATATATGTCATAGAATGGGAGAGGCTGAATAACTACAATGCTGTTAGTCTAATTTCATATATGTCATAGACTGGGAGAGGCTGAATAACTACATTGTTGTCAGTCTAATTTCATATATGTCATAGACTGGGAGAGGCTGAATAACTACATTATTGTCAGTCTAATTTCATATATAAAGGGAGTTCGGAAAGTAATGCACTACATCGTTTTTATCAGCTAATAATAAAGACAGAAGCATGAAATTTTGCAAACTTTAAATACAGCATGTGCTGATTGTGTGAACCAAATTGCACCACAACCAGCCAAAGAATATGGCTGCCCTAACCGTTGAAATGGAGCGTGTTAGCAACTTGTGGTATAAGCAGCGAATTGCGATAAAATTTCTCATTGCAGAGATGGAAACCTTGTGAACATTCACAAGAGTCTATGTGATGTGTATGGAAGTTTTGCAATCAACAGGAGTATAGTCAGTTGCTGGGTTCAGGGAATCAAAGAATCAATAAGTGGAGATAAGGAGTTGCATGATCGGACATCCTGCCACAGCCACCAAGGCAGAAATATTGAAATGCGCTGAGTGCATTATTCTTACTGATAGACATATCACTACTCAACAATTGGCCTTAAAGCTGTCAGTCAGCAATAGTAGTGCAAATGCAGTTATAAAAGCTCTCCTAAGGTTTGCGCAAGATGAGTTCCTCGAAGTCTCACAAATGACCATCGATTGCAAAGGAAAGCAATTTCTTCTGAATTGTTGGAGTATTTCAGTGCTGAGGGAATGAATTTTTTGGCTAAGATCATAACAGGTGATGAAACCTGGGCACATCGTTTTGAACATGAGACAAAAAAGACAGTCAATGGAGGGGCATCATCTGCAATTACCATGAAGAAAGAAATTCAAGACAACTCCTTCAGCTGGAAAGATCATGATCACTGTCTTTTGGGACATTGAAGGTGTAATTCTTGTGGATGTTATGTCACGAGGAGAGACAATCAATTCGCAAGCTTACACTAAGACATTGAAAAAACTCAACGTTTTTGCAGAGTTCGGCCGCGCAAGAATCCAGCAGACCTGCTTCTCCTTCACGACAACGCACACCCTCACACAAGTCTGGCAATACGGGAAGCAATCACCAAACTGGGTTTGACTGTACTATCCCATCCACCCTGTAGTCCCGATCTGGCACCCTCTGATTTCCATTTGTTTGGTCCTCTTAAAGATGCACTCCGAGGGGTAAGATTTGAAGATTGCGAGGAGTGATTCATGCAGTGAAGAAATGGCTACATAGTCAAGATAAAATCTGGTACAGGCTAGGAATACATGCACTTGTTTCACACTGGCAAAAAGCGTACAAGTTGATGGGATTATGTTGAATAATACTGATGTTTACATGACATATCCATGTATATTGTGTATAAATTTCATGCTTTTTTAAAACAGCTGAGAAAAACGATGTGTTTTATTACTTTCTGAATGCCCCTCATATGTTATAGACTAGGAAAGGCTGAATAACTACAGTGCTGTCAGTCTAATTTCATATATGTCATAGACTAGGAAAGGCTGAATAACTACACTGTTGTCAGTCTAATTTCATATATGTCATAGACTAGGAAAGGCTGAATAACTACAGTGTGGCCTGGCTAATTTCATATATGTCATAGACTGGGAATGAATAACTACAATGCTTTCAGTCTAATTTCATATATGTTATATACTGTGAGAGGCTGAATAACTACAATGCAGCCAGTCTAAGTTCATAAGGAAAAGGCTGAATAATTAAGATGTGGTAAATCTAAATTCATATATGTCACAGACTGGGAAAGACTGAATAATTAAGATGTGGTAAATCTAAATTCATATATGTCACAGACTGGGAAAGACTGAATAATTAAGATGTGGTAAATCTAAATTCATATATGTCACAGACTGGGAAAGACTGAATAATTATGATGTGGTAAATCTAAATTTATATATGTCACAGACTGGAAAAGGCTGAATAATTAAGATGGGGTAATTTCCATTACATACATATCACTAATAAAGAATCTGTGGAGAGGAGCAGACAGAGCCACAAAAATAAGATTTTTAAGGACATGCATCTTTCCCATCGCAACATATGCCTGTGAGACCTGGACACTTAACAAAACAGCTGAGAAACACAAAAATGCCTTTGAATGTAAATGCTACAGAAGAGTTCTCCAAATATCATGGACACAAAAAAGAACAAATATATCTATACTACAAGAGTTTAATATTGAAGAAGGCTGGCTAGTAAAGAGGATTAAAGAGAAAAAACTTAAATATTTTGGACACATTAAACGTCATGATAATCTAGAGAAGACCGTCTTGGAAGGGTACATAATGGGAAAAAGAAAGAGAGGAAGACCAAAACGAAGATGGCTGCAAGACATCGCTGATGATCTGGAAATGGATGCAGCAGCAGCAGGCCATCTAGCTCACAAACGAGAGGCCTACAGGAGTGCTGTTTGGGAGGCAAAGTTCCGCAAGGGACATGCAAATGAATGAATAAATGAATGAATGATCATATCACTTGATTGCTACTGAAAAATTCACATAACATACATGATCTCATTTTCACATTTTAAAAACACGTTTAATCCAGCTAAGATCTCTTTTCTACATCAGTTAACACTTGTCCTATTTATGCATATTGTCATGCCGTATCTATCTGTATATACAGTTATGTTTCACCTATTTGTACATAATGCATGTGTCATGTTTTAACTATTTCCATAAACTGTCATGTTTCATCTATTTTCACAAACTGCTGTGTCTCACCTATTCACATATACCACCAAGATTCACGTATTCTCACATATTGTCATGTCTCACCTATTTGCATATACCATCACGCTTCATTTAATTTCACATACTGTCATATCTTACATATCTGCATATACCATCATGCTTCACTTAATTTCACATACTGTTATGTCTCACCTATTTGTAAATGTTACCATGTTTCACTTATTCTCACATCTTGTCATGCTTCACTTATTCTCACATATTGTCATGCTTCACCTATTCTCACATATTGTCATGCTTCACCTATTCTCACATATTGTCATGCTTCACCTATTCTCACATCTTGTCATGCTTCACCTATTCTCACATCTTGTCATGTCTCACCTATTTCATCCTCTGTTAGAACATGCTGTTGTGAAACAGCAGAGAGGTCAGCAGTAAGTTCTGAGTTGCTGGATGAAGTCAAAGACAATGATTCACCCACAGACTCAGCTGCTGAAGATGTTGGTGAAAGCTGTTGTTGAAAAGCTGATGAAGATGTAGCAGCTGTGGGCTGTGACCAGCCTGACCAACCTGGAAACCATCGTTGAAACAAACTGCCACTTTCCTTTGGTGTGGGCGGTGAAACATCAACTACCTGTGGGGTTTTCTTTGGTGTCATCACTGGTGCCTTGTCAGAAATAAGTTTTATCATATTAAGTGTGTTTTCTTGTCCTCAAATGCCTTTACTGTGCTCAATGTAAGCTAACTTATTTCACTGTGCTCAATGTAAGCTAACTTGTTTCACTGTGCTCAATGTAAGCTAACTTGTTTCACTGTGCTCAAATGTAAGCTAACTTGTTTCACTGTGCTCAAATGTAAGCTAACTTGTTTCACTGTGCTCAAATGTAAGCTAACTTGTTTCACTGTGCTCAAAAGTATGCTAACTTGTTTCGCTGTGCTCAAATGTAAGCTAAATGGTTTTATTCTACTCAAATGTAAGCTAAATGGTTTTATTTTGCTCAAATATAAGCTAAATGGTTTTACTGTACTAAAATGTAAGCTAAATGGTTTTATTGTGCTCAAATGGTTTCATAGTATTCAAATGTAAGATAAATGGTTTTAAAGTACTCATACATAAATGGTTTTACTGTGCTCAAATGGTTTCACAGTATTCAAATGTAAGATAAATGGTTTTACTGTACTCATATATAAGCTAAATGGTTTTATTGTGCTCAAAAGTAGGCTAAATAGTTTTATTGTGCTCAAATGTAAGCTAAATGGTTTTATTGTACTCAAATGTAAGCTAAATGGTTTTATTGTACTCAAATGTAAGCTAAATAGTTTTATTGTGCTCAAATGTAAGCTAAATGGTTTTCAATTCAATTCAAGTGCCATGCTGCGTTGCGTAGGTGATCATTTCTCTCCACAATTCCCTGTCTTTAGACTTGATTATGAGATCCGCCGGTGACTTTCTTCCTAGCCACACTCACAGCCCATCCAGTAACTTCTCTCTCTCTCTTTCTCTGTCTCTTCTTCCTTTAATATTTCCAGTTACCACAGTGTGTTCCAATTTTCCTCTTCTCAGGAAATGTCCCATAAATCTCACTTGTCTGCCTCTGATCTTTTGCTATAATTTGCTTTTTAACTCCAGCCTCTCTTAAGACTTCTTCATTGCTTTTCTTAGCTGTCCATGGTATCTTCAACATCCTTCTTATAAACCACATTTCCATGGCCTCCATGGTAAGCAAAGAGGGGCCCAACAATATACTGATACCACCTGGTAAGCAAAGAGGGGCCCAACAACATACTGATACCACCTGGTAAGCAAAGAGGGGCCCAAAAATATACTGATACCACCTGATAAGCAAAGAGGGGCCCAACAATATACTGATACCACCTGGTAAGCAAAGAGGGGGCCAACAATATACTGATACCACCTGATAAGCAAAGAGGGCCCAACAATATATCTTTAATTTTAATACTCACAGTTTGGTTGATCTTCCTGACTTTAAAAAAGACAGCCTCTCTTATCAGTTTAAGCTCATCAAAGTCCAGTATCTCTTCAATAGCTGATTTGTTTGCCTGGAAGGATCAACAGCAGATTGGAAGGAGTGCTACATTAGTGAAGTCATTCAAACATAACATACAAGCAATAACAGCACTCTTCTTTTCTCTTTCTTAACTTACATCAGTTTAAATATCACTGATGCTGATCATCATCAAAAGCTAATCTTGCTTCCTTTTTTTGCTGGGTAGTCTTTAAGCTGTCTCATGGCGTTTGCTAGATGTTGGAACCAGAAATGGTAGAGCAATCTTACAGTGACCAAATAACTCACTTTCTGTTAGAACTAGAAATGGTAGAATGATCCTATAGTATACCAAATAACTCACTTTCTATTAGGATGTTAGAACTAGAAATGGCACAACAATTCTACAGTATACCAAATAACTCACTTTCTGTTGGGAAGTTAGAACTAGAAATGGCAGAACAATTCTACAGTATACCACATAACTCACTTTCTATTAGGATGTTAGAACTAGAAATGGTAGAACAATTCTACAGTATACCAAATAACTCACTTTCTATTAGGATGTTAGAACTAGAAATGGCACAACAATTCTACAGTATACCAAATAACTCACTTTCTATTAGGATGTTAGAACTAGAAATGGCACAACAATTCTACAGTATACCAAATAACTCACTTTCTATTAGGATGTTAGAACTAGAAATGGCACAACAATTCTACAGTATACCAATAACTCACTTTCTATTAGGATGTTAGAACTAGAAATGGCACAACAATTCTACAGTTGACCAAATAACTCACTTTCTGTTGGGAAGTTAGAACTAGAAATGGCAGAACAATTCTACAGTATACCACATAACTCACTTTCTATTAGGATGTTAGAACTAGAAATGGTAGAACAATTCTACAGTATACCAAATAACTCACTTTCTATTAGGATGTTAGAACTAGAAATGGCACAACAATTCTACAGTATACCAAATAACTCACTTTCTATTAGGATGTTAGAACTAGAAATGGCACAACAATTCTACAGTATACCAAATAACTCACTTTCTATTAGGATGTTAGAACTAGAAATGGCACAACAATTCTACAGTATACCAAATAACTCACTTTCTATTAGGATGTTAGAACTAGAAATGGCACAACAATTCTACAGTTGACCAAATAACTCACTTTCTATTAGGATGTTAGAACTAGAAATGGCACAACAATTCTACAGTATACCAAATAACTCACTTTCTATTAGGATGTTAGAACTAGAAATGGTAGAACAATTCTACAGTATACCAAATAACTCACTTTCTATTAGGATGTTAGAACTAGAAATGGCACAACAATTCTACAGTATACCAAATAACTCACTTTCTATTAGGATGTTAGAACTAGAAATGGCACAACAATTCTACAGTATACCAAATAACTCACTTTCTCTTGGGAAGTTAGAACTAGAAATGGTACAACAATTCTACAGTATACCAAATAACTCACTTTCTCTTGGGAAGTTAGAACTAGAAATGGCACAACAATTCTACAGTATACCAAATAACTCACTTTCTATTAGGATGTTAGAACTAGAAATGGCACAACAATTCTACAGTATACCAAATAAGTCACTTTCTATTAGGATGTTAGAACTAGAAATGGCACAACAATCCTACAGTATACCAAATAACTCACTTTCTATTAGGATGTTAGAACTAGAAATGGCACAACAATCCTACAGTATACCAAATAACTCACTTTCTATTAGGATGTTAGAACTAGAAATGGCACAACAATTCTACAGTATACCAAATAACTCACTTTCTCTTGGGAAGTTAGAACGTCGCCAGTGAGGTAGGCTGTGTAAATCCTGGCATATGATGCTATATGCTTTGCTTGCTCCATCACAAATTTCTTTGTTAATTTCTTGTTCCTCTCTTGTATTTCATGCAAATGGCATTCCTGGGCAAAATGCCACCACAAGCGAGGGCTGTGAACACAGCACATACAGTTATCAATTAGTTCATGTATCCTACAGCCCATAAAGTTATCAATTAGTTCATGTATCCTACAGCCCATAAAGTTATCAATTAGTTCATGTATCCTACAGCCCATACAGTTATCAATTAGGTCATGTATCCTACAGCCCATACAGTTACCAATTAGTTCATGTATCCTACAGCCCATACAGTTATCAATTAGTTCATGTATCCTACAGCCCATACAGTTACCAATTAGTTCATGTATCCTACAGCCCATACAGTTATCAATCAGTTCATGTATCTTGACTCTGGCATTATAGCATTTCAGATATCTATTCTAGTATAACAAGGTACAGTATTACCTACAGCCCTACAAGAATCTATTATACATGTAACAGCACAAGATGTTCTGTCCTACAGTTCTGTAGAATAAATGAGATTATGGCTGTAGTAAAATTAGTTCTATTAAACGTATAATATTGTTACACTACAGGTATAGATTCTAGTATCACAAGGTGTAGTATTATACCTACACCATCATTCTAATATATAATTTCTTATTTTATAAAGTGTCTTGGTAAAGCTGAGGCAACCATCCCCAACCCAGCGCGTCACAGGTGGCAGATAGTGTAAGTCCCCCAGATATGGAGGATCTGTGTGAATGAGGGTTTACCCAAATAAGCAGGTGCAGACCAACTGGCGGTAGTCTCAGAGAGCGAAGTGGGGTGGTAGGTGGCTCTTCTACTCCTATAAACTGCCTCGTGCTCAGTGAAGGGAATACCAGGTGGGTAAGAGGCGCCTCAAAACCTCTTGCTCCCGCCTTGCGGGTAGGACAGGGAGTCCAATGGCTAAGGGAGAGTCCATACACAAACTGACAGAAGGCAACTGTTGTAGCTCCAAAGAATAGTTATGCTTGTACAGAGTAATAGATCTGTCATGAACGACATTAATGGATGTTCCTCTGGAACAGCCTCGTCCGGTAGGGCAGCTCACAAGCCACAGGTGAGGCCAGATCGTCATCAAGCTACTGGTGGCAAAATTAACAAGTTGAAAATAGCAACATGGAATGTTAGAACTCTATTCCAGGCTGGAAAATTATAAAATGTAAAGAGTGAAATGGAAATGATGAAGATCAACATATTAGGAATAAGTGAGGTTAGATGGGCAGGTGCAGGGAAGATAAACTCTGATAAATATACAATGATATATATTCAGGACATGAGAAACATGAACAAGGAGTAGAAGTAACATCTGATGAGCAAACAGCAAGGACAGTGGTGGGATATCTGAACATCTCGGACCGAGTCTTGCTAGCCCAACTCAAAGAATGACCAATAAATTTTATATAAGTGTACGCTCCAAAAGCTGATAGTTCTGAAGAAGATGTGCAGCTATTTTATAATGACATAGAGACAGCCCTGAAACATACAAAGTCAATGAAGTTACCACAGAAGATTTTAATGCCAAAGTTGGTAAAAGAAGAACTTCGAACAATGCTGGTGACTATGGACTGGGGGAGAGGAATGACAGAGGTAGTAAATTAATTGAATGGGCAAAAATACATAGCATGGTTGTAGGAAACACCTGGTTTAAACAACATCCCAAAGACTGGCAACATGGTGCAGCCCAGACAAAAAGACTTTTAACCAGACAGACTACGTATTAACCAACAAACGATTCCAGAACACATTATAGACAATAAAAACCATGCCAGGAGCTGACTGCAATAGTGACCACGACCCACTCTGCGGAAAAATTAGAATAAAGCTAAAGAAAGCAGGCAGAAAAGTGATAAACATCAAACTGAATACACAACTCCTTAAAAATGACCAAAAACTGTGAGAACAATACAAAGTTATTATAACAAATAGATACAATGCAATAGCAAAGATAAATAGTATAGATAAACAATGGGCAATGTTAAGAGATTCTATCCACCAAACTGTTCAGGAGATAATACCACTGAAAAAAGAAGCCCCCTAGACTAAACGGATGACAGACGACATCTTGGGACTTATGGACAAGAGAAGGAGTAAAAATAACCAAGAAAAATATAGCAGGATAAATAAAGAAATATAACGCAAATGTAGAGAAGCAAAGGAAGTGTGATTAAATGAACAGTGCAGACAATTAGAGGACTCCCATAATAAAGACAGCAAAAACATGCACTAACAACTTAGTGAACTCACAGGCAGGAAGACAAAATATACCACAGGATGTCTGATATCAAAAGAAGGTAAAATATTAATGGGAAAAGAAGGCATTGTGGACAGGCAGACAGAATACATATGTAAACTAGGAAAAAGTAGGAACAGCTTTATTACTTAACAACTACAAAGATGTGACGTTTCAGCATGATCATATAAACACAGAAAAGACAAAGAATTAGAGAGAGGAGATTTCTGAACAGGAACATTTCTGAACGAGTGTCAGAAAAGCTACATATTCTTTCAAGTTATTGCTAAGTGCTTTATTAATTTCATTTATTTATTTTTTTAACATAGGATTCATGTGAATCTATACCTTATTTCCTCTCTCTAATTCTTCGTCCTATTTGTGTTTGTAAGATTAAGGCTCATGTCAAAACATCACAACTTTGTAGTCGTTTAGTAATAAAGCTGCTCCTGCTTTTTTCTAGTTATGTCACAGCTTTACTGCAGTGCTTCATATATAGTTGTATACGTATACGCTAATTATTGTGTGTTACTAAGAATACATATGTGAGCTATATGGAGAAGAAAGACCAGAATTAACACCAGATACTGAAAACTGTGACCAATACTTGAAGATGAAATCATAGATGCCATCAAACACATGAAGAAAGGAAAAGTGACTGGGGTGATAATATAACAATAGAAGAAATAGAGATGCTAGAGGAGATTCTGCAAATTATCATGAGAAGACCAAGGAAAAAAGATAAAAATGGAAATAGCAGATGAACATTTCAGATTTGCTGAAGAAAAGGGAACACACAATGCCATTTATGCTTTGCGAACACTAACAGAAAGAGCTTTAGAAGTACAGCAGGATCTCTACTTACGCTTCATTGATTACACCAAGGCATTCGACAAGATGAAACATGATGAAATTATTAAAATGCTTGAAGACATAGACGTCAAAAGACCTGAGCAGTGTAAAACTCAATACCAGCAGCAAGAAACAGCAAGAAAAATAAAACTGGAAAATATCAACCAATAAAACAAGGGGTGCGACAGGGGTGTGTACTTTCACCAGACCTTTTTTCTCTATAAAGAAAGAATATTCTAAGAACAATCATTACAGAACCAGGTATAAAAATCAGAGGATACAATATTAACAATCTTCATTATGCTGACAACACAGTACTGATAGCTGAAAACTAACAAGACCTGCAAAATCTCTTGGATAAAGTCGCTAAAGAAAGTGAACAGAAAGGCCTTACTTTGAGCATCAAAAAGACAGAGACTATGGTTATATCTAAGAAACAGAATCCATCAAAATTAGGTATAAAATTAAAAGGAACTATTCTAAAGCAGGTGCAGAAATTCAAATACCTTAGAGCAGATTTACTTCAGATAGTAAATCTTACATCTTACATCCTTCCCATGCCGTTAAATGTCACATAGGGCTGGCATAGTTGTTTGCCAAGTTTTCCAGTTCTCGGCGAGTCTTTCAACTTCATCAAGGGATGTTATGCCCACTAAACTTAACAATGTCAGTTTTCTTGTGGTTGACCTCTTTTTCTTCGGCCTGTTTTGCTCCACTTGATAGCTTGTTTTGGTATTCTATGATTGTTTCTTCTCATCACATGGCCTACATTTGTCCATTTTCTTTATCTGATAACCCATGAGACAGGTTGTTGTTTGCTCATCTGTCTGATCTCTGCGTCGTTCCTGAATTTGTTCCACTATATACCAAGTATTTTCCTTAGGCATTTGTTTTCAAAAGAGTCTAATTTCTTGTCTATTTCTTTAGCTGATTTCCAGCTTTCGCATGCATAAATGAGGGTGGATATCACATTTGAATTGAATAATCTTAACTTGATTTTTATGCTTATAACTTCTGAATCCCATATGTTTTCAAGATTTTTGAAGGTCAATGCTGCTTTTGCAATTCTAACTTTCTTCCTGACGTCACCATCCTGGTCTATGTAGCTGCCAAGATATGCAAATTGGTTTACTTCATCAACAACTATTCCTTCTACATATATTTTTCTCTCTTGATTAATGAGAAGTTTCATTTTTTTGCTTTGTCTTTCTTAATTTCAAGACCTATTTTGCTGGCCAAGGAAGATAGGGAATCTTTTCCTGCATCGATTTCACACTGTCACTGATAAGAGTTATGTCATCTGCAAAAACAATATCTTCTTTTTGGGTCCCATGTACCCAAAAAAATGCCGGTTTTACCTGTACAGCGTCTTTTCATTATAAAGTCTATGGCAATTCCAAAAAGCAATGGAGATAATATACATCCTTGTTTCACGCCTGTTTCAATCTGAAACCATTCGCTCATTCCTTCTTCTGTGTTGACTGCACAAACATATCCGTTGTAGAGATCTCTACTGATGTTGACAATTTTAGATGGTATTCCATATAGTCTTAAAATCCATGCTGTCAAATGCTTTATTAAAGTCTATGAAGTTCAGGATTATGCTTTTCAATATGTTCTTAAGTATTATTCTTAGAGAAAAAAATCTGGTCAAGACAGTTTATCCCTTTTCAAACTCCTGCCTGTTCTTCTCTCACTGCATCATCATCATCATCATCATCATCAGGTGCCGTGCTGACTGGCACTGGCTATTATGCTTCTCCAGAGTACCCGATCCTTCATGCAGGCCATCAGTTCAGTTGGTGATCTCCTCTCACACCATCCCGTCAGACTGTCCAGTATCATTTCTCTTGGTCTTCCTCTTGATCTTCTTCCTTCTATTTTTCCTGTTGTTATAATATTTTCAATGCCCCTTCTTCTCATTGCATATCCTATGAAAGTACATTGTTTTTCTCTTATCTTTTTGACAAGATTTTTTTGTCTCTCCAGCTCTTCTCATACATTCTTCATTAGTTATTTTTGCTGTCCAGGGGATTCGCAACATTCTTCTAATAAACCACATTTCTGCTGCTTCCAATGATTTTTGTGTAGACCTGCCTATTGTCCATGATTCACTTCCATATAACTTCTTCTTCGTTCGCACTGTCTGTCTATATCTGCAGTCCTGTCTCTTGGATAAATTTCACTGTTTTTTGTAACTCATGTATGGAACCGTAGAGCTTATCTTCTTTAGTGGTTTCACTGGGCCAGTAATTATTTCTCAGTGTCTCGTAGTTGATGCAGTTCTGGAGGATATGTTCCACGGTTTGGGGCACCTGGGCACATGTACATAGATTAGTAGTACCAACCTTAAACTTTGTATACATATGACTTCGGAGTCGGCTGTGTCCTGTTCGGAGACGGAAGATGGTGACTTGTTCCTTTCTGTTTAGCATGTGATAGTCATCATGTGGTGGTGTTTGTGGCTTCCTGTAGGTTTTTATCATGCTTTTCTTCTGATTATAGGTGATTGGTATGTCTGGTTGCTCCATTTCAGTGCCCTCTTTGGCCAGATGGTCAGCTTTCTCATTGCCTGGTATCCCACAGTGGGAGGGAATCCATTGCAAAGTGATTCCATGTTGTAAGCCAATTTTTGACAAGGCATCCTTAAGGTCTGGTAGTTTGTTGCACTGAAGAGCCTCCAGTACTGATCTTGCATCTGTGAGAATTACTACAGGACATGTATCAATTCTGGAGTCTGATAGTTTTTCAACTGCAGCAATAATTGCCCTAACTTCTGCATCAAAGTTGTTGCAGTATTTACCAGTGGGTATGGAAATCTTGTCAATGGTGTTGTTTGGATATTCAATATATGCTCCTGCCCCACCATTCTTTATGGCATTATGTGCAGATCCATCTGTATACACACGTATCCAGGTGTCACATGGATATTTGTCATCTAGAACACTAAGTGTGGCTGTTGATCTTACAAGACTGCTCTGCATCTCACCATTCTGCACACCTTTCACTTCAGTCTGAATAGTTATTTGTGTATAATCTGCTTCTTTCCATGGTGTATGCTCTGGTACAGATGATAATGGAGTGACTACAGTTGGAAGGTCAGGTATCAGCTTACGCATACGCTTGGCCTGATGAATGAAGCTGCTTCTTTTAAGCCGTCCTAATGCCAAGTTATTGAATCTCTCCTTCAGGGGATGGCTTACAGAGCTAAGGAATTTTTCTCCCATGGTCATGACCTTTGTGTCTCTATGTTCCTTTAGCGGTTGAACACCAACTATTTTCTGCATTTCTACTATTGGTGTGGACCTCATGGCACCTGTGATAATCCGTAGTGACTGATTTTGAAACTTCCATATAACAAAATAGGTTCAATATAGCATTTTAGGCTCATTTTCTAACATTCATTGATAAGGATGTGTTGGCTAATATGTTTCTCATTCTCTGAAATGCAGTCTTTGCCTGGCCTATTCTGTTTCTAATTTCTGTTCTGCATTTCCCATCTGAAGTTATTACTGCTCCAAGGTATTTGAATTTCTGCACCTGCTTTAGAATAGTTCCGTTTAATTTTATACTGCATGCTGGTGGATTCTGTTTCTTAGATATAACCACAGTCTCTGTCTTTTTGATGATCAAAGTAAAGCCTTTCTGTTCACTTTCTTTGGCGACTTTATCCAAGAGATTTTGCAGGTCTTGTTGATTCTCAGCTTATCAGTACTGTGTCATCAGCATATCGAAGGTTGTTAATATTGTATCCTCCAATTTTTATGCCTGGTTCTGTGATGATCATTCTTAGAATATTCTCGCTGTACAGAGAAAAAAGGTTTGGAGATAGTCTACATCCTTGTTGCACCCCTTGTTTTATAGGTTGATATTTTCCAGTTCTATTTTCAACTCCAATTGCTGATTCTTGCTGCCAGTATAGATGTTTTACAATCCTCAGGTCTTTGCCGTCTATATTGATGTCTTCAAGCATTTTAATAATTTCATTATGTTTCACCTTGTCGAATGCCTTGGTGTAATCAATGAAGCATAAGTAGAGATCTTTCTGTATGTCTAAAGCTCTTTCTGTTAGTGTTCGTAAAGCACAAATGGCATTGTGTGTTTGCTTTCCTTCAACAAATCCAAACTGTTCATCTGCTATTTCCATTTTTATCTTTTTCCTTGTTCTTCTCATAATGATTCTCAGAAGTAGCTTCATTATGTGACATGAGAGGCTGATAGTCTGGTGGTCATCACATTCCTTTGTACTTGGTTTCTTTGGTAGTGCTATAAACGTGGATTTAAGCAAGTCACTGGGCATATAACCACTGTTGTAATTGTCATTCAGTAACTTGGTTATCATTTTTATTCCTGTCTCCTCTAGTGCCTCTATTTCTTCTATTGTTATTTATCAGTTCTTCTATTGTTATATATCAGGCCCAGTTGCTTTTCCTTTCTTCATGTATTTGATGGCATCTATGATTTCATCTTCCAAGTATTGGTGGTCCATCATAGTTTTCAGTATCTGATGTTAATTCTGGTCTTTCTCCTCCATATAGCTCACTGATGTATTTTGTCCATCTGTCCACAATGTCTTCTTTTCCCATTAACATTTTACCTTCTTTTGAAAAAAGATACACTGCAGTATCCATTATATCCTTAATTCTATTCATAATCACTTTACAAAACACCTTTCATACAACTGATAGTAAGGTTACAACCCTCCAGTTATTTGCAGTCACTGAGGTTGCCTTTTTTGGGTATTTTAACAATGATTCCCTTTTTCCATTTAGAAGGAACTTTCTTCTTTCCAAATTTTATTAAACATTCTCTGTAGTTGGCTCATGTTGTCACTGTTAATAGCTTTTAATATTTCGACCGTTATGTCATCTTCACCTGCAGCTTTGTTGTTAGCCATTAGATTCACTGATGTTTCAATTTCATTCAGTGTAACTTCATCTAAGTTGACATTTAATTGTGGGACTGGTAAATCGGTTTCAAGATTTATTAATTCATTTGGGTGTGGTCGATTAGGTATTTCTTGGAAGTGTTCGGCCCATCTTTGCTTTTGATCTTTACTTGATGTTAAGATAGTAAATGCAGAACAGAAATTAGGAACAGAATAGGCCAAGCAAAGACTGTGTTTTAGAGAATGAGAAACATGCAACACATCCTTATCAATGAATGTTAGAAAACAAGTCCTAAAATGCTATCCTGAACCTATCTTATTATATAGATGTGAATCAAGGACAGTAGGCAGGTTTGCACAAAAATC
The DNA here is from genome assembly GCA_009760885.1 of Achatina immaculata. Lineage (NCBI taxonomy): Eukaryota > Metazoa > Mollusca > Gastropoda > Stylommatophora > Achatinidae > Lissachatina > Lissachatina immaculata. The sequence continues at coordinate 42,512,921 of CM019692.1, forward strand.
ATTGAAATCTGTAGAAATGTGGTTTATTAGAAGAATGTTGTGAATTCCCTGGACAGCAAAAATAACTAATGTAGAATGTATGAGAAGAGATGAGAGACAAAAAAACCTTGTCAAAAAGATAAGAGAGAGAGAGACAATGTACTTTCATAGGACATGCAATGAGAAGAGGGGACATTGAAAATATTATAACAACAGGAAAAATAGAGGGAAGAAGATCAAGAGGAAGACCAAGAGAAATGATACTGGACAGTCTGACGGGATGGTGTGAGAGGAGATCACCAACTGAACTGATGGCCTGCATGAAGGATCGGGTACTCTGGAGAAGTATAATAGCCAACACCAATCAGCATGGCACCTGATGATGATGATCAACAATTCTCTTCGGCCATATCCATTAAAAAATTTCTCACAACAGCATGAGAAAACAAAAATCAAACTGAGCACAAATATGAATGGGGGTGTGAGTCTGACTGTCCGAAAAGCGGACATGATCAGATTCAGACATCTCTGTGCCACCTATTTTGGGGCATTAAGGGTCAAGTGGGGAAGTGAGCCAGGAAAAGATGGCGTGCGGTGAGTTAGTTCTCGTTTGTCAGATCTTGGGGCTGGCATCACATGTCTCTGGGGGAGCCGTTGTTTGTGGCTGTGATCTCTAGAACCTACTGTATGGCAAGTACTTCAAGTTAAAGGCGATGTTTTTGTGTATGTGATGTATGCGATGATCCCAGGTGGTGTTTCACGCCAAGCCTGTATGTTGAACAAAGCTTCATGTATGTGATTTTGTTACTTTTCATGTATAGCAACATAGACTCGTGAGCACGTGAAATGTGATGTGCTGATGTTAAGTGTGCTCTGTGAGTTGTTGAGAAAATTAAGCTGGTGATGCTTATCATGTTTATCATATTTTATGCTTCACCATTATTATGCATCAAATGAATTATCATGCTTTGAGTTGTTAACATGACTTTGACACTGAGTTGTATATGTTATTAAGATTTGAGTATTAGTTAGCGTTAATGCAATTTATTGTTAACCTTTTCTTTGATTGAGTTTATTCTGTGAAATCAAAGTCATAAATTTAAGTTTTTAATTGCATGGCAAATGTTAGATGTCACGGACACAGTCCTTGACCCTGAGTATTCCCCTGTGCCGCTTGTGAGGCAGGAAATTGCCTCGGGTTAATGTTGTTAAGTGAGGACTCAACAGAGGAGCAGAGAATGCTGTCCCTGGGTTTGTTGGACATGAAGAAGAAGAGTTGAAGAGGACTTAAGCATAAAGTGAGTTAAGATCTTGACGATGACATGAAGGTGAAACTGTAGGAGGAGTTCTCATGCTAATTTGTGTAACTGGTTTGTGATGTGCTATGATATTACATGAAGCCTTGGTTTTATATGATGGCACGAAAGTCTTGTGTCTTGACTTCTGGTGGGTGGTGTTTGAGATTGAATGTGACATGTTTTGGTTGATTAGTAGTATTTTTATAAGTAGAGGGACAGCAGATTTTGCCCCGGCAGCTGAAGAGAAACATGAACCTGGGTGGAAAAGGTCGGGAAAGGTGCGGTGTAAAGATAGGTTCCAGCCACAGCTGTAATCTTAGGACCTATTGAAACACATAAAGCCCACAACCAAAGCTAAATGTACCATGACAGAAGGGAGTCTCCTAGAGGACTTGAGAGAATAAATAGGCGAACAGTAAGAAGCTGGATTGGTGGCTGGAGCAGTAGTGAGTTTTGGTTGAGAATCAAAAATTACACCCACTGCCAGCAAGGAAAATAAGTTACTATAGGTAACGAAACCAAAGACAATATTTTACACATAAGTATTTCAAACACAAAATGTTACAAAATGCTTATTCAAATGAACAAACAAAAATAACTAATTACTTACTTATAAAGGTACAAATGACAATATGTTTAACATGGCAGAGTGAAATCGCTGATGAAATATAAAAAATGAGTAACCTTGACTTGACAGATACTGAAGGTCTCATGCTGTGGTACTTTCTTCTCAATCCATGCTGTGTGAATTCTCGATGCCACAGATAAAGACTGTGATACTGGTCAGTAGATACACTCAGTGACATGTCATCAAGTGTCAGCTCCACTGAAATACGTGCTGTTGCAGCTGAACGGAGAGGCAAGGCGGACATATTCCGTCTAACTTTGCCTTGTGCTGTGATGGGCTGAAGTATATATTTGTGAGCCTGTGGTAAAAAAGAAATAAAACGTCATTTACTTCATATCTTCGTACACTTTTTCTACACTAATCATACATACTATGCTCTAACACTTTAACATATTCATATGGGCACAGAGACCAATTTTCAATTTTCTGTAGTTTGGAATTAAGTGAGTGCTCAGAACAATGATCCTTGTTGCAGGTTTGAAACAAACTTCTAAAGTTCATAGATCCAATTTGGAGTTTGGAACATGCTATATTCGCTGCAAACAAATGTTAAAGACAGCTAGCAGTGTAGACAGGTATTTAAGACAGCTAGCAGTGTAGACAGGTATTTAAGAAAGCTGGCAATGTAGACAAGTATTTAAGACAGCTAGCAGTGTAGACAAGTATTTAAGAAAGCTGGCAGTGTAAACAAGTATTTAAGAAAGCTGGCAGTGTAGACAAGTATTTAAGAAAGCTGGCAGTGTAGACAAGTATTTAAGAAAGTTGGCAGTGTAGAAAAGTATTTAAGAAAGCTGGCAGTGTAGGCAGGTATTTAAGAAAGCTGGCAGTGTAGACAAGTATTTAAGAAAGCTGGCAGTGTAGACAAGTATTTAAGAAAGCTGGCAGTGTAGACAAATATTTTAAGAAAGCTGGCAGTGTAGACAAGTATTTAAGAAAGCTGGAAGTATAGACAAATATTTTAAGAAAGCTGGCAGCGTAGACAGGTATTTAAGAAAGCTGGCAGTGTAGACAGGTATTTAAGAAAGCTGGCAGTGTAGACAGGTATTTAAGAAAGCTGGCAGTGTAGACAGGTATTTAAGAAAGCTGGCAGTGTAGACAAGTGTAGACAGGTATTTAAGAAAGCTGGCAGTGTAAACAAGTATTTAAGAAAGCTGGCAGTGTAGACAAGTATTTAAGAAAGCTGGCAATGTAGACAAGTATTTAAGACAGCTAGCAGTGTAGACAAGTATTTAAGAAAGCTGGCAGTGTAAACAAGTATTTAAGAAAGCTGGCAGTGTAGACAAGTATTTAAGAAAGCTGGCAGTGTAGACAAGTATTTAAGAAAGTTGGCAGTGTAGAAAAGTATTTAAGAAAGCTGGCAGTGTAGGCAGGTATTTAAGAAAGCTGGCAGTGTAGACAAGTATTTAAGAAAGCTGGCAGTGTAGACAAGTATTTAAGAAAGCTGGCAGTGTAGACAAATATTTTAAGAAAGCTGGCAGTGTAGACAAGTATTTAAGAAAGCTGGAAGTATAGACAAATATTTTAAGAAAGCTGGCAGCGTAGACAGGTATTTAAGAAAGCTGGCAGTGTAGACAGGTATTTAAGAAAGCTGGCAGTGTAGACAGGTATTTAAGAAAGCTGGCAGTGTAGACAGGTATTTAAGAAAGCTGGCAGTGTAGACAAGTGTAGACAGGTATTTAAGAAAGCTGGCAGTGTAAACAAGTATTTAAGAAAGCTGGCAGTGTAGACAAGTATTTAAGAAAGCTGGCAATGTAGACAAGTATTTAAGAAAGCTGGCAGTGTAGACAAGTATTTAAGAAAGCTGGCAATGTAGACAAGTATTTAAGAAAGCTGGCAATGTAGACAAGTAGTTAAGACACCTGTTAGTATAGACAAGTGATTAAGACAGTTGGTGGAGTTAAGGCCGTGACGCAGATAAAACAGCTAAGGCACTTGGTAGCATAGGTAAAACAGTGGTTTAGATAAAACAGTTAAGATGGTGGCATAGATAAAACAGCTAAGACAATTGGTAAGAGACAGAAGCAGTTAAGACAGAAGACGATGGGTAGATAAAACAGCTAAGACAATTGGTGAGACAGAAGCAGTTAAGACAGAAGACGATGGGTAGATAAAACAGCTAAGACAATTGGTGAGACAGAAGCAGTTAAGACAGAAGACGATGGGTAGATAAAACAGTTAGGGGTGTAAATTGTAAGCAGTGAAGAAAGTTGATCACATTAGAACAACATGTTTCTCTTTAGTGCTACACTTGCCCTCTGACCTCAAACTTGGAACAGGTAGTAAGATACATGTCTCTCTCTAGAGCATCCTGTTTGGACAGAGCAAAAAGAAATTATCATATGTTCCATTCTTGAATACAGTGCTTAATCTTCTACTGTTTTTTATCAGGTATCCATGTAAACAATTAAATCCAGTGTGCCTCACTTTCCAAGTAGATTATACCATTTTCTAAGGTAGTTTTCCTACTCCAGCATATCAGATGTTCAGTTCTAAAGCAAGTTAGAATGGATGGTGATGGTACAACTGGGTCAGGTAGAATGGATGGTGATGGTACAACTGGGTCAGGTAGAATGGATGGTGATGGTATCTCTAAGTAGAAGTGATGGTGACGGTACAACTGGGTCAGGTAGAATGGATGGTGATGGTATCTCTAGGTAGAATTGATGGTGATGGTATCTTTGTGTCAAGTAGAATAGATGGTGATGGTATATCTAAGTAGAATGGATGGTGATGGTATCTCTAAGTAGAATGGATGGTGATGGTATCTCTAAGTAGAATGGATGGTGATGGTATCTCTAAGTAGAATGGATGGTGATGGTATCTCTAAGCAGAATGGATGGTGATGGTATCTCTAAGTAGAATTGATGGTGATGGTACAACTGGGTCAGGTAGAATGGATGGTGATGGTATCTCTAGGTAGAATGGATGGTGATGGTATCTCTGTGTCAAGTAGAATAGATGGTGATGGTATATCTAAGTAGAATGGATGGTGATGGTATCTCTAAGTAGAATGTATGGTGATGGTATTTCTGTGTCAAGTAGAATAGATGGTGATGGTATCTCTAAGCAGAATGGATGGTGATGGTATCTCTAAGTAGAATGGATAGTGATGGTATCTCTAAGTAGAATGGATAGTGATGGTATCTCTAAGTAGAATGGATGGTGATGGTATCTCTGAGTCAAGTAGAATGGATGGTGATGGTATCTCTAAGTAGAATGGATGGTGATGGTATCTCTGAGTCAAGTAGAATGGATGGTGATGGTATCTCTGAGTTAGGTAGAATGGATGGTGATGGTATCTCTAAGTAGAATGGATGGTGATGGTATCTCTAAGTTGAATGGATGGTGATGGTATCTCTAAGTAGAATGGATGGTGATGGTATATTTAAGTAGAATGTATGGTGATGGTATCTCTAAGTAGAATGTATGGTGATGGTATCTCTGAGTCAAGTAGAATGGATGGTGATGGTATCTCTAAGTAGAATGGATGATGATGGTATCTCTGAGTCAAGTAGAATGGATGGTGATGGTATCTCTGAGTTAGGTAGAATGGATGGTGATGGTATCTCTAAGTAGAATGGATGGTGATGGTATCTCTAAGTTGAATGGATGGTGATGGTATCTCTAAGTAGAATGGATGGTGATGGTATATTTAAGTAGAATGTATGGTGATGGTATCTCTAAGCAGAATGGATGGTTTTGGTATCTCTAAGTAGAATGGATGGTGATGGTATCTCTAAGTAGAATGTATGGTGATGGTATCTCTAAGTAGAATGGATGGTTTTGGTATCTCTAAGTAGAATGGATGGTGATGGTATCTCTAAGTAGAATGGATGGTGATGGTATCTCTAAGTAGAATGGATGGTGATGGTATCTCTAAGTAGAATGGATGGTGATGGTATCTCTAAGCAGAATGGATGGTGATGGTATCTCTGAGTCAATTAGAATGGATGGTGATGGTATCTCTAAGTCAAGTAGAATGGGTGGTGATGGTATCTCTGAGTCAAGTAGAATGGATGGTGATGGTATCTCTGAGTCAAGTAGAATGGATGGTGATGGTATCTCTAAGTCAAGTAGAATGGATGGTGATGGTATCTCTGAGTCAAGTAGAATGGATGGTGATGGTATCTCTAAGTAGAATGGATGGTGATGGTATCTCTAAGCAGAATGGATGGTGATGGTATCTCTGAGTCAATTAGAATGGATGGTGATGGTATCTCTAAGTCAAGTAGAATGGGTGGTGATGGTATCTCTGAGTCAAGTAGAATGGATGGTGATGGTATCTCTAAGTAGAATGGATGGTGATGGTATCTCTAAGTAGAATGGATGGTGATGGTATCTCTAAGTAGAATGGATGGTGATGGTATCTCTAAGTAGAATGGATGGTGATGGTATATTTAAGTAGAATGTATGGTGATGGTATCTCTAAGCAGAATGGATGGTTTTGGTATCTCTAAGTAGAATGGATGGTGATGGTATCTCTAAGTAGAATGTATGGTGATGGTATCTCTAAGTAGAATGGATGGTTTTGGTATCTCTAAGTAGAATGGATGGTGATGGTATCTCTAAGTAGAATGGATGGTGATGGTATCTCTAAGTAGAATGGATGGTGATGGTATCTCTAAGTAGAATGGATGGTGATGGTATCTCTAAGCAGAATGGATGGTGATGGTATCTCTGAGTCAATTAGAATGGATGGTGATGGTATCTCTAAGTCAAGTAGAATGGGTGGTGATGGTATCTCTGAGTCAAGTAGAATGGATGGTGATGGTATCTCTGAGTCAAGTAGAATGGATGGTGATGGTATCTCTAAGTCAAGTAGAATGGATGGTGATGGTATCTCTGAGTCAAGTAGAATGGATGGTGATGGTATCTCTAAGTAGAATGGATGGTGATGGTATCTCTAAGCAGAATGGATGGTGATGGTATCTCTGAGTCAATTAGAATGGATGGTGATGGTATCTCTAAGTCAAGTAGAATGGGTGGTGATGGTATCTCTGAGTCAAGTAGAATGGATGGTGATGGTATCTCTAAGTAGAATGGATGGTGATGGTATCTCTAAGTAGAATGGATGGTGATGGTATCTCTAAGTTGAATGGATGGTGATGGTATCTCTAAGTAGAATGGATGGTGATGGTATATTTAAGTAGAATATATGGTGATGGTATCTCTAAGCAGAATGGATGGTTTTGGTATCTCTAAGTAGAATGGATGGTGATGGTATCTCTAAGTAGAATGTATGGTGATGGTATCTCTAAGTAGAATGGATGGTTTTGGTATCTCTAAGTAGAATGGATGGTGATGGTATCTCTAAGTAGAATGGATGGTGATGGTATCTCTAAGTAGAATGGATGGTGATGGTATCTCTAAGTAGAATGGATGGTGATGGTATCTCTATGTAGAATGGATGGTGATGGTATCTCTAAGCAGAATGGATGGTGATGGTATCCCTGAGTCAAGTAGAATGGATGGTGATGGTATCTCTGAGTTAGGTAGAATGGATGGTGATGGTATCTCTGAGTCAAGCAGAATGGATGGTGATGGTATCTCTAAGTAGAATTGATGGTGATGGTATCTCTGAGTCAAGTAGAATAGATGGTGATGGTATCTCTAAGTAGAATGGATGGTGATGGTATCTCTGAGTAGAATGGATGGTGATGGTATCTCTAAGTAGAATGGATGGTGATGGTATCTCTGAGTCAAGTAGAATGGATGGTGATGGTATCTCTAAGTAGAATGGATGGTGATGGTATCTCTGAGTTAGGTAGAATGGATGGTGATGGTATCTCTGAGTTAGGCAGAATGGATGGTGATGGCATCAGATCTACAACTTACAACTATCAACATTAGAATGAGAAGCATTTCACATGTGACTGCACTGCTCCCATTCCAATTTTTTTAACAAACATAAACTAATAATTTAAATTCTAGATATGAAGAAAAACAAACAAAATCATCAAAAGAAATGATGCACATGAGCACAAATGATTTTTTTTAAAGTCATATTCAAAAGTAAACTTTTTGTCAAAAGTAAACTTTCATAACCATTTATCTATCACATTCACCACAGTCTGATGATATACAGGCAGGTCACCAGTTATCTATGAGATTTACTGTCAAAAGTAAACTTTCATAACCATTTATCTATCACATTTACCACAGTCTGATGATATACAGGCAGGTCACCAGTTATCTATGAGATTTATTGTCAAAAGTAAACTTTCACAACCATTTATCTATCACATTTACCACAGTCTGATGATATACAGGCAGGTCACCAGTTATCTGTGAGATTTATTGTCAAAAGTAAACTTTCACAACCATTTATCTATCACATTTACCACAGTCTGATGATATACAGGCAGGTAACCAGTTATCTGTGAGATTTACTGAAAAAGTTCATGCTCACACTTACCGCCATCTCGCCCATAGGTAGGTCTCCCAGCATAGTCACATTTGCATCGCAGTAGATACTGAAGTCTGTCAGATCTACCAGTTTGAACATATCACTGGCATCATAGTGACTCACAAACTTTGGAGTCTGAAACATGAGGTCAAAACAAAGAATATTCAGCCACAGTACCAAGATAAAATAAACAAGTTAACCCAGAATGCAAACAACATAGGACTAAAGATCAACGTAGGAAAGACAAAGTTAATGAAGCAAAATGTGAACAACAGAAATGTACTCAGAGTAGATAACAAGTTAGTGGAGGAGGCCAACGAATTTGTATACCTTGGCAGCAGAGTAGTAGAAAATGGAGACAGCACAGAGGACATCAACAGCAGACTTACTAGAGCAAACCAGGCTTTTGCAATGCTACAGAATATATGGAAATCAAAAAAACTAAGCATAAATATGAAAATCAGGATATTTAAGAGTAATGTTCTAAGTGTACTACTCTATGGAAGTGAATGCTGGAAAATCACCAAAACCATAGAAAACAAGTTGAATTCTTTCCAGACTAAATGTTTACGTAGAATTAAAAAAATATTTTGGCCAAACACCATAAGAAATAACATCTTATTGGCAGAAATGCAGATGAAACCACTGACAACAATTATTGAGGAAAGACGCTGGCGATGGTTGGGACATGTGCTCCGAACGACTGACAACTCACTACCAAAAATAGCACTAAGATGGACACCACAGGGGAGCAGAAGTAAGGGTAGACCAAAAGAGACATGGAGAAGAACAACAGAAAGGATGTTGAGCAATAGAGGGCTCACCTGGGCAAGAGCAGAAAAAAAGGCGAAAGACAGGCATTTGTGGAAAACCCTTGCGGAAGCCCCATGTGCCCTGGGCACTTAAGGTTCAGAGAGAGAGAGATAGTGACTCACAAACTTTGGAGTCTGAAACATGAGGTCAAAACAAAGAATATTCAGCCACAGTACCAAATTCTATATATTACAGCAACATACTTAGTTTCAGCCACAGTACCAAATTCTATATATTACAGCAACATACTTAGTTTCAGCCACAGTACCAAATTCTATATATTACAGCAACATACTTAGTTTCAGCCACAGTACCAAATTCTATATATTACAGCAACATACTTAGTTTCAGCCACAGTACCAAATTCTATATTACAGCAACATACTTAGTTTCAGCCACAGTACCAAATTCTATATATTACAGCAACATACTTAGTTTCAGCCACAGTACCAAATTCTATATATTACAGCAACATACTTAGTTTCAGCCACAGTACCAAATTCTATATATTACAGCAACATACTTAGTTTCAGCCACAGTACCAAATTCTATATATTACAGCAACATACTTAGTTTCAGCCACAGTACCAAATTCTATATATTACAGCAACATACTTAGTTTTAGCCACAGTACCAAGCTCTAAATGTACCAGCATCATACTTAGTTTTAGCCACAGTACCAAGCTCTAAATGTTCCGGCATCACACTTAGTTTTAGCCACAGTACCAAGCTCTAAATGTTTCGGCATCACACTTAGTTTTAGCCACAGTACCAAGCTCTAAATGTTCCGGCATCACACTTAGTTTTAGCCACAGTACCAAGCTCTAAATGTTCCGGCATCACACTTAGTTTTAGCCACAGTACCAAGCTCTAAATGTACCAGCATCACACTTAGTTTTAGCCACAGTACCAAGCTCTAAATGTATCAGCATCACACTTAGTTTTAGCCACAGTACCAAGCTCTAAATGTTTCGGCATCACACTTAGTTTTAGCCACAGTACCAAGCTCTAAATGTACCAGCACCATACTTAGTTTTAGCCACAGTACCAAGGCTCTAAATGTTCCAGCAACATTTTTAGCCTCTCTCAACTAGATAACGCTACTATTATCATGTGTAAAAAAACCTGGCTGCAATGGAACTCCAGTGTTTCTTGACAGTGTCCATCCATCTGTATCATCACCTACTCCTTGCTATTTTCCACTCAGCTTTTCTCTGAGTATGATTTTCATGATAGTTTTATACTTGTTCAGATTAAAAACATATTTTTCTATCTGAATAATTAATTCAAAAGCTGTATAAAATGATATCAGTGTATCAAAAAAAAAGGGACAAACATGCCAGCTTGAAAGAAAATAATCAAGGTGTAATAAACACGTATGATTTTATCTTAAATTATTATATATGCAGTACTTACCCATGATGCATCTGTGCTCTGTGCACTTAAGTTTTTTATGACAATGCCACAAGCAAAGGGGCATGATGGGTTCATTTTGTCATCTTCATATCTAATATGAACATTCTTCACATTCAGCTGTAGGCAATTAAAAAATAAAGAAAAAATGAAAGAATAATAACAATACTTCTCTCTATTTTGTGCTATACTCTATCCATGCCATACTGGGCTAGTTTTTCTAGAGATGTTCACTTTTATAGGTCACTTGTAACCTCCCTAGCTGTCTCCCGCCTACACTATAATATTTAGTTTTACATATTCTATTTCAATTCTGTGATTTTATTTCTCTATTATAATCTGTTGCTATAGTCTATCTATTGTTACATCAGTCATTACAGTCTGTTGTTACACTGTCTTGTACAATCTGATGTTACAGCCTGTTGTTACAGTGTGTTGTACAATCATGTGTTAGAGGCTGTTGTTACAGTGTGCTGTACAGTCAGTTGTTAGAGCCTGTTATTACAGTGTATACTACAGTCAGTTGTTAGAGCCTGTTATTACAGTGTATACTACAGTCAGTTGTTAGAGCCTGTTATTACAGTGTCTACTACAGTCAGTTGTTAGAGCCTGTTATTACAGTGTATACTAAAGTCAGTTGTTAGAGCCTGTTATTACAGTGTATACTACAGTCAGTTGTTAGAGCCTGTTATTACAGTGTATACTAAAGTCAGTTGTTAGAGCCTGTTATTACAGTGTATACTACAGTCAGTTGTTAAAGCCTAATGTTACAGTGTGTTGTACAGTCAGCTGTTAGTGCCTAATGTTACAGTGTGTTGTACAGTCAGTTGTTAGTGCCTGTTATTACAGTGTGTTGTACAGTCAGTTCTTAGTGCCTGTTACTAGTGTGTTGTACAGTCAGTTGTTAGTGCCTGTTACTACAGTGTGTTGTACAGTCAGTTGTTAGTGCCTGTTACTACAATGTGTTCTACAGTCAGTTGTTAGTGCCTAATGTTACACTGTCTTGTACAATCTGATGTTACAGCCTGTTGTTACAGTGTGTTGTACAATCATGTGTTAGAGGCTGTTGTTACAGTGTGCTGTACAGTCAGTTGTTAGAGCCTGTTATTACAGTGTATACTACAGTCAGTTGTTAGAGCCTGTTATTACAGTGTATACTACAGTCAGTTGTTAGAGCCTGTTATTACAGTGTCTACTACAGTCAGTTGTTAGAGCCTGTTATTACAGTGTATACTAAAGTCAGTTGTTAGAGCCTGTTATTACAGTGTATACTACAGTCAGTTGTTAGAGCCTGTTATTACAGTGTATACTAAAGTCAGTTGTTAGAGCCTGTTATTACAGTGTATACTACAGTCAGTTGTTAAAGCCTAATGTTACAGTGTGTTGTACAGTCAGCTGTTAGTGCCTAATGTTACAGTGTGTTGTACAGTCAGTTGTTAGTGCCTGTTATTACAGTGTGTTGTACAGTCAGTTCTTAGTGCCTGTTACTAGTGTGTTGTACAGTCAGTTGTTAGTGCCTGTTACTACAGTGTGTTGTACAGTCAGTTGTTAGTGCCTGTTACTACAATGTGTTCTACAGTCAGTTGTTAGTGCCTAATGTTACAATGTGTTGTACAGTCAGTTGTTAGTGCCTGTTACTACAGTGTGTTGTACAGTCAGCTGTTAGTGCCTAATGTTACAATGTGTTGTACAGTCAGTTGTTAGTGCCTGTTACTACAGTGTGTTATACAGTCAGTTGTTAGTGCCTAATGTTACAATGTGTTGTGCAGTCAGTTGTTAGTGCCTGTTACTACAGTGTGTTATACAGTCAGTTGTTAGTGCCTAATGTTACAATGTGTTGTACAATCAGCTGTTAGTGCCTAATGTTACAATGTGTTGTACAGTCAGTTGTTAGTGCCTAATGTTACAGTGTGTTGTGCAGTCAGTTGTTAGTGCCTGTTACTACAGTGTGTTATACAGTCAGTTGTTAGTGCCTAATGTTACAATGTGTTGTACAATCAGCTGTTAGCGCCTAATGTTACAATGTGTTGTACAGTCAGCTGTTAGTGCCTAATGTTACAATGTGTTGTACAGTCAGTTGTTAGTGCCTAATGTTACAATGTGTTGTACAGTCAGTTGTTAGTGCCTAATGTTACAATGTGTTGTACAGTCAGTTGTTAGTGCCTAATGTTACAATGTGTTGTACAGTCAGTTGTTAGTGCCTAATGTTACAATGTGTTGTACAGTCAGGTGTGAAAAATCAAAGAAGAATGTAATGACCATAATAGAACTGAAAAAGGAACTTATCACTAAATGGGAAAGTGGTACGCATTATCAGAGCTGGCTGTTGAATATTTTAGTATGTAAGGTATTATATTCAATCTAAGATTAATAATAGAGAAATGCAGGGAGTTTAATGTGAATCTATATTTATCCTTTATAGACTACTCAAAGGCATTTGATTGTGTACAACACCAGAAACTTTGGGAAATAATGGAAAAAATGGGATTTCCAACACATTTGATACAATTAACATCACTGCTGTATTTAGACCAACAAGCAGCAGTAAGAATAAATGGTGAAACAACAACTTGGTTTGACATAAAACAAGGGGTCCGTCAGGGGTGCATATTGCCACCCTACTTATTTAACTTGTATACTGAAAATATAATGAGGAATGTTAGAGAAGATGTAGACAAAGAATATTACGATGCCATAACAGTTGGAGGTTATGAAATACCAGAGATTAGATATGCTGATGACACAGTATTGCTGTCCACAACACAAGGAGGAATGGAAAAACTAATTATGTCAGTCCGCAAGAACAGCGAAGAGCAGAACCTCTATCTTAATGCAAAGAAAACTAAAGTGATGACAACTGACAAAACAAACAAGGCAACTGAAATATGTATCAGTGAGGAAAAACTGGAAGAAGTGGAGAGTTTTGAATATCTTGGATCACTACTAACTAATAATGGAGATACAATGCGGGAAATTAAAAGGAGGACATCTATTGCTCTTCAGAAAGTAAAACAAATAAAGAATCTGTGGAGAGGAGCAGACAGAACCACAAAAATAAGATTTTTAAGGGCATGCATCTTTCCCATCGCAACATATGCCTGTGAGACCTGGACACTTAACAAAACAGCTGAGAAGCACATAAATGCCTTTGAATGTAAATGCTATAGAAGAGTTCTCCAAATATCGTGGACACAAAAAAGAACAAATATATCTATACTACAAGAGCTTAATATTGAAGAAGGCTGGCTAGTAAAGAGGATTAAAGAGAGAAAACTTAAATATTTTGGCCACATTAAACGTCATGATAATTTAGAGAAGACCATATTGGAAGGATACATAATGGGAAAAAGAAAAAGAGGAAGACCGAAACGAAGATGGCTGCAAGACATCGTTGTTGATCTGGAAATGGATGCAGCAGCAGCAGGCCATCTTGCTCACAACCGAGAGGCCTACAGGAGTGCTGTTTGGGAGGCAAAGTTCCGCAAGGGACATGCAAAGGAATGAATGAATGAATGAAGGTATTATCATTATTAACAATTGTATAGTGTTAATATATGATTAGATGCATATTAGAATATTATACAAGCTTAAATAACCAATATCTGTACTTCAATCTTTTATAATGAGTAAGCTTTGGGGCTCTAGATCAGATTTATTCAATTTACATTATTTCTTAAGAGAAAATTTAACCTGAAAGTTTAACAATTTCAAAGTCAAACAGCCCTCTGGAATGGATTGTGATCAACTTCTAAGGGTCCACTGTATTACAAACACAAACAAAAGTCCATAAAAAAAAAGGGTAGGTGAAAAACAGAAAAATGAATCTGTAAATAACATGTGTTCAACAAAAGTCTTCAGTAAGTGAGGTGATATGGTTAACATGTGAGACTACAACCATATACAAATCATGTGACAGAATTCTGAGATACAAGACATCAAGAAGGAAACGGTAAAAAAATAAACAACGATGAGAACAAAGAAAAGGCTGCAAATAAGTGTTGTGTTGTATGTTGTTGGAATACCTGAATGTTCTCCAAAATATTAGCAGCAATGGATGTCCCATAAGAGAACCAGGAAGAAGGTGATGTGGCATCTGACTGAACTCCCTGGAAGATCTAAGTACACACAAAATATGAAAATGTTACAAACTTACTGACACCAGCTAGCTCTCACAAGACAAATATGCTCTTGTCTTGTCTTGTCTTGTCTCCTACCTCATATATTACACGAGTCAAAAAATTCCATTTTTTTCATTGCCCTAATTTCAGTCAATGTTCCAGTCTTATACACTGTACTGGCATTTGTAACATCAGCTGACATCATGTGTTGCGTCATTCTGAAAACGTGAATGCCCATTTTTAGCCAATGAATCGTGAGATAACTCATCAGCAGAAGGAAATATGGTGGACAGCAATGTTGTTGTCTGTATCTTCCTGAGGAATTACTGGAAGAAAAGGCTGAATGGGAAGGGACAGTTGATGATGGCACTGCAAGGAAGTGGTTCCAAAGGTTCAGGTCTGGGGACACCGACATCAAAGACAAGCCCAGGTCAGGACAACCCTCAACCACCAACAATGAAGCCCTGTGCCAAGCCGTTGAAGAATAATCCCAGTACTTGGTGCTCGTCAGCCCAGCTGGGCCTTTCTCAAAGCACCACAGTTCGGCATTTGCACGAGCTCTACTTCAGCAACAGGCAGTCATGTCCCCCGCAATGTCACTCTCTAGCGATTACAGAGACGTGCCAACATATGTCGTCAATCAATGGCATATTCGCATGACAAGGTTTTTGCACCATATCACCACCGGAGATGAAAAGTTGATTTTCCTGCAGTACCCCAACACCAGTACCCAATGGCTCCAGCCAAGCCAGGTGGCAGAGACGGTTGTCCACTGAGGTCGGTTCTAAAAGGAGGTTACGCTTCACACCTGGTGGAATTTCGAGGGCCCCCAGCACTGGGAATTATTTCCATATGGTCACTCCGTGGACGGGAATCTGTACGCTGAGCAACTGAAGCAACTGCACCCCCAATATCCAGGACTCTTCAACAGGAATAGGGCACTTCTTCTGCGTGACAGTGCACCAGTGCACATTTCCAATGTGGTTAGTAGACAACTCACAGAAACGGAGGGAATCAAGGTCCCAACCTTGCACCCTCTGACTTTCCATCTATTCCATGTGATGGCACACTTCCTTCAAGGGCAGGAATTTAGTGCCTGTCCCAGCAAGGTCAGTGGCTAAAGTCTGACTAGAGAAACCCCAGCCATCCAGATGTATAAATCAGAGGACAATGATTAGTACAAGTGCCTGTCCCACCAAGGTCAGTGGCTAAAGTCTGACTAGAGAAACCCCAGCCATCCAGATGTATAAATCAGAGGACAATGATTAGTACAAGTGCCTGTCCCACCAAGGTCAGTGGCTAAAGTCTTGCTAATAAAACCCCAGCCATCCAGCTGTATAAATGGATACTGGGCTCTGGCAGAAGCTGAAGAAGACAAGTGGGCAGTCATAATTCTGACCACACAACCCTGTCATGTACCAACAGTTCAAGGAAAATATAGACACAGTGCCATATCCATGGCCTGAAAACATTTTTTTTTTCATGGATATGAAACTATTCTATTTTTCCCTTGGGTTTAGTTTTTAAATGTTTCCTATACATAATTGTTGATTTGTTACCAACAAAACATATCCAAAATTTCTGAACAAAAATCTCTCTCTTTCTTAAAATATTAATACTGTTAAAATAACAATCCTTAACTCTCCTACTACCAGGCTGGCCATAGGGTTGCTTGCTGTGTAAGTGTTGCACCCAGGCCACCCTATAAGGGTTACGATTTTTTTCCTTGAAAATTCCATGTAACTTTTCATTTAACCAGCCAGAACTCTTCTGAATCCAAAGTTAAACTAGTGTTTAGCATCCTGTCATGCCAGATGATGAAGGAAACCTTGAAATGGATGGACTGGAGTGTAATTTTCAAGTTTTTTTTCGAGATCAGTTGGTAGAATGGTCACACTGATTGACTAGACCTATCTTACTAAATGTGTTTCTCACAGCTGTAGACCTGTTAGATTTATTGCATATAACAAGCATCCCCAAATATCGATGCTTCTGTATTGACCTACATATTTTGCATTAGATTCTGGCACATTTAAAGTACGTACAACTTTGATTTGAGTGTTCAGCCCTACAAAATATTTTTAGCACCCAAAAATCATTCCATCATTTATACCAGTTGTTTTTTTTTTCTTTTGTTTTTTTTAGTGATAAATAACTTCATTTATGGAATCTTCTTTCATTTCCACTTATTTTAATATGAGATACACACGTTTTGATGAAGGAGTCTGTTTGTTACAATGAATTTTATGAAGGGACCCCCTGATATGAAGACACCCGCTCTGCCATGTAACGTCCGCTTCGGTACAAACAGGAAGGCCCGCGTTTTAGCTCTGGTAACAAAAGAGTTAAGTAAACCAGTCAATGCCCTCGCAATACGCTCACACCATAAGTACACCAGACAATGCTCTCACACCATAAGTACACCAGACAATGCTCTCACAATATGATATTGGTTATTTTACTGAAGTGCTCCTGCCAACTAAATGGCATCACATTTTTTATGGTTCGCTTCTTAATGAAGTTTTAAGACTGTGAGCCACAAACATTGTTCATCATCAACTGATGTTATAAGTCTGACAACTGATGTTATGAGTCTGACAACTGATGTTATGAGTCTGACAACTGATGAAAACTTTCAACATTAAGGCTATAACATCACAAACATAATCCATGACATCACAAACAGCATTAATGAGATGACACCAAACACCATCCTGTAAACACTGATAATTACTGCATTGAGACAAACATATGTGAGACAGAGGAACTTCCACAATGTTCACATCTTTTATTACCTTCCACTTCTCTTCCAGGGCATTAAGCATCATCTTCTTCTGGTCCTGTTCATATTTCTTCTCCTTATCTGTATCATTCTTCAACAAGAACAAGACAGCTTTTATTAGTATACATATTATTTGTCACAACAAGCATATAACTGTGGCTTACCACAGTGCAGGAACATATACATGAGCTAACTTTATCTTTCCCGTGCCGTTAAATGTCACGCAAGGTAGTTCGCCAATTTTTCCTGTCTTCAGCGACCCTTTCAACCTCATCAAGGGATTTTATGCCTGTTAATTTGGCCTCTCTTAACGATGTCCTCTTCAGAGTTTCACGCGGTCTGCCTCTTTTTCTTTGGCCTGTTGTGCTCCACTTGATAGCTAACAATAATGCATTATTTCAGGCATATATAAAATCTGAACACCCAGCAATAAAGTGAACACTCAGAATTAGCATACACTAGTTGCTTCTCTTCTCTCACCTCTGACAATGCATTTAAAGCATGACATATTTTCAAGTACATTTTGTCCTATGTTTCTTTACTCAAAGCCTGTTGCAAGAGTTTCTCTTCACCCTTCCACTACTGTCTCAATATGTTTTTGTTTGAGATTAACAACACTGTTCTCCCAGAATGCTTTGGCTTCAAATTTCCATTTATTTTCAATAAATTGCACAATAAAAAATATTTAAGGTTTACACTTGACTCTCTTTCATTAAGTCCATAACATGCTTCTCCACAACTTTCAGAAATGAAACGCTGCACAAAACAGAAATGAAACACTACACTGAACAAAAATGAAACACTGCACTAAACAGACATGACACACCACACTAAACAGAAATGAAACGATGCACTAAAAAGAAATGACACACTGCACTAAACAGAAATAACAAACCACACTAAACAAAAATGAAACACTGCACTAAACAGAAATAACACACCACACTAAACAGAAGTGAAACACTGCATTAAACATAGATGAAACACTGCACTAAACAGACATGATATGCTGCACTAAATAGAAAAGAAACTGCACTAAACAGACATGATATGCTTCACTAAACAGAAATGAAACACTGCACTAAACAGACATGATATGCTGCACTAAACAGAAATGAAACACTGCACTAAACAGACATGATATGCTGCACTAAACAGAAATGAAACACTGCACTGAACAGAAATGAAACACTGCACTAAACAGACATGATGCTGCACTGAACAGAAATGAAACACTGCACTAAACAGACATGATGCTGCACTAAACACAAATGAAACACTGCACTAAATGTCAAAAGACAGAAAGGATGGCACACAAGTAACAAACCACAGACAGAAATGATGACAAACAAATAACAAACAACAGACAGAAATGATGACAAACAAGTAACAGACCACAGACAGAAATGATGACAAACAAGCAACAAACCACAGACAGAAATGATGACAAACAAGTAACAAACCACACACAGAAATGATGACAAACAAGTAACAAACCACACACAGAAATGATGACAAACAAGTAACAAACCACACACAGAAATGATGACAAACAAGTAACAAACCACACACAGAAATGATGACAAACAAGTAACAAACCTAACTGTTGGACACTTGGCCAAGAAATAAAAAAAAAAACTCCTGAGCATAAACAGAAGAACAAGAGATCCAAACTTTACTCAAACAACAATCCCAAATTGTAAAAGTTCAAAGAAAATATGTAAGGGAATATCAATTGGAAGATGGCATATAAGTTGGAAGACAAGGACATATAAGTTGGAAGACGAGGACATATAATTTGGAAGACAGCACTGACAGATGGACAGAAAACAGCATTTAAAAAATACAGAGCATCAGCTCCAAATATTTTGAGGGATGTAATAAACCTAATAAATCTAGCTTCTTAGGAAGCTCCACCAACATTAAAATCATACCGGCTTTCCACTCTGATGATAATATTAAGACAACACAAAAATAACCTCTACTAGTATTAAAATCATACTGATCTTTCCACTCTGATGATAATACTGAGACAACACAAAAATAAGATAACATCTTGGTCACATTTCAACTCACTGGTCAATACTTTATTATAATGTAAACACCGAACAATGCCACTCATGTCAAACCCATTGATTATGTACTAAACACAAAAAATGCAAATAAAATTTGACCAATGTGAACTCAGGCAAAACATATGTTCCATCCAACAAGTACCTGAAAGTCTGTCAGTGGTCCTGCAATCAGATAAAGTTTTTCAATGGATATTACCCATGGTTCACTTCTCAATCTCCGCAATGGAATCTGGAGAGTGATTTTCCCAATGAACCCTGAAACAGTTTTGAAAAAAAGCAAATGATGATCTATTTGTGTATGTGAGTGGAAGCCAAAGAAAGTCTTGACCACAGTCTTCAGTTCCAACAACTTTATCATCTTTCTGGAGGTTGTTTTCAGTTTGAAGTGAAAGCTGACTGGTTGTGTTATATCATGTTGGGGCTGGATAGTCAATTTTTTTTCATCACTCACAAGAACTAGGAAGAACTGGCAAATGATCAGACTCTACGAAGCTTCAGTTAAAGAAACCCTTCTAGATGCAAAGGCTGCAACTTCCCTTCTACTTCCAACATATGACCTTTTCTCCAGCTTTCTCTCTGATTCAGATTATCAGCCTTTACAATCAAGTCTGATCTTCAAAATCTCTCTCTCTCTCTCTCTCTCTCTCTCTCTCTCTGTGTGTGTGTAAGTGTGTGTGCATGTTTCATCTTTCTTCTTATCCTTGATAAAGTCATTTTGCTGAAATATTGGTCTGTACTTAATGCTTTCTGTTTCAGTTGTTTTCCTCTTGTTACCTCCATTATAAAACTTAGCCATGTGCTGATGTTTTCAATGCTCCTTAATCATGACACAAGTCTTTGTTTCTGTTAACATTACAAAAACAGCTTGTAGTAGTACTGGCCTGTCATCATCATTCTTCCCATGTCGTTAAACGTCACATAGGGCTCGCATGGTAGTTTGCCAAGTTATCCTGTTTTTGGCGAGTTTTTCAACCTCATCAAGGGATTTTATGGATGTTATGAGATAACAGCTGAGCTTATTAAAGCAGGAGGAAAGGAATGTGCAACAATCTATCATGCACTATGTAAAAAGATATGGCATTCAGGTATTTGGCCAAACGAATGGATATACCACTGCCAAAAAAGGGTAACCTGAAATTATGCACAAAAACAGAACTATTGCCTTGATTAGTCATGCCAGTAAAATTCTGTTAAAAATCATAATGGGTAAACTTTGTAAGAAATAGAAGAAGAAGTCAATATGGTCCAGCTGGTTTCAGGCAAGGAAAAGGATCAAGAGATCATATATTCAATATAAGATTAATAATAGAGAAATCCAGAGAGTTTAATGTGAATCTATATCTATATAGGCTACTCAAAGGCATTTGATTGTGTACAACACCAGAAACTTTGGGAAATAAAGGAAAAAATGGGATTTCCAACACATTTGATACAATTACCATCACTGCTATATACAGACCAACAGGCAGCAGTAAGAATAAATGGTGAAACAACAACTTGGTTTGACATAAAACAAGGGGTCCGTCAGGGGTGCATATTGTCACCTTACTTATTTAACTTGTATACTGAAAATATAATGAGGAATGTTAGAGAAGATGTAGACAAAGAATATTACAATGCCATAATAATTGGAGGTTATGAAATACCAGAGATTAGATATGCTGATGACACAGTATTACTGTCCACAACACAAAAAAGGAATGGAAAAATTAATTATGTCAGTCTGTAAGAACGGCAAGGACAATTGTAGGATATTTGAACATCTCGGACCGAGTCCTGCTAGCCCAACTGAAAGGACAACCAATAAACATAAATATTATACAAGTGTACGCTCCAACATCTGAAAGCTCTGAAGAAGATTTACAGCTATTTTATAATGACATAGAGACAGCACTAAAACACACAAAGTCATATGAAGTTACCATAGTCATGGGAGATTTTAATGCCAAAGTTGGTAAAGGAAGAACTTCAGACATCGTTGGTGACTATGGACTGGGGGAGAGGAATGACAGAGGTTATAAATTAATTGAATGGGCAAGAATACACAGCATGGTTGTAGGAAACACCTGGTTTAAACAACATCCTCGAAGACTGGCAACGTGGTGCAGTCCAGACAAAAAGACTTTTAACCAGATAGACTACATATTAATCAACAAACGATTCCGCAATGCATTACTGACAACAAAAACCATGCCAGGAGCTGACTGCAATAGTGACCATAACCCACTCTGTGGAAAAGTTAGAATAAAGCTAAAGAAAGCAGGCAGAAAAGTGAGAAACATCAAACTGAATACAGAACTTCTTAAAAATGACCAAGAACTGAGAGAACAATACAAAGTTATTATAACAAATAGATACAATGCAATAGCAAAGATAAACAGTATAGATGAACAATGGGAAATGTTAAGAGATTCTATCCACCAAACTGTTAAGGAGATAATACCACCAAAAAAAGAAGCCCCTAAAAATAAATGGATGACAGACGACATCTTAGGACTGATGGACAAGAGGAGGAGGAGTAAAAATAACGAGAAAAAATATAACAAGATAAATAAAGAAATAAGACGCAAATGCAGAGAAGCAAAAGAAGTGTGGTTAAATGAGCAGTGCAGACAGATAGAGGACTCTCATATTAAAGACAGCAAAAACATGCACAAATGAATTAATGAACTCACAGGCAGAAAAACAAAATATACCACAGGATGCCTGAAATCGAAAGAAGGTAAAATGTTAATGGGAAAAGAAGACATTGTGGACAGGTGGACAGAGTATATCGGTGAGCTATATGGAGGAGAAAGACCAGAATTAACACCAGATACTGAAAACTGTGAGGGACCACCAATACTTGAAGATGAAATCATAGATGCCATCAAACACATGAAGAAAGGAAAAGCGACTGGGCCTGATAATATAACAATAGAAGAAATAGAGGCACTAGTGGAGACAGGAATAAAAATAATAACCAAGTTACTGAATGACATTTACAACAGTGGTTATATTCCCAGTGACCTGATTAAATCCATGTTTATAGCACTACCAAAGAAACCAGGTGCAAAGGAATGTGACGACCACCGGACTATCAGCCTCTCATGTCACATATCAAAGCTACTTCTGAGAATAATTATGAGAAGAACAAGGAAAAAGATAAAAATGGAAATAGCAGATGAACAGTTTGGATTTGTTGAAGGAAAGGGAACACACAATGCCATTTATGGTTTACAAACACTAACAGAAAGAGCTTTAGAAGTACAGAAAGATCTCTACTTATGCTTCATTGATTACACCAAGGCATTTGACAAGGTGAAACATAATGAAATTATTAAAATGCTTGAAGACATCAATATAGACGGCAAAGACCTGAGGATTGTAAAACATCTATACTGGCAGCAAGAAGCAGCAGTTCGAGTTGAAAATAGAATTGGAAAATATCAACCTATAAAACAAGGGGTGCGACAAGGACGTATACTATCTCCAGACCTTTTTTCTCTGTATAGCGAGAATATTCTAAGAACAATCATCACAGAACCAGGCATAAAAATTGGAGGATACAATATTAACAACCTTCGGTATGCTGACGACACAGTACTGATAGCTGAAAACCAACAAGACCTGCAAAATCTCTTGAATAAAGTCGCCAAAGAAAGTGAACAGAAAGGCCTTACTTTGAACATCAAAAAGACAGAGACTATGGTTATATCTAAGAAACAGAATCCACCAGCATGCAGTATTAAATTAAACGGAACTGTTCTAAAGCAGGTGCAGAAATTCAAATACCTTGGAGCAGTAATAACTTCAGATGGGAAATGCAGAACAGAAATTAGGAACAGAATAGGCCAAGCAAAGACTGCATTTCAGAGAATGAGAAACATATTGACCAACACATCCTTATCAATGAATGTTAGAAAACGAGTCCTAAAATGCTATATTGAACCTATCTTGTTATATGGAAGTGAATCATGGACAATAGGCAAGTCTGCACAAAAAACATTGGAAGCAGCAGAAATGTGGTTTATTAGAAGAATGTTGCGAATCCCCTGGACAGCAAAAATAACTAATGAAGAATGTAGGAGAAGAGCTGGAGAGACAAAAAAACCTTGTCAAAAAGATAAGAGAGAGACAATGTACTTTCATAGGACATGCAATGAGAAGAGGGGGCACTGAAAATATTATAACAACAGGAAAAATAGAAGGAAGAAGATCAAGAGGAAGACCAAGAGAAATGATACTGGACAGTCTGACGGGATGGTGTGAGAGGAGATCACCAACTGAGCTGATGGCCTGCATGAAGGATCGTGTACTCTGGAGAAGCATAATAGCCAACGCCAGTCGGCACGGCACATGATGATGATGATGAGTCTGTAAGAACAGCAAAGAGTAAAACCTCTATCTTAATGTGAAGAAAACTAAATTGATGACAACTGACAAAACAAACAAGGCAGCTGAAATATGTATCGATGAGAACAAATTGGAAGAAGTGGAGAGTTTTGAATATCTTGGATCACTACTAACTAATAATGGAGATACAATGAGGGAAATTAAAAGGAGGACATCTATCGCTCTTCAGAAAGTAAAACAACTAAAGAATCTGTGGAGAGGAACAGACAGAACTACAAAAATAAGATTTTTAAGGGCATGCATCTTTCCCATGGCAACATATGCCTGTGAGACCTGGACACTTAACACTGAGAAACACATAAATGCCTTTGAATGTAAATGCTACAGAAGAGTTCTCCAAATATTGTGGACACAAAAAAAAAACCAAACAAACAAATATATCCATACTACAAGAACTTTTGGACACATTAAACGTCATGATAATCTAGAGAAGACCGTCTTGGAAGGGTACATAATGCAAAAAAGAAAGAGAGGAAGACCAAGGCGAAGATGGCTGCAAGACATCGCTGATGATCTGCAAATGGATGCATCAGCAGCAGGCCATCTTTCTTACAACCAAGAGGCCTACAGGAGTGCTGTTAGGGAGGCAAAGTTCCACAAGGGACATGCAAATGAATGAATCAGCTTATACCTCATTTAGACTATCATCCACACTGTTTGCTATGAAGCTAGTACATGATGTGTTAATGTAGGTGAAGCTAGTATATAATAATATGTTAATGTGGGTGAAGGTAGTACATGATGTGTTAATATGTGTGAAGCTAATTTTATATCTTATATCGTTCCCGTGCCGTTAAACATCACATAGGGCTCGCAAGGTAGTTCGCCAATTTTTCCTGTCTTCAGCGACCCTTTCAACCTCATCAAGGGATTTTATGCCTGTTAATTTGGCCTCTCCTAACAATGTCCTCTTTAGAGTTTCACGCGGTCTGCCTCTTTTTCTTTGGCCTGTTGTGTTCCACTTGATAGCTTGTTTTGGGATTCTCTGATCATTTCTTCTCATCAAGTAACCAATATATGTCCATCTCCTTTTCCTGATCACCCATGAGACTGGTTGTTCAGTCATCTGTCTTATCTCTGCATTGTTCTTGAATTCATTCCACTTGATGCCAAGTATTTTCCTTAGGCATTTGTTTTCAAAATAGTCTAATTTCTTGTCTATTTCTTTAGTTGTTTTCCAGCTTTTGCATGCATAAATGAGGGTGGCTATTACATTTGAATTGAATAGTCTTAACTTGGTTTTTGTGCTTATAACTTTTGAATTCCATATGTTCTCAAGATTCTTGAAGATCAATGCTGCTTTTGCAATTCTGATCCTAACTTCCTTTCTGGTGTCACCATCCTGGTCTATGTAGCTCCCAAGGTATGCAAATTGATTGACTTCTTCAATATCTGTCCCTTCTGCGTGTATTTTTCCATTTTGATTAATGGGAATTTTCATTATTTTTGTTTTGTCCTTGTTAATTTCAAGTCCTATTTTGCTAGCCAGTGAAGACAGGCTATCTGTTTTTTCTTGCATAGAATTCACATTGTTACTGATAAGAGTTATGTCATCAGCAAAATCAAGATCTTCTAGTTGGGTCCCATGTACCCAGTCAATATCTATGTTACCTGTGCAGCATTTTTTCATTATGAAGTCTATTGCAATTCCAAAAAGCAAAGGAGACAGTATACATCCTTGTTTCACACCTGTTTCAATCTGGAACCATTCACTCATCCCTTCTTCTGTTTTGACTGCACAAACATATCCATTGTAGAAGTCCTTAATGATGCTGACAATTTTAGATGGTATTCCATATAGACTTAAAATTCTCCATAATGAATCTTTGTGTATGCTATCAAATGCCTTTTTAAAGTCTATGAAGTTCAGTATTAATGGTTTCTGCTTTTCAATATGTTCTTCAAGTAATATTCTGAGAGTAAAGATCTGGTCGAGACAGCTTCTCCCTTTTCGAAATCCTGCTTTTTCTTTTCTCACTGCAGTATCCATTATATCTTTAAGTCTATTCAAAATGACCTTGCAAAATACTTTTGACACAACCGATTTTAAGGTTACTCCTCTCCAATTGTTACAGTCACTAAGGTTGCATTTTTTGGTATTTTAACGATGATTCCTTTTTTCCACTTAGATGGGACCTTTTCTTCTTTCCAAATTTGATTAAACATTCTCTGTAGTTGTCTCATGTTGTCACTATTGATAGCTTTTAGCATTTCGAGTGTTATTTCATCTTCACCTGCAGATCTGTTGTTTGCCATTAGATTCACTGCTGTTTCAATTTCATGCAATGTAATTTCATCTAGGTTGACATTTAGTTGGGCTGGTAAGCTGGTTTCAAGGTTTATCACTTCTTTTGGGTGTGGTCAATTAAGTATTTCTTGGAAGTGTTCAGCCTATCTTTGCTTTTTGTCTTTACTTGATGTTAACAGGGTTCCAGTTTTGCTAAGGATTGGTCTTTCTTTAGATGTAATAGTACCTATTAGCCTCTTTTGTATGTTATATAAAGTTTTGCTGTCTCCTGTTTTTGCTGCTTTCTCTGCTTTTTGCTGCTTTTTCTGCCTCTTTCACCATATTGTCTATGTATTCTCTTTTATCCTTTCTAGCTGAACTTTTTACTTTCTTGTCTATTTCTTTGTACGTTGCTTTCACCAGATCTTGGAAAAGATCTGTTTTTACAGTCAACATGTCTAATTTGACTGCTTGTCTTTCATGTATATACTTCTATGTGTTTTCTGATATTCATGTTTTTCTATTTGGTTTTTTCAGTCCAGCGCTTGCTTTTGCTGCTGTGATTATGGCTGTGCTGTAAGAATTCCATAATTCATCTATACCTATCTCCTCTACTTCACTGAGTACTGTAGAATGATTGGCAAGTTCCTGATTTAAATTAGTGATAGTATTTTCTTCTTGTAGGCTGTGGCTGTTTATCTTTCTGTGTA
Source organism: Achatina immaculata (assembly GCA_009760885.1). Classification (NCBI taxonomy): domain Eukaryota; kingdom Metazoa; phylum Mollusca; class Gastropoda; order Stylommatophora; family Achatinidae; genus Lissachatina; species Lissachatina immaculata. The sequence goes on from CM019692.1 coordinate 42,539,765, forward strand.
TTGATTTCTTGTGTTGGCTTTTCAGTTTTAGTTTTATTTTCCCTATGCACAGGTTGTGATCACTGCACCCCTATAAGCCCTTACACCTATCAGAGATGTTCTGTATTGCTTTCTAATACAAAAATGATCTATCTGGTTTCTAGCTCTATCAACTGGTGATATCCACGTTGTTTTATCATCTCTTTGTATGGGAATATTGTGCTTCCAATGACCATCCCCTCTGTCAGACATAGTTCAATTAGTGAAGCTAGTACATGATATGTTAATGTGGGTGAAGGTAGTACATGATGTGTGAATATGTGTGAAGCTAGTACATGATATGTTAATGTTGGTGAAGGTAGTACATGATGTGTTAATGTGGGTGAAGGTAGTACATATGCTAATATGTGTGAAGTTGTACATGATATGTTAATGTGGGTGAAGGTAGTACATGATGTGTGAATGTGTGTGAAGCTAGTACATGATGTGTTAATGTGGGTGAAGGTAGTACATGATGTGTGAATATGTGTGAAGCTAGTACATGATATGTTAATGTGGGTGAAGGTAGTACATGATGTGTGAATATGTGTGAAGCTAGTACATGATGTGTTAATGTGGGTGAAGGTAGTACATATGCTAATATGTGTGAAGTTGTACATGATATGTTAATGTGGGTGAAGGTAGTACATGATGTGTGAATGTGTGTGAAGCTAGTACATGATATGTTAATGTGGGTGAAAGTAGTACATGATGTGTTAATGTGGGTGAAGGTAGTACATGATGTGTGAATATGTGTGAAGCTAGAACATGATATGTTAATGTGAGTGGGCGAAGGCAGTACACGATATGTTAATATGTGTGAAGCCAGTACATGATGTTAATGTGGGTGAAGGCTGTACATGATGTGTTATAATGTGTGAAGCTAGTACATGATAGTAATGTGGTGAAGCTAGTACATGATATGGTAATATGTATGAAGCTAGTACATGATGTTAATGTGGATGAAGGTTGTACATGTGTTAATATGTGTGAAGCTAGTACATGATATTAATGTGGTGAAAGCTAGTACACGATGTGTTAATGTGAATTAGTACTGCTAAAGTGTGTTGAAGTAATATATGCTTTGTTAATGTGAGCAGAGCTTATACACGCTGTGTTAATATAGGTGGAGCTAATATAGGTAGTGTTCATGTTGGGAGAGCTTGTGCATGTTGTGATCATGTGAGTGGAATTAGTATGTGCTGTTGGGTGCAGCTAGTACATGCTGTCAATATGAATGGAGTTTGTGTATGCTGTGTTAATATGAGTGGAGCTTGTGTATGCTGTGTTAATATGAGTGGAGCTTGTGTATGCCGTGTTAATATGGGTGGAGCTAGTACATGCCTTGTTAATATGGGTGAAGCTAATACATGCCTTGTTAATATGGGTGGAGCTTGTGTATGCTGTGTTAATGTGGGTGGAGCTAGTACATGCCTTGTTAATATGGGTGGAGCTAGTACATGCTATGTTAATTTGGGTGGAGCTAGTACATGCTGTACTAGAATTCATACCTGATTTGACTTCTATTGGAATATCCAAATTTTTTAATGCATCTTTCTTCAGTGGCAAATTTTCCAGCTCAACAGCTCCTGCAATATACATGTCTGTCATTACAGCATTACATAAACTGTCTTGTGACCTAATTACAGCATTACATAAACTGTCTTGTGACCTAATTACAGCATTACATAAACTGTCTTGTGACCTAATTACTTATGTTGTTTTACAATTTAATGACATATGTTGTATCCACTTAGGTATTGCCAAGCTTTTGGCAAAATCTAATGCAATACTGTTGTTTAAGTCGTTCCGTCATTTCACCGCAAAAGAAAATCCGAGGACATTCACTACACTCACTCACAAGCTGACTGCCAGTGAGGACTCTGCAAGCAGGAAAAAAAAGCATGCATGCTTGAAGATCGTCTACACCATTTCCACCACAGGACACTTTCTGTTCTTGATTTGTTTCCATGGGGAAAAAATTAACATCAGATATTTTTTGAACAGACCTCACTACGAATATTTGACTGATATAATTAGTCACAGTAACAACAAACTATGTTTATCAACACTGATACACAGAATAATATCCTAGCAGTGTTGTAAGTATTAGTGTGGATAAACATAGTATGTTGTTACTGTGTCTTATTACAACACTCTTATGGTATTATTATTCCCAAGAATAAAACAGAAGTTCAGGTGCAGGAATAGACTCAGTATCACTCCAAACCACATGACCCTGGGATCTTAACAGATGAGTCAATGGCATAAGGCATAAAAAGTGGATGGGGCTATGTTGTCTACTGCAACAGCAAACTGGCTGCCAGTAAATCAGGAGCCAATGTTGTAGAATGCAACAGCAAACTGGTTGCCAGTAAATCAGGAGTCTATGTTGTAGAATGCAACAGCAAACTGGTTGCCAGTAAATCAGGAGCCTATGTTGTAGAATGCAACAGCAAACTTCTTATATCTTATCTTATATCCTTCCCGTGCCGTTAAACGTCACATAAGGCTCGCAAAGTAGTTCGCCAATTTTTCCTGTCTTCGGCGAGTCTTTCAACCTCATCAAAGGATATTATGCCTGTTAACTTGGCCTCTCTTAATAATGTCCTCTTTAGAGTTTCACGTGGTCTGCTTCTTTTTCTTCGGCCTGTTGTGTTCCACTTGATAGCTTGTTTTGGGATTCTCTGATCATTTCTTCTCATCAAGTAACCAATATATGTCCATCTCCTTTTCCTGATCACCCATGAGACTGGTTGTTCAGTCATCTGTCTTATCTCTGCATTGTTCTTGAATTCATTCCACTTGATGCCAAGTATTTTCCTTAGGCATTTGTTTTCAAAATAGTCTAATTTCTTGTCTATTTCTTTAGTTGTTTTCCAGCTTTCGCATGCATAAATGAGGGTGGATATTACATTTGAATTGAATAGTCTTAACTTGGTTTTTGTGCTTATAACTTTTGAATTCCATATGTTCTCAAGATTCTTGAAGATTGATGCTGCTTTTGCAATTCTGATCCTAACTTCCTTTCTAGTGTCACCATCCTGGTCTATGTAGCTCCCAAGGTATGCAAATTGATTGACTTCTTCAATATCTGTCCCTTCTGCGTGTATTTTTCCATTTTGATTAATGGGAATTTTCATTATTTTTGTTTTGTCCTTGTTAATTTCAAGTCCTATTTTGCTAGCCAGTGAAGACAGGCTATCTGTTTTTTCTTGCATAGAATTCACATTGTTACTGATAAGAGTTATGTCATCAGCAAAATCAAGATCTTCTAGTTGGGTCCCATGTACCCAGTCAATACCTGTGTTACCTGTGCAGCATTTTTTCATTATGAAGTCTATTGTAATCCCAAAAAGTAAAGGAGACAGTATACATCCTTGTTTCACGCCTGTTTCAATCTAGAACCATTCACTCATCCCTTCTTCTGTCTTGACTGCACAAACATATTCATTGTATAAATCCTTAATGATGCTGACAATTTTAGATGGTATTCCATATAGTCATAAAGTTCTCCATAATGAATCTCTGTGTATACTATCAAATGCCTTTTTATATTCTAGGAAGTTCAGTATTAATGATTTCTGCTTTTCAATATGTTCTTCAAGTATTATTCTGAGAGTAAAGATCTGGTCGAGACAGCTTCTCCCTTTTCAAAATCCTGCTTGTTCTTCTCTCATTGCAGTATCCACTATATCTTTGAGTCTATTCAAAATGACCTTGCAAAATACTTTTGACACAACTGATATTAAGGTTACTCCTCTCCAGTTGTTACAGTCACTAAGGTTGCCCTTTTTTGGTATTTTAACAATGATTCCTTTCTTCCAATTAGAAGGGACCTTTTCATCTTTCCAAATCTTGTTAAACATTCTCTGTAGTTGTCTCATGTTTTCACTATTGATAGCTTTTAGCATTTCGGCTGTTATTTCATCTTCACCTGCAGCTTTGTTGTTAGCCATTAAATTCACTGCTGTTTCAATTTCATGCAATTTAATTTCATCTAGGTTGACATTTAGTTGTGGGGCTGGTAAGTCAGTTTCAAGGTTTAACAATTCTTTTGGGTGTGGTCGATTGAGTATTTCTTGGAAGTGTTCAGCCCATCTTTGCTTTTGGTCTTTATTTGATGTTAATAGTGTTCCAGTTTTGCTAAGGACTGGCCTTTCTTTAGATGTAATAGTACCTGTTAGCCTCTTCTGTATGTTATATAAAGTTTTGCTATCTCCTTTTTTTTGCTGCTTTTTCTGCCTCTTTCACCATATTGTCTATGTATTCTCTTTTATCCCTTCTAGCTGAACTTTTTACTTTCTTGTCTATTTCTTTGTATTTTGCTTTTGCCAAATCTCTTTCATGATCTGTTTTTGCATTCAACATGTCTTATTTGACTGCTCGTCTTTCATGTATATACTTCCATGTTTTATCTGATATCCATGCTTTTCTATTTGGTTTTTCCAGTCCAGCGCTTACTTTTGCTGCTGTGATTATGGCTGTGCTGTAAGAATTCCATAATTCATCTATACCTATCTCCTCTACTTCACTGAGTACTGTAGAATGATTGGCAAGTTCCTGATTGAAATTAATGTTAGTATTTTCTTCTTGTAGGCTGTGGCTGTTTATCTTTCTGTGTACTGATTTCTTGTGTTGACTTTTCAATTTTAGTTTTATTTTCCCTATGCACAGGTTGTGATCACTGTTGACATCTGCACCCCTATAAGCCCTTACATCCATGAGAGATGTTCTGTTTGCTTTCTAATACAAAAATGATCTATCTGGTTTCTAGTTCTATCATCTGGAGATATCCACGTTGTTTTATGTATCTCTTTGTGTGGGAATATTGTACCTCCAACCAAACTGGTTGCCAGTAAATCAGGAGCCTATGTTGTAGAATGCAACAGCAAACTGGTTGCCAGTAAATCAGGAGCCAATGTTGTAGAATGCAACAGCAAACTGGCTGCCAGTAAATCAGGAGCCTATGTTGTAGAATGCAACAGCAAACTGGTTGCCAGTAAATCAGGAGCCAATGTTGTCTACTGCAACTGCAAACTGGTTGCCAGTAAATCAGGAGCCTATACTGTAGAATGCAACAGCAAACTGGTTGCCAGTAAATCAGGAGCCAATGTTGTCTACTGCAACAGCAAACTGGTTGCCAGTAAATCAGGAGCCAATGTTGTCTAATGCAACAGCAAACTGGTTGCCGGTAAATCAGGAGCCTATGTTGTCTAATGAAACAGCAAACTCGTTGCCTATACAACCACAACTTGGAGCATGAGGATGGAGGTGCAAGCAGCATCAGAAGCAATTTCCCAGTTGGTGGAGCAAGGCGACTCGCATGGAGTCTTTGTGACAGACTCCCAAAACATGTTATGGAGAATCGAGAGACATTTCTTCTACAGGGAGTGAGTGGACTCTCAGTTATCAAGTTTGACATGGATATACTGCCAAGGTCATGTTAAAGGCAATGAAAAAGCAGACAAGCTGACAGGCATCAATTCAGGGCACCCTAAGAATGGACAAAGAAGAGACTGCAAGAGCCACCTTGGATAGGCCTGAGGATGATATCGAGTTGAATGACAACAATCACATCAGGAGGATGATCGAGTTGGGGGAAGAGAGGGAAAGTGGACGTCTTTCTGAACGAAGTGATTTAGCAGGCATTAACCACAACTAGTGTGTGACTGGCTTCATCAGCAGGTGCACGCTTCAGTAAGTGTTGGAATGTAAGGCAGAGCACATATGGGAATGCCCGGGGTGCGGGTATGTCAGTCTCTGATTACAGTTATTATTCTCAAGATACAACTGCTATTACAGTATTTAAATCAGGACGGTGGGGTATTAGTCAAAGTCATGGAGTCAATGATTTCTAGGTAAAGTCAGAGAGAAAATATATTCTCAGCTGAAATATAGTCAGAGTTCATGTAGAATCTTCGCCAACTTCCACACAACCTCACAAACTTTACAGTTTATGATAAAATCTCAAACAGCAACATGAAGGATTTCATTTTATAATGTTGCATAATTCATTTTATTGCATTCTGCATGGCCACTAACACCATAACCCTATGTACTTCTAAGGTATGACAGGATTACCTTTACACTTTTTTTCAAACTGTCATTATCCTATAATTTTCTCGATGTGACTTTCTTCATCTCATGGTTCCTGGTGATAGCATGGCATCAAGCCAGTTGATTGCTGTCATTCTGCTTCCTGCATTTGCATGGTTCATGTCTCCATGACACTTTCTGGCAACACTCCCAAAATTTCAAAATTTTCCACTGATATTTCAATTGATAAATGAGCTTATGTACTATCTGTAAAATAACCCTTTAACAAGATTAGAAGCTGCTTCTTATGGTTGAGCAAAGAAAGTTACTTCTAAAGATGTTCTTTATAATCTCTGAAGATGATCTGTGAACACTGCTGAAATAACTAAAGGTTTAGAACAGTACACAGCTTAGTTCATACAGTAGTGGCAGGCTATAAGAGGAATGAGTCCAGTTCTCAAAGAAGCTGTCAACCGTGCTTCAGAGAAATCCATCTTTCAAGGAAGTGTCAATCAACAAGGCAAGCTTCATTTTCAACAGCCACCACGACTTTCAGCAACCACTGCTCTGATAAGTCAACAACCATCAACATCAGCGCATGACTCTCCACCAGTAAAGATTAAAATTTGCTAAAGACTGACGATAATGAGATATTATTTTTAGCAAATAAAGTATTTTCAGTTTGACTGTAATTTGTTTATTTGAAGACCTAGACTACTGTACATGTAACAGACTGTAGTGTCAACATGATTTTAGGATTTTATATTCACAGGAAAAATGGGCATGACTTGCTTTACTGTGATATTCACTTTATTGTGATATTCACTCTATTGTGATATTCACTCTATTGTGATATTCACTTTTTTGTGATATTCACTTTATTGCAGTGGTCTGAAACCAAACCCACAACATCTCAAAAGATATGCTTATAAAGAGATATTAACATGAGAAAATAAACACACTACAGCAATATGACAGTAGAATACAACAACAAAAATAATAGGAAACTTATTATTTGTATGAAGAACAAACCTTGAAGGAGAGCAATTGACAGTTGGGCTGTGTTCAAGTTTTCTACATACTCCCCAACATAAGTGTTCAGGACCCACGCTGCTAGCCCCTCAAGCATGTTAAGTTCTTGCAACAAACTCCGGGTACATCATTCGCCTCTTCTTAGTCTTACAACTGCAAACAACAAAGTAGAACATTTTTAACATTGTTTTTACTAAAGCTGCTAGTGTGTCAGACTGTTTTCACTACAGCTGTTAGTGTTTTTGATTTTCACTAATGCTGTTCATAGTGTTATCTTCTCTTCTGGTCCGTAACAATGAGTACAATAACACTTGTAATAATTCTCAATAACAACATCACAATAATCCTACATCAGTTATGCTTTCAGGATGAAATATTTTCACACCGTCTTCCATAATTCTAAATAACAATTCTACTGTTACAGTATTGTCAAATATTTTTGTTGGTTTTTTTTTTTCAATCTTAAATCGTCTCTTCATTAAAAAAAAAAACAAAAACAGAAATTATAGACTAGCCTGAGCCATTAATGAAGCAAAAGCTTCAGCGCTGTTATATTTATACTACATTTATATGTATGTGATAAGCACATCTGATCAAAGGACTGAGATAACATACCACAGCCATGCCTACATGACACAAAGTTGTCATGTTTTTTGAGGAAGAGATTTGAAGTTTGTCGTTATTTTGGGTCAGTCTACTTTATAGCTTTATGATGTGAGGTCAGAGGTTAAGCACAACTCACATGCTGCAGTTTAGGGTTACCTTATGACAACATATTTCTCTTTCATCTTTGCAAGATCAATGAAAAAACTAGGGTTACCTTATGACAACATTTTTCTCTTTCATCTTTGCAAGATCAATGAAAAAAACTAGGGTTACCTTATGACAACATTTTTCTCTTTCATCTTTGCAAGATCAATGAAAAAAACTAGGGTTACCTTATGACAACATTATCTCTTTCATCTTTGCAAGATCAATGAAAAAAACTAGGGTTACCTTATGACAACATTATCTCTTTCATCTTTGCAAGATCAATGGAAAAACTAAGTCGTCAACTATCAGTCCTTACACACACACATCTTTGCAAGATCAATGGAAAAACTAAGTCATCAACTATCAATCCTTACACACACACATCTTTGCAAGATCAATGGAAAAACTAAGTCATCAACTATCAATCCTTACACACACACATCTTTGCAAGATCAATGGAAAAACTAAGTCATCAACTATCAATCCTTACACACACACTAAGAATCAGGAGTGTACTGAATATTCATATTTCTATTTGTATTCAGCTGGAAAATAAACATTTCATAATCAGTACACTTCTAGCAGAAACTGTTAAAAACAGAAACCCAAAACTAAAAGTCAGTCTACTGGACACTGATGGTAAAGCAAAGATTAATACTGTGTCTAAGGACTTTGATGGTAAACCAAAGATTAATACTGTGTCTAATGGACACTAATGATAAAGCAAAAGTTAATACTGTGTCTAATGGGCACTATAATGATAAAGCAAAGGTTAATACTGTGTCTAATGGACACTGATGGTAAAGCAAAGATTAAAACTGTGTCTAATATGCTTTAAAACTAAGCAAAATTCAAATTTAAAAAAAAACAAACAAATACTGCTGAGATAATACTTGATTTTCTTGTGAATAATCTAAATTATATATTATGCACATATTACTTTTCTTTAATTTGATTTCCTCATTTTCACAAATCACAAGCACGCTGCAAATGTATCATTACCTCTGATGTGGTCACCAAAACAGTCACTCTTTTAACTTTTTCACTCACTCACTTAAAACTCAATCTGCGACTTGAAAATGGTGACTTGAGACTTGACAATAGTGATTTGATGACTTGAAAGCAGTGACTTGAAACTAGTGACCTTAAAGTAGTGACTTGAGGAAAAAGTAGTGGCTTGAGACTTGAAATCTGTGACTTGAAACTTGAAAGTAGTGGCTTGAGACTTGAAAGCTGTGACTTGAAACTTGAAAGTAGTGGCTTGAGACTTTAAAGTATTGAGACTTGAAAGTAGTGATTTGAGCCATGAAAGTAGTGACATGAGATGTTAAAACTGTGACTTACAACTTGCCATGAAAGATGTGAATACATCACTGTTACCACCATAGTGCATGCTAACATACAAAGTTCTCTGACTACATGTAATTTATTCTGTAATGCATCATTTGTTAAAAGTAAATATGCCACATTTGCTAACAGCTGCAGGCAAAACTATATGTTGTTATCCTAGATTCTGTATCTTGTTTAAGGTAAAATGGATGAATGCTGAAAGTTCAGCAGCTGTAGTAACATTACGTTCACTACTACATATATACCTCAAGCTGACAGTGGCATCGACAGCCCACACTAAAATACTGATTTATCATTAAATGTCCAACAACTTAATGAAAACACTTGCATTTAACAATCTTCCATAGTTGGACTAACGCTGATGACAAAATCATCTTTATTTCAAACAGTCTTGTCTTGTCCTAACTCATATATTGCTAGGTGTAGAGGTGAAGTGCAATTGTCTCCCAATGGCTCGCCTGTTGGCTTCGTACACTGAGATGTTCAGGGACTCTGCTATACCATCGGTCCATCGTTTGCATGGGCGGCCCCTTCCTCTGCCTTTGTGTGGTCTGTAAAACATTACTTTCTGTGGTACGCGTTCTGTTGATAGTTATGATACATTACCGAACCATTTTATTTGCTGTTTTTGAATATAGTTCAGAACGGGTTCAACTCCTACTTTATTTCTAATGACATCATTTCTGATGTCAGTCACTTCTGCCAAATAAGAATGGGAAATTTTCTGCAAACGCTATTTGTTTCACCTGTTCGTCCGGGTCACATATAAACAGTTCAGTATCCAAAAAAATATATCAAGTTTTGATCCAGCAGACTTCAGCAGGTAGTTATGGTATAAGTTTATGGAAGTATGAACGAAACAGACCTGTATGGTGTCAGACTTACGATGATTTCACTCCCTGAAGGTGATGGACTTTCGGAACTGAAATTTCGTTATCTCTGATACTTTGTACTTGTTGGTTCATACAAATTATTAACCTTTTTTTTCGTTAATTTTACGAAACAATATGCGTATTTTTTTTAAATAAAACACTGGCTAATGCCGATATATTAATGTGTTTTAGAGGCTTCAGGCAGAAATGAGAACTGGTTGCTAAATACGGTGCTTTAAGAAGATAAAACAATCCGATACATAATTCTTGTCACCTGACCTTACCTGCAGTAAAATCATGAGACCCACAAACAAGATAAGTTAGGCAATATTTGTCGAAGGTCAAAAATAATCAATGATATTGTAGCAACGCAATATCTGGCTGAAGTTACAAGATGTGGTTATTGCAGTACCAGATGGCAACAAAATTCTTGTCTCAAACAGTGTGTCTATAAACATTTATTTTCTACTCGTATAACAATAAGTCATTTCTGTACAATTTTAGTCAAGATAGCAGCCAGATTTATTAGTTTTCTGCCTATTTTGCTATACCTACAGAATATAAATACTAGAACTTACAGAATTTAAGTGTCAGATTTACATGATATAAATACTGTAACTACATGATATATGAACTAAAACCACATGATATAAGTGCAAGAACTACAGAATATAAGTACAAGTGGCAACTACATATATATATATATATATATATATATATATATATATATATATATATAGACTAGACTAGACTAGACTACATTATATAAGCACAAGACCTACAGAATGGATAGCTTGTCTTGTTTCCTTCTTCGTATATTTTGTCCTGATGGGACAAATAGACATCTTGATAGAAAGTCACTAAAGTGATGAAAAAAAATCAAAATCAAGGATCTGGAACTGTGGTGAGTCGTGACAGCCAACCTCCTTCCAAATAGCACATGATGATGATGATAAACAAGACGGTATTCAGTTAGTTTCACATATTCATAAAATACACAGATCTTCATGGTAAATCATGCATGCTTATTCCTATTCAATCCGCATGCATCTTTTTGGTCAGTCATACATGTTCAGTCATGCACTTTCTGGTCAGTCATGCATACATCTTCCTGGTTAACTCTTTCCGTGCCATTGGTCACTGTAGCGACCTTTCCGGTTTTCCGATTTGTGCCATTTGTCGGTATAGCGACTCTTGGTTTGTTTCAATAAAACAACCGGTGTAACATTTAGATTGTACATATTTCGTCCACGTTTCCGGTGACACTTTTCAAAATGGTGAAAGAGTCCTTAGATACGAGCGATGCGGAGCGAGAAAAAGGAGGAGAAACATGGAAAATTTTCAATTTTTGATGATGTAGATAGGGGTATGGACATGGCCTGTGACCACCCCACTGCTCTTGAGTGTATCCCAAGTAGATCTAGACATATTTAGACGACTGGGGAAGTAGTTAGGAGGTTATTTCAGACATTAATTTAGCGAGAATGCAACATAGAATCACAATACGAGATCGACAAGTAGATCTAGATATCTCAGATGGTAAGTAGTGCATATCTAGACCTAGCCGATGGTGAGCTGGGCACAGTCATTGTCTAAAAACATCACATTACTTCTTTTTTCCTAAAAAAAAAAAACTCTGCATTTGTGAAATTTTCATACATTTAGTTATACTTTGAAACATAATAAGTACGCGGAAGTATATGGAAATACTGTTCTCCATTCAATTTTACAACTAAACCCCCTATACAGATCAAGACCCGCGCTTTTATTCTGGCACCCAACTGAACGTCCGCGTTTCGTCCTGTGGCACGGGCATACATCTTCCTGTTCAATCATGTGTACATCTTCTTGGCCAATCATGCATATATCTTCTTGGTCAGTCATGCATGCTTGATCAAAGTGTGAAATTAACAGATTTCTCTAAAAGAAAGAAAGAAAAAGAAAGAAAGAAAGACAAAAAATGATAATAAGAGAGAACAGAAATGATGCAGAGAAAAAATATTCAATCGCCTGCTAACTGTAGCAGACTCCCTTCTGTATCACCATTCTACATATATGGTGGTGTCTGTCACTGGTCTACATGCTTGGCGGTGTCTGTCACTGGTCTACATGCTTGGCAGTGTCTGTCTCCTCTCTACATACGTGGCAGTGTCTGTCTCCTCTCTACATACGTGGCGGTGTCTGTCTCCTCTCTACATACGTGGCAGTGTCTGTCTCCTCTCTACATACGTGGCGGTGTCTGTCTCCTCTCTACATACGTGGCGGTGTCTGTCTCCTCTCTACATACGTGGCGGTGTCTGTCTCCTCTCTACATACGTGGCGGTGTCTGTCTCCTCTCTACATACGTGGCAGTGTCTGTCTCCTCTCTACATACGTGGCGGTGTCTGTCTCCTCTCTACATACGTGGCAGTGTCTGTCTCCTCTCTACATACGTGGCGGTGTCTGTCGCCTCTCTACATACGTGGCGGTGTCTGTCGCCTCTCTACATACGTGGCGGTGTCTGTCTCCTCTCTACATACGTGGCGGTGTCTGTCGCCTCTCTACATACGTGGCGGTGTCTGTCGCCTCTTTACATACGTGGCGATGTGTGTCGCTTCTCTACATACGTGGCGATGTGCGTCTCCTCTCTATATACGTGGCGGTGTCTATCGCCTCTCTACATACTTGGCGGTGTCTGTCGCCTCTCTACATACGTGGCGGTGTATGTCGTCTCTCTACATACGTGGCGGTGTATGTCGCCTCTCTACATACGTGGCGGTGTCTGTCGTCTCTTTACATACTGGCGCTGTCTGTCGCCTCTTTACATACGTGGCGGTGTGTATCGCCTCTCTACATATGTGGCGGTGTCTGTCGTCTCTTTACATACATGGCGGTGTGTATCGCCTCTCTACATACGTGGCGGTGTCTGTCGTCTCTTTACATACATGGCGGTGTGTATCGCCTCTCTACATATGTGGCGGTGTCTGTCGTCGTTTTACGTGCATGGCTGTGTGTGTGGCCGTTCTAAGTACACGGCGGTGTGTGTCATAGACTCTTCTCTATATGCTACTACATTACATGGCGGTGTCTGTCATAGAGTCTCTTCCATATGTGCCACTACACAACATGGCGGTGTCTGTCATAGACTCTTTTCCATATGTGCCACTACATAACATGGCAGTGTCTGTCATAGACTCTCTTTCCTATACGCCATAGACTCTCTTTCCTATACGCCACTACACTACACAACATGACGGTGTCTGTCATAGACTCTCTTCCCTATACGCCACTACACTACACAACATGGCGGTGTCTGTCATAGACTCTCTTCCCTATACGCCACTACACAACATGGCGGTGTCTGTCATAGACTCTCTTCCCTATATGCCACTACACTACACAACATGGCGGTGTCTGTCATAGACTCTCTTCCCTATACGCCATTACACAACATGGCGGTGTCTGTCATATGCTCTCTTCCTTATACGCCACTACACTACACAACATGACGGTGTCTGTCATATGCTCTCTTCCCTATATGCCACTCCACTACACTACATGTAACAGCTCCATACCCTCTCACTACCGCTATCAACAACACTACACAATTTCTGTCACAGATTCGTTTGTCATGCACCATTACGCTGTGTCACAAACTGCTCCCCTTCTTCCATTATTTTGTGAATTCTTGGCCTGCTTCTTCCATCTGCCACTCAGTGCGGGACACAGACTGACAGTGACAGTTGTTAGGTTGTCCTCGTCTGTGACAAGTGTGTCAAGATTCTTGCTATTCTAGCTTGCCAGTTGATGTTTATTTGGTTACAACAACCATTAGACTATTCTGCTAGAATCTGTATCCCTCTATCTATTGTTTATATTTATGTTCAAATGTTTCCAAGACCAATTATATCACTATATTGTGCACACGAAACAGTGACGTGATACTGATTACATACGCAAGCGTGTGTTAGTTTATCGAAAATGCTGTCATTATCTTCATCATTATCTTGTGTCGTCTCCCACGGAAGATTGGCTTCAATGAATCTCCACTCTGCTCTCTTTCTTGCCTTCGAAGATGATGTGCAATTTGATAATCCTAGTAGTATTATGTAATAGAATAGGATAGGTAATTGGGTTGGATAAGAAATATTTACACGAGAGCTAGACAGGGAGTTGGGATAGTTGTAGAGCCATCGCTAGCAACAAAAATATTAGACACCAATTTTATATCGGAAAGAACTGTAACAGAATAAAAGAGGAAGAAATCACCACATACGTCCAGGTCTATGCACCTTGCAACGCAGCAAGCAACGAAGAAGAGTGCGAGGAATTCTACGACGAAGTAAATGACACACTGAGCAAGATCAAAAGACAGGAAAACATAATAGTGATGGGGGATTTCCACCCAAAACCGGGAAGAGACAGAACTGATATAGAAAAATACCTAGGAGCATTTGGGAACCACTATGCCAACAAGAACAAGAAGAATTTTACAACAGCCTCCAAGCCACAGTAGAAACAATACCCAAGCATGATATGCTACTCATCTTGGGCGACTTCAATGCAAAAGTAGGTGAGGGGAATGAAGATAGAAGAAGAATCATGGGAAGAGAAGGAATCGGAGAAATAAATGAAAATGGAGAAAGACTGGAGTTTCTGTGAAGGAAACATGATGACCATCGGAGGGACAATTTTCCACCATAAAAACATCCATAAAGTGACTTGTAGGTCACCAGATAAAACCACAGAAAACCAAATCGATCACATAAACAACAAGTGGAAACCGTCACTACAAGATGTGAGATCAAGGAAAAGAGCAGATGTTGAAAGTGATCACAACCTTCTGGTAGCAAAAATAAATATAAAATTAAGGAAAGCCAAAATCGAGAACACAGAAAGACACGTTTTGATACAAGAAAACTGAAAGACCAGCAAACAAGGAATGAATTCTCAATAGTACACCGATTCAGTGTCCTACAAGACGAAACAGAAATGTCCATACTAGAGTTCAATAAAACACTACAGGAAACAGCAAAAGAGGTGCAGGGATATCGGAAAAGGAGAAAAGAGGAATGGATAAGCAAAACCACATGGGAAAAGATAGATAAAAGAAAGGAAATCAAGAAAAAATTACTGAACACCAAATCATAAAAGGCTAAAAGAACAAGTTTTAAGTAATTATGCACAAAAAGACAAAGAAGTGAAGGAATCATGCCGTCAAGATAAACGTCAATACTATGACAACTTAGCAGAACCCGCAGAGAAAGCAGCATATGCAAATGACATGAAAACCATACACAAAATCACAAAGCAGATGACAGGTAACTTCCAGCACAAGATGTGAGAGTGCAATAAGGACACATAAGGAACAACTGATCAGTGGAGAAAGAGAAAAAATTGAATTGAAAGATTTTTACTTTAACACCCTACTAAACAGAACACAAGCAGCACAAACAAAAGACATACCTGAAGCAAAAACAGAACTAAACATTACAGGAGCAATAACAATAAGTGAAGTAAAGGAGGTAATAAAGAAGCTAACATTAGACAGGGCACCAGGTAAAGATGAAGTGACTGCTAAGATGTTGAAAACAGAAGAAACAAAAACACCAAAACAACTCTGCCGGATACTACAACAAATTTGGGATCTAGAAAAAGCTCCAGAGGAGTGGAAAACTGGCCTTATAGTAAAACTACCAAAGAAGGGTGATCTCAGAGAATGCGGGAACTGGAGAGGTATTACCCTACTGCCACTCACCAGTAAAGTATTTTGCAGAATAATCATCAACAGAATTGTACCAATACTTGAGGGAAAACTTCGGAAAGAGCAGGCAGGATTTAGGAAAGGAAGTTCATGCATAGACCACATATTTGTACTTAGACAAATATTAGAACAGGCAAATGAGTGGCATAGCACAACATATGCATTGTTTATAGATTTTGAGAAAGCCTTTGTCAACAGAGATGCACTGTGGAAAATCCTAAGATGGCATGGCCTCCCCCATAAGATAGTGAATGTAATCAAAGCCCTATATGAGGGTTTTCAGTGCAAAGTGATCTCTGGAGAACATACCTCTAGCAGCTTTAGGGTACAAACAGGAGTGAAACAGGGATGTGTACTATCACCAACATTATTTATCTTGGCAGTAGACTGGTTAATGAAGGAGGCAACATCAGACAAACGCAGAGGATTACAATGGATCCTTGACACAGTGCTGGAGGATCTTGACTTTGCGGACGACATGTGTCTACTATCAAGCAGCCACAAAGAAATGCAAGATAAAATAAACAAGCTAACTCAGAATGCAAACAACACAGGACTAAAGATCAATGTAGGAAAGACAAAGATAATTAAGCAAAATGTGAACAACAGAAATATACTCAGAGTAGATAGCAAGTTAGTGGAGGAAATCAACGAATTTGTATATCTTGGCAGTAGAGTAGTAGAAAATGGAGACAGCACAGAGGACATCAACAGCAGACCTACTAGAGCAAACCAGGCTTTTGCAGTGCTGCAGACTATATGGAAATCTAAAAAACTAAAAATGAATACGAAAATCAGGATATTTAAGAGTAATGTTCTAAGAGTACTACTCTATAGAAGTGAATGCTGGAAAATCACAAAAAACCATAGAAAACAGGTTGAATTCTTTCCAGACTAAATGTTTACGAAGAATTAGACAAATATTTTGGCCAAACACCATAAGAAATAACATCTTGTTGGCAGAAATGCAGATGAAACCACTGACAGCAATTACTGAGCAAAGACGCTGGCGATGGTTGGGACATGTGCTCTGAATGACTGACAACTCACTACCGAAAACAGCACTAAGATGGACACCACAGGGGAACAGAAGTAAGGGTAGACCAAAAGAGACACGGAGAAGAACAACAGAGAGGATGCAGAACAATAGAGGGTTCACCTGGGTAAGAGCAAAAAAAAAAAAAAGGCGAAGGACAGGTATTTGTGGAAAATCCTTGCGGAAGCCCCATGTGCCCTTGGCACTTAAGGTTCAGAGAGAGAGAGAGAGAGAGAGAGAGAGAGAGAGAGAGAGAGAGAGAGATGCCAACAAGAACGATAACGGGACCAGGCTACTTAAACTGTGCGGCCAGCACGACCTTTTCATCACAAACATTTTTTTAAGCACAAAGAGTCCCACATATACACGTGGTACAAATGGAACGATCTTAATACGAAAAGTCAGATCAACTTCATATTAGCAAGAAACACCAAGAAAAGGCAGATAGTAGATGCAAGAGTAATATCAAATCTATGTACTGACACAGATCATAAAGCAGTTATCACAATCATAAGAACAACAAATAAAATGAAACGGAAAACGCAAAAATACCAAAGATGAAGTAATAAATGTAATGAAACTCAATGATGAGACAGTGAGGAGCAACTATGAAAAGAAACAAGAATCAACTTTGACAGGACTGCCGATAGAAAGGAATTCAGTCGAGGAAGAATGGTGCACATTCAAGACCAGCATTTTAGAAACCACAAAAGTGACATGCGGTACCAAGATCAGAAGAAAAGCTGGGGGAAAGAAACTAACAGGCTGGTGGAATGACGAAGTCAAAGAAGCTGTAGAAATTAAGAAAGAGAGACAGAAAGATTGGGTGAAGAGTAAGCAAGACAAGTACTATATAGAATATAGAATAGCAAGAAGACAAGTAAACAGAATAATAACAAGGGAAAAGGAGAAAGACTGGGAGGTAAACGGTGATACACTTAATGTCAACCACAAAGAAGCAACAAAACTGTTCTACAAAAACTTAAACACCGTGAGAACCAGAACAGAGCAATTTGATCCAACAGAAATAATAAACAGCGATAAAGGAGAACCAATATGTGACCCAAAACAGATACTAGAAAGATGGTGACAATACTTCAATCAATTACTCAACATTCCAACTGAGTCCACAGACCAAATTAACTCTAACACAGAAATTTCCACAGAGCTAGAACCTGATATACTCAGATCTGAAATCAGAGAAGCTATAAGGCTGGCACCAAGGGGTAAAGCTGCAGGGCAAGATGAACTAACCAGCGAATGAATTAGGCGTAGCAAACTATTCGGCCTAGTTTAGACCAAACAAGAAACCCCACAAGACTGGAAGAATGCCATAATCACCCCACTGTGGAAAAATAAAGGCAGCAAAAGAGACTGCACACAATACAGAGGCATCT
Source organism: Achatina immaculata (assembly GCA_009760885.1). Classification (NCBI taxonomy): domain Eukaryota; kingdom Metazoa; phylum Mollusca; class Gastropoda; order Stylommatophora; family Achatinidae; genus Lissachatina; species Lissachatina immaculata. The sequence continues at coordinate 42,558,005 of CM019692.1, forward strand.
CCTTATTAAGCCATACAGGAAAGACATTTTGTAAAATTTGAGAGAAGAGATTAAGACCAGTGATAGAGCCCCATCTGAGTGAACTTCAACAAGGCTTTAAGAAAAACAGAGGATACACAGACGCAATATTTGCCCTCAGACTGTTGTCAGAGAAAGCGATCAAATTTAATAACATACTTTACTTGGCTCTTGTTACCAGGAACAAGCATTCGACAGAGAGGGCATGAACAAACTATGTGAAGTCCTAAAACAATATAGGGTTACCAATCATCTAATAAATATGTGTAAGAGTCTGTACAACATCAGAAGTGGCATCATCAGAGCAATAGGGGGATATTCCGAACCCTTTATTATTAAATCTGGCGTTCGGCAAGGTTGCATCTTATCACCGCTGATATTTATAACATATATCGATAACATCTGTAGAGAAGCTGGACTGATAAGGACAGCAAAAAATCAATAAAATGAAATAGAACAAACAGAAGGCGACATAACCATAAACGAACTATTATTTGCAGATGACCAAGCTCTAATTCCCGATTCAGAAGAAGGCTTGCAAGATCACATTAATAGATTGAATGATGTATGGAAAGAACACAATATGAAAATTACCCTAGGCAAAACAGAAATCACGACCATCGCAAGAGTAACATATCAATAAACATTACACTGGAAAACCATACTACGAAGCAAGTAACGCATTTCAAATACATCGGAAGCATTTTCTCAACAAAAGGAAAAATAGACATAGAGATCGAAAACAGATGCAACAAAGCGAACCAACTTATCGGGCAAAATGGCTCCCATAATAAATAACAAGCATGTCTCACTGGAAACCAAAATAACTATCTATAAAACAATCTTCGTACCAACTTTGTGCTACCAATGCCAGGCATGGAATGCTGACAACAAAAGACAAAAGGAAAATTACAACAACTGAAATGAGATTATTGAGAAGAATTCTTGGAATATCAAGAATGGACAGAGTCAGAAATGATGTAATTAAAAATAAAGTAGGAGTCTAACCCAATCTGAAAAGCAATCAGTGACACTGAGGGAGTAAAGAGAAAAGCAATCAGTGACATGGAGGGAGAAAAGAGAAAAGCAATCAGTGACACTAAGGGGGTAAAGAGAAAAGCAATCAGTGACACGGAGGGAGTAACGAGAAAAGCAATCAGTGACAGAGAGTGGGTAAAGAGAAAAGCAATCAGTGACAGAGAGGGAGAAAAGAGAAAAGAAATCAGTGACACGGAGGGAGTAAAGAGAAAAACAATCAGTGACAGAGAGGGAGTAAAGAGAAAAGAAGTCAGTGACATGGAGGGAGTAAAGAGAAAAGAAATCAGTGACAAAGAGCGAGTAAAGAGAAAAGCAATCAGTGACAGAAACTGGGTAAAGAGAAAAGCAATCAGTGACAGAAACTGGGTAAAGAGAAAAGCAATCAGTGACATGGAGGGGGTAAAGTGAAAAGCAATCAGTGACACGGAGGGAGTAAAGAGAAAAGCAATCAGTGACAGAGAGGGAGTAAAGAGAAAAGAAATCAGTGACAGGGAGGAAGAAAAGCGAAAAGCAATCAGTGACAGGGAGGAAGAAAAGCGAAAAGCAATCAGTGACAGGGAGGGAGAAAAGAGAAAAGCAATCAGTGACATGGAGGGAGTAAAGAGAAAAGCAATCAGTGACAGGGAGGAAGAAAAGCGAAAAGCAATCAGTGACACGGAGGGAGAAAAGAGAAAAGCAATCAGTGACACGGAGGGAGTAAAGAGAAAAGAAATCAGTGATACGGAGGGAGTAAAGAGAAAAGCAATCAGTGACACGGAGGGAGAAAAGAGAGAAGAAATCAGTGACACGGAGGGAGAAAAGAGAAAAGCAATCAATGACAGAGAGGGAGAAAAGAGAAAAGCAATCAGTGACAGGGAGGGAGAAAAGAGAAAAGCAATCAATGACAGAGAGTGGGTAAAGAGAAAAGTAATCAATGACAGTGAGTGAGTAAAGAGAAAAGTAATCAATGACAGAGAGGGAGAAAAGCAATCAGTGACACGGAGGGAGTAAAGAGAAAAGCAATCAGTGACAGAGAGGGAGAAAAGAGAAAAGCAATCAGTGACACGGAGGGAGTAAAGAGAAAAGCAATCAGTGACAGTGGGTGAGTAAAGAGAAAAGTAATCAATGACACGGAGGGAGAAAAGAGAAAAGCAATCAGTGACAGTGAGTGAGTAAAGAGAAAAGTAATCAATGACACGGAGGGAGAAAAGAGAAAAGCAATCAGTGACAGGGAGGGAGTAAAGAGAAAAGCAATCAGTGACACTAAGGGGGTAAAGAGAAAAGCAATCAGTGACAGGGAGGGAGTAAAGAGAAAAGCAATCAGTGACATGGAGGGAGTAAAGAGAAAAGCAATCAGTGACAGAGAGGGAGAAAAGAGAAAAGCAATCAGTGACAGAGAGGGAGAAAAGAGAAAAGCAATCAGTGACAGAGAGGGAGAAAAGAGAAAAGCAATCAGTGACATGGAGGGAGAAAAGCAATCAGTGACAGGGAGGGAGTAAAGAGAAAAGCAATCAGTGACAGGGAGGGAGTAAAGAGAAAAGCAATCAGTGACATGGAGGGAGAAAAGCAATCAGTGACAGAGAGGGAGTAAAGAGAAAAGCAATCAGTGACATGGAGGGAGTAAAGAGAAAAGCAATCAGTGACAGAGAGAGAGAAAAGAGAAAAGCTATCAGTGACAGAGAGGGAGAAAAGCGAAAAGCAATCAGTGACAGGGAGGGAGTAAAGAGAAAAGCAATCGATTGTTAAAAGAAAAGAAATATAAATGTACATCTAAAAGTGAATGAAAGAAGACGACACAAACTAATGAGAATGTGTAGTCGTGTCATAGTTAGCCTGACAGAGCCCACGCTGACCTGCCTGTAAAACCCTGTCCTCATTTTAGGGATCTTGACCTCGTTACCCGACCTAAGGTATTCAAGTTTATTAGCAGCCCTTCTCCCACCCCACCCCCACCCCCACCACACACACATACACATACACCATGTTTTAGCTATGGCACAGAATAATATCCTCGGTTGTTTTCAAGCAGAGAGAGAGAGAGAGAGAGAGAGAGAGAGAGAGGACAACGCGCGAAATGTTTCCCATAAAATCCCTCTGCGCGTAGCTACGTCGGCGTTTCTTCTCTCATCCTGTCACCGAGTCCCAGTTCGTGTACAGTCCCCATCAACATAAATAAAATGCCGGCACCTGACTCTTCATTTATCCACTGTCAGGAGGCTTAAACGTCAAGTGCCGCTAGATCGTCTTCTTGCTGAAAAGTGTTTGTTGTAAAGTTTTAACATTTCCTGAAATATCGTATCGACATCTCCAGGGTGTCATTTGATAGCTGCAGGATTATACATCATGCACTGCATGCACTACATGGAAGTAGCAGTCACTAAACTAATACAACCACACTGCATACAGTACATGGAAGTAGTAGTCACTAAACTAATACAACCACACTGCATACAGTACATGGAAGTAGTAGTCACTAAACTAATACAACCACACTGCATACACTACATGGAAGTAGTAGTCACTAAACTAATACAACCACACTGCATACACTACATGGAAGTAGTAGTCACTAAACTAATACAACCACACTGCATACACTACATGGAAGTAGTAGTCACTAAACTAATACAACCACACTGCATACACTACATGGAAGTAGTAGTCACTAAACTAATACAACCACACTGCATACACTACGTGGAAAGTAACAGTCACTAAACTAATACAACCACACTGCATACACTACGTGGAAAGTAACAGTCACTAAACTAATACAACCATACTGCATACACTACGTGGAAAGTAACAGTCACTAAACTAATACAACCATACTGCATACACTACGTGGAAAGTAACAGTCACTAAACTAATACAACCATACTGCATACACTACGTGGAAAGTAACAGTCACTAAACTAATACAACCATACTGCATACACTACGTGGAAAGTAACAGTCACTAAACTAATACAACCATACTGCATACACTACGTGGAAAGTAACAGTCACTAAACTAATACAACCATACTGCATACACTACGTGGAAAGTAACAGTCACTAAACTAATACAACCACACTGCATACACTACGTGGAAAGTAACAGTCACTAAACTAATACAACCACACTGCATACACTACGTGGAAAGTAACAGTCACTAAACTAATACAACCACACTGCATACACTACGTGGAAAGTAACAGTCACTAAACTAATACAACCATACTGCATACACTACATGGAAGTAGTAGTCACTAAACTAATACAACCATACTAACAAGCACACAAAACCAACCACACAAACACAACTAACTCTCGCGTACGTGATTTTTAAATCTGATACCCCTTACAAATGCATTTCTTGTAAGAGACAAGATACCGAAAAGAATTGCTTGAGCGGTTTAGTGTACACAGATTTTTCTCTGTACGACCTTTCAATTCAGTTTCAACTTTCCTAGGTTGCTGTGAATACCACCAGCGACCGTGGGAACTTGGGCTAACAGGATGTTCACTAGGATAGCAGTCGGTGGAGTGCATGTCCATTCACTGCTGGCATTTTCACACATACTCTACAGTCCTGGAACACGTAGAGGTAATGTTTGTGCTATAGTATCAGTTTTATGCTGATATAAGTGTGTGTAAATGTTCTGAGACATGTTATTTCACACTTGTGTAGGTTTGTGTAAATGTTCTGAGACATATTATTTCACACTTGTGTAGGTTTGTGTAAATGTTCTGAGACATGTTATTTCACACTTGCGTAGGTTTGTGTAACTGTTCTGAGACATGTTATTTCACACTTGCGTAGGTTTGTGTAAATGTTCTGATACATGTTATTTCACACTTGTGTAGGTTTGTGTAAATGTTCTGAGACATGTTATTTCACACTTGCGTAGGTTTGTGTAACTGTTCTGAGACATGTTATTTCACACTTGCGTAGGTTTGTGTAACTGTTCTGAGACATGTTATTTCACACTTGCGTAGGTTTGTGTAACTGTTCTGAGACATGTTATTTCACACTTGTGTAGGTTTGTGTAACTGTTCTGAGACATGTTATTTCACACTTGCGTAGGTTTGTGTAACTGTTCTGAGACATGTTATTTCACACTTGCGTAGGTTTGTGTAACTGTTCTGAGACATGTTATTTCACACTTGCGTAGGTTTGTGTAACTGTTCTGAGACATGTTATTTCACACTTGCGTAGGTTTGTGTAACTGTTCTGAGACATGTTATTTCACACTTGTGTAGGTTTGTGTAACTGTTCTGAGACATGTTATTTCACACTTGTGTAGGTTTGTGTTAATGTTTTGAGACATTACTTCACACTTGTGTTGTGATGCAATATTTGATATAACAAAAGCAACAAAACATTAACTATCGACCTCAGAAATGTGAAATAAGAAAAGAACACAGTATATGTAGTTAAAGAGTTTTTCTATCAATGGCGGGAGGTTACTGTAACACTAATTTTTTCATTGTAGTGCATACATTTTTGTTCTTTAGAAACTTTTTTTTAAAATTTCATAGTATTACAGATTACTTGTTCAATATTGCACCTGATACAATCATCTAGTCTTGACATTCTTGTTTTTTTTCTTGTAAGACAGTTATGGCTTGTCTTATACAAATGCCCATGTCATATACAGCATCAAGGCTTGTCTTAAATCATAGCTTGTTTTGTACGGCGTCTATGACTTGTACGATGATCGTATACAATACTCATGATTGTCTTATATTACAGTCATGTCTTGTACAATAGTCATGTCTTAGACTTCAGTCTTGACTTGTCTTGCGTTAACGGTCACATTTTGTACTTCATTCATGACGTGTCTTGTGTGGGCGGTCATATCTTGTACTTGAGTCATGATTTATCTTGTGTAATAGAATAGGATATGTAATTGGGTTGGATAGAAATAAAATAGTAGTCTCCTCTGATGAGAGTTAATTTTGGAAACTCATAGGAGTGCGCAGCGGCAAAATCCGTTGAAAAGCACGTACGTATTTGTACTCATAGTAAACGTATTTGGAAGAGACTCACAGAAAATGGGCAGACAAAAGGAAAAAAAAAAGAAAGGTTAGAGACAGGCAAGAGAGAAGGCTCCAGAAATGTAGGCGCGCAAGCTTTTCTTCAGCGTCAGTATTTTAGTTGGGCTTCTAAATAGTAGAATGTAGTAAATATAATGAGGAATGTTAGAGAATGTAGACAAAGAATATTACGATGCCATAGCAATTGGAGGTTATGAAATACCAGAGATTAGATATGCTGATGATACAGTATTACTGTCCACAACACAAAATGGAATGGAAAAACTAATTATGTCAGTCCGTAAGAATAGTGAAGGGCAAAACCTCTATCTTAATGTGAAGAAAACTAAATTAATGACAAAACAAACAAGGCAGCTGAAATATGTATCAACGAGGAAAAACTGGAAGAAGTGGAGAGTTTTGAATATCTTGGATCACTACTAACTAATAATGGAGATACAATGAGGGAAATTAGAAGGAGGACATCTGTCGCTCTTCAGAAAGTAAAACAACTAAAGAATCTATGGAGAGGAACAGACAAAAATGAACTACAAAAATAAGATTTTTAAGGGCATGCATCTTTCCCATCGCGACATATGCCTGTAAGACCTGGACACTTAACAAAACAGCTGAGAAACACATAAATGCCTTTGAATGTAAATGCTACAGAAGTGTTCTTAAAATATCATGGACACAAAAAAAAAAAACAAATATATCCATACTACAAGAACTTAATACTGAAGAAGGCTAGCTAGTAAAGAGTATTAAACAGAGAAAACTTAAATATTTTGGACACATTAAACGTCATGATAATATAGAGAAAACCGTCTTAGAAGGGTACATAATGGGAAAAAGAAAGAGAGGAAGACCAAGCCGAAGATGGCTGCAAGACATCGTTGATGATCTGCAAATGGATGCATCAGCAGCAGGCCATCTTGCTCACAACCGAGAGGCCTACAGGAGTACTGTTATGGAGGCAAAGTTCCACAAGGGACATGCAAATGAATGAATGAGATTGTAGTCTGTCCTTTGTAGAAATGCTTACTGTTGGTTAAATGTGTCCTTTTTATGACATTTTCTTCTGAATTCAGTTTTTTGAGAGAGTATGTGGTATTGTCTATTGTAAGAAGCAATAATGTCCTTCAACATCATGCCGTGTGAAAGGTCGTACCATGTCAACTCGCCCGGACATTATTACATTTATTTGTGAATTCCATCAGTCTTCACACCACTTCCATTTGGCAACATCCACCAACAAATGTGGTCTCATCAATAAACCTCTTCTCTTGTAACGTCCGGAGTTGGGTGATTATTGATTTATGTTTTGTGTTGCAACTGTGGAGTTGGAATGATCAGTTAATTTTATTTATATAGTTCACAAGTCATGTATGAGCTCTGTTTAGTGATCCTGGGTTAGAAGAAGGTGCATAGAGCATATCAGTGTAACGAAGTGAGGCAAGGGTAACAACTTTATGATGTCATGGAAGTTCCCCAAAACGTTCAAGGTACTCAACAGCCATCATCATAAAATCAAACGTTGAACCATAGCATGGAGGCACTACTAAAAATCCCAGAACAACATTTTAGTGGTGCAAACAAGGTCAAATAAAAATTCTGGCTATGTTGTCAACTGGCCGTGATGGTACAGCGGTACTTTGCGTTCTGGCCGCGACAGCCAGAAAATCTTCTTTACTTGCGTGGACTGTCACATCTTGTACTTGAGTCATGACTTGTCATGCGTGGACTGTCACATCTTGTAGTTGAGTCATGACTTGTCTTGTGTGGATGGTCACATCTTGTAGTTGAGTCATGACTTGTCTTGTGTGGATGGTCACATCTTGTAGCTGAGTCATGACTTGTCATGCGTGGGCGGTCACATCTTGTATTTGAGTCATGACTTGTCTTGTGTGGATGGTCACATCTTGTAGTTGAGTCATGACTTGCCGTGCGTGGGCGGTCACATCTTGTAGTTGAGTCATGACTTGTCTTGCGTGGGCGGTCACATCTTGTACTTCTTCTTCTTTGTATGCATAGTCTGTCTATATCTGCAGTTCTGTACCTCGGATAATTTCACTGTTTTTTTGTAATTCATGTATGAAACCGTAGAGCTTATCTTCTTTGGTGGTTTCACTGGGCCACTAATTACTTCTCGATGTCTCGTAGTTGGTGCAGTTTTGGAGGATATGTTCCACAGTTTGGGGCACCTGGGCACATGTACAAAGAGTGGTAGTACCAACCTTAAACTTTGTATACATATGACTTCGGAGTCGGCTGTGTCCTGTTCGGAGACGGAAGATGGTGACTTGTTCCTTTCTGTTTAGCATGTGATAGTCATCATGTGGTGGTGTTTGTGGCTTCCTATAGGTTTTTATCATCCTTTTCTTCTGATTATAGGTGATTGGTATATCTGGTTGCTCCTCTTCAGTGCCCTCTTTGGCCAGATGGTCAGCCTTCTCATTGCCTGGTATCCCACAGTGGGAGGGAATCCGCTACAAGGTGATTCTGTATTGTCAGCCAGTTTTTGACAAGGCATCCTTAAGGTCTGGTAGTTTGTTGCACTGAAGAGCTTCCAGTACTGATCTTGCATCTGTGAGAATTACTACGGGACATGTATCAATTCTGGAGTCTGATAGTTTTTCAACTGCAGCAATAATTGTCCTAACTTCTGCATCATAGTTGTTGCAGTATTTTCCAGTGGATATAGAAATCTTATCAGTTGTGTTGTTTGGATATTCAGTATGTGCTCATGACCTCCATTCTTTATGGCATTGTGTGCAGATCCATCTGTATACACACGTATCCAGGTGTCACATGGATATTTACCATCTAGCAAACTAAGTGTGGCCTTTGATCTTACAAGACTGCTCTGCATCTCACCATTCTGCACACCTTTCACTTCAGTTTGAATAGTTATTTGTGTACAGTCTGCTTCTTTCCATGGTGTATGCTCTGGTACAGATGATAATGGAGCGACTACAGTTGGAAGGTCTGGTATCATCTTACGCATACGCTTGGCCTGATGAATGAAGGTGCTTCTTTTAAGCTGTCTTAATGCCAAGTTACTGAATCTCTCCTTCAGGGGATGGCTTACAGAGCTGAGGAATTTCTCTCCCAAAGTCATGACCTTTGTGTCTCTACGTTCTTTTAGCGCTTGAACACCATTTTCTGCATTTCTACTACTGGTGTGGACCTCATAGCACCTGTGATAATCCGTAGTGATTGATTTTGTACCTTGTCTAGATTATGCAGCGTAGTGTTTGATGCTGTGCACCAAACTGTTGAGCCATTTTCTAAATGTGGTAGAATACTTTGCTGATATACATTCTTGAATATTCGTTCACTAGCTCCCCATGTGGTTCCCCTCAATTTTCTTAATATGGCTAGTTTTCTTCTGGCTTTTCTTTCTGCACTGTTGATGTGTTGCTTCCAGGTCAGTTTTGAGTCAAGAGTCACTCCTAAGTAAGTAGGTTGTTGTCCATTCTTAAGGATATTTCATTTACAAAGATCTTACCTGCTTTCTGTTTAAACGAGAGAGTGAACAGAGTGGTACTTGATTTCTCTGTGTTTATACTTACACACCATTTGTTTGTCCATGATGCCAAGACATCTGCTGCTATTTGGAGTCTCTGTGTAGCATATTCATCTGTACATCACATGAGCAGATCATCTGCATACAGTGCCGCTTTGATTCCATAGGGAAGTTCCTTGACCAGGTCATTTATGAATACCAAGAATAATGTAGGTGAAAGGACTCCTCCTTGTGGTACACCGTGTCGCAGAAGTACTTCCTGGCTTTTGTGTCCATCCATTACTATTCTAGCTCTTCTGTTGTGTAAATAGGACTTAATATTCAGTTGTACATTCTTCTATTCACATTGCAGTTTCTTAGTTTCCACAGCAGATCTTTTTTCCATACTTTATCAAAGGCTTTCTTCAGGTCTATCCACGCTGCTAGTACAAGGTTTTTCTCTTGGAATGCATCCTCAATCTCTTGAGAGAGATAGGTCACTTGATCTTCCGTACTGTAGTACTGCCCAAATCCTGCTTGTTGTGGAACAAAGTTTTCACTTTCTAGGTACCATTTTAGCCTCAGGTCAATGATGCGTTCCATCGTTTTGCATAGGCAGCTAGTGAGACTGATTGGCCTGTAGCTGGATGCCGTATCACTGTTTTTCCCTAGCTTTAACAGTGGTACCATGCTTGCTTCCTTCCAGATCTGAGGTAACTTATCTGTGCTCCAACACATATTGAAAATATCCAACAGCTTTCCCATTGCTGCCATTTCCAGGTTCTTGATTGTTTCGTTGGACACTCCATCTGGTCCTGGTGATTTCCTTGGTTTCAGTTTACTGACCGCTAGGTCCAACTCACTGTGTGTGATTGGTGCATCCATGACCTCCATTTTTCTGCCTTGTTCCTCTTCTTTCTGTGGGTCAGTGCGCACTGCACACTCTTTCTCTGGATGGATATCAATGTTGCAGTCCTGTGCAAACATGCGAGCAAAGTGATCTGCTACCTGCTTACCTGTAAGAGTTTTCCCATCCTCTATTAGTGTAATCTTTGTACTTCTTCCAGTGCTCTCATCATTTAACTGTTTGATTAGTTTCCACATTTTCCTTCCATCCTTTTCAAAGTTTAGGGACTCTGTTTCTCTTTCCAACTTTCCCGTCTGGCTTGCAGTTGGCTCTCTGAAATTTGGCCTTAGCATGTTGGTAATTATTGTGGTGTTCTTGGCATGGTCAGTTTTCTGCTTGCTTTTGAGCTGTTTCCATGTCATCATGGAATTGTCCCAGCTCACTAGACCAGTATGGTTTATAGTCCCTACGAGCTCCTCTGGGAATGGTTTCACGGGCGGCCTGAAGGATACAAGCATTGAATTCCTTCACTATGCTGTTAATATCCTTACCTTCTATGGACAGCTGTTCCACCAGGATACCTGTACGATGTCTGCACATTGTCCAGTTTGTTTTTTTTATAATTCCATCTGGGGAGAAGGCTACTGATGTTAAGGAGTTCATTTTCTAATGTCAGGAAGACTGGTCGATGGTCGCTACCTCCAAGTTGTTTTCTAACTTTGCATGTAATGTTCCACTTCAGGTCTGGAGAGTGGAATGCCAGATCTGGTGCTGAGGTTGTATGCCAAGCCCTTGAGTAAAATGTTGGGGGATCCATTGGCTGGTTGATTAGGAGAAGTCCATTATCATCCTGCTAGCTCTCAACTTCCTCTCCTCTCTTGTCTGTGTGGTCATAGCCCCAGCTCTGGGTATGGCTGTTAAAATTGTCACAGACCATCAGTCTCTCTTTGTGGGGATTGTTTCTAGAGCAAGTGGGCAGTCATTAGGACAGTAATAGTTAAGGAGGTGGAAGTCTGTATTACTGGTTTTTAGATGGATCATCTGGTATTCGGCTCCTTCCATATACACTCCCATCTGACATGTGCTGATGTTATTCTTAACACTTGTACAAACTCCCTGTAACTGTGAGCTATTGTTCTTTGCAGCTGACGCTGTAGAGATGTTGAGGCACAGCATGGTATCAGAGTGGGAGAGGGTTATAGCGGCTACTTTTTCAGTCCCAGAGTATAGCTAAAAAGCAGGTGGTGTGCAATGCTTCTTTAGCAGACTCCACCACCATGGGGACTGTGGCGATCCCTGCTCCATTAGCCAGGCTGGTACCACAGAGAGGTGGGACAGGGTCTTGGTCAGCTATGGGTCGCTAACCCTGACACTGGCATATCAGCTATGGGTCGATGATTACCTTATCCGGCGTCTTCAGTTATTCTTAACAAGTGTGAGTATTCCTCCTTTTCTTCTGTCCTGTCACTCTGATCTAAAACACTGGTAGCCTCTGATTTTAAAGACTGCATCTTTGCTTAGGTGTGTCTCCTGTATGCAGCATATACTTACCTGCTCTGCAAAGAGTATTTCTCTAGTTTTTTTTTTTTTTTACCATAGCCATCTCTAAAATGCTGCTGACACTGTCAGCATTCCACTGCATTATTTAAGTTCTTGCTTTTTGGCAATTTTATGCTGTTGTATTTTTTGGCCAGTAGCTCTACTCTCATGTCTCCTGGCTCCACAAGACGAACTGAGAGGACCTCCAGTAGCATTGGGTGGACCCTTTTGAGGCAGGGGGCCCGGCACTGCACCTGCCTGGTTAGTCTTCACAGGGCGAGCACCATGTTTGAAAACTGCAGATAGAGACATTTCATTAGCGATAATGCGTGATACCCTGATTTTTGCGATGCGCCTTTTGGCTGGGTACCTCCGACTTCAGCACCTTTCCTTGCTAGGACAGACTGTGGTCTTGCTCGGACTGCCATGAAGACAGTGGTGTAGGCTGGCATGGCCAAAAGTTTGTTTTCCAGCCTCTGGTGGCTGTACTCAAGCCCCTTCTCTATGTCAGATCCAGCATGCAATGCTGGCTGGCCAGACGGCTTTGAGACAGTTCCATTCCACTCTGATTTTGGGATGAGGAACCTGATGAGTGCCTCAACAATATCCATTCCCCACCACCTGTAGTCTGCCGGCTCTGTTTTGTTTACATTATTCTGATAGCCATTGTTGTAAAGACCCATAGGCTTGTCACGTCCTGGATTCATTGGTTTCACACCAGATTTTCCTCGTCCCTGCCAGCGATCTCCATGTCATCATCTGTCCACCAACCTGACATTACATTTTACAAAAATAACAATTACAATTAGTGTTGATTGCTACAAGTTTCTGGGCTACAGAAGTAGGTAAGAGTTTTTAAGCAAACAGATCTATGTTCCCTGTCTCACAAACACTATGTTAAGATAAGTGTGTTCTTAACACAGTTGTTCCCAGGGGATATGTACTTGAGTCATGATTTGTCTTGCGTGGGCGGTCATATCTTGTAGTTGAGTCATGACTTGTCTTACATGGACTGTCACATCTTGTACTTGAGTCTTGACTTGTCTTGTGTAGGCGGTCACATCTTGTACTTGAGTCATGACTTGTCTTGTGTGGACTATCACATTCTCGACAGGTAGAGAAATGAAAGAGACTGGATGAAAAGAAAGATGGATGATGGTTGAATACATAAAGACTGTTAGACAGAGAGCAGTCTTTTTTAAACTAAACATATTGTAATGTGTCAAACTTCAAACTGTTAATGTAATGTGTCTAACCGTTAATGTAATGTGCCTGACTGTTAGTGTAATGTGTAATGTGTTTAGCATAATGTAATTTGTCTAAAATAGTGTAATGTCTCCTAATCTAATGTCTATAATGTAATGCAATATGATTTATGAGCTTTCAAGGTCTGTGACAATTATCCAGTGGTTACAAGAAGCTGAAGAAGCAAATGGAAGCTGGGATTTTTGTTGTGATAACCATCATCATACTTAGTGGAACAGTTGGGTCTATCTTTGCAGGTAATTCACTTATGATAAGTTTACTTAAAGGCAGGTTTTACCTTGAGAAAGATGGCAATGTGACAATGGTTTTAGGTAGTAATACTGTATGACAGCTGATGATCACTCTGGCAACATTTATAGCTGGGATTAGTGACATTCACAGAATCATCACACAAATGTTGATGGTGGCAGGGAAGTGGAGTTCAACTTCAAAGCAATTTTATGTGAAATCAGAGTAGATAAATGTTCTGTTTATAAATAAAGAAGTCAGACAATAAGTGAAGAAGACAATAATAAATGGAGCAGTCAGGCAATAAATGATAGACTCAGACAATAAATGGAGGAATCAGACAATAAAAATTGTCTGAGTAAACAGTTTAATGTGCAGACTTCACAATTCTAGTAACATTTTAAATAAGAATTTATTTGTAATTGTGATAATGAGAAAAAAGGAGAAGGTTTAGATAATTGTAACATCATCAAACCATCAACAATTGTGCCAAATTCATGGGCCATCTGTAGATAACCTGGAGATTTTTCATAACTGACACGAAGTGAGCTTTTTTTTTCTTTAATGATTATTATAGTGAATGTATGGGGCCACTATCCTGATACAAGAGAAAAAAAATTCTGCAAAACAACGTATTTTTTTCATCCTAGCAAACAACCTCAAACTATGCTTCAGTGGTTCAGAATCTGATTCACTTGGCAATGCCACGTTCAGCTGCCCCGATAGTCAGGGTATTCATATCAACGATGCTCTCTTTGGGAGAAACAAATGGGGGTCATGTGTTCTCTTGGATGGAGACTGTGTGGAGAAAACACGAATCTTCCAAAACTGTGAGAACCAGAGTACTTGCAGTCGGCAGTTTAAGACTTATACCACAGCATGCGGTTACAGCACTGTTATGTTTCTCAGCTACACTTGTTTGCCAGGTAAGGATAAGCTACACTTGTTTTCAGGTAAGGATAAGCTACACTTGTTTTCAGGTAAAGATAAGCTCTTTAGTATTGCCACACTGTTTATGATGGAAATTGCTACAGTGTTAATTTCACAATGTAAATTCAAATGTTTCCTAGATTTTAATGAATGAACGAATGAATGGATGAATGAATGATCTTTATTTTTAAAGAGTAAAGAATTGGGCACATAGGCCCATCTTACATTCTGCTCATCATCACTTCATCTTTCATTCTTCCCACACATTTGATTTAATACAAGTATACAAATTACATTAGAAAAAAAACACACAGAGTGTAAGATTAAACTATTACATTCAAAATAAAAGAGAAGAAGTAATTAACCTAATAAAATAGCTCTCACACACGCATACACACTAGGGCATATACATAAACAAAAATACATTTTCAGCACAGATCTTCTCACATGTTTTTTAACAAACATTAAAATAATTTCTGACATTATCTAATAAGTTAATTTTCAAACTATGTCATTTTATTACTTGATGGCTGGCAAGTCATGGGTTGAGAGAGTGCTGGTTATTCTATGGAGGCATATAGTTACAAGCAAGTAAATAATGAACAAGGCTTGAGTTAAAGGATGAACTATTATTAATGGATTTTAAATGGTAAGGAAGGGTGTTCCAGAGCTGTAACGCAGAGTATGCAAGGCTTTTCTTGTACAGATCAAGCCTGAGTTTAAGAAGAGGACAGTTTTTTAAACACTCACTATGTTTAGTGTTATACATAGACAGTGACCACAAGTAAGGCAGAGCATTGTGTGAGACTCTATATCTGAGGGGTAGAATTTTGAGTTTTTTTTTTTGCTGATCTGCAGTCTGTACTGGATGTTTGTCACAAATCAGATTTAATGCTCATTTGTGAAGTGAGTGGAGCCTTTTTGTGTTTGAGACTGAGCGTTCATCCCAAATAAAGAAATTTCAATGGAAGTGAGAGTTAAAACAATAAACAACTGTATTTTAATGGAAATGAAAGAGTTAAAACAACAAACAACTGACTTAATGAAAGCTTTAAGTTCTGGTTTTAATGATATAATCTGTCATTCATTCATTCATTTGCATGTCCCTTGCGGAACTTTGCCTCCATAACAGCACTCATGTAGGCCTCTTGGTTGTAAGAAAGATAGCCTGCTGCTGATGCATCCATTTGCTGATCATCAATGATATCTTGCAGCCATCTTCGGCTTGGTCTTCCTCTCTTTCTTTTTCCCATTATATACCCTTCTAAGACGGTCTTCTCTAGATTATCATGACGTTTAATGTGTCCAAAGTATTTAAGTTTTCTCTCTTTAATCCTCTTTACTAGCCAGCCCTCTTCAATATTAAGTTCTTGTAGTATAGATATATTTGTTCTTTTTTGTGTCCACAATATTTGGAGAACTCTTCTATAGCATTTACATTCAAAGGCATTTATGTGTTTCTTAGCTGTTTTGTTAAGTGTCCAGGTCTCACAGGCATATGTTGCCATGGGAAAGATGCATGCCCTTAAAAATCTTATTTTTGTATTTTGTCTGTTCCTCTCCACAGATTCTTTTGTTGTTTTACTTTCTGAAGAGCAACAGGTGTCCTCCTTTTAATTTCCCTCATTGTAAGTCCATTATTAATTAGCAGTGATCCAAGATATTCAAAACTCTCCATTTCTTCCAGTTTTTCCTCACTGATACATATTTCAGCTGCCTTGATATAATCTGTATATTTCATAAATTTATCAATATATAATTTTTATATAAAACTATTACAGCAATTCTAATGTTTTCCATTTGTTTACAATTCAGCAGACCTGTCCTCTATGTACACACCAACCCCTGAAACCACATATTTCCAATCAGTAGAAACTTTTGCGGGTAAACTGTCTGATATGTCAACAAATACAGTGGAGTCGAGTAATGGAAACAATGGAGATAGCCCCAGTGGTAAGCTCAAATTTCTAGTAAAACAGTACAAATAGTTTATGGGTACAAATATACACAAAATTATTTATGTAAATATACACAAAGCTGCTACAGTAATGCTGTGATAACAAAATGTTAAAAACTATTTCAAACAAAAGTAGGAACTGCTTATTAATTAATGAGCACACAGTTGTAATGTTTCGGATTACACCTTAATCATATAAAAACATACTGGACAAAGAGATAGGAAAAGAGAAGAAAATATAATTTCACATCTTCAAAAAATGAACATAAGAATGACATAAGAGGTGACTAAGAAGGCTGTAAGCAGGGCCTAGATGTTAGTCTGTGGAGTAAAGAATATAGCCACTAATACTTTCCATGTATGATATGAGAGATGACTAAGGGGGCTGTAAGCAGGGCCTAGATGTTAGTCTGTGTAGTAAAGAATATAGCCACTAATACCTTCCATGTATGATATGAGAGATGACTAAGGGGGCTGTAAGCAGGGCCTAGATGTTAGTCTGTGTAGTAAAGAATATAGCCACTAATACCTTCCATGTATGACATAAGAAGTGACTAAGAGGGCTCTAAGCAGGGCCTAGATGTTAGTCTGTGGAGTAAAGAACATAGCCACTAATACCTTCCATGTATGATATGAGAGATGACTAAGGGGGCTGTAAGCAGGGCCAACTGCTCTGTCACATTAAAAAAAAAAAAGTTAAACATGCTACAGAAGCAGCAACAATCAATCAGGTCTCATTGAAGGATGGGGCCCCAGAGTGTGAAGCTTGTATGACTGCTTGTATGACTGCTTATATGACTGCTAGTATTACTGCTTACATGACTGCTTGTTTGACTGCTTATATGTCTGCTCATAAATAAGGTAGATAGAGGTGTATGGTGCAGTTTTACAAAGTGAAGGAGGAAGTGAGCAAGGTGAGAAAAAAACGAACAGAAAGTATGAGAATGTATAAATGAAAAACATACAACATCCGATATTTCGGCATGAGCCTTATTCGAGGATACATGCAAAACAAAATACAAACATATATAACTTATCTGAAGCGTCTTGCTCTCAGTAAAGCGGAAATGTGTGTGGAAGAAGGAGGAGGAGGAAAAAAAAAAAAACCGTTGCCTACAGACAAAAGATTCCCGATATAGCCAATCATAGCGAAGAAGTGGAGAGAGAGGAGGAGAACAAGTGGGAGAAAGGGGTTGGGGGAAGGCAATAGAAACATGATAGCCGCTAGAGGTGTTGGGGGGGGGGGGGGGGGGAGAGAGAGAAAAGAGGACGCGAGAGATAATGAATGAAGAACTTAAACACCTACAGGGAGGAAATGTAAAACTGGTGAATGGGACAAGACCAATATGTTGGCAGAGAAGGAAATAGGATGGTGGTAGGGAGGGGTAGCATAGAGAAAGAAAATAGAGTATAAAAAAGGCCAGTGGAAAAATAAAGAAGTTACAGAAAGCTGAAGACATTGTTAATTCCAGCTGGGTGGAGACAGCCAGTCTGGAAAATAAGGCGCTGCTCTAGGACCCTCCGAGATCGTACATCTGCGGAACAAGAGCGGATCGCACTAACCGAAATGTCCTGTTTGCCCCTGTGGTTACCAAGGCAAAAATGTTTAGCCACAGGTGTCCAGGACCTCTTAGAAATATATATCACTGAGATGCTGGTGAAATCGATCTCCTAACCGTAAGCCTGTTTCCCCTATGTACTTCAAACTGCAACGTTTGCACATGATAACATGAATGACATTTCGTGAAGTGCAGGTCCTGTACTGATAACGTGGATTTAGGGAAAGAGATCTGGCTGGCCTCGACAACAAACGGACAAGTGTTGCATCTACGGCGTCCACAACGTCTGGTACCATGAAAAGTGGCTAAACATTTTTGCCTTGGTAACCACAGGGGCAAACAGGACATTTCGGTTAGTGCGATCCGCTCTTGTTCCGCAGATGTACGATCTCGGAGGGTCCTAGAACAGCGCCTTATTTTCCAGACTGGCTGTCTCCACCCAGCTGGAATTAACAATGTCTTCAGCTTTCTGTAACTTCTTTATTTTTCCACTGGCCTTTTTTATACTCTATTTTCTTTCTCTATGCTACCCCTCCCTACCACCATCCTATTTCCTTCTCTGCCAACATATTGGTCTTGTCCCATTCACCAGTTTTACATTTCCTCCCTGTAGGTGTTTAAGTTCTTCATTCATTATCTCTCGCGTCCTCTTTTCTCTCCCCTTCCCCCCCCCCCCCCCCCACACCTCTAGCGGCTATCATGTTTCTATTGCCTTCCCCCAACCCCTTTCTCCCACTTGTTCTCCTCCTCTCTCTCTGCTTCTTCGCTATGATTGGCTATATCGGGAATCTTTTGTCTGTAGGCAACGGTTTTTTTTTTTTTTTCCTCCTCCTCCTTCTTCCACACACATTTCCGCTTTACTGAGAGCAAGACGCTTCAGATAAGTTATATATGTTTGTATTTTGTTTTGCATGTATCCTCAAATATGGCTCACACCGAAATATCGGATGTTGTATGTTTTTCATTTATACATTCTCATACTTTACATTCGTTTTTTTCTCACCTTGCTCACTTCCTCCCTCACTTTGTAAAACTGCACCATACACCTCTATCTACCTTATTTATATTAACCAGTTTTACTGCAGTCGCCATCCCTTTTGTCTGCTCATAACACTGCTTGTATGACTGCTAGTATGACTGTTTGTATGATTGCTTATGTGACTTCTAGTATGACTGCTTGTATGACTGCTAATATGACTGCTTGTAGGACTGTTAGTAATACTGCTTGTATGACTGCTTATATGACTGCATATATAACTGCTTGTATGACTGTTGACAAATGATGAGGACAAAAAAGAATTTTATCTTCAACTACAAAAAAACAGTAGAGAAAATCCCCAAACATGACCTTGTGATAGTAAAGGAGGAGACATTAATGTCAAGGTTGGGGCAGACAATTTATACACTGAAGAAACATGGGAAGCGCGGTAGTAGGACAGTAAATGAAAGAATAAAATAAAATTTCTGTGGCCTAAACGAGTTTGAGACTGGGGGGACACTTTCTCCACACAAGGAAATACATAAATTAAAGTGGTATTCACCAAACGGTTGTGACCAAAATCAGATAGATCAGATATTAATTAATGGTAGGTGGAGACATCCCCTACAAGATGTGAAAGTGAGGAGAGAAGCTGATGCGGGTAATGATCATCACCTTGTAGAATCTAGGATAAAAAATTAAGATTAAAGACACAAGACAATAACACAAAAGATACGTGTATTTGACACTGGGAAACTGAAAGACCCACTTATAAAAAAGACCTTCGTAATGGAAGTAAAAAAACTTTCCAATGCAGCCAACAATGAACAAAATACAGGAACAAAAAGTGTAGATCACAAATGGAACAAGATAGCAACAGTGCACAATGAAACCTGTAAAACTTGCACAGTTTTAGGAGCAAGAAGATACAAGACTGGGTCACACCAGAAACTCTTAAAACTATAGAGTTAAGAAAGCAGATCAAAAGTAAGAAAATGGAGACCAAGTCAGAAAGACTAAAAGAAAGATACAAAGAACAGCACAACCAGTTAATAAGTTAGTAAAACAACAAAACCAGACTAATAAAAGGAAATAGCTGGAAGAACTAGGCAGACAAGTTGAGGATGCAGCACTGAAAGCTGAACATTTTATACAAAATAACCAACACTATCAGTGGAAACCAACAATGTTTCTGTCAAAGATAATGATGGAAAACTCATCACATCAGAAAAGAGACAAGAAGAAAGATAGGCTGAACATGTTAAACAGCTACTCAGTAGAAACAGGCATCCCTGAAGCTGAACATGGTTTAGATAAGAACACAGACACACCTGGTAAAGAAGAAATCAATCCCAGCAGTTACAAAATGGGAAAGCTCCAAGCAGGACAACTTGAGTGAATAACTTTTCAAAACAGATGCAGAACTAGCAGCAGAACTGCTGCTGCCGTTGTTTAAAGAAATCTGGGAAACTGGGCAGTGGTTTATGTCATAGAAGACATCATTTGTGTCATAGAAGAAATCAACGATTCACAGAGTCACCTTCATTTGTGTCCCTGGGCACGTGGGCATCCAGGGAAATGAGAGAGCTGATAGACTGGCTGGCTCTGCCATCATCGCAGATGGACAACCACCGGATTAAGCTGATGTTGTTAATGTGCTCAGAGAGATAAGTAGAGTGGAGAACTTCGAGTGCAGTGAATCTATATTGCTGCTTAGACTGAAAGACTGGGAATACAGATTAGCACAGCCAGGAAGAAAGCTTGTCAACCAACACAGGACAGGTATTATCAGCTGCAGGACGCTGATGGATATATTGAGGGGGGATGTGAGCACCTATGGACATGTCCGGAGTACAGTGATGATGACCTAAACCATAAACCAAATGGGAAACTGCAGCAGTTCCCACAGAATGGAACATGGGAATTATAATTAAAATACCAGAAAAAAAGGAGACCTTAAAAACTGTTGAAGAATCAGCCTTCTCTCTGTCCCAGGTAAAAGAGAAATCATCAGAATCTCAACAGCATTAGATCAAAAACTGAGACAAGCAGGATTTAGATGTACTTGGCAATGCAAAAACTGAGACAAGCAGGATTTAGATGTACTTGGCAATGCAAAAACTGAGACAAGCAGGATTTAGATATACTGGGTGATGCAAAAACTGAGAAATGGACAAGCAGGATTTAGATGTAATGGGGCAATGCAAAAACCACATACTCATACTAAGAAACAATAAAACAATGCTCAGAATGGCAGAGATAGTTTTATATATAAACTTTATTGATTTTGAAAAAGCGTTTGATAGTGAACATAGAGAAAGTATGTGGAGAATTTTGAAAGCTTATGGAATACCATGTCATCTCATAGCAATAATCAAAAGTTTCTATACCAGTTTCTCTTGTAGTGTTGGCCAAAGTTATACAAACTTGGAGGTGAAAACAGGGGTTAGACAAGGATGTGCCCTGTCAGCTACTCTTTTCATCATTGTCATAAATTGTGTGAAGAACAAAACAACTGAAGTTGTCCAAAGAGGTATTAGATGGACAATGTTTTCCATGCTTGGAGATTTGGATTATGCAGATGATAAAGCACTCTTAGCACATACTCACCACCACATACAGGAAAAAACAAGCACTCTAGATACAAATGGCAGAAAAGTGGAGCTAACACCAGATGGAGGAACAAATAAAGGCATAATAAATAAAGTGAGAACAGGTTCATTAATCTTAGAAACATCTGTAAATTTACTTTCATTATTTCAGTAAAGGTAAAGGTAATCCAGTCATGCTTTAGAGGCACATAAGGATATGGTGTTAGAGCCCATATTTTCCTTGACCTGTCAGCCATTACAGTACTAGAACCAAAATAAAATTGTACCAAAGTTGTGTGTTATCCATACTCCTCTGTGGAGAAGAATGCTGGAGAACAACTGAAAGGGAAATGAGCAAATTATCCTCAGACAGCCTGCCTCAGAACACTTACTGGCCACAGACAAGAAACAACGGAGACCTACTTGCCCAGTGTCAACTAGAACATATGCGTGCCATAACAGCAAAAAAAAAAACCAACAAAAATGGATTGGTCATGTGCTTCAAAGAGACCCTAGCATACCTGAGAGAAAAAGATGAGCCAAGATTAGAATTGTAGAAGAGAAATGGCAGGCAGCACAGATGGAGCACAATGCAAAGGCTGGCCACGAACCGTGAGAGGTGGAGAGAATTTGTTGCTGCCCTTCAAGAAGTCACAGGGCGTACTGGGTGGTGATTACATAGCCGATCACCGACCAAAGAGTTGGATGGATGGATGGAAAAAGAGAAGGAAATATTTCTTAGAAATTTACCAGTACATTCTGCCAGCAGAATAAATTCTTGCTTACTTAACCTTATGTGCAGAAAAAGCAAAGCAGTTTCCTATGGAAAAAACGTTCATATAAAAAATATTTTAAAAAATGTTTGTATAAAAAATATTTAAAGTTCAGTAATAAAAAAAAGACTAAAAAAATGATTATTTCCAAGAGAAATAATCAGACAAGGGACTGACAAAGTAGTATGAAAATGTTTACAACTGACTTGGCATCAATGCTGTTATCTTGTTATTAGTTGTCTAGTGGTTTTAATTCTTATTGTAATAAGATTACTTTTAGTAATATAACTCTGATAGATCTGGTTTAGTGACCTTTGAACCAGTCCGTTCTATGCTGGACACTAGAACATACGAACACAGCCCAGGCATTCAAACTCCAGCCAGTAGGATAACATAGAAGCACTTTGAGTGAGACTTGGCAGACTTCCAACACTCTACTAGTTGACGTAGATGGAATAGCCAACAGAAGCAGTGATGTAGTTTATGACTGACAAAAAAAGTTTATTAATGAGAAGAATGAGGGTAAAGTTGTGAAGATAAACGAAGCAACTGCCACAAGGCAGGGAACTGTGAAATAAGGTCATGTCTTCCTGGTGAGAACTGACTGACCACTGGGAAGTGAGATGAGTCGGAACAACCCAAAAAAAACTTCCTAACACATATTTACAAAAATTGAAAATCTCACACAGAAGTAACTCATCACTTCAGTAACTTCACATAATGAATTCCATGAATGAAAAATGACACACTCAGACTTCTACTACACTGCAGTTGAAATAACAAGCTAAGTTGTCCTGAAAGGGACAAACAAAAACTAACTACATCTTGGAAAACAACAAAGAATTCCCTCAGAAAATTCCTAAGCTAGCTATGTGGCAGTATACTATCTAAGGGATATAATCCATGATAATTTTAGTATTTTGACCAAATGATTAAAGCCCTTACTTAATTATGTCATAGATGGTCAGGAAAAGGTCAGTTAGGGACCTTGAAAAGTCATGGGGGATCATGAACTTAATCCTGACATGTTTTATGGAAGTTAAATTTGGAATGTCCAGTTTGTTTTTTTTTTATTGAAGGTCATTTTTGGACTTGATTCTGATTACTTTTGTTGAACTTTCTCTGGACATGTTTTTATAGCTAGCTAAAATTAGGTTGTTTTTGAAAGACTAGTCCAAGGTCAGTAAACTGGCTACTGCACTAAGTTTAGACTTTCTCATGAAGGAATGTTCCCGAAGAAAGAAAAGTAGAAATTGTAGATCATATTTAAGCACAGAAAATTTTAGTTAAGGGGGCTTTTAGTGAGTTTTTCATATGGTCAGTCAGTCAGTTGTGAGTTAATGGATCATTGTGATTTTTTTATAGCTGAAGTTGTGATAGGAGTAGAAACATGAGAATGTTGAGCTAACAGCTTTTTTCATGGATCCACGTGTGTTTTTGATATTGATACAGTTGTCTATCATAGAGATGTACACGGAAGAATGTAAAAATAGCTTTCTTTTGAGACTTAGCAGGACTTGTTAAGTCCAATATTTTGTGATGTGATGTTTTTTTTTCATGGATCCATGGAAACTTTCATTGAGACTGTAAGTTGACTCTATATTATATCATGGTGTATGTCTGAGAGTGAGTGTTGCCCACCGCCTCCCTATATGCGAACTAGCTCTCGTCAGGGAGAGGAGCAGCCTGTTCATCAGTATACTCAATATTTTGCCACATCCTCACTTATCACCACCCATCCTCTCCATAATAAACATGTGTTTTTCCTGTTACCAAACTGGGTGTCCAGTAGTTCTCAAACTGTTGAAATGTGTCTGTTCCTATTTATATATTACATTTTCTGAGATTTAATCAGCTGAGATGGAGAAAACAAATTAATTCAGTTGCTGCCTGGGTCAGCAGTTCTCATAATTGCAAAGTACTTATTTCGCAGTTACTGCTTAGTGTTGCTATGTAGCACACTGGTCAAGCAGTATACTACTTTAGCTACATCTCTACAAAACTCAAGAAGCCATGACTTTGTCTCTAATCTAACTAATCTCAAATGTCTCTGATTTCAACTTGACTCTCTATCATTTTTCCTTAAACCAGTTTTATATCTTTACTACTGCTCTAAAATCTCATGTTTTTACACTTTACATGTTACCTAAACTCGCATGAATCTCACTACGAAATTTAACCTTTCCCTATTTTCCACTACAATTTTCGTGTGACCGTAAACTTTTCACTGCTGTACTCAATTACCTTAAACCTTGAGTCCTGACTTTTACTATTTCGTTTTCTCTCCATGCTTCTCGTAGAAGTTCACTAGTCGAGAGCTGACATACAAGGGACAGCACTCCTGCTTTGACTGCAAAATACTATCACACTGAACTAGGGAAAAGAAGCATCACTGTCCACAACTGCATAAAACATGAACAGGTTAAATGTGAACACAGAACATGAACAGTTTAAATGTGAACATAAAACATGAACAGTTTAAATGTGAACATAAAACATGAACAGTTTAAATGTGAAAAAAAAACATGAACAGTTTAAATGTGAACATAAAACATGAACAGTTTAAATGTGAACATAAAACATGAACAGTTTAAATGTGAAAAAAAAACATGAACAGTTTAAATGTGAACATAAAACATGAACAGTTTAAATGTGAACAAAAAACATGAACAGTTTAAATGTGAACAAAAAACATGAACAGTTTAAATGTGAACATAAAACATGAGCAGTTTAAATGTGAACATAAAACATGAACAGTTTAAATGTGAACATAAAACATGAACAGTTTAAATGTGAGACAAAGATCTCAATAAACATTGCTTGAAGTAAATTATAAACAACCAAGCAGTACAAGGAAACCAACAACAAGACATACAAGACAATTTACAACAAGACAGCATATAAGACAATTTAAAACAAGACAGCATATAAGACAATTTAAAACAAGACAGCATACAAGACAACATACAAAAAGACAGCATACAACAAAATAGCATATAAGACAACTTACAACAAGACAGCATACAAGACAACACAAAACAAGGCAGCATATAGCAAAACAACATAAGAGACAACTTACAAGACAACATATAACAAAACATAAGAGACAGCATATAACAAAACAACATAAGAAACAGCATATAACAATACAGCATACTGGACAGCATATGACATGCATATAAGACAGTATATGACAAGACAGTTTATATAGCAAGACAGCTTATATAACAAGACAGCATATAACACAACAACATACAGACTTCTGAGTGAGTATGACTAGACATCTAGAGTATGTTTCAACTTGAATGTTTACCACATATAACAAAACTCTTTCCTTACATGCTGTAACAAAGGTGAATGGTTAATGTGAATTTTCTCTCTCTCAAACAGAAGCTGGTCTTATAGCTGGATGTGTGATTGCAGCAACCATCACCATCATTGCCTTGATCATAGCAGTTACAATAATTGTCAGACGCTTGCTGGGGTAGGTGGTAGTTTCTGCATGCAACGAAAAATATGTTCATGAAAAAACTGGGTTCTGAAAAAAAAAATCACACTTTGTCAGCAAAATGTAGTAGAGATACTGGTTTATTACCTGACAAAATGTAGTAGAGAAAATGGTTTGTTACATGACAAAATGTAGTAGATATAATGGTTTATTACATGACAAAATGTAGTAGAGATAATGGTTTATTACCTGACAAAATGTAGTAGAGATAATGGTTTATTACCTGACAAAATGTAGTAGAGATAATGGTTTATTACATGACAAAATGTAGTAGAGATAATGGTTTATTACCTGACAAAATGTAGTAGAGATAATGGTTTATTACATGACAAAATGTAGTAGAGATAATGGTTTATTACCTGACAAAATGTAGTAGAGATAATGGTTTATTACATGACAAAATGTAGTAGAGATAATGGTTTATTACATGACAAAATGTAGTAGAGATAATGGTTTATTACATGACAAAATGTAGTAGAGATAATGGTTTATTACATGACAAAATGTAGTAGAGATAATGGTTTATTACATGACAAAATGTAGTAGAGATAATGGTTTATTACATGACAAAATGTAGTAGAGATAATGGTTTATTACATGACAAAATGTAGTAGAGATATGGTTTATTATCTGACAAAATGTAGTAGAGATTGTGGTTTATTATCTGACAAAATGTAGTAGAGATTGTGGTTTATTATCTGACAAAATGTAGTAGAGATAATGGTTTATTACCTGACAAAATGTAATGAAGAAAATGATTCATCACTTGACAAACATGAGCAGTATGGCTAGAAGTAGGCAAGAAATTGTCAGAGAGTTAAAGAACTACATAACTCCTCAGATAATCAGAAAAGTACCCCCCCCCCCCCACCTCTTCCAACTTCCTAAAATGAGCACTTTGGCTGTTTAAAACTGAATTTATTTAAAGAAACAAAAACATGGAGTGGTGAAGGTTGAAGATGACATTTGTTTGTGATAGGATTATCAACTGTATGATCAAAGTTTAGAGGTGAAGAGATAACTTTGCTAACCTTCAAAGTTTTATGAAATGCTAGTGAACCTTTTACCCATAGGGAAGATATTAAATAAATATGTGAAAAATTCAACTTTTATGACTTCAGTGATGAGTGAACATAATGCACAGATGAATTTATAGAAATAAGTAGAAATAAGCAGAGATGAATTTATAGAAATAAGCAGAGATGAATTTATAAAAATTAAGTAGAAATAAAAAGGTAAAATCCCCATTTCCAGGCCATTAAGGCATATTGGGGAATACGGTGTTAGGCCTGTATTTTCCATGACCTTCAACACATGAAAGTGTGATGTGGTCAGTATCACACCTGGCCGCTTTACCTTCCCAGATTTCTCTGGTACCCGTTTTTAGAGGCTGGGTCAACCCCGGGGCCTTTTTGGTGTGTACCAGAAGAAATCCCACTGCTGGGGTTGAACCTAGTACCACCGGATTAGCAAACCGAGTGAAGTAGAAATAAGCAGAGATGAATTTATAGAAATAAGCAGAGATGAATTTATAGAAATAAGTAGAAATAAGCAGAGATGAATTTATGGGAATAAGTAAAAATATGCAGAGATGAATTTATGGGAATAAGTAGAAATAAGCAGAGATGAATTTATAGAAATAAGCAGAGATGAATTTATAGAAATAAGCAGAGATGAATTTATAGAAATAAGTAGAAATAAGCAGAGATGAATTTATGGGAATACGTAGAAATAAGCAGAGAAGAATTTATAGAAATAAGCAGAGATGAATTTATAGAAATAAGCAGAAATAAGTAGAGAAGAATTTATAGAAATAAGCAGAGATGAATTTATGGGAATAAGTAGAAATAAGTGGAGATGAATTTATTGAAATAAGTAGAAATAAGCGGAGATCAATTTATAGAAATAAGTAGAGGTGAATTTATAGAAATAAACAGAGATGAATTTATAGAAATAAGTCAAATCATCATCATCATCATGTGTCATGTCAACTGGCATTGGCTATTATGCTTCTCCAGAGTACATGATCCTTCATGCAGGCCATTGACCCAGTTAGTGATCTCCTCTCACACCATCTTGTCAGACTGTCCAGTATCATTTCTCTTGGTCTTCCTCTTGATCTTCTTCCTTCCATTTTTCCTGTTGTTATAATATTTTCAATGCCCCCTCTTCTCATTGCATGTCCTATGAAAGTACATTGCCTCTCTCTTATTTTTTTTGACAAGATTTTTTTGTCTCTCCAGCTCTTCTCATACATTCTTCATTAGTTATTTTTGCTGTCCAGGGGATTCGCAACATTCTTCTAATAAACCACATTTCTGCTGCTTCCAATGATTTTTGTGCAGACCTACCTATTGTCCATGATTCACTTCCATATAACAAGATAGGTTTGATATAGGACTCAGATGAACGAACGAATGAATGAACATACTTTATTTTCAGAGGGTTAAGAATTGGGCACACAGGCCTGTCTGACATTCTGCCCTTCATCATACAGCTTTCACTCAGTCACAGTCATTCGGCATTTGTTAATGAGCATAATGATCATGAAGACACAATTAAATGATTACATAAATAAATAATAAACTTATCTCATGTCCATATACTTTCCACTCTTATTTATGCAACAACATGAAATAAACTTTCATTCTTACATTCATTCAAAACTAACAAATTTATAGAAAAGCAGTATTTAAAAAAATTACAACACTCAAACTATACTTTAAACTACTTTAAACTATGCTTAGGGAAGGCATATAGTCCATATCAAACAGATGTTGACAAAGCTGAGTACGAGAAGCTTTTTTTAAACATGTCAAACCTTGGTTTTGGGAGAATACAGTTGCTTAAGAATTGACTGTGTTTTGGGTTGGATTTGAACAATGACCACAGATAGGGTGGAGCATTGTGTGATAGAATTTTATGAATTAACATGGCTTTGTTGAAAAGAAATCTCTTTTTGAGGGGTAGAATATCAAGATGTTTGTCCTTATTTGTAATACGTGCTGCATGTTTGTCATCTATAAGCTTTACTGCTTGTTTTTGAAGTGAGTAAAGTCTTTTCATGTTTGACATGGAACAACCATCTCAGACTGTGGAGCAGTAGTCCAAGTGTGTTTGTATCTGTGATGTGTAGTATATTTTTCTGGTGTCTATGGGATTACAATAGACTTCATAATGAAAAAATGCTGCACAGGTAACCAGGTATTGACTGGGTACATGGGACCCAACTAGAATATCTTGATTCTTCTGATGACATAACTCTTATCAGTAATAATGTGAATTCCATGCAAGAAAAAACAGATGCCCTGTCTTCAATGGCTAGCAAAATAGGACTTGTAATTAACAAGGACAAAACAAAAATAATGAAAATTCCTATTAATCAAAATGGAAAAATACACATAGAAGGGACAGATATTGAAGAAGTCAATCAATTTGCATACCTTGGCAGCTACATAGACCAGGATGGTGACACTAGAAAGGAAGTTAGGATCAGAATTGCAAAGCCAGCATCAATCTTCAAGAATCTTGAGAACATATGGAATTCAAAAGTTATAAGCACAAAAACCAAGTTAAGACTATTCAATTCAAATGTAATATCCACCCTCATTTATGCATGTGAAAGCTGGAAAACAACTAAAGAAATAGAAAAGAAATTAGACTCTTTTGAAAACAAATGCCTAAGGAAAATACTTGGCATCAAGCGCAATGAATTCAAGAACAATGCAGAGATAAGACAGATGACTGAACAACCAGTCTCATGGGTGATCAGGAAAAGGAGATGGACATAAGTTGGTCACTTGATGAGAAGAAATGATCAGAGAATCCCAAAACAAGCTATCAAGTGGAACACAACAGGCCAAAGAAAAAGAGGCAGACCGCATGAAACTCTGAAGAGGACATTGTTAAGAGAGGCCAAATTAACAGGCATAAAATCCTTTGATGAGGTTGAAAGACTCGCTGAAGACAGGAAAAATTGGTGAACTACTTTGCAAGCCCTATGTGACGTTTAACGGCACGAGAAGGATATAAGATATATAAGATAAGATGTCAAGAAAATGTTTAATTTTAGTAAATTGGTAAACTTTTTGTGCAGTGAGTTTTGTTAGATTGTCTACATGATGATTCCAGCTAAGGTGGTGGTCAATCATGAGACCTAGAGTTTTATGTTCACTAACATTCCATGTTCACTAACATTCTCTATCTGTGAAGTTCCAGCATGGAGCTTTAGTGTTGTTGGTGAATTTGTTAATTTCTGTCTTGTTGTAATGAGCATGGATTTCATCTTCTAACATTCATTGATAAGGATGTGTTGCATAATATGTTTCTCATTCTCTGAAATGCAGTCTCTGCTTGGCCTGTTCTATTCCTAATTTCTGTTCTGCATTTCCCATCTGAAGTTATTAACTCTTTCCAGACCGATTACCTCCAAACCATTCCTTAGTTTGGAGAGCAGGGGTACCTGTGTAAAAGTTATTGTACCGACTTAATTCCATGATCACCATGTGTGTATCACACATTAAAATAAGTGGAAATGAATGAAGATTCCATAAATGAAGTTATTTGTCATTAAAAAAAAAACAAAGAAAAGAAAAAGCTGGTGTGAAACGATGGATCAATTTTTTGGCGATAAAAAATGTTAGGGCTGAGCAATAAAATTTACTTTATACTTACCGTAACTGTGTCATAATCCAATATAGAATGCATAGTCATTCAGATTTCAACACAGAAAAATCAATATTTATGGATGTTTGTGACACCCAATAAATCTAACAGATCTACAGCTATGAGAAACACATATAGTAAGATAGGTCTAGTCAGTTTGTGTGACCATTCTACCACTCAGTCTTGAAATAAACTTGAATTTTACCCCCCATCTTTGTATCCAATATGGCATCTTTATCCCCCATGCTTAAAACACTAGTTTAACTTTGGATTCAGAAGAGTTCTAACTGGTTAAATGAAAAGTAACATCATGTTTTCAATGAAAGAAAATCTGAAGCCTTTTAGGGCTCTCGGTCGGGAATGGCCCGGCGCACAAAGATCCTTTTAGGGATCGCTTGTCTTCTAAGAGTTAATGCTCCAAGGTATTTGAATTTCTGCACCTGCTTTAGAATAGTTCCATTTAATTGTATACTGCATGTTGGTGGATTCTGTTTCTTAGATATAACCATAGTCTCTGTCTTTTCTGATGTTCAAAGTAAGGCCTTTCTGTTCACTTTCTTTAGCGACTTTATCCAAGAGATTTTGCAGGTCTTGTTGGTTCTCAGCTATCAGTACTGTGTCATCAGCATACCGAAGGTTGTTAATATTAAATCCTCCAATTTTTATGCCTGGTTCTATGATGATCATTCTTAGAATATTCTTTCTGTACAGAAAAAAAGGTCTGGAGACCGTACACATCCTTGTTTTATAGGTTGATATTTTTCAGTTCTATTTTCAACTCGAATTGCTGCTTCTTGCTGCCAGTATAGATGTTTTACAATCCTCAGGTCTTTGCCATCTATACTGATGTTTTCAAGCATTTTAATAATTTCATTATGTTTCACCTTGTAGAATACCTTGGTGTAATCAATGAAGCATAAGTAGAGATCTTTCTGTACTTCTAAAGCTCTTTCTGTTAGTGTTTGTAAAGCATAAATGGCATTGTGTGTTCCCTTTCCTTCAACAAATCCAAACTGTTCATCTGATATTTCCATTTTTATTTTTTTCCTTGTTCTTCTCATAATAATTCTCAGAAGTAGCTTCGTTATGTGACATGAGAGGCCAATAGTCTGGTGGTCATCACATTCCTTTGCACCTGGTTTCTTTGGTAGTGCTATAAATGTGGATTTAAGCAGGTCACTGGGCATATAACCACTGTTGTAAAAGTAGAAATAAGTAGAGATGAATTTATAGAAATAAGTAGAGATGAATTTATAGAAATAAGTAGAGATGAATTTATAGAAATAAGTAGAGATGAATTTATAGAAATAAGCAGAGATGAATTTATAGAAATAAGTAGAGATGAATTTATAGAAATAAGTAGAGATGAATTTATAGAAATAAGTAGAGATGAATTTATAGAAATAAGTACCTAACATGACAGAGAGTGCTCAAAATTTATTTTTGGCCAGTTTGACCTGATGAATATTTTCCATTTGCATAGTCTGGTCATCTTTATATTCAGTGTTTCAGGATCAAATTCATTTGTCATAAAAGTGTTTTCATTAAAAAAATAAAACATATACTAAGTTTGACAGAAACAAATTTTCTTTCTTGATATAAAAGCAAGAAATCTGATCCATATTAACATCATTTATCATCAAAGTTATCTAGCAGTTTGTTTTGTATTATGTCTGGGAAAAAAATGTTTTTGTTTCAGACATTTAAAAGACTATCCTTGACACATTTGCTAAACTGCTACGACATTTGTTAGTGCGAGAAGATCAGTCACTGCAGTGATATTTGACCAGAAACATTCATTATGGTGGTTTATTGTGATGATAACATTCTGAAAAAATTCTCCCCCACATTATTTTATCAGAGGCCATAAACTGCTATCTCCACAAGAACAGACATGTATATTAGAAACAAGGTCTAGCAAGGAAAATTAGATGGTATAAACAACAGTTACTAACCAGATACCTGAAAGTATGTGATTAAGTTTGTGACCAGATACCTGAAAGTATGTGATTAAGTTTCCGATCAGATATCCGAAAGTGTATGATTAAGTTTCTGATCAGATATCCGAAAGTGTATGATTATAATTTCTTGAGTTTCAGTACATACTTAGTACAATGGAAAAGTTTAAGAATCAGACATTTTAGTTCAAATCTGAAGTGTTTTGCAGCAAAAAACAAGGCAGGATGATGTGGTAAAGTGTTATAACAACACCAGTTACAAAATGTATTACTCCACATTTTCAGTGATATCTTCGCAGTCATCAACAGCATCAAACAGACAATAATTATGGTTGTCTTCTCTTTCAGCAAAGACAAATATGAAGATGACCAAGACACAGATTCCAGTCACAACAACCGCTCAAGCACCTGTTGTTACAGACACAGTGAAACTGACAGTATAAAGCAGATGAAGAAGTCAGCGGCTACCAACACAGATTTAGGACAGCAAAGAATACAGACCTCAGGAGAACCCACAGTGTCACATGAAGATCACGACAGCTTGCCTATTTCGGCCTGTACAGATGTGGATGGTACAAGTTCAGTTCCACATTCACAGAATGTAGAAAATAATTCCTCAGTTCCCGATCATTCTAAACATCACAGAGTCACTGACACTTATAATTCTAAACACTCTACACTAGACTCAAATTCAAACTCAAGAATGAAGTCTGCAAACAAAATGAAAGAGGAAAGCTATGATGAAGGAAAGAAAAGCCTTGCAATTCTAAACAAAGATTCTACAAGTGGAAAACAATGCCATGACAACAAGGGAGAGAAGAATGATGAAATTTGTCACAACAAAGTCAATACATTTACATATTATAATACCTTATTAAAATCAAAAGGCACTGAAGAATTTAATGTCAGTTCATCATTTGGAAATCCTGAGATTGATTCAGCTCACTATAAAGACCAAACAACAGCAGCAAATGGTGGTGTTTGTAATCTGCTAGGAAAACTAGCTGTGTCCATACCAAACACCCATCGTGGTACAGCTTGTTAATTATTCACTGTACTTTACAAGGAGACTAATAAGACTGTAAGAATTTGTTTTGCTGTACTTTACAAGGAGACTAATAAGACAGTAAGAAGTTGGTTTATCACAATGTCCATCAATCATTCCATTTGTGAACAAAAGAAAAATACATACACAATGACTAAACATCAATCATTCCATTACACAAAATGACTAAACACCAATCATTCCATTTGTGAACAAAAGAAAAATACATAAATAACTAAACATCACTCATTCCATTTGTGAACAAAAGAAAAACTATAAAATGACTACTCATAAATTCATAAACTCCAGTAACTTCCAATTTCAGTGATGATTTTTTAAAAAAATTCATAATTTAAGTTTTTTGCACCCAGCCTAGCTAAGAATGAATGCACCTGTCTACTGATCTATTAAATGTAGTTTAGCCATTCATCTTTGATATCAGCTATGATGAAAAGGCTGACTGAATCACATGACAATGAATCACATGACAATGAATCACATGACAATGATGTAACAAAAACTGACATGCTATCTGGGTTTGAAATGTTACTAGCCTCTTCTAGATTACAAATAAAGATTATTCTGCAAAATTTGGTGGAGATTAATTCACAGGTTTTTCAGTTTATACTTTCTAATGTAAAACAAACAAATGGAATCTATTTCTTTAAAAAATTAACAATTTAGATTTGAAGGCTTTCATGTCATGAAAGAAGAAAACTCACAAAAAGAAGACAACTGGTGATTTCAACAATATCCTCCAACAATTTCATATCTTCTTCTGTCTTCTTCTTTTAATACTCTTCCATGTGTTTCTAGCTTTTTTCTTGTTTTTTTCATCCTCATGTTTCTAGCTTTTTTTCTTGTTTCTCTCATCCACATGTTTCTAGCTTTTTTCTTGTTTCTCTCATCCACATGTTTCTAGTTTTTTTGTTTCTCTCATCCACATGTTTCTAGTTTTTTTGTTTCTCTCATCCACATGTTTCTAGTTTTTTTTATTGTTTCTCTCATCCACATGTTTCTAGCTTTTTTCTTGTTTCTCTCATCCACATGTTTCTAGCTTTTTTGTTTCTCTCATCCACATGTTCTAGTTTTTTTTCTTGTTTCTCTCATCCACATGTTTCTAGTTTTTTTTTCTTGTTTCTCTCATCCACATGCTTCTAGTTCTTTTCTTGTTTCTCTCATCCACATGTTTCTAGTTTTTTTCTTGTTTCTCTCATCCACATGTTTCTAGCTTTTTTCTTGTTTTTTTCATCCTCATGTTTCTAGTTTTTTTTCTTGTTTCTCTCATCCACATGTTTCTAGTTTTTTTTCTTGTTTCTCTCATCCACATGTTTCTAGTTTTTTTTCTTGTTTGTCTCATCCACATGCTTCTAGTTCTTTTCTTGTTTTTCTCATCCACATGTTTCTAGCTTTTTTCTTGTTTCTCTCATCCACATGTTTCTAGCTTTTTTTCTTGTTTTTTTTCATCCTCATGTTTCTAGTTTTTTTTCTTGTTTCTCTCATCCACATGCTTCTAGTTTTTTTTCTTGTTTCTCTCATCCACATGTTTCTAGCTTTTTTCTTGTTTTTTTCATCCTCATGTTTCTAGTTTTTTTCTTGTTTCTCTCATCCACATGCTTCTAGTTCTTTTCTTGTTTCTTTTGTCCATGTTTCTTACAGTTTCTTACATCTTCCTTATCTTATTTCCTGATAAAACTCACATCTATGGTTTTTTTCCCCATGACATATTACTTAAGTATGGCACTGAGCAAAGTTAAATTGCATAATCAAGATATTTGTTCTAACTGTTATGCTCCTGTTTGTGGTTTGAATGATTAAAATGGCAAGTAAAAAGCAGTGCAGCCTGGTATATTTGACTACTGATCACAGCCAGGACAACTCTTTATTGCCAGGCACAGAGCATGAGTAAACAATTTCTGTCAAATCTTGAACTCAACAACCACCCCCACCTTCACCAAAAAAAATAATGAACATGCATTACTGAGAAAAATTATATAATATAATGAATTATTTAAAGGAACTGAACTTATCTTAAAACTGATTTAACACAAGCATCTGGCCACATGTTAGATTTAAAATACTTCATTTTAAATTAAACATGTCTTAAAATTTTATTTTGGCTTGTGCCCCAGTAACATAAAGACTGGCCACATCACTTTCAGTTTCGACTCTTTGCTGTCCTGCCAGTTTGGCAAAAGATTTTGCAGTCTGAAAAGAAAGGTTTATTTCACATTACATTATCACTGTTTCTATCTGTTATATTTTAATAGACATTTTTGCTGAAATTTTGTCCTGACTTCACTAACTGTTGTCCTGACTGCACTAACTGTTGTCCTGACTAAACTAACTATCTTTTACAGTGACTATGAACATCACACATACTTGAACAATAAAAATAAAAAAAAAATCAGGATGATAAATTTATTATAATTTGAATTTTGACAAATTAAAGCTGTGCATCAGATCAGAAATTCAGGTGAATTTTATATTTTAATTTTCCAACAAGACATTTTTTTTTTTGTTGTGGTCTGTAGCAACAAATCATAAATAAGCATGATTTCTTACACCTCTATTACATTAATAAACTCATGCTAGCCACTCACTTCTGTTCTGCCTGCTATAACTATAACAAATTCATGCTAGCCACTCACTTCTGTTCTGCCTGCTATAACTATAACAAATTCATGCTAGCCACTCACTTCTGTTCTGCCTGCTATAACTATAACAAATTCACGCTAGCCACTCACTTCTGTTCTGCCTGCTATAACTATAACAAATTCACGCTAGCCACTCACTTCTGTTCTGCCTGCTATAACTATAACAAATTCACGCTAGCCACTCACTTCTGCTCTGCCTGCTATAACTATAACAAATTCACGCTAGCCACTCACTTCTGCTCTGCCTGCTATAACTATAACAAATTCATGCTAGCCACTCACTTCTGTTCTGCCTGCTATAACTATAACAAATTCATGCTAGCCACTCACTTCTGTTTTGCCTACTATAACAAATTCACGCTAGCCACTCACTTCTGTTCTGCCTGCTATAACTATAACAAATTCATGCTAGCCACCAATGTTCCCTCTAAGCTGTGTGCCCGTGCACAGAAAAAAATCATACCGCGCACAAAATTTTTGGAGCTGCCAAAAAAGAAAAATGAAACTGCTACTTTTATTTTCCAGTTTCCAGATATTATTCCGTGTTATAATTGCGATCAAGAAAAATCCAGTGATGGTACTTCTTTTTCCTTTACTGTTTCTTTCTTGTTGAGAAATGACTTTTGGGTTGGATATTTCATCTGGTCTTTTATTGTGTAGTTTTGGTAGTACTGTAGCAGAATTA
The DNA here is from genome assembly GCA_009760885.1 of Achatina immaculata. Taxonomy (NCBI): domain Eukaryota; kingdom Metazoa; phylum Mollusca; class Gastropoda; order Stylommatophora; family Achatinidae; genus Lissachatina; species Lissachatina immaculata. The sequence goes on from CM019692.1 coordinate 42,594,758, forward strand.
CGGAATAAGCAAACAAAGAAATCATCATTGCAATTAAGCAAATACCAGTAACTGAAAAGTACAGCAGGTTTATCCTTACAGTGTATATATATATATATATATATATATGACTTTTGACTTTGCCGATCCCTGGGTTTATGAGTTTTCTCTCTTTTTCCTTTGTGTCAGATAATGAAATATACAGGTCCTCTTCAGCTGTTCTACATCTCCATACAGAGTGTCGGTGATTGAGGAGTTTGGTGGTATCAGGTTCTTCCGAAGGTCCTTCAATGCACTGCAGTCCAGCAGGTGGTGTTTAACAGTTTCTTCTTCTTGTCTGTTGCAGTGCATGCAGTATCGTGTGTGGTTAGCGGTCACTCTGTGTAAGTGCTTAATGAGGGTAATGTGTCTTGTTCTCAACCTGAAAATTGTGCATTGGTCTCTACGACACAAGCTGCTGATGTGGTCTCCAGGTTAAGCTTTGGCAGGTGTGTATATAGGGATCTTCCAGTTGGATTACTGGCCCAGCTGTCCATCCACTGCTGCTTGCAGTTGTTGTGTATAATGTGTTTAGCTGTTCTCATGTTGGTGGAGATGTGGGGCTGTGACATGGTGGCTCCACTCTTTGCCAGTCTGTCAGTATGTTCATTTCCTCTGATATCTATGTGCCCTGGTATCCACTGTAGGGTGGTCTTGATATCATAGGAGGCGAGTTGGTTTATTGCACTGAGTATGAGTATAAACACGTTACTACACACATTTGCACACACAATATTTTTTACACATGAGCTGAACATTTTGTACATAGACCGCAAACCCTTAGAGGGACATTGCTAGCCATTCACTTCTGTTCTGCCTGTTATAACAAATTCATGTTATCCACTCACTTATGTTCTGCCTGTTATAACAAATTCATGTTATCCACTCACTTATGTTCTGCTTGTTATAACAAATTCATGTTATCCACTCACTTATGTTCTGCTTGTTATAACAAATTCATGTTATCCACTCACTTATGTTCTACCTGTTATAACTACTACAACACAAACTGATGTTTTCACTCACTTCTGTTCTACCTGTACCAACACATTCTCGTTTGGGTTTGCCTTGTTATACTGAATGACTGCTGACCAAGACCCCATGTATCCAACAAAGTCAGCCACACTGCACCTTTTTTCGATGACTAGACTGTCATCCCTTCACAAATAAAACAAATCCATATCTTATTCATTCCATTAAATTATTGCTTATAAAAACAAATCAACCAAAACTTGAAGGATTAAACTGACCTATCTTCTTTTTATGTAAAATTTAAGTTACAACTATGTTCACTTGTTAATAAATACATAAATGAATCAAACATGGTAGTTTCAGCTTTGCTAAACAAATAAATACACTTGTACATAAAGCAGACCTCTAGCTTCAGTTTTATATATCAACAGATAAATACATTTGTACCTATAGCAGACCTCTAGCTTCAGTTTTATATATCAACAGATAAATACATTTGTACCTATAGCAGACCTCTAGCTTCAGTTTTATATATCAACAGATAAATACATTTGTACCTATAGCAGACCTCTAGCTTCAGTTTTATATATCAACAGATAAATACATTTGTACCTATAGCAGACCTCTAGCTTCAGTTTTATATATCAATATGTCTCCAGGACCAGCAACAGTACTAGGCCCAGCCTGCAGCTACAGTAACCACACTTGCTTTCAGTCTGCAGCTACAGTAACCACATCTGCAGTCTGCAGCTACAGTAACCACACCTGCAGTCTGCAGCTACAGTAACCACATCTGCAGTCTGCAGCTACAGTAACCACACTTGCAGTCTGCAGCTACAGTAACCACACTTGCAGTCTGCAGCTACAGTAACCACATTTGCAGTCTGCAGCTACAGTCACCACACTTTCAGTCTGCAGCTACAGTAACCACACTTGCTTTCAGTCTGCAGCTACAGTAACCACACTTGCTTTCAGTCTGCAGCTACAGTAACCACACTTGCTTTCAGCAGCTACAGTAACCACACTTACAGTCTGCAGCTACAGTAACCACACTTGCTTTCAGTCTGCAGCTACAGTAATCACACTTGCTTTCAGTCTGCAGCTACAGTAACCACACTTGCTTTCAGTCTGCAGCTACAGTAACCACACTTGCAGTCTGCAGCTACAGTAACCACACCTGCAGTCTGCAGCTACAGTAACCACACCTGCAGTCTGCAGCTACAGTAACCACACCTGCAGTCTGCAGCTACAGTAACCACACCTCCAGTCTGCAGCTACAGTAACCACACCTCCAGTCTGCAGCTACAGTAACCACACTTGCTTTCAGTCTGCAGCTACAGTAACCACACCTCCAGTCTGCAGCTACAGTAACCACACTTGCTTTCAGTCTGCAGCTACAGTAACCACACTTGCAATCTGCAGCTACAGTAACCACACTTGCTTTCAGTCTGAACATGATCCATCTTTTCATTACATTTATGTGTTCATAACAGTTTTTTTTGGCTCTAAATTGAATGCAAGCATAAAAAATTTTTTTATATTTTCAAAAGTATGCAACTGTCAACATTTGGTTTGTTAGAATCTTCTGTGTAAACTTTTCCACTCAATATTTTATCTGAGTGCTCTTATCATGAACTCTGACCTGAACCAGCCAGGAAAAGGTAGACTGACTGCAGCGTACTTTTCCTCCACCATTTGTCGGCCATCGGGCCAATAGGTGCCAAGAACATCTTTGTAATACTGCAAATTTCAAAGTAAATTTTAAAACATAAAACAAACAAAAAAATGTGGATAATTTTTGCATAGTTCATAACAAAATTATGTGCACAATCTCAGGCAAAAGTAACAGACAAAATGTCACAATGACAAAGTGTATAATGCTTCCCGTGGTTCACTCTTACTGAAAGTTAAAACGATAATATTCAGTGATTCTATGCCACAGACATACAGCTGATTTTATGCCACAGACATACAGCTGATTCTATGCCACAGACATACAGCTGATTCTATGCCACAGACATACAGCTGATTCTATGCCACAGACATACAGCTGATTCTATGCCACAGACATACAGCTGATTCTATGCCACAGACATACAGCTGTTATGTAAACTCCATCACAGCTAATGCTTCTAAGATAGATGCAAGTACTAGTCGTGCTCAAAGCTATAGACCTATCCATATCAATTAAAGCAGAAAATAGACAAAATCTGTTAACTTCTGCAGTCCACTTTTGGTACACGATCTCTTTAACCCAACAAAGTCATAAATTCAGCAAAGTTCAGGAACTGAGGTGACAAAATTTGTCTTCAGTCTGTAACATTTTTTACACAAGTAGCTAAATATGTTGCATATTTTTATATAATAGGTCACTGATGTAACATTTGTAAATTAAAAAAAAAACCTGGTCCTTTAGAATTTTTTTTTATTAAACAATTAAAGTAGCAATTACAGTGTATATGCCAGTCTCTCTATATCTTCTTGGGGGTTACTTTCAGGGTGAGAGATAAATATCTGCTTGGGGGTTACTCTCAGGGTGAGAGATAAATATCTGCTTGGGGGTTACTCTCAGGGTGAGAGATAAATATCTGCTTGCCAGTTACTTTGAGGGTGAGAGATAAATATCTGCTTGGTAGTTACTTTGAGGGTGAGAGATAAATAGCTGCTTGGTAGTTACTTTGAGGGTGAGAGATAAATAGCTGCTTGCCAGTTACTTTGAGGGTGAGAGATAAATAGCTGCTTGGTAGTTACTTTGAGGGTGAGAGATAAATGGCTGCTTGCGAGTTACTTTGAGGGTGAGAGATAAATGGCTGCTTGGTAGTTACTTTCAGGCTGAGAGATAAATGGCTGTTTGCCAGTTACTTTGAGGGTGAGAGATAAATGGCTGCTTGCGAGTTACTTTGAGGGTGAGAGATAAATGGCTGCTTGGGAGTTACTTTGAGGGTGAGAGATAAATAGCTGCTTGGTAGTTACTTTGAGGGTGAGAGATAAATGGCTGCTTGGGAGTTACTTTGAGGGTGAGAGATAAATGGCTGCTTGGGAGTTACTTTGAGGGTGAGAGATAAATGGCTGCTTGCGAGTTACTTTCAGGGTGAGAGATAAATGGCTACTTGCGAGTTACTTTCAGGGTGAGAGATAAATGGCTGCTTGCGAGTTACTTTGAGGGTGAGAGATAAATGGCTGCTTGGTAGTTACTTTGAGGGTGAGAGATAAATAGCTGCTTGGTAGTTACTTTGAGGGTGAGAGATAAATGGCTGCTTGGGAGTTACTTTCAAGGTGAGAGATAAATGGCTGCTTGCGAGTTACTTTCAAGGTGAGAGATAAATGGCTGCTTGGGGGAGTTACTTTCAAGGTGAGAGATAAATGGCTGCTTGGGGGAGTTACTTTCAAGGTGAGAGATAAATGGCTGCTTGGGGGAGTTACTTTCAAGGTGAGAGATCCAGTAGCCCTCTCCCCAGATGGAACTATAAAAAAAAGTAAACTGGACAATGTACAGACATCGTACAGGTATCCTGGTGGGTCAGCTGTCCATAGAAGGTAAGGATATTAACAGCATAGTGAAGGAATTCAATGCTTGTATCCTTCAGGCCGCTCGTGAAACCATTCCCAGAGGAGCTCACAGGGACTATAAACCATACTGGTCTAGTGAGCTGGGAAAACTCCATGATGACGTGGAAGCAGCTCGAAAGCAAGCAGAAAATAGACCATGCCAAGAACACCACAATAATTAACAACATTCTAAGGCCAAATTTCAGAGGGCAAAGCTGCAACTAGACGGGAAAGTTGGAGAGAGAAAACAGAGTCCCTAAACTTTGAAAAGGATGGAAGGAAACTGTGGAAACTAATCAAACAGTTAAATGATGAGAGTACTGGAAGAAGTACAAAGGTTACACTAATAGAGGATGGGAAAACTCTTACAGGTAAGCAGGTAGCAGATCACTTTGCTCGCATGTTTGCACAGGACTGCAACATTGATATCCATCCAGAGAAGGAGCGTACAGTGCGCATCGAGCCACAGAAAGAGGAGGAACAAGTCAGAAAAGTGGAGGTCATGGATGCACCAATCACACACAGCGAGTTAGACCTAGCAGTTAGTAAAATGAAACCAAGGAAATCACCAGGACCAGATGGAGTGTCCAATGAAATGATCAAGAACCTGGGAATGGCAGCAATGGGAAAGCTGTTGGATATTTTCAATATGTGTTGGAGCACAGGTAAGTTACCTCAAATCTGGAAGGAAGCAAGTATGGTACCACTGCTAAAACCAGGGAAAAACAGTGATACTGCCTCCAGCTACAGGCCAATCAGTCTCACTAGCTGCCTATGCAAAACGATGGAACGCATCATTGACCTGAGGCTAAAATGGTACCTAGAAAGTGAAAACCTTCTCGTTCCACAACAAGCAGGATTTAGGCAGTACTACAGTACGGAAGATCAAGTGACCTATCTCTCTCAAGAGATTGAGGATGCATTCCAAAAGAAAAACCTTGTACTAGCAGCGTGGATAGACCTGAAGAAAGCCTTTGATAAAGTATGGAAAAAAGGTCTGCTGTGGAAACTAAGAAACTGCAATGTGAATGGAAGACTGTACAACTGAATAAAGTCCTATTTACACAATAGAAGAGCTAGAGTAGTAATGGATGGACACAAAAGCCAGAAAGTACTTCTGCAACACGGTGTACCACAAGGAGGAGTCCTTTCGCCTACACTATTCCTTGTATTCATTAATGACCTGGTCAAGGAACTTCCCTATGGAATCAAAGCGGCACTGTATGCAGATGATCTGGTCATGTGATGTACAGATGAATATGCGACAGTTGCTACACAGAGACTCCAAAGAGCAGCAGACATCTTGACATCATGGACAAACAAATGGTGTGTAAGTATCAACACAGAGAAATCAAGTACCACTCTGTTCACCCTCTCATCTAAACAGAAAGCAGGCAAGATCTTTGTAAATGAAATACCCTTAAGGATGGACAACCAACCCACGTACTTAGGAGTGACTCTTGACTCAAAACTGACATGGAAGCAACACATCAACAGTGCAGAAGCAAAAGCCAGAAGAAAACTAGCCATATTAAGAAAATTGAGTGGAACCACATGGGGAGCTAGTGAAAGAATCCTCAAGAATGTATATCAGCAAAGTATTCTACCACATTTAGAATATGGCTCAACATCTTGGTGCACAGCATCAAACACTACGCTGCATAATCTAGACAAGGTTCAAAATCAGTCACTACGGATTATCACAGGTGCCATGAGGTCCACACCAATAGTAGAAATGCAGAAAATAGTTAGTGTTCAACCGCTAAAGGAACGTAGAGACACAAAGGTCATAACCATGGGAGAAAAATTCCTTAGCTCTGTAAGCCATCCCCTGAAGGAGAGATTCAATAACTTGGCATTAGGACGGCTTAAAAGAAGCAGCTTCATCCATCAGGCCAAGCATATGCGTAAGCTGATACCTGACCTTCCAACTGTAGTCGCTTCATTATCATCTGTACCAGAGCATACACCATGGAAAGAAGCAGATTATACACAACACAAATAACTATTCAGACTGAAGTGAAAGGTGTGCAGAATGGTGAGATGCAGAGCAGTCTTGTAAGATCAACAGCCACACTTAGTGTTCTAGATGACAAATATCCATGTGACACCTGGATACGTGTGTATACAGATGGATCTGCACATAATGCCATAAAGAATGGAGGGGCAGGAGCATATATTGAATATCCAACACCATTGACAAGATTTCCATACCCACTGGTAAATACTGCAACAACTTTGATGCAGAAGTTAGGGCAATTATTGCTGCAGTTGAAAAACTATCAGACTCCAGAACTGATACATGTCCTGTAGTAATTCTCACAGATGCAAGATCAGTACTGGAAGCTCTTCAGTGCAACAAACTACCAAACTTTAAAGATGCCTTGTCAAAAATTGGCTTACAACATGGAGTCACTTTGCAATGGATTCCCTCCCACTGTGGGATACCAGGCAATGAGAAAGTTGACCATCTGGCCAAAGAGGGCACTGAAATGGAGCAACCAGACATACCAATCACCTATAATCAGAAGAAAAGCATGATAAAAACCTACAGGAAACCACAAACACCACCACATGATGACTATCACATGCTAAACAGAAAGGAACAAGTCACCATCTTCCGTCTCTGAACAGGACACAGCCGACTCCGAAGTCATATGTATACAAAGTTTAAGGTTGGTACTACTAATCTATGTACATGTGCCCAGGTGCCCCAAACTGTGGAACATATCCTCCAGAACTGCATCAACTACGAGACACTGAGAAATAATTACTGGCCCAGTGAAGCCACTAAAGAAGATAACCTCTACAGTTCCCAATATGGCACTGTTAACATATTAAGACTCAGTCTCACTATTTTTTGCTGTTAACATGTTCAAAGTCTCACTATTTCTGCTGTTAACATGTTAAAACTCAGTCTCACTATTTCTGCTGTTAACATGTTAAAACTCAGTCTCACTATTTCTGCTGTTAGCATGTTAAAACTCAGTCTCACTATTTCTGTTAACATGTTAAAACTCAGTCTCACTATTTTTTGCTGTTAACATGTTAAAACTCAGTCTCACTATTTTTTGCTGTTAACGTGTTAAGACTCAGTCTCACTATTTTTTGCTGTTAACATGTTAAAACTCAGTCTCACTATTTTTTGCTGTTAACGTGTTAAGACTCAGTCTCACTATTTTTTGCTGTTAACGTGTTAAGACTCAGTCTCACTATTTTTTGCTGTTAACATGTTAAAACTCAGTCTCACTATTTTTTGCTGTTAACATGTTAAGACTCAGTCTCACTATTTTTTGCTGTTGATCTTATAAATAAAATAAACCAACTCATGAAGGATGAGAAAATTCATATGTCTTGTATGAGTCCTGTATGTTTGTTTTTTTGTATGTGTCATGTATATGCTTGAAAGTGTCCTGTATGTCTCTTATATGTATCATATATGTGTCTTGTATGCATCTTGTCATGATAAATTATTTGGGGAAATGGGAAAAATCACAAGAAGACAGTTTCTTGTATTGTACATGCACATCAAAGCACTAAGATGTAACATTCTATGCCACATCGACTACACATACATTTTCAGCTTTTTCTATAATTTCATCTTACATGTTGAAGGCAGTCTCAGCTTTTTCCACAGTAACATCATACACACTGAAGACAGTAACAGCCTTTTCTACAATTGCACCTTACACAGTCTCAGCTTTTTTTACAACTACATCTTACATGTTGAAAGATATCGTCAGCTTCTTTGGGGGCAAGTTCACAAATCCCATAACCATACACCACTAAGGAACCACCTGGTTTAAGAACTCGATTGACCTCCACAAAAAATCTGAAAATGAACAGCAGAATGATTTTAAGACCGTCTTCTGTGTGACTGCTACAGCACGAGCTAAGATTTATTTGACTTATTTTTAGTACATAAATAAAACTGGTCATTTATATCAAATAATTTAATCATTTATATCTAGTAATTTCTATCTAGCATTAACTTTTATCGTTACCACTGCTGAAATCACAAAATTATCTCACTTTTAGTAGAGCCAAATATTGCAAGTTTTTGTCAGAAATAGCAACTATTCAAAAGCACAAAGAAAATGAGAATTCCTATGATGAGCTTAAGAATTCCTATGATGAGCTTAAGAAGAATTCCTATGATGAGCTTAAGAAGAATTCCTATGATGAGCTTAAGAATTCCTATGATGAGCTTAAGAAGAATTGCTGTGAAAAAAATCAATAATTAAAACAAAAATACAGCAGAGTCTATGAAGGCAGGTGAAATAGTAGATGAATCACACAACACTGGATCTGAGAGTACTTAGAATAAACCACTGCCATTTCCTGTATGTTTTGTCTGTAACTTGGGCTCTGCTCCATCAATAGAATTTCATTTCCACATGGTTCTGGCTTGAGAGACAACTAAAGAAATGTGGTTCTGGTTTGAGAGACAACTAAAGGAATGTCTATGCCTTCTGGAAGAACTCAGGTTTTTTAATTTATTTTTAAAAACAGGTCAAAGTGCAGAAGTGAGAGAGCACGGCTTACTTGTCCTGCTGAACCCAGTGGAAAGCCTGAGCAATGGTGACTAGATCAGCTGAACCAGACTTGACAAAGTGTAAGTTTTCTGCCTGCGATATTTGAAATGTAACATTCTGAACATTTCTCGGGGCATACAGAATTTGCTGCTCACTTACATCCACACCTAAAACCTAAACAAAAATAATCAAGATTTGTATCACAGTTTGTTAAATTCACAGATATGCTAGGATATTTCAATTAGACTATAATGTCACAAGTGTTATTCTTAAATAACATTAGAGCTTTGTAACTCTAGGAGACAGCAGAAGTAAACAAAAAATGATACAGCAACAACAAATGAAAGTTCACAAACTATCATATTTATATTTCAAAGCTCTAAGCTACGCGTTTTTTATTTATCCACATTTTTTTTTTCCTCTGACACGACTCTCTCTCGGTTACTGACACCGTTCTCTCTCGGTTACTGACACCGCTCTCTCTCTCGGTTACTGACACCACTCTCTCTCTCAGTTACTGACACCGCTCTCTCTCTCAGTTACTGACACCGCTCTCTCTCTCAGCTACTGACACCGCTCTCTCTCTCTCTCAGTTACTGACACCGCTCTCTCTCTCAGTTACTGACACCGCTCTCTCTCTCTCAGTTACTGACACCGCTCTCTCTCTCTCAGTTACTGACACCGCTCTCTCTCTCTCAGTTACTGACACCGCTCTCTCTCTCTCAGTTACTGACACTGCTCTCTCTCTCTCAGTTACTGACACTGCTCTCTCTCTCTCAGTTACTGACACCGCTCTCTCTCGGTTACTGACACCGCTCTCTCTCAGTTACTGACACCGCTCTCTCTCGGTTACAGCAGAACCATTTCTTTTTGTCTGCTCATTCTTGCAATTTTTGTTCTGTTATTTTCACATATACCTCAGTCAGTACATTTTTATCTGTTACTAGCTGATTTCCCGGCGTTGCTCAGGAATTTATTAATACTGCGGAGTGGAGTTGAGATCACCGTGTTTCTCCCACGGACAACCTTATGTTGCTTCCTTGGGAGGTGGGGGGGGAGGGAGAAGAGGTTCACTCAAAAAATTATTTACTCTTGCTCCTGGAGGTGAAACTAAAAATGTTGTTTATAATCAAGTTTTGAGTTAAATCCTTGTCTCACTCCCAAATTGGGGGTGAGACAAGGTTGTGTTTTATCTCCTGACCTCTTCTCCTTGTTCAGTGAAAACATAATGAGAAGTACAGAGAACATGCCAGGAATATCAGTTGGTGGGTACAACCTTAACAACTTAAGTTATGGAGACGACACAGTTCTGATTGCTAAAAGTGAAGGGGAGCTACAGGCTCTTCTGGACGTCGTGGTTCGTGAAAGTAAAAATAAAGGTCTCAGCCTGAACAAAAATAAGACTGAAGTGATGGTTATCTCAAAGAAAAGAATACCACCAAAATGTAGCATTACCATCGATGGCACAAATCTGAAACAAGTTGATAGATTCAAGTACTTAGGAACAATTATAACAGCTGATGGGAAATGTCACAACGAAATAAAAAGCAGGCCAAGTCAGCATTCCAGAAAATGAGAAACATCTTGTGCAACAGATCTGTATCAATGGAAACAAGATTCTGAGTACTTAAATGTTACATCGAGCCAATTTTGTTTTATGCATGGTCTATGAATAAGAAAGTACAGTGAGAAATAGAGGCCATGGAGATGTGGTTTATAAGAAGGATGTTGAAGATACCAAGGACAGCCAAGAAAACCAATGTAGTCAGAGGCTGGAGTTAAAAAGCAAATTATAGCAAAGATCAGAGGCAGACAAGTGAGATTTATAAGACATTTTATGAGAAGAGGAAAACTGGAACACACTGTGGCAACTGGAAAAATTAAAGGTAGAAGAGACAGAGGAGGACAGAGAGAGAAGTTACTGGATGGGTTGTCAGTGTAGCTAGGAAGAAACTCACCAGTGGATCTCGTAATCAAGTCTAAAGATAGAGAACTGTGGAGAGAAATGATCGCCTATGCCATGTGTCATGGCACTTGAATATGAGTTAAATTAATATTATAGTGAATTTGTAAAAGACTTTACTCTATAATGTGTAGACTACCCCTGTGACTTGTTGATCGTGATCGAGAATGCAAGTCTCACTGGAAATTGCAATCTCTTAAAGTTAAAAGGGAGATAGTTCTAAGGACTGTTATTGCCAGAAATGGGGTGGAGGATACGCTCTCTACTCCAATGGTGTGCGTCTCAAATAGCCTCTGACAGTCAAGTTCAGCTCCTGGCCTTCTCATAGCAGAACTGTTTAAACTGACAGAAGATGGGGCGAAGGGGAATATCTGGCGCCCAAAAACCAGACGTTTTGGGTAGATGAGAGTCATGTTTGGTAGCTCACCTATGGTTGCTGGCGAGACTCTTCGGATGCTGTGTGTGGAGTGAAACTCCTCCCAGCCAATGAAGAAACTGAGGATAAGCAATTGGGGTTGCCATGCGGTGCTGATGTGAGAAGGTGATGGAAAGGACAAAGTGAAGCTTAATTGGTATGTTCAGTAGTCTCACGGCGAGAGCTACTTATACCACGGCACCTCTGCTCTAGAAGCCAGCCACATCCATTCTACACCCATATTGGTGAAATATGCCTAAACCGGCTTAAACCAGGGGTGAAACTTGATGGTTACTCAAATTACAGCACCTCCGCTCTAGAGGTCGGTCACATCCTAAACACTCATACTGGGATAATATGCCTAAACCGGCTCAACCCAGGGGTGGAAGTCACTAGTGGCGAGGATTCGTCCTCTTGGACAAAAGCTTCATCCTGGTCACAACTAGGAAAGGTAGCGGCCACGACCACAAAATGCTGAAGTCAGAGACAATGGACCAGGGCAATCTAGATAGGCAACCACCTCTCACCCGGCGGGGATGTATGCGTATCCTAATCACACTGAGGTTTTCCAGTGAGAAAGTCCAACTCTAGGCTAGATGGGCAACCACCTCTCACCCAGCGGGGATATACTCATATCCAAAACATATCGAGGTTTTCCAGTGAGAAAGTCCAACTCTAGATTAAACTGGTGCAATGAAAACCACAGTGTCATGCAATCCTGCTTCTGAGACCCATCAAGAATACAGGCTCAAGCCCTGCGACACTCTGAACCTCTTGTGATCCTCTCAGGGATCTCGTGTGGTCCTTTCGGGGACCACGTGGGACCTATTGAGGACCACGGGAGTAAATTCAGTAGGATCACGGAGCGGTCTTGGTGGTAGAAGCGAATGAAGAAGAAGAAGGAGATCTGTCAGAATGAGCGGTATGCATGGGATAGAAACTGCTTCACTCTCTCCCTGTCCTGTTAAGGTAGTCGCTTCAACTACATTGCCCAGCATCCTCTTTACACACGGCCCTGTGCTGTTGCAAAGTTTTGGTGGTTCAAGGTTCCATAGTAAAATAATTGGAGATCCCAGCCTAACTTTCACCCCCTCCCACTGCCATGCTGATGGGGGCTGAACCTGGATATAAATAGCATTGGGAGTGTCATTACTCATCTCAGCGACCCCGACAACTATGGAATCAACACTAATTTGGTCATTTTCGATTACATTTACATGTCACCCCTATCCCACCCCCATGCCAATGGGGGCTGGTTAAGAGACCATCAAAACTATTTGGACTTGCCATCATCATCATCATCATCATTATCATCATCATCGCCTTTCACTCCCCCGAGAGCATATGCCACAGATAAAGTCTCTCCAGTTATCCCTGTTCTTGGAATTATTCACTTCTTCCTTCCATGTGTATACCTTGTTTCTGAGCACTGTCATAATGTCTCTTCTCCAAGTAAGTCTAGGTCTTCCTCATTTTTTATTTCCTTGAGGATTCCATGTCAGTGCCTGTCTTACCATGCTGGTGTCGGGTTTCCTCAGAGTTTAGCCCATCCACTGGTTTTCCTTTCCGTGTTTCTGTAACACTCCAGCTTTTTTTTACAAGGATCAGATCATTGGCCTATCCCCAACCTCCTTAGTTGCCTCTTATGACATACTTGGAAAGCGGCAGTGATCCTATTCTTTTCTCCCCAGACTTAGATCTGGGCCCCGGTAACCACACAGGACTTGCCACAGGAGGCTACAAATGGTGCTCTTAGACCAGCATTGCTCTATTTAAAGATTATCTCCCTTAGACCAATCTTTTTTTTCCTTCTTGAATTTAGTGGATAGTATGTCATCCTCTTCCCACCCCCAGGGGTGCTAGGGGTGTCTTTCCCCCCCCCCCCCCCCCCACACAGTATTTTTTCCAGATTGTAAGTCATATGTGTACCAAGTTTGTTTGAAACTGCTTCAGGTGTTCTAGAGTTATGATGGAAAATACACACATATCCATATATATATATATATATATATATATATATATATATAGAGAGAGAGAGAGAGAGGATAACTGTCATTTCCAGTTTGTGTCTCTTTAATCAATTTTCTTGAGTAATTCTTGGTACACTTTCCGTCCTTCATACACAGAGAGTTGGGACTGAGATTTCCACATGGTCCGTGGATCATGTTTTTCATTACCATTGCAAAAAAGTTCAGGACCTTGCGTTGGGTCAGGCAACTCAGCAGATATAACATCAGAGATTTTGTCCGGTCAACGCTATCCGGCACGGCCCACAACCTGAGGCACGCATTGCGCATAAATATAACTGGCGTTACATCCCTTCCTTCACAGGGCTATCGTTAGTATCGGTCAGTTTTGATCCCACCTCAAACCCTAAAGGTGCAAGGGATATCCTACCCCACAGTATTCTTTTCCAGATTGTAAGTCATACGTGTACCAAGTTTGGTTGAAATTGCTCCAGGCGTTCCAGAGTTATGCTGGAGCATACACATACACCCACACACATATATTCAGATACAGATTATTTTTCTATGTGGTTACATTACTTCTGTGTTACATTACTTCTGTTTATCTCCTGTCACTATGTAATTATGGATAACTGAACTCAATCATTCTCCATTCAAGCTTATAAAAACTAGTTTCTTATTTGACTAGACACAATTATATTCAATTCACTCTATGTAGACTAGCTGTATATAGATGACTAGATATAGACCTATGTTGACAAATTCTATATAGATGACTAGACACAGACATATGTTGACTAGTTCTATATAGATGACTAGACACAGACATATGTTGACTAGTTCTATATAGATGACTAGTCACAGACATATGTTGACTAGTTCTATATAGATGACTAGACACAGACATATGTTGACTAGTTCTATATAGATGACTAGACACAGACATATGTTGACTAGTTCTATATAGATGACTAGACACAGACATATGTTGACTAGTTCTATATAGATGACTAGACACAGACATATGTTGACTAGTTCTATATAGATGACTAGACACAGACATATGTTGACTAGTTCTATATAGATGACTAGACACAGACATATGTTGACTAGTTCTATATAGATGACTAGACACAGACACATGTTGACTAGTTCTATATAGATGACTAGACACAGACACATGTTGACTAGTTCTATATAGATGACTAGACACAGACACATGTTGACTAGTTCTATATAGATGACTAGACACAGACACATGTTGACTAGTTCTATATAGATGACTAGACACAGACATATGTTGACTAGTTCTATATAGATGACTAGACACAGACATATGTTGACTAGTTCTATATAGATGACTAGACACAGACATATGTTGACTAGTTCTATATAGATGACTAGACACAGACATATGTTGACTAGTTCTATATAGATGACTACAAGTAAATGTGTTCTATTCAAATTTATACTAGCATCTAGTGAGACTAGAAACAAATATTTTTCACACAGATCTATGTAGACCAACCATCATAATTCACTCATTTGTATCTTTTCCAAGATTTATTTTTATTCTTTTATTGCAATAAACATATCCTTTAACAAAAAACAAAACAAAACAAAACAAAACCGAGAGAGCATAAACTCAGGCTGAACTCCCAAAGTGTAGAAAAGACAGAGATTTATTTGCTCTGCACCAGATCACATGACATGTTTCTATCTTTATCTTTTGGAAGCCTACACATTATGTAATGTTTCTTATTTTATCTCTGGTGAGGAAAAGACACAGAAATTAATAAATATTTTTAAAATTGTGGAAAGAAAAAGAATTTAGAAATAAGAAAAGATGGAAAAGTTGAAATACCTGCTTGAAATATTTTGCCAGTGGTAGAGTACTTTGTCCTGAGCCACAACCAACATCAACAGCCAGGTCAAAGTCACTTGAGCTTTCTTTGCAAAAATCCACAATTCTTTGAAATACTCTGTCTGTGTATTGTGGCCTAAATTCTGCATAACACTGGGCTTGCTTTGTATCTGTAAACAATGTCTGTGTTCCATATTTTGCCATTTGTAATATGTGAAACTGCTGCACAAGCCGAGGCAAGAATCGCTGAGCCAAACTTTCGAGTTTATTACCAAATACTGTAACACTCATTGTTACTCAACTATTTAACAATCCTCTGTAATACTTACTGTAATTCAATTGTTTTTATTCCCTTAGGAACAACTGTGTTAAGAACACACTTAACATATTTGTTGAGACAGGGAATATAGATCTGATTGCTTAAAAACTCTGATCTACTTCTGTAGAAACCTGTAGCAATCAACAGTAATTATAATGTCAGGTTGGTGGACGGATGAGGACTTGCAGATCACCGGCAGGGGTGAGAAAATCTGATGTAAAACCAATGAATCCAGGACGTGACAAGCCTATGGATCTCTACAACAATGGCTACCAGAATGAGGTAAACAAAACAGAACCAGCAGACTACTGATGGCAGAGAATGGATATCGTTGAAACACTCATCAGATTCCTCATCCCAAAATTTGAGTGTCTCTGCAGAACTGTCTCAAAGCCATTGGGCCTGATGTGGAGGAGGGGCTTAAGAACAGCCACCAAAGGCTGAAAAACAAACAGGCCGGCCTACACCACTGCCTTCATGGCAGTCTGAGCAAGACCACAGTCTGCCCTAGCAAGGAAAGGTGCTGAAGTCAGAGTTACCCAGCCAGAAGATACATCACAAAAATCAGGGTACCATGCATTACCACTAATGTGTATGAAGAAGAAGAAGATTTGTTTTTATCTATTCTCAAGATTGGTCTATTCTAACATGAGTAACAGCACGCTTCATGGAGATATTGTTTTATAGTCAGTAACAATATGACAACTGACAAAACAAATAAGGCAGCTGAAATATGTATCAGTGATGAAAAATTGGAAGAGGTGGAGAGTTTTGAATATCTTGGATCATTACTAACTGATAATGGAGATACAATGAGGAAAATGAAAAGGAGGACATCTATCGCTCTTCAAAAAGTAGCTGTGGATAGGAACAAACAGAACTACAAAAATAAGATTTTTAAATGCATGCATCTTTCCCATCGCAGCATATGCCTGTTCTAGCCGTACTGACCCTTTATTTAGATGTACTGTGCATCTGTCTGCTAGTTACAGACACGGCAATAATTTAAGTACTTCGCAATTGTGTAAAACCGCCACCCAAATGATAAACTGTACTACTTTCTTTCCTTACTCTATCTACTCATTACATCTGAGGAATTTCTAAGAACAAATACATCTCAACAGTTTGAGAACCACCACCCAAGTGATAAACTGTACTACTTTTTTCTTATTCTATCTACTCATTAAATCTGAGCAATTTCTATGAACCAACACATCTCAACAGTTTGAGAACCACCAACACTCAAATTGATATAGCAAATACACATATTTATTATGGAAAAAATGAGTGGTGAATAAATGAGGATGTACCAAATAAAAAGGATGAACAATCAAACTCCTCTCCAGATGAGAACTAGTTCGCCATATAAAGAGGGAAGGTGCAACAGACTACTACTCTCAGCTAGGAAAAACAGGCATTCAACATGATGAAATAAGAACCTACTTACTAACACACTGAAAATTTTATGGATCCTTACATACAGCTTCACATCCTAGCATCCTATCTAGAACATCCTACTCAGTCAACCTCTACAATGAATTTTCAATCATAATGAATCTCAAGCTACTAATCAATCTTCATAGTTCATCCTAACTCTATCTCTCTCAATCTATCATAATAATTCTATCATAATAATCAAATCATCTCTTTTCTAATCTCCTCCTCTCACTCCTTAAATATGTCCTAACTATTCCCCTAAATCTCCTCCTCTCACTCCTTAAATATGTCCTCTAACTATTCCCCTAAATCTCCTCCTCTCACTCCTTAAATATGTCCTAACTATTCCCCTAAATCTCCTCCTCTCACTCCTTAAATATGTCCTAACTATTCCCCTAAATCTTCCCCAAGTTTCTATCCCGAGAATCACTCAGCCGTGATTCTAACTGTTTACGACCTTCCCACGAACACCCACTGGACATTCTGTAAATAACTTTATTACTAACATGTCAACACTGAGTTCATAAAAATCCCGTGGAACCCAACGTCTCACCCTGACCTTTCAACTGAACTCTCACACAACAAAAATACCAAGGTTTTAAAACAAATGGTCCAAATATTAAAATACCCCGTATTATATCCATATTATGCAAAATCCAACAATTTGTAACAGTACATTTTCCAATATACTGTTATACTGTGAGACCTGGACACTTAACAAAACAGTTGAGAAACACATAAATGCCTTTGAATGTAAATGCTACAGAAGAGTTATTCAAATATTGTGGACACAAAAAAAAAGAACAAATATATCAATACTACAAGAACTTAATATTGAAGAAGGCTGGCTAGTAAAGAGGATTAAAGAGAGAAAACTTAAATATTTTGGACACATTAAACGTCATGATAATTTAGAGAAGACTGTCTTTGAAGGGTACATAATGGGAAAAAAAAGAGAGGAAGGCCAAGACAAAGATGGCTACAAGACATCGTTGATAATCTGCAAATGGATGCATCAGCAGCAGTCCATCTTGCCTACAAACGTGAGGCCTACAGGAGAGCTGTTAGGGAGGCAAAGTTCCGCAAATTACTGACTGACTGAACAATATGACAACACGAAGGTATCTGCCAAATATCTTATACTCATTTGCGACCTGCAAAAAATGGAAATAACTGATTTTGTTGGTTTTTGCTAATGAAAAAGTTGATTATTTATCAACTTTCAAAAGTTAGCTTAAAATGATAAAATTTAGTTATTAAATTTAAAATCCCACAGTGAGAAATGCTGTGATCTAAACTCGAGGAGCATTGATGTGTAACAGTAGTGGCACTTATGACAGCTTACTGCCACAGAAGAAGATATTAAGGAAACCTAAACCACCTCAAAGATGTAAGAAAACTACCTCAAAAATGTAAGCAAAAGAAGAATGTAATATGGAAGCAGCTTATGCTGACAGCAGATGATGAAAAGGTTTGGAAGATGGTGTTACACTGTCACATTAAAGATGATCTTCACTTCTGTAAATAACTTTATTACTAACATGTCAACACTGAGTTCATAAAAATCCCGTGGAACCCAACGTCTCACCCTGACCTTTCAACTGAACTCTCACACAACAAAAATACCAAGGTTTTAAAACAAATGGTCCAAATATTAAAATACCCCGTATTATATCCATATTATGCAAAATCCAACAATTTGTAACAGTACATTTTCCAATATACTGTTATACTGTGAGACCTGGACACTTAACAAAACAGTTGAGAAACACATAAATGCCTTTGAATGTAAATGCTACAGAAGAGTTATTCAAATATTGTGGACACAAAAAAAAGAACAAATATATCAATACTACAAGAACTTAATATTGAAGAAGGCTGGCTAGTAAAGAGGATTAAAGAGAGAAAACTTAAATATTTTGGACACATTAAACGTCATGATAATTTAGAGAAGACTGTCTTTGAAGGGTACATAATGGGAAAAAAAAGAGAGGAAGGCCAAGACAAAGATGGCTACAAGACATCGTTGATAATCTGCAAATGGATGCATCAGCAGCAGTCCATCTTGCCTACAAACGTGAGGCCTACAGGAGAGCTGTTAGGGAGGCAAAGTTCCGCAAATTACTGACTGACTGAACAATATGACAACACGAAGGTATCTGCCAAATATCTTATACTCATTTGCGACCTGCAAAAAATGGAAATAACTGATTTTGTTGGTTTTTGCTAATGAAAAAGTTGATTATTTATCAACTTTCAAAAGTTAGCTTAAAATGATAAAATTTAGTTATTAAATTTAAAATCCCACAGTGAGAAATGCTGTGATCTAAACTCGAGGAGCATTGATGTGTAACAGTAGTGGCACTTATGACAGCTTACTGCCACAGAAGAAGATATTAAGGAAACCTAAACCACCTCAAAGATGTAAGAAAACTACCTCAAAAATGTAAGCAAAAGAAGAATGTAATATGGAAGCAGCTTATGCTGACAGCAGATGATGAAAAGGTTTGGAAGATGGTGTTACACTGTCACATTAAAGATGATCTTCACTTCTGTAAAATAACAGTTACATAAGAATCATGGACAATATGTTTTCAAAAAAGCTTGAGATATATGGAGTACAACTGTCAGTGACAATCAACATCAACACAGTTAACAGCAATAGTTGAACATGAACTACTCCATTGTCAACACTGACTGGATGAATGCAACATCCTCTGTTAATGAAGAAAACAAACTCACAAAAGAACTTTTTACTAAAACACAGAAACACTAAAGTCCAAGCAGAAGGTAACAGCAACTATGAACAAATATGGAACTGGCAGGAAAGTATTAAGGATATGGGACAGAATTCATCTGAGAGTAAAGGAGAATGTTTTACAACTAATATGCATAAAATGATAGTTATGATGGACAAAAAGCATAAAATGATAGTTATGATGAACAAAAAGCATAAAATGATAGTTATGATGAACAAAAAGCATAAAATGATAGTTATGATGAACAAAAAGACAAATAGTTTGAACAGTACAGGATGAAGTAAGTGGAAGCCCCACCAAGGAAGAATTAAACTCATTTCCACAAACAGGGGGTGAAGTCACACTTAATGTGGATGAGATAGTGTCAGCAACCCATAGTTGGTTGCTTGTGTCAGCGCTGGTGAACCGCAGATGGTCAAGACCCTCCTCTACATCCCAATGTTGCCCCTGGAAACGGGCAGTAGCCTGGCCAAGTGAATAGGGAACGCAGTGGGAAGACAAATGCAATGGGAAGACAAACGCAGTGGGAAGACAAACGCAATCCTAAAAATGCGCTGAGCCAAAGTCGGAGGTGTAGGGCCAACAGAAGTATAACCACAACACAGTGCAAACTATCACCCTTAGAGGGCAAGCCACAGAAGCATAACTGCAACAGCGCAAACCATTGACCTTAGATAGCAAAACAACAGAAACATAACCACAACACAGAGCAAACCATCACTCTCAGACAGCAAAACAATAGAAACATAACAACAACACAGAGCAAACCATTGACCTTAGACAGCAAAACAACAGAATCATAACCACAACACAGAGCAAACCATCACTCTCAGACAGCAAAACAATAGAAACATAACAACAACACAGAGCAAACCATTGACCTTACACAGCAAAACAACAGAATCATAACCACAACACAGAGCAAACCATCACTCTTAGAAAGCAAAACAATAGAAACATAACCACAACACAAAGAAAACCATCGCTCTTAGAAAGCAAAACAATAGAAACATAACCACAACACAAAGAAAACCATCGCTCTTAGAAAGCAAAACAATAGAAACATAACAACAACACAGAGCAAACCATCGCTCTTAGAAAGCAAAACAATAGAAACATAACCACAACACAGAGCAAACCATCGCTCTTAGAAAGCAAAACAATAGAAACATAACCACAACACAAAGAAAACCATCGCTCTTAGAAAGCAAAACAATAGAAACATAACCACAACACAAAGAAAACCATCGCTCTTAGAAAGCAAAACAATAGAAACATAACAACAACACAGAGCAAACCATCGCTCTTAGAAAGCAAAACAATAGAAACATAACCACAACACAGAGCAAACCATCGCTCTTAGAAAGCAAAACAATAGAAACATAACCACAACACAAAGAAAACCATCGCTCTTAGAAAGCAAAACAATAGAAACATAACCACAACACAAAGAAAACCATCGCTCTTAGAAAGCAAAACAATAGAAACATAACAACAACACAGAGCAAACCATCGCTCTTAGAAAGCAAAACAATAGAAACATAACCACAACACAAAGAAAACCATCGCTCTTAGAAAGCAAAACAATAGAAACATAACAACAACACAAAGAAAACCATCGCTCTTAGAAAGCAAAACAATAGAAACATAACAACAACACAAAGAAAACCATCGCTCTTAGAAAGCAAAACAACAGAAACATAACAACAACACAAAGAAAACCATCGCCCTCAGACAGCAAAACAATAGAAACATAACAACAACACTGAGCAAACCATCGCTCTTAGAAAGCAAAACAATAGAAACATAACAACAACACAGAGCAAACCATCACCCTTAGACAGCAAAACAACAGAAACATAACAACAACACAGAGCAAACCATCGCTCTTAGAAAGCAAAACAATAGAAACATAACAACAACACAGAGCAAACCATCACTCTTAGAAAACAAAACAATAGAAACATAACAACAACACAGAGCAAACCATCGCTCTTAGAAAGCAAAACAACAGAAACATAACAACAACAGAGCAAACCATCGCTCTTAGAAAGCAAAACAATAGAAACATAACCACAACACAGAGCAAACCATCGCTCTTAGATAGCAAAACAATAGAAACATAACAACAACACAGAGCAAACCATCGCTCTTAGATAGCAAAACAATAGAAACATAACCACAACACAGAGCAAACCATCGCTCTTAGAAAGCAAAACAATAGAAACATAACAACAACACAGAGCAAACCATCGCTCTTAGAAAGCAAAACAACAGAAACATAACAACAACAGAGCAAACCATCGCTCTTAGAAAGCAAAACAACAGAAACATAACAACAACACAGAGCAAACCATCGCTCTTAGAAAGCAAAACAACAGAAACATAACAACAACAGAGCAAACCATCGCTCTTAGAAAGCAAAACAATAGAAACATAACCACAACACAGAGCAAACCATCGCTCTTAGATAGCAAAACAATAGAAACATAACAACAACACAGAGCAAACCATCGCTCTTAGATAGCAAAACAATAGAAACATAACAACAACACAGAGCAAACCATCGCTCTTAGAAAGCAAAACAATAGAAACATAACAACAACACAGAGCAAACCATCGCTCTTAGAAAGCAAAACAACAGAAACATAACAACAACAGAGCAAACCATCGCTCTTAGAAAGCAAAACAACAGAAACATAACAACAACACAGAGCAAACCATCGCTCTTAGAAAGCAAAACAACAGAAACATAACAACAACACAGAGCAAACCATCGCTCTTAGAAAGCAAAACAATAGAAACATAACAACAACACAGAGCAAACCATCGCTCTTAGAAAGCAAAACAATAGAAACATAACAACAACACAGAGCAAACCATCGCTCTTAGAAAGCAAAACAATAGAAACATAACAACAACACAGAGCAAACCATCGCTCTTAGAAAGCAAAACAATAGAAACATAACAACAACACAGAGCAAACCATCGCTCTTAGAAAGCAAAACAATAGAAACATAACAACAACACAGAGCAAACCATCGCTCTTAGAAAGCAAAACAATAGAAACATAACAACAACACAGAGCAAACCATCGCTCTTAGAAAGCAAAACAATAGAAACATAACAACAACACAGAGCAAACCACCGCCATTAGAGGGCAAACGACTAAGTCCCACAAATAAAAGCAAGCAAGGCCGGCTTGAAAACTAGGATTTGGGTGATCATTCCTTCTTCCTCCGTCTTCTGTCACATTTATTTATATTCTTTCACGTGCCATCATCTCCTATTTGTCTTTAAAAATCTCCCTCCAGCGCTTCTTTTGCCGTGAAATTGGAAGAACATTTTCCCTCGGAGAATATCCCTGGGCTGTCTTCCTTCACTTGATCTCGGCACAAACCGCTCTCTTTCGCTGACTCGGCTAATTATTGCGTCTCAAGCGGCGCCGACATTGAAAACAGAACCACTGAAATTTTATTCGTTGATAACTTTAAGAATGAATCAACAAAACTGAAAATGTTACTGAAAAGGTAATTAAATAAAGGTCACAATAAGTCTACGACCTTTAAACCAAAAGGTCACGATCTTTAACCTCAGAGATCACAAACTTACGTAAAAGAAGGTGCTATAACCATTCAGATTTGTACCTACTACAAGTGATGTAGTCCTGTACTGGCTATTTCACTGACTACACATTTAAAATACCCTGTTTTAAGTTCTGCTGCCATATAAATATGGCTGAAATTTCGACTGACGAAATCGTGACATAGTTTACATAATCTTTCACAAGATACGGGAATGTAGGCCTCAAAAAGACAAACATCTTTCCGTTGTCTCTTTAGTTTTGTGGCTCAGTGCGGTCTAAGTTTCGAAACTCAACTCATCTTTTCATGTGTGTATATATATAATTGCCAGCCAAATTGATAAATGAAGAATTTATGGGCTTACTTTTTGTCCTAGAAGAAGGTTTTGAAAGCAAGTGGGTGTTAGCTGTTGTGAAAGTTGCTGAAGACCACATTGCCCAGCATATTCTCTTATATCTGCTTGTAATGATGTTGGGTTTGGCCTCTCTTAACAATGTCCTCTTCAGAGTTTCACGTGGTCTGCCTCTTTTTCTTTGGCCTGTTGTGTTCCACTTGATAGCTTGTTTTTGGATTCTCTGACCGTTTCTTCTCATCACGTGACCAACATATGTCCATCTCCTTTTCCTGATCACCCATGAGACTGGTTGAGATTTAGTCTCGAGTAAAATCTCATTTGTTCTAGACCTACAGAGATTTTGTCTCAAGTAAAGCCTTAGTTTTACATCTACAGAGATTTAATCTCAAGTAAAACCTCATTTGTTCTAGATCTACAGAGAATTAATCTCAAGTAAAACTTCAGTAGTTCTAGATCGACAGAGATTTAGTTTCAAGTAAAACCTCAGTTGTTCTAGATCTACAGAGATGTCTCAAGTAAAACCTCAATTGTTCTAGATGTACAGAGAAGTGGTAAATATTCTGTCACACGGTGACCAAATGCTTTCTGTCACACAGCTTAGACGAGAAGGGGTGGATATGATAAACTATGGTCCTAGGTCTTGGTGAGAAGCTTATTATTGCAGCAAAACTCAATTCATCTTTTCATGTACATCCTAGTCAAGACACGATTATCTAGTATAACCACAACCAATGTTCCCTTTAAGGGTTTGCGGCCTGTGTGCAAATTGATCAGCTCATCTGCAAAAAAATATTGTGTGCAAATGCTCGTGCACAGACACAAACTGTAAAGGCCTGTACATTTAATAACAGGATAAATCTGAAGTACTTTTCAGTTACTGGTATTTAAAAAAAAACACGACAGCTCTAATGTTGGTGGCCACGACGTCTAGTATTAGATCATTTTCCATACCTGAGCAGCTCAATGGACATTCTCCTTTTCCACGACGAAGTGGAAATTCATCTGTCCGTTTATTTTATTTACCCTCTATTCTTTGTGTGCCCAACTGCCTCGTCACGATTTTGCTATAGTACTACCGAAACTACGCGATAAAAAACCAATTAAATCATCCGACCCGAAAGTCATTTCTCAACAAGAAAGAAACAGTAAAGGAAAAACGTGTACCATCACTGGATTTTCTTGATAGCAATTGTAGCACGGAGTAGCGTCTAGAAACTGGAAAATAAAAGTAGCAGTTTCATTTTTATTTTTTCGCGGCTCCAAAGATTTTGTGCGCGGTATGATTTTTTTCTGTGCGCGGCCGCGCAGCTTAGAGAGAACAGTGACCATAACCATCACCATCATGATCATCATCACCATCCTCAGTGAAATGAGTCATTCATTCCTTTGCATGTCCCTTGCGGAACTTTGCCTCCCAAACAGCACTCCTGTAGGCCTCTCGGTTGTGAGCAAGATGGCCTGCTGCTGCTGCATCCATTTCCAGATCATCAACGATGTCTTGCAGCCATCTTCGTTTCGGTCTTCCTCTTTTTCTTTTTCCCATTATGTATCCTTCCAATACGGTCTTCTCTAAATTATCATGACGTTTAATGTGGCCAAAATATTTAAGTTTTCTCTCTTTAATCCTCTTTACTAGCCAGCCTTCTTCAATATTAAGCTCTTGTAGTATAGATATATTTGTTCTTTTTTGTGTCCACGATATTTGGAGAACTCTTCTATAGCATTTACATTCAAAGGCATTTATGTGCTTCTCAGCTGTTTTGTTAAGTGTCCAGGTCTCACAGGCATATGTTGCGATGGGAAAGATGCATGCCCTTAAAAATCTTATTTTTGTGGTTCTGTCTGCTCCTCTCCACAGATTCTTTATTTGTTTTACTTTCTGAAGAGCAATAGATGTCCTCCTTTTAATTTCCCTCATTGTATCTCCATTATTAGTTAGTAGTGATCCAAGATATTCAAAACTCTCCACTTCTTCCAGTTTTTCCTCACTGATACATATTTCAGTTGCCTTGTTTGTTTTGTCAGTTGTCATCACTTTAGTTTTCTTTGCATTAAGATAGAGGTTCTGCTCTTCGCTGTTCTTGCGGACTGACATAATTAGTTTTTCCATTCCTTCTTGTGTTGTGGACAGCAATACTGTGTCATCAGCATATCTAATCTCTGGTATTTCATAACCTCCAACTGTTATGGCATCGTAATATTCTTTGTCTACATCTTCTATAACATTCCTCATTATATTTTCAGTATACAAGTTAAATAAGTAGGGTGACAATATGCACCCCTGACGGACCCCTTGTTTTATGTCAAACCAAGTTGTTGTTTCATCATTTATTCTTACTGCTGCTTGTTGGTCTAAATACAGCAGTGATGTTAATTGTATCAAATGTGTTGGAAATCCCATTTTTTCCATTATTTCCCAAAGTTTCTGGTGTTGTACACAATCAAATGCCTTTGAGTAGTCTATAAAGGATAAATATAGATTCACATTAAACTCTCTGCATTTCTCTATTATTAATCTTAGATTGAATATATGATCTCTTGATCCTCTTCCTTGCCTGAAGCCAGCTTGGACCATATTGACTTCTTCTTCTATTTTCTTTCGAAGTCTACCCATTATGATTTTTAACAGAATTTTACTGGCATGACTAATCAGGGCAACAGTTCTGTAGTTGGTGCATAATTTCAGGTTACCCTTTTTTGGCAGTGGTATGAATACAGTTCTTTTCCATTCTTTTGGCCAAATACCTGAATGCCATATCTTTTTACATAGTGCATGATAGATTGTTGCACACTCCTTTCCTCCTGCTTTAATAAATTCAGCGGTTATCTCATCACATCCTGGTGATTTACCATTTTTCAGACTCTTTATTGCCCATAAAACTTCTTCCATTGTCGGCTCGGGTTCTTTCTCCTCCAATAATAATTCACACTGTTGATTTCTGCTTCCACAGTCGGTTGTTTCATACATTCTTTTGCAATATTCCTTCCATCTTTCCAGAATTTCCTCTGTCAGGGTATTCCCCATCTCATCACAAATTACATTTAGCTTAGGTGTGACATTTCTCGTCAATGTCTTCATTTCTTTAAACATTTCACTATCTCTTCCACACCTCTGATGTTCTTCTATTCTTTCACAACAATCTTGTATGTATTGTTTTTTGTCTTTTCTTATGTTTCTTCGTACTTCTTTTGTTAAAGTTTGATATTTATCTTTGTTGTTGTTTGTCACTCTCCATTGTGTCTTCATTTCTCTACATTGTTTTATCAGTTCTAGTGTACCTGCTGTGATCCATCTATTCTTTTGTGTTTTCTTTACTGGAACCATGTCTTTAGCTGTTGTTACTAAGATATCTTTGGCCTGCGTAGCCAGTTCATCTGGTGTCATCTCTTCCTGTACAGCCATCAGGATTTCAAAACGGTTCTTCACTTCTATACCGTATTGTTCTGGTATATTTGTAAGGTCAAAGCGGAGTGGTCTTGATCCCATAACTATCTTTTTTATCTTTATCTTCATGTCTGCTATTAATAACTCATGGTCCGTGTCACAATAAGCACTTGGTAAAGTTTTTGCTGATGTTATGCTTGACCTCCACCTTTTCTGCACTAAAATGTAATCTATTTGATTCCTGGTTTTCCCATCAGGTGATGTCCATGTGTAAAGTCTTCTTGGATGTTGTTTAAAAAGTGTGTTATCGATCATTAGCTCATTTTCCATACAAAACGCCATTAGATTGTCACCTGCCTCATTTCTGTGTCCTATGCTAAATTTCCCTACAACATGTCCTTCATCTTCTGCTCTTTCTGTACCAATTTTTGCATTAA
Organism: Achatina immaculata; assembly: GCA_009760885.1. Taxonomy (NCBI): domain Eukaryota; kingdom Metazoa; phylum Mollusca; class Gastropoda; order Stylommatophora; family Achatinidae; genus Lissachatina; species Lissachatina immaculata. The sequence continues at coordinate 42,622,317 of CM019692.1, forward strand.
AATCACCCATTATAAATACAATATCATTTTTCCGTACCTGGTCCATTGTCGTCTGCAGTGTGTTATAAAAATGTTCTACTTCATCTTCTTCTGCTGCTGATGTAGGTGCATATACCTGGATGACTGTTACATTTCTAGGAATGCCCTTAAGTCTGATTGTTAGGATTCTATCACTTACTGGATTGTAGCCTAGTAATGCTTTTGATGTTGATTTGTCCAAATAAAAAGCCACTCCATTCTTTCCTCCTACTTCTCCGCCAGAATATATAAATATATTATCATTCTCGCTCTTAAAGTGTCCTGATCCTTTCCATCGATGTTCGCAGATTCCCAAAATGTGTATCCGCGTTCTTTTCATCTCGTCACTTATTACTTGATATTTTCCCTCATACATACTTCTTACATTCCATGTTCCGCTAACCGTAGTGAAATGAGTAAAAGATAGTCCCATAGCATTTCAAATGCCGTAGGGGGTGAAGCGTTAGAGACCTCATTATGCTGGGTCATCAGCGTGTGAGGTAGGGTGACCAGTTCCTTTCCTCAAGTGAAATGAGTATATAACAGAATATAGATTAACAGAATGGAAGTTAGACAACTCATTATAGAATGGGAAAGTTTGTATAAAAAGGGTTGTGTTGCATAGAAATTAGTAGCTTGGTGGTTAGATTAATTCTCCTTGAACTTATTTTGCACGTGGGATTCGTGAGTCTTGGATAATTTGGGAGAAAGGAAAGTCATGAGACAGAAATCAGATTTTTCAGACAGTTGAAGTTGTAAGCGCAGATATCAGATTTTTCAGACAGTTGAAGTCGTGAGACAGAAATCAGATTTTTCAGACAGTTGAAGTCGTGAGACAGAAATCAGATTTTTCAGACAGTTGAAGTCGTGAGACAGAAATCAGATTTTTCAGACAGTTGAAGTTGTGAGCGCAGATATCAGATTTTTCAGACAGTTGAAGTGAGCTCAGATAGGATAGGTTAGATTAGCGTGTTTTGTGAGAGAATGTAATGTTTGTGTGCTGTGTTCTTTAGTAGAATAGAAATGTAGCTAGAAGTTCCGTTGGTTGAGAACGTCAGCAGTCGCCAGGGATTTATTCTCTGTTCTTTTGACTTGGAATTACTTTCTGTCACGTGTTCTTGGATTTGTTATGCCCCTGTCTTAACCGCCACATCGTCATCGTCATCGTCATCCAGTGCACCAATAAAGCCATTATAACTTGATATCGCTGCTACTCTGCTGCTATTTGCCACTGAGAGATTGACCATTCCTGGGAAGTAAGTCTATGAGACGAGTAGTAAAACTGACGGAGAAAAGAGACTGAGCTCGACTGTAAGTGAAAGAATAAAATCTTGACTATAAGTGAAAGAGTATTACAATCTCGACTGTAAGTGAAAGAGTAGAATCCCGACTAAATGAAATAGTACAGTCTTGACTGTAATCGAAGTAAAGTTATTGTCAACTAGTAACAGAAGTGAAGATCATATATCTTGAGAAGCAAAAGTAGTATCAAATGTGTAAACATAACATTTCCACTAGTATAACATGTTCCAGCTAGTTCATCAGTGTGATAAACAATGAGAAGTGGCACTGCTTTATGATGACAGAAAAAAAGACATCTATTTGAAATAAACTGTTCAATTCTGTCAGGCACAAACACATCTATCAATCTTCGTTTCTCTTTCTGTATCTGTCAAAACCGAACATTTGATATTCTCACATTCCAACACACAACTTGTAAGACTAGAATATGACAGTCTCACATTCCACCATACACACAACTCATATGATTAGAATATGATATTCTTACATTCCACCATACATACAACTCATAAGACTAGAATATGATAGTCTCACATTCCACCATACACACAACTCATAAGACTAGAATATGATACATTCCACCATACATACAACTCATAAGACTAGAATATGATAGTCTCATTCATTCATTCATTTGCATGTCCCTTGCCGAACTTTGCCTCCCAAACTGCACTCCTGTAGGCCTCTCGATTGTGAGCAAGATGGCCTGCTGCTGCATCCATTTGCAGATCGTCAATGATGTCTTGCAGCCATCTTCGTTTTGGTCTTCCTCCTTTTCTTTTTCCCATTATGTATCCTTCCAATACGGTCTTCTCTAAATTATCATGACGTTTAATGTGCCCAAAATATTTAAGTTTTTTCACTTTAATCCTCTTTACTAGCCAGCCTTCTTCAATATTAAGCTCTTGTAGTATAGATATATTTGTTCTTTTTTGTGTCCACGATATTTGGAGAATTCTTCTGTAGCATTTACATTCAAAGGCATTTATGTGTTTCTCAACTGTTTTGTTAAGTGTCCAGGTCTCACAGGCATATGATAGTCTCACATTCCATAAAAAGCTCCTATGACAAACATATTGATATCACACGTATGTGTGTAAGAGAGAGAGAGAGAGAGAGAGAGAGAGAGAGAGAGAGAGAGTGTAGCAAGAACCGAACTATTTCTTCAGGCGGCCGCGCACGCACACACTGAGTACCAGTATATTAGTAGAGCAAGTAGGAATTTTCTTAGTCAAAGGAAAATAATCGAGTTAAAAAGTCATTAATTTGCATGTCCCTTGTAGAACTTTGCCTCCCCAGCAGCACCCCTGTAGGCCTCACGGTTGTAAGCAAGATGGCCTGCTGCTGATGGACCCATATGCAGATTATCAACGATGTCTTGCAACCATCTTCGCCTTGATCTTCCTTTTTCCCATTACGTATCCTTCCAAGATGGTCTTCTTTAGATTATCATGACATTTAATGTGTCAAAAATATTTAAAGTTTCCTTTGTTTTATCCTCTTTACTAGCCAGCCTTCTTCAATATTAAGTTCTTGTAGTATGGATATATATAGCCTGTCTTCACTGGCTAGCAAAATAGGACTTGAAATTAACAAGAACAAAACAAAAATAAAACTTCCCATTACTCAAAATACACATAGAAAGGACAGATATTGAAGAAGTCAATCAATTTGCATACCTTGGCAGCTACATAGACCAGGATGGTGACACCAGAAAGGAAGTTAGAATTAGAATTGCAAAAGCACCATCGATATTCAAGAATCTTGAGAACATATAGCATTCAAAAGTTATAAGCACAAAAACCAAGTTAAGACTATTCAATTCAAATGTTATATCCACCCTCATTTATGCATGTGAAAGCTAGAAAACAACTAAATAGACAAGAAATTAGACTCTTTTGAAAACAAATGCCTAAGGAAAATACTTGGCATCAAGTGGAACAAATTCAAGAACAATGTAGAGATAAGACAGATGACCGAACAACAACCAGTCTCATGGGTGATCAGGAAAAGGAGATGGACATATGTTGGTCACTTGATGAGAAGAAACAGTCAGTGAATCCCAAAACAAGCTATAAAATGGAACACAACAGGCCAAAGAAAAAGAGGCAGACTGCATGAAAGAGGACATTGTTAAGAGAGGCCAAATTAATAGGCATAAAATCCTTTGATGAGGTTGAAAGACCCGCGAAGACAGGAAAAATTGGTGAACTACTTTGCGAGCCCTATGTGACGTTTAACGGCACGGGAAGGATATAAGATATATAAGAATGGATATATTTGTTCTTTTTTTGTGTCCATGATATTTGAAGAACTCTTCTGTAGCATTTACATTCAAAGGCATTTATGTGAGAGACATTTAATCTTATTTTTGTAGTTCTGTTTGTTCCTCTCCACAGATTCTTTATTTGTTGTACTTTCTGAAGAGCGATAGATGTCCTCCTTTTAATTTCCTTCATTGTATCTCCATTATTAGTTAGTAGTGACCCAAGACAAAATTTAAGTTAACAGAGAGGATTTTTGAAAACCATAAAAACATGTAACTTCATGTGAATTGAACTTTTCATGATGGAACATTCTGGAAGCTTGGGGGATTTTGTAGGGAATAAACAAGTTGAATTCTTTCCAGACTAAATGTTTACGAAGAATTAGAAAAATATTTTGGCCAAACACCATAAGAAATAACATCTTATTAGCAGAAATGCAGATGAAACCACTGACAACAATTATTGAGGAAAGACGCTGGCGATGGCTGGGACATGTGCTCCGAATGACTGACAACTCACTACCAAAAATAGCACTAAGATGGACACCACAGGGGAACAAAAGTAAGGGTAGACCAAAAGAGACATGGAGAAAAACAACAGAAAGGATGTTGAGCAATAGAGGGCTCACCTGGGCAAGAGCAGAAAAAAAGGCGAAGGACAGGCATTTGTGGAAAACCCTTGCGGAAGCCCCATGTGCCCTGGGCACTTAAGGTTCGGAGAGAGATTTAAGGGTCAGAAGTGACGACTAGGGGGAAAGTTTAGTGCAGTTCTTTATGTGATAGAGATGGTTACTTCTGTTTTAGTAGAGATGTAGTCTCGAGTTATCATTCTAGAGAGGTTTAGAAATTGTAGCTAGTCTGTAACAGAAGGTGTGAAGATGTAGCGTTGTAGTATTGTCCTATTTAGGACAGGCAGTTGTTATTGCCATATTTAGAAATGAGTCTGTGGTGTTATTTGGAATTCGTTACATTGTGAGTTTTTGGTAATCTTGTATGTAATATTTTTTTGATCATTTGTTTGATAGTGGTTTCTTCCCATATGGCGTAGTCACGGCGGGAATCTTCTGTTTGTAATCTTGTCAAGCCTCGTGGCTTCATTTTCCTCATTCAATAAATGTACTCTATGTGTACTTTTTAGTTGGAGTCTTATTGACTTGATGGAATTTTTCTGCTGTTGTGCAGCTGGAAGTGTAGTTGATGTTTTCATTTGTGACACTGGTGTTTTCTGTGTAGTAGCAGCAAGTCTGGATGATGTTGTGTCACTCACGGAGTACTAACGTGACAAGCTTGCCTACTGGTTAAAAATCGGTTGAACAAAATCTTTCAGGCAAGAAGAAGAAGAATAACATAAAAAACACAGTAGATCTCCACAACTTTGTGAGAAATTCTAAGATCTCCACAATTTCTTTGTGAGAAATTCTAAGATCTCCACAACTTCTTTGTGAGAAATTCTAAGATCTCCACAACTTCTTTGTGAGAAATTCTATCTAAGAAGACATTCCACTTGTTTTTGCTAGTCCTAGATAAGCTAGCAGAGAGATCCTATTATAGCTGGTGCCATGGTGGCACATCAGTATTTGTCACAGGGCGATTTGTCTTCAAAACAAACCAAAAAAAATCACAAAACAATATACAGGTATTAGTACACAGATGATCAGAAGGTAATGAACATTAATAACTACACAGTTATAACAAACATTTGTTATTAAAGTTTTATTGATCTTTCAAAATCTAAACAAGATTGTTACAAGAAAATGAGGGAAAAAAAGAGATCAGGTGAAGCAAGTAAATGTTTGAAATATTTAACATGAAAATACTAAACATATGACAACATGTCAACAGCTGCTGGATATCTACCATGACTTTAACTATGCTGTAATTGTTCTATTTTCTGCATGTACAGAACTCTTCCTTGTTAGCTGAACAGACTAAATACAATCATAGAATTACTTGACTCTGACAGAACTTTTCCTTGTTAGCTGAACAGACTAAATACAATCATAGAATTACTTGACTCTGACAGAACTCTTCCTTGTTAGCTGAACGGACTAAATACAATCATAGAATTACTCGACTCTGACAGAACTCTTCCTTGTTAGCTGAACGGACTAAATACAATCATAGAATTACTTGACTCTGACAGAATTCTTCCTTGTTAGCTGAACAGACTAAATACAATCATAGAATTACTTGACTCTGACAGAACTTTTCCTTGTTAGCTGAACAGACTAAATACAATCATAGCATTACTTGACTGACAGAACTCTTCCTTGTTAGCTGAACGGACTAAATACAATCATAGAATTACTTGACTCTGATGAATGTGAGTCAAGTTAGAATTCTTCTTTGCTGCATGCTTGCTCTGCAGGCGTCACCTTGTACTTAACTATGTAAAACAAGAAGTAACGCGGAGTCGGTGCAGTCTGGCTGGTTGTCGTACGTTAACGCACTGATCATGATGATACATGTTCTGGTTGGTCAGAGCCTGATCATTTATTTCACTACACTTCCCAGTTCAGTCAACTTTCATCTGTCAAACAGCATTCTCTTACCAAACCCTGACATCCACTTGACCTGTAAGCAATCAGAAAACTCTTCTCTTGTACTTAATAAAACATGAAGAAAGAAACAAGAAACAATCTACTTAGAAACAACAGAAAAATATTCAGCAAGTGATCCATATACTCTCACAACAAACAGCTACCAAGAAATATATTTCATCACAGAAACTGGTTTTTTTTCCCTTATTAAAAGAAATAAATGTCATTTTGTTTCTATACTTACATTTCCAAAATACACATTTCTTTGCAAAATCTAAATTACTTTTTGTTTTTCAATGATGAAAGTAGATAATACTGAAGACAGTAACAAATTATATTGACTGCCTTTGATCAGTGACCAACTCCAGAAGTCTGGCTAGCTCTGATGTAGTACATAGAATTGTTTTATTGTGCCAGTCAATTTGATCATGAATCTATCATTTACTGATGTTCCTGCAAATGTTGAAAAAAATGAGGATTATCTCATTCCTAACCTGTAAAGTCTATTTCAACATGGGGGTATTTCCCAACAGCAAATTCATTAGTACATTACATACTACTTTCAGCTACAACTTGACTTTGTATGTGATACTACATCACCACCACCATCGCCCACTGATGTGGTATGTGATACTATAAGTCTCTTGTCTCCTTATCACTAAACCATGTTTATTTTCTTCCAATTGCGAATGAAAGCTGGAAAGACTTGGGATATTAGACAACAGAAAATCATCATAAAAAGATAACCTCATGAAAAATGTGATCTATTTGGTAGTGACTATAAAAGGAACAAAATAAAAATCCATATGATAGTGGAGTTCTGTGTAACTAAGAGTGAAGTAATGAAAGTACATGACAAAAATCAAGCATTCTCTCACAGCTGATGTTTAGGTCAAGTTTGTATAGAAAATGTGGTTTTTGTTTTTTTTTTTGTTATGAATGTTCCGTGTTGATTCTGGAATTTTCTGACATGTCTGGTACAAAATTCTGGCATGGAGATCAATGACTTCCTCAAGCTTATTGTCAGTAGTTCATGAAATCTCTAACTAGGAATGGTGAGGAAGTGGATGACTGGTGTTGGTTTGACTGGTTATGGTTCCATCTTGATGGGTTTGTCAATGCCCTGAATTCTAAAGCATGGGCTGCAGAAAACCCACACGAGGTGCATGACTTGCCTCTGCACTCATAGAAACTTGGTGTCTGGCGTGCCAAGTCACTTAGCTGCACTTATATCACATTCTTCCAACAACACTCACAGAAACTTGGTGTCTGGTGCGCCAAGTCACTTAGCTGTACTTATATCACATTCTTCCAACAAAGAGTAACTGGTAGGTTATGATGAGGCAAGAATTTGTCAACATGTTATCAGCAGGGAAGAAGCAGATCACAACAGGTCAGTGCTGCAGCCCATACAAGCAGAAAGGATAAATTATTGCTTATCTGGACAAGTATTTTTCAGGTCAAATGATCTAAAGAGAGTTGTGGACAAGTGTGATCTCCCCCCGACTTTTTTTTTTTTGGGTTACCTGAAGACTGTTGACTATGCTACACATTCAAACACTATTCAGGAACTGAAAGCAAACATTCTGAAATGTGTCAATGCAATCCCATGGCAAACATTGCAAAGGGTGTTAAAAATATGATTAATCGCATCCACTTGTGTCAACCACAGAATGGTGGTCACTTCCAGCACTTATGATGAGATAAATAGTTTACCATGGGCTTGTGTCACTTCTGAATGCCCTGTATATATAATGAGAGAGAGAAAGAGAGAGAGAGAGATGTCACTAAAACCTAACAATTATATTCATTATACTTCTGAGTATGAACATCTGTTAACTACTACAAAATTCTGACAAAATAAGTCTTAACAGATGTCTTTATACAGTAACTGTAGCAGCTCCTACATCCAACTTACAACACAGCAGTACATACAAGTTAAGATCCATCACTATATTCATGCAATTTAAGGTGAGAGACAATGAAATATTCAGTGGAATAATCTTGTAGAGGGCTACAATTCAGCAGATATATAGGCTGTTCCAGCAACACTAGAGGGCTACAATTCAGTAGATATATAGGCTGTTCCAGCATGCTAGAGGGCTACAATTCAGTAGATATATAAGCTGTTCCAGCAACACTAGAGGACTACAATTCAGTAGATATATAGGTTGTTCCAGCAACACTAGAGGGCTACAATTCAGCAGATATATAGGCTGTTCCAGCAACACTAGAGGGCTACAATTCAGTAGATATATAAGCTGTTCCAGCATGCTAGAGGGCTACAATTCAGTAGATATATAAGCTGTTCCAGCAACACTAGAGGGCTACAATTCAGTAGATATATAGGTTGTTCCAGCAACACTAGAGGGCTACAATTCACCAGATATATAGGCTGTTCCAGCAACACCAGGCACTCGCTCAATATCTTACACTTTCACAATGACAACCACATGTCAGCTGCTGCTGCTGACCGTACCTAAAACTGTTCACAATGCCACTGTCCTGACATTGTCATGATAACATTTACATGATAACAGTGCAATGTCAGAACCAACCATAATCCAAAAAGTTTTTGTGAATCTTGTAGATTAAGGAAAAGAAAATATAACCATCCATGGAAACTGTGATCCACATTGGACAAAAAGCAATGAAGAGACTGAGAATGTGTTTAACTGCTTTCCGGACATGTGAGTGTTCCAAAAAAAACCAGGCTCAAGCCAGCACACAATACAGATAATATGATACATATAACACTAGTCACATTTCATGATTCTCTTCTCTACAAAACTAAGTTTAACGCTGAAACTGCGGGCTGGAAGAATTACTGAACATGACAGTACTGGCACAGATCATTGTTCTTTGATACAAGTCCCTAACTGTTTTTTTTTTCTGCAAAAGTGTCAGATTGGGTCATAATTATCATCATGAGCAAGACTGCTCTCAAGATGTGGGACAGCGGCTGCCAAGTAGGTGTTTGGCATTTTATTCCATTTTAAATGCTAAAATCTCCAATTACAAACTGCTGGTCTACGTTGGTGAGACAATCAATGTTGGCATTTTATTCCATTTTAAATGCTAAAATCTCTCCTTACAAACTGCTGGTCTATGTTGGTGAGGCAATCAATGTTGGCATTTTATTCCATTTTAAATGCTAAAATCTCCAATTACAAACTGCTGGTCTACGTTGGTGAGACAATCAATGTTGGCATTTTATTCCATTTTAAATGCTAAAATCTCTCCTTACAAACTGCTGGTCTACGTTGGTGAGCCAATCAATGTTGGCATTTTATTCCATTTTAAATGCTAAAATCTCTCCTTACAAACTGCTGGTCTACGTTGGTGAGGCAATCAATGTTGGCATTTTATTCCATTTTAAATGCTAAAATCTCCCCTTACAAACTGCTGGTCTATGTTGGTGAGACAATCAATGTTGGCATTTTATTCCATTTTAAATGCTGACATCTCCCCTTACAAACTGCTGGTCTACGTTGGTGAGACAATCAATGTTGGCATTTTATTCCATTTTAAATGCTGACATCTCTCCTTACAAACTGCTGGTCTATGTTGGTGAGACAATCAATGTTGGCATTTTATTCCATTTTAAATGCTGACATCTCTCCTTACAAACTGCTGGTCTATGTTGGTGAGACAATCAATGTTGGCATTTGCTGTACAATAGCCTGAATAAAAACCTGAAGCTTTTCTAGTGACAGGGCATGATGACTTCCTGTAGTTTTGTGACATCTTAAAGTCATTTGTAATAAGGAAAAAAAACTCATTTTTAAAGTGCAGATAGTAAAACTATTTAAGCTGTTAGGTTCCATGTTTAATGAGATAATGCTAAAAGACAAAAACTGCTTCACAACACAGAACAGAAACTAAGTACCGATTAGTTAAGTGATACTACCCTGAAAATATTTAACACATTTAATGAATTGTCACAACATTTAAATAAGATAATAAAAGTTGTGTGTGTGAGAAAGAAGAAAACTGCCAAGTATCACTGATGTTAGTGTACAACTAAACAAAAGTACAATACACATGGCCAGCTATGTTTAAAAACAGTCCATGTACACGCACAGAGCTTCCTGGCACTTTTCAAGTGACTTTCCTGCAAAGTCATACACACTGATTATTAAGTCAAGCCATGAGGATTATAAACAAAGCCAAGAGAAATCACTGATTATAATACTGAATATTGTAGCAAATATAAGAAGCATCACATACGCTGAGTTTGTATTGTCCAAACACAACTCATCAACTTCTACTACAAACTGGTAATAAAATTCACGGACTTCTGGCTATATAAATGATAATAAAGAAACAAACATTACATGTGTTTATATGGAAGAAAAAAATGTTAATACACAAATCATAACATACTATATCATAAATAGCTCCATGTATTTTCTTGTTCCTACATGAGCTTCTTTCACTGCCTATTGAAGGAAACAATGGCACAAACAAGTGTATCAGACTTCTGTTGTAAAAGTCTAATGTCCGGAAAGGATTCTTGTGATGACAGATAACATCAATCAATCCAGCAAGGATTCTTGTGATGACAAATAACATCAATCAATCCAGCAAGGATTCTTGTGATGACAAATAACATCATCAATCCAGCAAGGATTCTTGTGATGACAAATAACATCAATCAATCTATTTTACTTCACTAACTTCAAGTCTTGTGACAACAAATAATATCAATCAATCTATCAATCTATTTTACTTCACCAACTTCACCAACAAAAAAAAAAAACTTACATTCAATCACTGATTGTGTGTAAGAGCCATAACAAAACAACATCACAACTCTGCTAACAGCTACAGAAACTGAGTATAGAGAAAAACATCACAGATCAGATAAACAAACAAAACAGACACTCTCACAATGGCACAAATGGAAGGTCTGAAGTTGTGGAAGCATAATAAAGTTACACAAACAAGTGTTTGATATATTAGCCTGGCTTACACAGGGCAGGTTTGTTGAGCAATTGAAGTAATACACTGCCCTTTAACAGCCCTTTCCTTAGTGGAGGAAGATAAGCATTTTTAACATGCAGCAGATAAATCAAGTATTCCTATAGAAGAAGATAAGCACTTTTAACATGCAGCAGATAAATCAAGTACTCCTATAGAAGAAGATAAGCACTTTTAACATGCAGCAGATAAATATTAAGTATTCCTACAGAAGAGGATAAGCACTTTTAACATGCAGCAGATAAATCATATTTCTATGGAAGAAGATAAGCACTTTTAACAAGCAGCAGATAAATCAAATATTTCTATGGAAGAAGATAAGCAATTTTAACAAGCAGCAGATAAATCAAGTATTTCTATGGAAGAAGATAAGCAATTTTAACAAGCAGCAGATAAATCAAGTATTTCTATAGAAGAAGCAGATAAATCAAGTATTTCTACAGAAGAAGACAAACACTTTTAACATGCAGCAGATAAATCAAGTATTTCTATAACCAAACTATACACAAACAAGAGAACAGCTGAGATTTTAAAACTGTTTAGCTACTTTTTACAATCTTCTGTATGGATTTTCTCAACCATCTACTGATTAAAAAAAAAAGACACAAGTGAACATGTTTAATACCCATGCGTCAACATTAGTCTATTCTTGTTTGTGCTGGGCACAGAATTTATGTATAATCTTTGCCACATGCATCAATAAAGTGTGTTTTTGTTTCTAACCCCCAAGAATAAAGTGTGTTGTTGTTCCTAACACCAAAGTATCAAGAATAAAGTAGCTTTTTCATGGCTGTAATAACTTATGGACAAGACCAAGTTTCACTCACAAAGTAAAACTTGCAGACACAAGAAAATCTGACTTGTATTCTGTTACAGCTGTTGCTGATAACTCACTGAGGCTACAGAAAACAGACTCATATTTAACCAACTCGAGCCACTGCAGCAGAAGGTCACTGTCTGGACAGACCTGACAGTTACTACAGCAACAGCAACAAGTGCAATATTTATGTCCTCTTATCAATCTCATTAGTTGAATTGTCTTCCTGCCATATACTCCTTCATTCTGAAATCAAGTACAACTCTGTTACCAAGTACTTACAAAATGTAATTTAAACACTTCACGATTAACTAATATAAGTGTGTCTGAAGTCAGTAACTTGTCTTATCTAATGAACATTGCTGTCTTTATCTAACAATATTGTTTCATTCTATCTACACTCACCTTGTACTGACAGTCTGACCTCTTCACAATGCATGTATGTAATATATTATATCTATATGTATATTAAAGAAAAAATCTAATGCAAAGTAAAATACACAACACAAAATAGAACAAGCCGAGAAATAAAACAATCAAATTAAGGGTAATGGAAATTGAGGATTATAACTCTGTTTATAAAAAGAACTGGAAAATATCAACCTATAAAACAAGTGGTGTGTTATCTCCATGTCTTTTTTCTCTGTACAGCGAGAATATTCTAAGAACGATCATCACAGAACCAGGCAGAAAAATTGGAGGATACAATATTAACAACCTTCGGTATGCTGATGACACAGTACTGATAGCTGAGAACCAACAAGACCTGCAAAATCTCTTGGATAAAGCCGCCAAAGAAAGTGAACAGAAAGGCCTTACTTTGAACATCAAAAAGGCAGAGATTATGGTTATATCTAAGAAACAGAATCCACCAACATGCAGTATAAAATTAAACAGAACTATTGTAAAGCAGGTGCAGAAATTCAAATACCTTGGAGCAGTAACAACTTCAGATGGGAAATGCAGAACAGAAATTAGGAACAGAATAGGCCAAGCAAAGACTGCATTTCAGAGAATGAGAAACATATTAGCCAACACATCCTTATGAATGTTAGAAAACAAGTCCTAAAATGCTATATTGAACCTATCTTGTTATATGGAAGTGAATCATGGACAATAGGTAGGTCTGCACAAAAATCATTGGAAGCAGCAGAAATGTGGTTTATTAGAAGAATGTTGCGAATCCCCTGGACAGCAAAAATAACTAATGAAGAATGTATGAGAAGAGCTGGAGAGACAAAAAAACCTTGTCAAAAAGATAAGAGAGAGACAATGTAATTTCACAGGACATGCAATGAGAAGAGGGGGCATTGAAAATATTATAACAACAGGAAAAATAGAAGGAAGAAGATCAAGAGGAAGATCAAGAGAAATGATACTGGACAGTCCGACGGGATGGTGTGAGAGGTGATCACCAACTGAGCTGATTGCCTGCATGAAGGATCGTGTACTCTGGAGAAGCATAATAGCCAACGCCAGTCGGCACGGCACCTGATGATGATAATTATATATATAAAAGAGAAGCAAAGTACCTGAGGTTAAAGTTCTCATTAATATTTTGCTACAGTATATCTACTATTATTCTGAATATAGCGTAAGGATTTCTAAACAGTTTTCAGTCTGACCAATTTGTGTTAACACAAGAGTCAAGGGAAAAACAAAAAATTGTTGACAAATTTAACATAAAATCTTGTTAGTAATTTCATGCAAGCTAATATTGCTAATGTTTTCTGTTTATTATGGTCATTATATGACAAAGAGCACATATATCACAGGCAATTTAGTAAGTATAACATATTTGCACATAATCCTACTAACATTTGTAGGCATACCTGTAATTATAATCATGTTACAGAATCAAATTGTAATCATGTTACAAAATGAAATTGTAATCATATGTTATGATTACAAAATGAAATTGTAATCATATGCTACAAAATCAAACAGCAAACAGGACATGTTTACTCTGACACAACAAAGTGAGATCTGAAACACAGCAGCAGCAAGTGTCGTGCAGGTTCAATACATTAGGCTGTTAGTTAGCCCAGTCAAGGGAGCTTATCCTCCTTCAGTTCCTTTTGGCTTTTATCCATTTAACTAGTAGATTCAGCTCAGAATGTCTTCAAGAGCTTCTTTCTCTCAACTACTACATGAAACTTGCAATTCAAACATTCTAATCTGATGTGACAATGCCTCCAGGTCCAGCAAGACTTGAGTGACCCATGAGATCCTTGTCAATCTGTCTGGCTGCCTGCCTACCTTCTGCTATAGCCCACACAACCAAAGACTGACCCCTGCGGCAATCTGGAGACAACAAGCATACAGAGAATATTTACCCGTTGTTCAATGATGTTACAGAGAATATCTACCTGTTGTTCAATGATGTTACAGAGAATATCTACCTGTTGTTCAATGATGTTACAGAGAATATCTACCTGTTGTTCAATGATGTTACAGAGAATATCTACCTGTTGTTCAATGATGTTACAGAGAATATCTACCTGTTGTTCAATGATGTTACAGAGAATATCTACCCGTTGTTCAATGATGTTACAGAGAATATCTACCCGTTGTTTAATGATGTTACAGAGAATATCTACCCGTTGTTCAATGATGTTACAGAGAATATCTACCCGTTGTTCAATGATGTTACAGAGAATATCTACCTGTTGTTCAATGATGTTACAGAGAATATCTACCTGTTGTTCAATGATGTTACAGAGAATATCTACCTGTTGTTCAATGATGTTACAGAGAATATCTACCTGTTGTTCAATGATGTTACAGAGAATATCTACCTGTTGTTCAATGATGTTACAGAGAATATCTACCCGTTGTTCAATGATGTTACAGAGAATATCTACCCGTTGTTCAATGATGTTACAGAGAATATCTACCCGTTGTTTAATGATGTTACAGAGAATATCTACCCGTTGTTCAATGATGTTACAGAGAATATCTACCCGTTGTTCAATGATGTTACAGAGAATATCTACCTGTTGTTCAATGATGTTACAGAGAATATCTACCTGTTGTTCAATGATGTTACAGAGAATATCTACCTGTTGTTCAATGATGTTACAGAGAATATCTACCCGTTGTTCAATGATGTTACAGAGAATATCTACCCATTGTTCAATGATGTTACAGAGAATATCTACCTGTTGTTCAATGATGTTACAGAGAATATCTACCTGTTGTTCAATGATGTTACAGATAATATCTACCCGTTGTTCAATGATGTTACAGAGAATATCAGGGTCAGCACTTCACCACTGGTCATGTGATTGTCCAGTGAGTGAGAGTCAAGTACAAAAGAGAGAAAATAAGTCAGTCTTCGTTCTGTTTTGGTGAGGTATGGCTGGGAATTTGTGATTGTGCTGTCATGGACATTTTGTGATAGTGTGTTGTGCTCCAGCGCCACCCTCAGTAATGTAAGTTATCATTTTGTCTTAGATGTTTTGTAAGTGTAATATTAAGTTTCATCAATGTATTTGTGAATCTAATGTTTATGTTACACCAAGGTCCTGTGTTTTTAGTCACAGAGACTTGGGTAGAGTCTCGTTGATTAGGTATGAAATAATACTGTTGCGACTAAGGAAGACGGCTGCAAAAGCAACATAATACACAATATAACGTAGAATATTTCTATGAAGCAATATAGAATATATCTATGAAAGTTGACTGAGAAACATGGGATCATATATTTTAGTAATTAGTTAGATACGAGAACGTTGGCAAATAAGAGTTAAATAATTGTGTTGAATAATTATCTGGCAAATATGAGTTAATTAATTGTGTTGATTAATTATATAAGTGTTTCTTCTGCTGACTGAAGCTAATTTGTGTGTGTGTGTGTGTTGAGTTAGTGTAATTTGTGTGTGTGTTGAGTTAGTGTAGTCTGTGTAAGTAAATAGTTGCTTGCTTTTTGGATCACATTATTTTAGTTCAGAGCGGTTATTTATGTTGTGCTGGTGTTCTTGTATTAACTGAAGCTGCAGCTTACATGCACAAGTCCCAGCTGGCCAGGCTGATAAAGGTTGAAGAATTAGAACCTGGTTAAGATTTTCTTCAGGGAGAAAGTTCGGGACCCATTTACTAAATAAATGAGGACTGCACCTTCAGGTGAAACGGTCCTTCTCAAGAAATTGGACTCATCCCGCTACAAACATAAGTAGGTCACAGGCAATTTGCACCAACAAATTAATTCTCCCATGAATACAATATATTTATTTCCTCATTCCCTCTTCTTTTCTCTCCCATGTGTTGTAAGCAGAAAGCACCTGTTTAAATTCTCACCCTTACAGTTCGATATGGAATCTTCTTTCTGTTTCCCAAATGAAAAGCGTTATGAAAGGCGCACGTTTTGCGGACTTGGTGGCAATCCAAGAAAGTGTGACTGTGGTTCTGCGATTGATTCCTAAAGAGGCCTTTCCTGACAGTTTCCTGAAGCTTTATGAATTTTGCCAAAAGTGTGTTGTGAAGGATGCCAAAAGTGTGTTGCAAAAGATGGCAAAAGTGTGTTGTGAAAGATGGCAAAAGTGTGTTGCAAAAGATGGCAAAAGTGTGTTGTGAAAGATGCCAAAAGTGTGTTGTGATGGATGCCAAAAATGTGTTGTGAAGGATGCCAAAAGTGTGTTATGAAAGATGGCAAAAGTGTGTTGTGAAGGATGCCAAAAGTGTGTTGCAAAAGATGGCAAAAGTGTGTTGTGAAAGATGGCAAAAGTGTGTTGCAAAAGATGGCAAAAGTGTGTTGTGAAAGATGCCAAAAGTGTGTTGTGATGGATGCCAAAAATGTGTTGTGAAGGATGCCAAAAGTGTGTTATGAAAGATGGCAAAAGTGTGTTGTGAAGGATGCCAAAAGAGTGTTGTAAAGGATGCCAAAAGAGTGTTGTAAAGGATGGCAAAAGTGTGTTTTAAAGGATGCCAAAAATGTGTTGTGAAGGATGCCAAAAGTGTGTTGTGAAGGATGCCAAAAGTGTGTTGTGAAGAATACCAAAAGTATGTTGTGAAGGATGCCAAAAGTGTTGTGAAGGATGGCAATTATTTTGAAGGCCAATGAAGGTAATTTGTTTGCATATTCTGTTTGTTTTCTGATACCATCCACAGAACTTTTTAGACACACCATGTATTTGTCGCACTGTTTGTCACAGTTGTCACATCAGAAAAACTGATCAACAAATCTGCATCACATTTTCTCAAAATATAAACTTGTCAAAAGTTAAACTTTGTGGAAAATGCAAAGACGCATACTTAAAGTTATACACAAACTTATGAGTGGTATAAATGTTTTAGAGAAGGCCACGAAAGTGTTGAGAGCCAGATTTAAAGATGGCCGCGAAAGTGTTGAGAGCCAGATTTAAAGATGGCCACGAAAGTGTTGACAGTGATGATATTTAAAGATGGCCACGAAAGTGTTGACAGTGATGATATTTAAAGATGGCCGCGAAAGTGCTGACAGTGATATTTAAAGATGGTTGTGAAAGTGTTGAGAGTGATGATATTTAAAGATGGCCAAAAAGTGTTGAGAGTGATGATATTTAAAGATGGTTGTGAAAGTGTTGACAGTGATATTTAAAGATGGTTGTGAAAGTGTTGACAGTGATATTTAAAGATGGTTGTGAAAGTGTTGAGAGTGATGATATTTAAAGATGGCCAAAAAGTGTTGAGAGTGATGAACTGTCTGGAAGGCCAGCAACCAGCAAAAGTGACTGCTGTTTTTTTTTCCAATGACAATGGAAGTGCGTGTTGTGAAGGATGCCAAAAGTGTGTTGTGAAGAATACCAAAAGTATGTTGTGAAGGATGCCAAAAGTGTTGTGAAGGATGGCAATTATTTTGAAGGCCAATGAAGGTAATTTGTTTGCATATTCTGTTTGTTTTCTGATACCATCCACAGAACTTTTTAGACACACCATGTATTTGTCGCACTGTTTGTCACAGTTGTCACATCAGAAAAACTGATCAACAAATCTGCATCACATTTTCTCAAAATATAAACTTGTCAAAAGTTAAACTTTGTGGAAAATGCAAAGACGCATACTTAAAGTTATACACAAACTTATGAGTGGTATAAATGTTTTAGAGAAGGCCACGAAAGTGTTGAGAGCCAGATTTAAAGATGGCCGCGAAAGTGTTGAGAGCCAGATTTAAAGATGGCCACGAAAGTGTTGACAGTGATGATATTTAAAGATGGCCACGAAAGTGTTGACAGTGATGATATTTAAAGATGGCCGCGAAAGTGCTGACAGTGATATTTAAAGATGGTTGTGAAAGTGTTGAGAGTGATGATATTTAAAGATGGCCAAAAAGTGTTGAGAGTGATGATATTTAAAGATGGTTGTGAAAGTGTTGACAGTGATATTTAAAGATGGTTGTGAAAGTGTTGACAGTGATATTTAAAGATGGTTGTGAAAGTGTTGAGAGTGATGATATTTAAAGATGGCCAAAAAGTGTTGAGAGTGATGAACTGTCTGGAAGGCCAGCAACCAGCAAAAGTGACTGCTGTTTTTTTTTCCAATGACAATGGAAGTGCGTATCATGAACATGCTCCATCAGGATAGACAGTCAACAAGGAAGACTAGTGTGAAATCTTGCAGTATTTGAATGGCACAGTTCATTGCAAAAAGCTGATATTGTATGACGGTGTTGAGTGACAACATGCCTACCATGCATTGCAACTTGTGAAGTAGTTTGTTGTTATACACTGCATTCCACAAATACAACAGTCACCAGATACCACTCCTTGTGATCTTCTTCTATTCCCAAAAATAAAATACCACTTGAAAGGAAGAAGATTTCAGGATGTCAAGGAAATACAACAGTCACCAGATACCACTCCTTGTGATCTTCTTCTATTCCCAAAAATAAAATACCTCTTGAAAGGAAGAAGATTTCAGGATGTCAAGGAAAT
This sequence comes from Achatina immaculata, assembly GCA_009760885.1. Lineage (NCBI taxonomy): Eukaryota > Metazoa > Mollusca > Gastropoda > Stylommatophora > Achatinidae > Lissachatina > Lissachatina immaculata. The sequence goes on from CM019692.1 coordinate 42,641,154, forward strand.
AGAAGAGAAGGCGAGTAGGCAGCACAGTGAGAAGCAGCCACCCCAGTTCTCTGAGGGGCTGGGTCCTGTACTGTTCCCCCCCAACCACCAAGCTCACATACCAGTCTGCTTGCATCATATGGCTGTGCCATCTGTTCCCCCCAACCACCAAGCTCACATACCAGTCTGCTTGCATCATATGGCTGTGCCATCTGTTCCCCCCAACCACCAAGCTCACATACCAGTCTGCTTGCATCATATGGCTGTACCACCTGTTCCCCCCAACCACCAAGCTCACATACCAGTCTGCTTGCATCATATGGCTGTGCCACCTGTTCCCCCAACCACCAAGCTCACATACCAGTCTGCTTGCATCATATGGCTGTGCCATCTGTTCCCCCCAACCACCAAGCTCACATACCAGTCTGCTTGCATCATATGGCTGTACCACCTGTTCCCCCCAACCACCAAGCTCACATACCAGTCTGCTTGCATCATATGGCTGTGCCACCTGTTCCCCCAACCACCAAGCTCACATACCAGTCTGCTTGCATCATATGGCTGTGCCACCTGTTCCCCCCAACCACCAAGCTCACATACCAGTCTGCTTGCATCATATGGCTGTGCCACCTGTTCCCCCCAACCACCAAGCTCACATACCAGTCTGCTTGCATCATATGGCTGTGCCACCTGTTCCCCCCAACCACCAAGCTCACATACCAGTCTGCTTGCATCATATGGCTGTGCCACCTGTCCCCCCAACCACCAAGCTCACATACCAGTCTGCTTGCATCATATGGCTGTGCCACCTGTCCCCCCAACCACCAAGCTCACATACCAGTCTGCTTGCATCATATGGCTGTGCCACCTGTTCCCCCCCACCAAGCTCACATACCAGTCTGCTTGCATCATATGGCTGTGCCACCTGTTCCCCCAACCACCAAGCTCACATACCAGTCTGCTTGCATCATATGGCTGTGCCATCTGTTCCCCCCCCCCCCAACCACCAAGCTCACATACCAGTCTGCTTGCATCATATGGCTGTGCCACCTGTTCCCCCCAACCACCAAGCTCACATACCAGTCTGCTTGCATCATATGGCTGTGCCACCTTCCAGGCAACAACTCTGGCTGGCCAGCAAAACTACGCTGAGCAATCATATCAGGAAATGTCCATCCCTAGTAAACGATGTCTGGTATGGCAAGTGAGGCAGAGGAATCAAAACAATCAATGGCTCACAAGGCTGAATACACCTTGTATAATTAAGAGATGAGAGTGAATGTTTCTGTACCAGAGGAATGGCTAGTACAAAACTCTCTTAAAGTTTCTTATAGTACTTCCATATGCTCATACAGGCTGTTACTGTTTCCTACAACTCCTACATACAGGCTGTTACTGTTTCTTACACCTCCTACATACAGGATTCTATTGTTTCCTACACCTCCTACATACAGGATTCTAATGTTTCCTACACCTCATACATACAGGCTTCTAATGTTTCCTACAACTCCTACATACAGGTTTTTATTGTTTCCTACAGTTCCTACATACAGGCTTCTATTGTTTCCTACAGTTCCTACATACAGGCTTCTATTGTTTCCTACAGTTCCTACATACAGGCTTCTATTGTTTCCTACAGTTCCTACATACAGGCTTCTATTGTTTCCTACAGTTCCTACATACAGGCTTCTATTGTTTCCTACACCTCCTACATACAGGCTTCTATTGTTTCCTACAGTTCCTACATACAGGCTTCTATTGTTTCCTACAGTTCCTACATACAGACTGCAACTGTTTCCTACACCTCCTACATACAGGATTCTATTGTTTCCTACACCTCCTACATACAGGCTGTTACTGTTTCTTACACCTCCTACATACAGGATTCTATTGTTTCCTACACCTCCTACATACAGGCTGTTACTGTTTCTTACACCTCCTACATACAGGATTCTATTGTTTCCTACACCTCCTACATACAGGCTGTTACTGTTTCTTACACCTCCTACATACAGGCTTCTATTGTTTCCTAAACCTCCTACATACAGGCTGCAACTGTTTCCTACACCTCATACATACAGGCAGGTATTGTTTCCTACACCTCCTACATACAGGCTTCTATTGTTTCCTACACCTCCTACATACAGGCTTCTATTGTTTCCTACACCTCCTACATACAGGCTTCTATTGATTCCTACACCTCCTACATACAGGCTTCTATTGTTTCCTACACCTCCTACATACAGGCTTCTATTGTTTCCTACACCTCCTACATACAGGCTTCTATTGTTTCCTACACCTCCTACATACAGGCTTCTATTGATTCCTACAACTCCTACATACAGGCTTCTATCGTTTCCTACACCTCCTACATACAGGCTTCTATTGTTTCCTACAACTCCTACATACAGGCTGCTATTGTTTCCTTGCTGCTATTGTTCAAAAATGACAGAATATTGGCTATCTAATATAAATGATGAAAAATTATGTGGTGCTGTCTATGTTGACTTTAAAAAGAATTTGACATGATTGATCATGAAATCTTAGTTAGAAAGCTTGAGACTTATAAATTACACCCTACTTGACAAATTTGTTACATTTTTTCTTTCCAACAGACAACAGGTAGTTTGCCTCAAAAACTAGTCAAGTTCATCTGTGGTTGATAATGGCATTCCACAGGGATCTATTCTTGCTCCTCTCCTTTTCACCATCTACATCAATGATATTCCACTTCATCTAAAAAAATCATCGTGTGACCTCTTTGCTGATGACTGCACAGTTTACACTAGTGACAATGACTTTATTAACCTTGAGTCAACTCTTCAAATTGAAATAAACAGTTTAATTAACTGGAGCAACAACAACAGAATGCTCATAACACCTGCAAAACAAAATCCATGCTCATTCTCTCTCTCTGAACCTTAAGTGCCCAGGGGCACATGGGGCTTCTGCAAGGGTTTTCCACAAATGCCTGTCTTTCGCCTTTTTTTCTGCTCTTGCCCAGGTGAGCCCTCTATTGCTCAACATCCTTTCTGTTGTTCTTCTCCATGTCTCTTTTGGTCTACCCTTACTTCTGCTCCCCTGTGGTGTCCATCTTAGTGCTATTTTTGGTAGTGAGTTGTCAGTCATTTGGAGCACATGTCCCAACCATCGCCAGCTTCTTTCCTCAATAATTGTTGTCAGTGGTTTCATCTGCATTTCTGCCAATAAGATGTTATTTCTTATGGTGTTTGGCCAAAATATTTTTTTAATTCTACGTAAACATTTAGTCTGGAAAGAATTCAACTTGTTTTCTATGGTTTTGGTGATTTTCCAGCATTCACTTCCATAGAGTAGTACACTTAGAACATTACTCTTAAATATCCTGATTTTCATATTTATGCTTAGTTTATTTGATTTCCATATATTCTGTAGCATTGCAAAAGCCTGGTTTGCTCTAGTAAGTCTGCTGTTGATGTCCTCTGTGCTGTCTCCATTTTCTACTACTCTGCTGCCAAGGTATACAAATTCGTTGACTTCCTCCACTAACTTGTTATCTACTCTGAGTACATTTCTGTTGTTCACATTTTGCTTCATTAACTTTGTCTTTCCTACGTTGATCTTTAGTCCTATGTTGTTTGCATTCTGGGTTAACTTGTTTATTTTATCTTGCATATCTTTGTGACTGCTTGATAATAGACAAATGTCGTCCGCAAAGTCAAGGTCCTCCAGCACTGTGTTAAGGGTCCATTGTAATCCTCTGCGTTTGTGTGATGTTGCCTCCTTCATTAACCAGTCTACTGCCAAGATAAATAATGTTGGTGATAGTACACATCCCTGTTTCACTCCTGTTTGTACCCTAAAGCTGCTGGAGGTATGTTCTCCACAGATAACTTTGCACTGAAAACCCTCGTATAGGGCTTTGATTACATTAACTATTTTATGGGGGAGGCCATGCCATCTTAGGATTTTCCACAGTGCATCTCTGTTGACACTGTCAAAGGCTTTCTCAAAATCTATGAATAATGCATATGTTGTGCTATGCCACTCATTTGCCTGTTCTAATATTTGTCTAAGTACAAATATGTGGTCTATGCATGATCTTCCTTTCCTAAATCCTGTCTGCTCTTTCCGAAGTTTTTCCTCAAGTGTTGGTACAATTCTGTTGATGATTATTCTGCAAAATACTTTACTAGTGAGTGGCAGTAGGGTAATGCCTCTCCAGTTCCCGCAATCTCTGAGGTCACCCTTCTTTGGTAGTTTTACTATAAGACCAGTTTTCCACTCCTCTGGGGCTTTTTCTAGATCCCAAATTTGTTGTAATATCCGGCAAAGTTGTTTTGGTGTTTCTGTTTCTTCTGCTTTCAACATCTCAGCAGTCACTTCATCTTCACCTGGTGCCCTGTCTGATTTTAGCATCTTTATCGCCTCTTTTACTTCATTTATTGTTATTGGTCCTGTATTGATGTTTAGTTCCGCTTTTGCTTCAGGTATATCTATTGCTTGTGCTGCTTGTGTTCTGTTTAGTAGGGTGTTAAAGTGTTCCCTCCATCTTTCAATTTTTTCTCTTTCTCCACTGACCAGTTGTCCATTTTGTGTTCTTACTGCACTTTCACATCTTGTATTGAAGTTACCTGTCATCTGCTTTGTGATTTTATATATGGTTTTCATGTCATTTGTATATGCTGCTTTCTCTGCTGTCTCTGCTAAGTTGTCATAATACTGACGTTTATCTTGACGGCATGATTCCTTCACTTCTTTGTCTTTTTGTGCATAATTACTTAAAACTTGTTCTTTAAGCCGTTGTGATTTGGTGTTCAGTAATTTTTTCTTGATTTCTTTTCTTTGCTCTATCTTTTCCCATGTGGTCTCACTTATCCATTCCTCTTTTCTCCTTTTCCGATATCCCAGCACCTCTTTTGCTGTTTCCTGTAGTGTTTTATTGAACTCTAATATGGACATTTCTGCTTCGTCTTGTAGGACACTGAAACGGTTCTTAAGTATTATTGAGAATTCATTTCTTGTTTGCTGGTCTATCAGTTTTCTTGTATCAAAATGTATCTTTCTGTGTTCTCCGATTCTGGCTTTCCTTAATTTTAGTTTTATTTTTGCTACCAGAAGGTTGTGATCACTTCCTATATCTGCTCCTTTCCTTGCTCGCACATCTTGTAGTGACCGTTTCCACTTGTTGTTTATTAGTATGTGATCGATTTGTCATGCTCATTACAAGACAGAAATTAACAAATTCACCAACAACAACACTACAGCTCCAGGCTGGAACTTCACAGATAGAGAATGTTAGTGAACATAAAACTTCAGGTCTCATGACTGACCACCACCTCAGCTGGAATCATGTAGACAAAATCATGTAGACAATCTAACCAAACTCAAAAGTTTACCAATTTACTAAAATTAAACATTTTCTTGATGTAGACACCAGAAAAATATACTACATATCACAGATATAAACACATTTGGACTACTGTTCCACAGTCTGGGATGGTTCCATGTCAAATATGAAAAGACTTTAATCACTTCAAAAATGAGAAGTAAAGCTTATAGATGACAAACATGCAGCCCATATTACAAATATGGACAAATATCCTGATATTCTACCCCTGAAGAAGAGATTTCTTTTCAACATATTCATAACAAGGCCAAGTTAATTCATAAAATTCTATCACACAATGCTCCACCCTATATGTGGTCATTGTTCAAATCCAACCTAAAACACAGCCAACGCTTAAGCAATTGTGTTCTCCCAAAACCAAGGCTTCAAAAAAGCTTGTCTTACTCAGCTGTCCACCTTTGGAATGCCTTACCAACTTATGTAAAACTAACTTACAAGTAATATTTGTTCTTTTAACTTCAAACTTTGTCAACATCTGTTTGATATGGACTATATGCCTCCCTAAGCATAGTCTAAAGCAGTTTAAAGGGTGGCTTGATTGTTGTAATTTTTAACAGCTTTTCTATAAATTTTAGTTGTGAATGAATGTAAGAATGCAAGTTTATTTCACGCTGTTGCATAAATAAGAATGTGAAGTGTATGGACATAAGATAAGTTTATTATTTATTTATGTAATCATTTAACTGTGCATTCATGATTATTAATGCTCATTAATAAATGCTGAATGACTGTGACTGAGTGAAAGCTGTATGATGAAGGGTAGAATGTTAGATGGGCTTGCGTGCCAAATTCTTAACCCTTTGAAAATTATGTTCGTTCATTCCTTCAGCTCCCACAAATAAGCTACAATTGGTTCTTCATCTCATGTATGTCGGTATTGCTGACAAAGCACTCTTAACAAGAAATAAAACCACAGACTGTTTGACTGCCTGTTGAAGGCTTGATCATAAAATGTCATAATGTGAGGATAGCTTTGTGTAATATGTTTTTAATCTATAAATATAAAAAATCAGATCTGATCTCTCTCTCCACATATTTAGACAGCAAGTGTTTGTCAGGTCTGGGGAACACAGACGACCAAACTCAATTATAGCACAAAACTGTGACGTGTGACATGAGCCTGGAAAACAAGAGAAAGATCAGTGAGATCTCTGCCATGAGATCTCTGCCATGAGACCTCTGCCATGAGACCTCTGCCATGAGATCTCTGCCATGAGACCTCTGCCATGAGACCTCTGCCATGAGACCTCTGCCATGAGACCTCTGCCATGAGATCTCTGCCATGAGACCTCTGCCATGAGATCTCTGCCATGAGACCTCTGCCATGAGATCTCTGCCATGAGACCTCTGCCATGAGATCTCTGCCATGAGATCTCTGCCATGAGACCTCTGCCATGAGATCTCTGCCATGAGACCTCTGCCATGAGATCTCTGCCATGAGACCTCTGCCATGAGACCTCTGCCATGAGACCTCTGCCATGATGGAGTTTGCCAATAGTTGTGATAATGCAGCTTGCCACAAGTGTGGTGTGAGATCTTGCAGAAAGAAAAAGCATTATCATCATCCATACTGGATTTTATCTTGTCTACCTATCAAAGTGAAAGCAGAAATCACCAGTGTGAATTATTACTGGAGGAGAAAGAACCTGAACCCACAATAGAAGAAGTTTTATGAGCAATAAAGAATCTGAAAAATGGTAAATCACCAGGATGTGATGAGATAACAGCTGAACTTATTAAAGCAAGAGGAATGTGCAACAATCTATCATGCACTATGTAAAAAGACATGGCATTCAGGTATTTGGCCAAAAGAATGGAAAAGAACTGCCAAAAAAGGGTAACTTGAAATTATGCACAAACTACAGAACTGTTGCCCTGATTAGTCATGCTAGTAAAATTCTGTTAAAAATCATAATGGGTAGACATTGTAAGAAACTAAAAATAGAAGAAAATAGAAACAGAAGAAAATAGAAGGAGAAGTCAATATGGTCCAAGCTGGTTTCAGGCGAGGAAGAGGATCAAGAGATCATATATTCAATATAAGATTAATAATAGAGAAATGCAGGGAGTTTAATGTGAATCTATATTTAGTCTTTATAGACCACTCAAAGGCATTTGATTGTGTACAACACTAGAAACTTTAGGAAATAATGGAAAAAATGGGATTTCCAACACATCTGATACAATTAACATCAATGCTGTATCTAGACCAACAAGCAGCAGTAAGAATAAATGGTGAAACAACAACTTGGTTTGACATAAAACAAGGGGTCCGTCAGGGGTGCATACTGTCGCCTTACTTATTTAACTTGCATAGGAAAATATGGGCACTAACACTATATCCCTATGTGCCTCTAAGGCATGAGAGGATTACTTTTACCTTTTACTAAAAATACAATGATGAATGTTAGAGAAGATGTAGACATAGAATATTATGATGCAAAACAATTGGAGGTTATGAAATACCAGAGATTAGATATGCTGATGACACAGTATTACTGCCCACAACACAAAAAGGAATGGAAAAAATAATTATGTCAGTACATAAGAACAGCGAAGAGCAAAACCTCTATCTTAATGCGAAGAAAACTAAATTGAGGACAACTGACAAAGCAAACAAGGCAGCTGAAATATGTATCAACAAGGAAAAACTGGAAGAAGTGGAGAGTTTTGAATATCTTGGATCACTACTAACTAATAATGGAGATACAATGAAGGAAATTAAAAAGAGGACATCTATCACTCTTCAGAAAGTAAAACAATTAAAGAATCTGTGGAGAGGAACAGACAGAACTACAAAAATAAGATTTTTAAGGGCATGCATCTTTCCCATCGCAACATATGCCTGTGAAACCTGGACACTTAACAAAACAGCTGAGAAACACATAAATGCTGTTGAATGTAAATGCTACAGAAGAGTTCTTCAAATATCATGGACACAAAAAAGAACAAATATATCCATACTACAATAACTTAATATTGAACAAGGCTGGCTAGTAAAGAGGATTAAAGAGAGAAAATGTTAATATTTTGGACACATTAAACGTCATGATAATCTAGAGAAAACCGTCTTGGAAGGGTACATAATAGGAAAAAGAAAGAGAGGAAGACCAAGGTGAAGATGGCTGCAAGACATCGTTGATGATCTGCAAATGGATGCATCAGTAGCAGGCCATCTTGCTCACAACCAAGAGGCCTACAGGAGTGCTGTTAGGGAGGCAAAGTTCCACAAGGGACATGTAAATGAATGAATGAATGATGACCTATCAAAGTAATGTGAGATTCGTCCACCTATCAAAGTAATGTGAGATACTATCTCATCTGCCTATCAAAGTAATGTGATATTATCTCACCCGCCTATGAAAGTAATGTGAGATACTATCTCACCCGCTTATGAAAGTAATGTGAGATACTATCTCACCCGCCTATGAAAGTAAAACATGTGTTCATGCAAGAAACCTGGAAGTGATAACAGTGTGAGCACTCACCTCCCGCAGCGTACAGTCTGGGAATGCTGGTGGAATACCTGCCAGCCGGTGTGTCCAAGTTGCCCCGTGGGTCAAGACCCACAGAAAGTTCCTGCACAATTTTTCTCTCTGGTCCTAGGAACCCCATAGCTATGAGTACCAGGTCACACTTGTACATCTTCTCTGAGCCTGCTCATGAAAAAACATGGAACAACTCTTTAGTGTTAACTTTGCTCAATACAATATTTCACCTTTAACAAAACAATATTCTCAAAAAGTTAAAATTTATTGCAAACATAACTTGCGTTCTTACATCCTTCACGTGCAGTTAAACGTCACATAGAGCTCGCATAGTTGTTTGCCAAGCTTTCCTGTTCTCGGCGAGTCTTTCAACTTCATCGAGGGATGTTGTGCCCACTGAATTGGCTTCTCATAACAATGTCCTCTTTAGAGTTTCACATATTCGACCTCTTTTTCTTCAGCCTGTTGTGCTCAACTTGATAGTTTGTTTTGGTATTCTCTGATTGTTTCTTCTCATCACATGGCCTACATATATCCATCTTTTTTTTTCTAATTACCCATGAGACAGGTTGTTGTTTGCTCATCTGACTTATCTCAGCGTTGTTCTTGAATTTGTTCCACTTTATACCAAGTACCAAGGAAACATGACTACTAACAGTAAAAAAAAAAAGTTAATATAAAAAGCAAACATATGATTATTGACGCTCAAAAAGTTATGACGACTACAGTAAAACTGGTTTTAGTAATGAAAATAGATGGAGGTATATGGTTCCGTTTTACAAACAGATATGAATGAATGAATAAATGATGTTTATTTTTAAAGGGTAAAGAATTAGGAACCCAGGGATGTCTTGTATTCTGCCCTTCATCTTTCATTTTCCCCATACACTTGATTTAGTACAAGTATACAAGTCACATGAAGAAAACAAAATGTATCGAAGAGATGCTTGAAGACATCAGTATAGACGGCAAAGACTTGAGGATTGTAAAACATCTATACTGGCAGCAAGAAGCAGCAGTTCCAGTTGAAAATAGAATTGGAAAATACCAACCTATGAAACAAGGGGTGCGACAAGGATGTGTACTATCTCCAGACCTTTTTTTCTCTATACAGCGAGAATATTCTAAGAACAATCATCACAGAACCAGGCATAAAAATTGGAGGATACAATATTAACAACCTTCGGTATGCTGACGACACAGTACTGATAGCTGAGAACCAACAAGACCTGCAAAATCTCTTGGATAAAGTCGCCAAAGAAAGTGAACAGAAAGGCCTTACTTTGAACATCAAAAAGACAGAGACTATGGTTATATCTAAGAAACAGAATCCACCAGCATGCAGTATTAAATTAAACGGAACCATTCTAAAGCAGGTGCAGAAATTCAAATACCTTGGAGCAGTAATAACTTCAGATGGGAAATGCAGAACAGAAATTAGGAACAGAATAGGTCAAGCAAAGACTGCATTTCAGAGAATGAGAAACATATTAGCTAACACATCTTTATCAATGAATGTTTGAAAACGAGTCCTAAAATGCTATATTGAACCTATCTTGTTATAGGGAAGTGAATCATGGACAATAGGCAAGTCTGCACAAAAATCATTGGAAGCAGCAGAAATGTGGTTTATTAGAAGAATGTTGCGAATCCCCTGGACAGCAAAAATAACTAATGAAGAATGTATGAGAAGAGCTGGAGAGACAAAAAACCTTGTCAGAAAGATAAGAGAGAGACAATGTACTTTCATAGGACACGCAATGAGAAGAGGGGGCATTGAAAATACTATAACAACAGGAAAAACAGAAGGAAGAAGATCAAGAGGAAGATCAAGAGAAATGATACTGGACAGTCTGACGGGATGGTGTGAGAGGAGATCACCAACTGAACTGATGGCCTGCATGAAGGATCGGGTACTCTGGAGAAGCATAATAGCCAACGCCAGTCGGCACGGCACCTGATGATGATGATGATCAAAGAGAGTGGAAAATCAAACTATAACATTCACACAATAAGAGAAGAGGTTATTAATCTAACAAGACAGCACGTGCGTACATACAGGGATATACATAAACAAAAATAGTGCAGTTCTTCTTTAGATAGAAAGAGTGAGGAAAGTGGCCAGAAAAAAAGAATGGTAGAAAGCAAGATGAGTACATGCAAATGAAGAACATACAACAATCCAATATTTTGGCAAAAATCTTTTTCAAAGGTCGCATATAAATACAACACGACAACGAACAAAAAACATTAAAAATGGATGAAAAATATAGACACAGCTTTTTGTAACTGATGGGGGAAAGCTATGGATAACTGGGGCATAACGCCATGTTGTTTACCACACAGTACCCTCCGTGATCATCCCTTTACAACACTTTTCAGCCAATTGGTGGCTTTCACTTTGTGCTCAGCTACGTCTATCTGGGTACATTTTGTGCCCCACTTTCTTACTAGGAGGAGACCTAAAAGATAAGTCTATATTTTCCATAAATTTTTCATGTTTTTATCAGTTGTGTTGTTTTTTGCATGTGATCTTTGAAAAAGAGTTGCTGAAATATTGGACTGTTTTATGTGCTTCATTCATATGTGCTCATCTTGCTTTCTGATATTCTTGCTCCTCCCTACTTTCCTCACTCTTTCAATGTTTTTGTAAAACTAAACCATACACCTCCATCTAATTTCACTCAGAAAGTTAAACTGTAAAGCAAACAAATGACTGGTGACACTTAAAAAGTTAAACTGTAAAGCAAACATATGACTACTGACAGTCACATACATATGTATGTGCACCCAAATAGGACTTATGCTAAGTAACTATAATTTTCTTCTTCTGTCAAGTTGAGTATGAGGAATAAATTGTGTCTGACATTCTGTTTCTGTACTGCCAATCATGTGTGTGTGTGCTGTATGCAGGAAACTCTCTACTGCAGACAGCAGAACAACAATACAACTTCAGATCATCAGAGGAAGTACCTCCTCATACAAGCGTTTCAGCCCTATTAAACTCCTGACACTCGAAGGGGAATGAGCCCCCCGGGTCATGACTCCCAGAGGTTCCTGTCCCGGAAGTGATCTTAGCAATAGCTAAGCCAAGGAATATTGGTACAGGATGTGATACAAGAAATTATTTCAGTTCTCAATGCTTGTTTTCCATTCTCCGCAGCCAGTGTCTGGCCTTTTCCGCTGTTTCTCTTGCTTGTCCCTTTATGTTCAGTTGCTGGTGCCACCACATCAACTGTGTATGAAGCATATTCTGGTGTATGTCACCACATATATGTGAAGCATATTCTAGTGTATGTCACCACATCAACTATGTGTGAAGCATATTCTAGTGTATGTCACCACATCAACTATATGTGAAGCATATTCTAGTGTATGTCACCACATCAACTGTGTGTGAAGCATATTCTAGTGTATATCACCACATCAACTGTATGTGAAGCATATTCTAGTGTATGTCACCACATCAACTATGTGTGAAACATATTCTAGTGTATGTCACCACATCAACTATGTGTGAAGCATATTCTAGTTATGTCACCACATCAACTATGTGTGAAGCATATTCTAGTTATGTCACCACATCAACTATGTGTGAAGCATATTCTAGTGTATGTCACCACATCAACTGTGTGTGAAGCATATTCTAGTGTATGTCACCACATCAACTATGTGTGAAGCATATCCTAGTGCATGCCATCACATCAACTGTATGTGAAGCATATTCTTGTGTATGTCACCACATCAACTATGTGTGAAGCATATCCTAGTGCATGCCATCACATCAACTGTATGTGAAGCATATTCTAGTGTATGTGACCTTAATAATCATGCATGTACTTTAATTAATCTAATCTGATAACCTTGTGTGTACTCTAGTAAATCTCACCGTTAACCATATGTGTAATGTGCTCTAAGTCACCTAGTGCACTTCACCCTACAAAGCAAACACTGTTTAACACTACTTATAAGGTACCTATTTTTATATCTGGTGTATAACTGAAACACACAGCAGCTGTACAATACATTCAAATACCTGGGCAAACAAATAAGAAACATTACTGAATATCAGAAACAAAACAGAACTCTAAAATGCTACATTGGGCCTACCTTACTCTATGGAACTGAGTCAAGAAAATGAATGGATCATTGCAAAGATCACTAGATGAAGTTTCTTAGAAGAATGTTAAGAGTACCATGGACAGTCAAGATAACAAAAGGAATGTCTAAAAAATCCAATGTGGAATGCACACAATAAATAGTGTATAAGTATACAACTATACATGATTTTTTTGTTGTTTACATTGGTGACGTCGAAAAAGGGACATCTCACAGAGCTATCAATTATTCAAGCTAAGTGCCGTTTAATTTTAAAGTTTTATTTTGTATTTTTCATTCATTTTTTTCCTTTTCTGTTGTTATTCATTAACTTAGTTTAATGTAATCCTATACTTTGTCTCCTCTATCTTATTCTTCGTCCTGTTTGTTATTGTCTGATGAAGGCAAACACTGAAATGTCACAACTGTGTATTTGTTAAATAATAAAGCTGTTCCTACTTTTTTCTAGTTTATACTTTTTTCTAGTGAAATGTGAATGCAATTCTCTTAAATCTGTAAGAAAAGAATAGTCAACATTACACTGGATATATATACTGAGAAGAGGCGGACTTAAAAACATCAAACATGAATAATTAGTGTATAAGTATATAAAATTAAGTATATAAGTTTATACGGAATCACTGCAGTAAAGCTGTGATAACAAAATGTGTAAGCTAGGAAAAAAGCTGGAACAGCTTTATTAATAAATGAGCACAGAGTTGTGAAGTAGTTACACAACAGTGTGCTCATTAATTAATAAAGCTGTTCCTACTTTTTTCTTAGTTTATACATTTCATAATAACAGGAAAAATAAACATGAAAGGAAGTGGAGAAAGACCAAGAGAGAAGATGGATAGTCTCAAATAGTGAAGTGATAAAAAATGTCACCAACTGAAGTGATAAAAAATGTCACCAACTGAAGTGATGTAAAATCACAAGATATCTGTGGAGAAGCATCACTTGCTGGCAGGCCACATGATGATGATGACTGAAGCTGATTTCCAAGCGGTGGCATCTTCACATAAACTTCACTATCTCTTACTTCTGTACTCTCTCTTTCTCTCTGTGTGTGCACGTGTAGAGAGAGAGAGAGAGGGGGAGGGGAGAGAGAGAGAGAGAGAGAGAAGTATGCGACCACTGTTCACAAAAAAGATGATGTAAAAGGTAGACAATATAAAATCAGTCCTGATACAACAGGAGATTATGAGAGCATGATATTCATCTCCCACCTGGTACATCTTTCATGCTCCACCGACCAGCATCATCTTTCTTCCACTCGACAAGCACTGTCTTTATACCTGTTACATTGCCCAGCTCATTACCTTCAAAGCACTGCAGCAAAAGAAAAAAAAACAGAAAAACATGGCACTTCTAAAACTAAGCAACATAAAAGACAGTATTGCTATTTACAACTTGTAAAACCTGGCAAGTAACAACAATTATACATACAGATTGAGACTGAGTCAGAAAGTAACTTTCATTTTCCTCTAAAAAATTTGGCAGATACAGCTGGCTCCAGCTGGTCTCCCACTATAATAGGCCTGATGTTAATGGAAAAAATGAGAAAACCAGTGGGTAACAGTTGATAAGCTGGTTGGAGAGATGAAGATTAGTTATTGCATTGTGCATCACAATTTTTACAAAAAACTGCAGTACAGAAAATTCTCTGTTGGTACCGAAACAATTCACCCTCTCCCTTCCCCATCTGAATGAATGTCATGAACACGATTGTGAAATTTTTTTATAATGTTCTGAAGCCGCAGGAGATGATTTTCAGTGATGCACAGTCACTGGAGAGGAATGCTGGGTTATTAGTACTTCCATCCAGAGACAAATCGAGCCAGCAAGGCGTGGCAATATTCTCCCTGGCAGAAACCAAAGAAGTTCTATACAACTCCATTGGCCAGAAAATTGATGCTCATGCTCTTCTGGGATTGTAAAGGTACAATCCTGGAACATTTCATGCCAAGAAGAACCACTATCAACTAAGAAACATACTGTTATCTGCTTTAGAACCACTCAAAACCTTCAAAATATCATGTTTTCATTAGTTCTGGTGTGTTGTTACAGTATGATAACGTGTAGCCTCACATAGTATATGCTAAACAAACTAAAAATCTGCATCTGGAATGTCTTCAACAAACTGGATATTCACTTGACTTTGCACCATATGACTGTTACATGTTTTGACCCTTGAAGGAAGTGTTAGGTGGGAAGAGATTAATAAGGAGGCACAGATTAAAGAGGGTGTGTGTAGATGGCTACAGAGTCAGTCAGAAGATCCCCCACCCCAAATGAAGAACCCAGGCATTAGTGGCAGATTTGCACTGGACAAAGTATGTATCAAACTGTATTAAATACTCAATTCATTAAAAAAAATTTTTTTATTATTTTTTTTTTTTATGCCCGCATGGGCTCGCTAGATAATTTTACCATGTGCATGGTGGGGGTTTGTAGATTAAAATCTTAGCCAAAAGGCCGAGAAATACTCAATTCAAATCCAAATTTGCTGAAAAATGCTGAAATTTAAATATTCATATTCAATATACAATGCAACCAATAAAATTTGGAACACTTTACAATTATTTGATCTGGATTGCTCAACATCACATTATCATTGCTTCTACCATTAGGCATGATTATTTAAATAGATTTGTTGAAAAGTTTATAAAAATTAGATGCATCTTTCCAGTTTTTATTATCTGTTTCAGGGATTTGAATTTTAGCTTTTTCAAGATCAGGTTTAAAAAAAAAAAAACTGCTTTCTCCAGGCAGGATTTGTTCCCCTTAGTTTTTTTTTTTAAACTAAGGAGCAGTGGTATTCTTTGTCATGTTTAAACAATGTTAGAGAGCTCATAAGTTAGCTCTGATAAGGTTCAGCTATGATAAAATATAAAGCCAGAAACTTATGACATAAAGTATGTGGTATATATCTGTCAAATTCTAATAATTTTTGTTTAAAATAAATTGATCATGCGTAAACAACCAGTGTTTTCTGTACAGAAAGCTACTGAAGGATTATGTTTTAACAGCAAAAATCTATACAAGAAAAATAAAGATTTGCTTTCCATAGCATGGTGTTGAACATACTGGAATATATCCACTTTCAAAACACTGATACTTTGTTTGAACACACTGCTGGCTGCCACAACCAGATCATACGTGGCACTGACAGGAACCAATGTGCACCTTACAGTGGCTGGAATCAGGGTGTAGCAGACAGTCTTATAGCTGTTACACAAGTACTTGGTCTGACTACTTTATTTGTAGCAGTAAAATCATGTAAAGTAAAACAAAACATTTGTTACACAAGTACCTGATCTGACTACTTTATTTGTAGCAGTAAAATCATGTAAAGTAAAACAAAACATTTGTTACACAAGTACCTGATCTGACTACTTTATTTGTAGCAGTAAAATCATGTAAAGTAAAACAAAACATTTGTTACACAAGCACAATGTGGCCCAAGTCATTATCTCCCCTAGAATAAAATTCATCATCGCTTTCTTCGTCCCTCAACAAAAAATCAGCAACTCCAAAAAACTTCTGAGAACAGTAGACATGTTACTAATTTGCATGTAAACAACACACAACAAACCCAGCATAGACGACAATCAGTCAGACATCAGGTCATGCCTAGCACTCCCAACAGGCAGTATCGTCATGACTGTCAGAAGACTGGTTAATATTTATGAGAAATTTTGTTAGATACTCTCACTCGTCAAGCCATGACCCAACAGCTACCTTTCAGCTAAAAATAAATCAGGTGACTTAGGTCATCCTGGATAAGCTGAGATTGGCCGGCAGTTTTGGAAATGGCACTGACAGGGTTGAATACTTTATGAATAAATTTTTTTTTGCCATTTCCCAGTGACAACATGATCCAGTCTTGTTAGATTCCTCGTAATCAGAAACTAAATCTTTATAACAGATCACTTCACTTCTACATGTGCTGGACTTTTTCCTCAATAAAAGTATTTCATGTGAATGTGTTGGAATGATCTAGAAATTATCAAATGAAAGCAAAAAGCTGCTTTCAGACCTCTATCATGAAGTTATAGAATTGCATATTATGCCCAGCCAACATGAATGGTCAAAACCATCCCTAACAGATGGTAAAGCTGAAATGTTTACTGTCTCCTGCATGCTTACTTAAAAATCTATTAATATTTCTGTGAGAACCCTTTTGATACAAAGACTAATGCTGTATGGTCAAGAGATATTTGCTGAACTCCATGGCTTCTTCTTCTCCTTCTTCAGTTTTCCGAGCCATTAAGGCTCACTGTTGCAGATAAAGTTTGCCTCCATTTCTCTCTATTCCTAATCTTCTTTCTTTTATATCCTCTATGTTGTCTTTCCATCTCTGTCTTGGTCTACCAATTGGTCATGTTTCCCTCATCTCTTGTGCATATGTCACTTTCATTTGCTCTCTTCCATTCTTTCTACATGCCCCAGCCAGCGTAGTCTGTTCAGTTTCAAGACATTTATAATTCTTTGGGATTTAAATAAGCTGTTCAGTTCAGTGTTCTTTCTAGCTCTCCACTCTCCACTGTTGGTATCCTTTATCAGCCCAAAGATTCTTCTTAGGATCTTGTTATCAAAGATCTGCAACTGTTGTTCTGAGTAAAACTGATCATGGGAAGATATTTTAAAGTGATAAAATAATTAGAAGTGCATTCATTCTGTGAAAATTTCTCCTAGGAGCAACTGTGTTAAGAACACACTTATCTTAACATAGTCTTTGTGAGACAGGGAACATAGATCTGTTTGCTTAAAAACTATGACCTACTCCTGTAGCCCAGAAACCTGTAGCAATCAACACTAATTGTAATTGTTATTTTTGTAAAATGTAATGTCAGGTTGCTGGACGGATCTCCTGGGAACAACTGTGTTAAGAACACACTTATCTTAACATAGTCTTTGTGAGACATGGAACATAGATCTGATTGCTTAAAAAACTCTGACCTACTCCTGTAGCTCAGAAACCTATAGAAACCAATACTATTTGTTATTGTTATAAAATAAAATGTTACCCTCTTATAAGGCAGAATTTTTATGGAACAAAACTTTCATGTAACTCAGACAAAATGCTATGTACACTAAGAAAACCCACTCGCCTGTGGAAAAAATGACAAGCACAAATACCCCTCCTAGGATAGAAGCCCCCCCTCCTAGGATAGAAGACCCTCCCCCTCCTAGGATAGAAGCCCCCCCCTCCTCCTAGGATAGAAGACCCCCCCCTCCTAGGATAGAAGACCCTCCCCCTCCTAGGATAGAAGCCCCCCCCTCCTAGGATAGAAGACCCTCCCCCTCCTAGGATAGAAGCCCCCCCCCTCCTAGGATAGAGGACCCTCCCCCTCCTAGGATAGAAGGGCCCCCCCCTCCTAGGATAGAGGACCCTCCCCCTCCTAGGATAGAAGCCCCCCCCTCCTAGGATAGAGGACCCTCCCCCTCCTAGGATAGAAGCCCCCCCTCCTAGGATAGAAGCCCCCCCCTCCTAGGATAGAAGGCCCCCCCTCCTAGGATAGAAGACCTCCCCCCCCTAGGATAGAAGGAGCCCCCTCCTAGGATAGAGGACCCCCCCCAGGATAGAAGCCCCCCCTCCTAAGATAGAAGACCCCCCTCCTAGGATAGAAGACCCCCCCCCCAGGATAGAAGACCCCCCCCTCCTAGGATAGAAGGGCCCCCCCCTCCTAGGATAGAAGACCCCCCCCCCTAGGATAGAAGGCCCCCCTCCTAGGATAGAAGGCCCTCCAGCTTTTGACACTGCACACCCGTCAATAGGTGGAGCTGAGATCTTAGCCTGGGGCAGCGCTGCTCTGTTTGGGATAGTGGATGGATGGGGACACAGAGATCACCTGCGGGGGTGGGGAACATATGATGAGTCCAGGACGTGACAAGCCTGTGGGTCTCTACAACAATGGTTATCAGAATGAAGCAAACAAAGCAGCCAGCAGACTATAGGTGGCGGGGAATGGACATCATTGGAGCACCATCAGATCCCTCACCCCAAGGTCGGAGTGTCTCTGTGAAACTGTCTCAAAGCCGTGGGACAGGCCGGTGTTGCACTCGGGGCCTGATCTCAGCTTCTCACTGAGAAGGCCTCCTGGGTATGAAAGAAAGACTTAGGACAAAAACCCCAATATGAAAATATCAGAAACAAAAAAGAAAATCATTCGAGCCCAGACACTGCCTCGTACAAGGTCAGCGTCAGGTGGTTTGCTTCCCAGCTACCCCGAGCAAAAAATCAGCTACGGGGGGGGGGGGGGCACACTAAACATTCTTCATATCAACATTTCTGGACTTAGGTCAAAGGCCTCAGAATTAAGCAGACAGCTGAAAAAAGTCAACTTCCATATTACGATCATACAAGAAATCCTTCTGTATGGAAAAGATCACTCAGTGCCTGGATACACCATGTACAAATGTGAATGTGGTAAATGCAGGGGTATTGCCACACTCTTGAGAAATGACATCCAAGGAGAAGTTAAAAACAGAAAGTGTAATGAGAATGATATCCAAGAGATAACAGTATGGCATGATGGGCTGCGGTACACTCTGTATAATGTTTATTGTCCCCCAAATTCTAAAAGTCAAATCAACATACACAGCACAGACATGCAGAAAACTATCATTGCAGATTTTAACGCACATATACCATCACTAAGATTCAATTCAATTCAAGTGCCATGCCGCATGGCATAGGTAATCATTTCTCTCCACAATTCCCTGTTTTTAGACTTGATTATGAGATCCGATGGTGACTTTCTTCCTAGCCACACTCACAGCCCATCCAGTAACTTCTCTCTCCGTCTTCCTCCAATTTTTACAGTTGCCAGTGTGTTCCAATTTTCCTCTTCTCAGGAAATGTAGTAGAAATCTCGCTTGTCTGCCTCTGATCTTTTCTACAATTTGCTTTTTAACTCCAGCCTCTCTTAAGACCTCTTCATTGGTTTTCTTGGCTGTCCATGGTATCTTCAACATCCTTTTTATAAACCACATCTCCATGGCCTCCATTTCTCACGTACACTCTTATTCATAGACCATGCTTCATATCCATAAAACAAAATTGGCTCGATGTAACATTTAAGTACTCGGAATCTTGTTTCCATTGATACAGATCTGTTGCACAAGATGTTTCTCATGTTCTGCAATGCTGACTTGGCCTGAGCACGTCTGCTTTTTATTTCGTTGTGACATTTCCCATCAGTTGTTATAATTGTTCCTAAGTTCTTGAATCTATCAACTTGTTTCAGATTTGTGCCATCGATGGTAATGCTACATTTTGGTGGTATTCTTTTCTTTGAGATGACCATCACTTCAGTCTTCTTTTTGTTCAGGCAGAGACCTTTTTTTTTTTACTTTCACGAACCACGACACCCAGAAGAGCCTGTAGTTCCCCTTCACCTTTAGCAATCAGGACTGAGTTGTCTGCATATCTTAAATTGTTAAGGATGTACCCGCCAACTGATATTCCTGGCATGTTCTCTATATGTTCATGATAATCCATCACTAGGATACAAATACCAAAACCCTATGGGAAACAACAATGAAGAGCTATGCAACACCAGCAACATGATAATATTGTAAGACTCCTCCTCCCCCCCACCAACACTCCTCCACACCAACACTCCTCCACAGAGCCACTGGATGCACATACAGACCTGACCTCACCATTGTCTCAGCAGACATCCACAACAATTGTACTCTGAGAGTTCCTGATGACATAGGAAGCAACCACTGCCCCCCATTCTTCTACAAATCTCTCACACATGAAACCAGAGACCACAAAAACCTCCTCGCAGGAATGAAAGAAAAGCAGATTAGGAAAAATTCAGAACACAAACAGGTGAAAACCTATCAAAATTAAATGACAAAAAAAAAAAAACAAAAAACAATGACACACTCTACACCAACATAATCCAAGCCATACTTGAAGTAGGCTACAAAACAATTCCCCAAGGATGCAGAAAGAAATATAGCCCCTTCTGGACAAAATCTCTGTAAGACTTAGTAAAAAAAAGAAGAGCAGCCAGGAAGAATGCAGAGAAAAACCCTATTCCAGAAAACAGAATAGAGTACAATAAACTAACAGCTAAGGTAAGACTGGAAACTAAAAAAGCAAAGAAAGAGAAGTGGTTAAGAACATGCAGCAATCTCAACCTCAGAACTGAAGGAAAGAAGTCTTGGAAACTCTTAGATAACATGTCAGGAAAAACAAACTAACCCTAAACCAATGTGAATCTCTGGTCGAGTCCTCTCAAGTGACTCAGACAAAGCCAGTACTTTTAACAAATTCTTTGCTGCCACCAACAAATCCTCCAACAGGAAAGTACTTGACAAGTTTTTTATAAATAGGAAATAATGAGGGTTTCGTACAGTAAAGTAAGAGAACACAGTTTTGTAGGATTAGACCTCGAAAAATCATAGACAAAGTTCATAAAGTAAGAGAACACAGTTTTGTAGGATTAGACCTCGAAAAATCATAGACAAAGTTCTTTAGTGAGACGTGAGAGAAATAAAAATCACAAGAGAATTACCTGGGATTCGAACATGGACTCCGGTAGGACGAGCAGCCATGAGAGAACAGCGTACTAACGTACTTATTCCAATACTTAATAAGGTGCTGGGAAAAGTTCTGAGAAGTAAAGAGAAATCTAGCTTGGCAAACATTTTGAGGAAAACTTTACCGTCCAAGAATTCCAGAGTGCTATGGGTAAGCTACAGCTAAGAAAAGCACAAGGACCAGACAAAATATCAAATGAAATGATCCTTCATCTGGGCCCTGTAGGAAAGTCCACATTATTTAACTTCATTAACAAGACCTGACAAAGTGGAGTACTACCAAAATCTTGGAAGTCAGCCATAGTTAGACCTATCTTGAAAAAAGGAAAGCCAGAAGATGACCTAAAAAGTTTTAGACCAATCTCACTGACTTCCAACATTGGTAAGCTTGCAGAGCGAATGCTTAACAACATGCTGTACTGGTGGTTGGAACCCTCAGTCCCTCAGTAACTTTCAGGCAGGCTTCCACAAAGGATCAAGAACTGAAGACCAGCTATTTCTCCTCACTCAAAGTGTAAAAGACAGTTTTTTACACAAGAGAAACTCTGTAGCTGTCTTTGTAGACTTCCAGCAGGCATATGACAGGGTCTGGCAAAAAAGGCCTAGTGTTAAAGATGCAAAACATGGGCATACATGGAAAAATGTATCAATGGGTTAAAAACTACCTGAGTAACAGGACCATACAAACTCAGGTCAATAACAGACTGTCAAACAAATGCACCCTGGAGGAAGGTCTGTCAAAAGGTTCTGCTCTTAGCTGCACCTTGTTCCTAATCTTCATAAATGACCTCCCCAACCTGTTGAACACCCACAAAGACATGTTTGCCGATGACCTTGTCATATGGACTGAGTTGGCTGCTGAGAGACTTAATAGAGCCCTCCTCACCATATCAGCCTATTTCTGGAAGTTGAAGATCAATGTTAGTAAAACTACATATACAGTCTTCACTCTTAGCAACAAACTAGCAAAGACTGAACTGAAAATAACTCTTGATGGTGCTCAAATCATGAAAGAAAAAAAATCCAACATATCTTGGTGTGAAACTAGACAGAAAATTGAACTTTAAAGAGTTCATGGATGGATTAGCTGAAAAAGCACCCAAAAGACTAAACTTACTCAGTTGGCTTGCAAGTACATCCTGGGGTGCTGACAAAGCAACATTCATAAAACTGTACACAGGAAACGTTAGATCTATAATAGATTACCTCCTCCTCCTACAGGTCACAGGTCTCGTACACAAGTAAACAGAATCCAGAACCAAGTCGTTCATTTACATTTGTGGGGCAGTGAGATCAACACCCACAGCTACATGTGAAATTGATGTAAACATAGAGCCATTAGATATAAGAGTGAAAAGACAACCATTGAGGCAGTAGAAAAATATAAACACATGCCCCCAGACCATCCTAACAGAATAGTGGTTGTTAATTGAAGCATAATAATAGACTAAAGCTGAAAACTCCAGTGCATGTAGCAGAACAGTTAAACACAAGACACAAACTCCCTGAAGATAGAGAAGAACTTACAAAATTACCAGACATCCCACCAAACACAAACTACACACTTCCTCAAACTAACACCAGACTCTAGAACAAATTAGTGAACAAATCATCAGATCCCAACACCCTAAAGCTGTGTGCACTGGAGACCACAGAATCTTACCCCAAGGACTGGATCCACCTATACACTGATGGGTCAGCGTTCAAGGGAACAGACAATGCAGGATATGGGGTACTATTTATGTTTCCAGACAAGACAACAAGCCACATCTCTGCTCCATGTGGATCTCGCTGGTCCAATTATGATGCAGAGATGCAGGCAATATTAGTAGCCCTGGCAGCTACCACCATCATCATCATCATCATGTGCCGTGGCGACTGGCATTGGCTATTATGCTTCTCCAGAGTACCCGATCCTTCATGCAGGCCATCAGTTCAGTTGGTGATCTCCTCTCACACCATCCCGTCAGACTGTCCAGTATCATTTCTCTTGGTCTTCCTCTTGATCTTCTTCCTTCTATTTTTCCTGTTATAATATTTTCAATGCCCCCTCTTCTCATTGCATGTCCTATGAAAGTACACTGTCTCTCTCTTATCTTTTTGACAAGGTTTTTTTGTCTCTCCAGCTCTTCTCATACATTCTTCATTAGTTATTTTTGCTGTCCAGGGGATTCGCAACATTCTTCTAATAAACCACATTTCTGCTGCTTCCAATGATTTTTGTGCAGACTTGCCTATTGTCCCTGATCCACTTCCATATAACAAGATAGGTTCAATATAGCATTTTAGGACTCGTTTTCTAACATTCATTGATAAAGATGTGTTGGATAATATGTTTTTCATTCTCTGAAATGCAGCCTTGCATTGGCGGTCCATCACAGTTTTCAGTATCTGGTGTTAATTCTGGTCTTTCTCCTCCATACAGCTCACCGATATACTCTGTCCATCTGTCCACAATGTCTTCTTTTCCCATTAACATTTTACCTTCTTTCGATTTCAGGCATCCTGTGGTATATTTTGTTTTCCTGCCTGTGAGTTCATTAATTCGTTTGTGCATGTTTTTGCTGTCTTTATTATGAGAGTCCTCTATCTGTCTGCACTGTTCATTTAACCACACTTCTTTTGCTTCTCTGCATTTGCGTCTTATTTCTTTATTTATCTTGCTATATTTTTCCTTATTATTTTTACTCCTCCTCCTCTTGTCCATCAGTCCTAAGATGTCGTCTGTCATCCATTTATTTTTAGAGGCTTCTTTTTGTGGTGGTATTATCTCCTTAACAGTTTGGTGGATAGAATCTCTTAACATTTCCCACTGTTCATCTATACTATTTATCTTTGCTATTGCATTGTATCTATTTGTTATAATAACTTTGTATTGTTCTTGCAGTTCTTGGTCATTTTTAAGAAGTTCTGTATTCAGTTTGATGTTTCTCACTTTTCTGCCTGCTTTCTTTAGCTTTATTCTAACTTTTCCACAGAGTGGGTCATCGTCACTATTGCAGTCAGCTCCTGGCATGGTTTTTGTTGTCAGTAATGCATTGTGGAATCGTTTGTTGATTAATATGCAGTCTATCTGGTTAAAAGTCTTTTTGTCTGGGCTGCACCATGTTGACAGTCTTCGAGGATGTTTAAACCAGGTGTTTCCTACAACCATGCTGTGTATTATTGCCCATTCAATTAATTTATAACTTCTGTCATTCCTCTCCCCCAGTCCATAGTCACCAACGATGTCTGAAGTTCTTCCTTTACCAACGTTGGCATTAAAATCTCCCATGACTATGGTAACTTCATGTGACTTTGTGTGTTTTAGTGCTGTCTCTATGTCATTACAAAATATCTGTACATCTTCTCCAGAACTTTCAGATGGTGGAGCGTACACTTGTATAATATTTATGTTTATTGGTTGTCCTTTCAGTTGGGCTAGCAGGACTCGGTCCGAGATGTTCAAATATTCTATAATTGTCCTTGCCGTTTGTTCAGCAAATATAATTCCTACTCCTCGTTCATGTTTCTCACTTCCTGAATATATTATTGTATATTTATCTGAGTTTATCTTCCCTGCACCTGTCCATCTAACTTCACTCATTCCTAATATGTTGATCTTCATCTTTTCCATTTCCATCTTTACATTTTCTAATGTTCCAGCCTGGAATAAAGTTCTACCAGACTCTAGAACAAACTGTTGAACACATCATCAGATCCCAACACCCTAAAGCTGTGTGCACTGGAGACCACCACCGAATAGAAAAACAGTGCCTCTCACCCAAAAAAAAAACCTTGTTATTTTCTCAGACTCCCAGTGTGCTCTCCAGGCCCTTGAAAACTGGATGCCATCAGCTGATCACATTACAGCTGACATACTCAGTGCAATAAACCAACTTGTCTCCTATGACATCAAGACCACCCTACAGTGGATACAGGGCACACAGATATCAGAGGAAATGAATGTGCTGACAGACTGGTAAAGAGTGGAGCCACCATGTCACAGCCCCACATCTCCACCAATATGAGAACAGCTAAATACATTATACACAACAACTGCAAGCAACAGTGGATGGACAGCTGGGCCAATAATCCAACTGAAAGATCCCTGTATACACACCTGCCAAAGCCTAACCTGGAGACCACATCAACAGATTATGTCGTAGAGACCAATGCACAATTTTCAGGTTGAGAACAGGACACATTACCCTCAATAAGCACTTACACAGAGTGACTGCTGACCACACACGATACTGCATGCACTGCAGTAGACAAGATATCTGCTGGACTACAGTGCACTGAAGAACCTTTAGAAGAACCTGATACCACCAAACTCCTCAATCACTGACACTCTGTATGGAGATGTAGAACAGCTGAAGAGGACCTGTACATTTCATTATCTGACACAAAGGAAAAAGCATGAAAACTCGTAAACCCGGGAATCGGAAAAAGTCAAAGTCAAAAGACTGAAAATTATTATCGAGAATGCATCTATGTGAAGTATAGATTTAAATGTCATTCACTTATTCATTTGCATGTCCCTTGCGGAACTTTGCCTCCCTGACAACTCTTATGAAGGCCTCTAGGTTACCCTGCTGCTGACGCATCCATTCACAATTCATCAATGTTTTGTTGCTATCTTCACCTTGGTCTCCCTCTCTTTCTTTTTCCCATTGTGTATCCTTCCAAGACTCTCTTCTCCAAACCCTCATGATGTTTAATGTCTGAAATACTCAAGTTTTCTCTGTTTAATCCTCATTACTAACTGACCTTCTTCAATATTAAATTCTTGTAGTATGGATATATTTGTTCTTTTTTGTGCTCATATCTGAAGAATTCTGTAGCATTTACATTCAAACACATTTATGTGTTTCTCAGCTGGTTTGTTAAGTGTCCAGGTCTCACAGGCTTATGTTGCGATGGGAAAGATGCATGCCCTTAAAAATTTTATTTTTGTAGTTCTGTCTGTTCCTGTTTTAAGTCTATATGGAATACCATCTAAAACTGTCAACATCATTAAGGACCTCTACAATGGATATGTTTGTGCTGTCAAAACAGAAGAAGGAATGAGTGAATGGTTCCAGATTGAAACAGGTGTGAAACAAGGATGTATACTGTCTCCTTTGCTTTTTGGAATTACAATAGACTTCATAATGAAAAAATGCTGCACAGGTAACACAGGTATTGACTGGGTACATGGGACCCAACTAGAAGATCTTGATTTTGCTCTTATTAGTAACAATGTGAATTTTATGCAAGAAAAAAACAGATAGCCTGTCTTCACTGGCTAGCAAAACAGGACTTGAAATTAACAAGGACAAAACAAAAATAATGAAAATTCCCATTAATCAAAATGGAAAAATACATGTAGAAGGGACAGATATTGAAGAAGTCAATCAATTTGCATACCTTGGCAGCTACACAGACCAGGATGGTGACACCAGAAAGAAAGAATTAGAATTGCAAAAGCAGCATCGATCTTCAAGAATCTTGAGAACATATGGTATTCAAAAGTTATAAACACAAAAACCAAGTTAAGACTATTCAATTAAAAAATGTAATACCCACCCTCATTTATGCATGTGAAAACTGGAAAACAAGTAAAGAAATAGACAAGAAGTTAGACTCTTTTGAAAACATATGCTTAAGTAAAATACTTGGCATCAAGTGGAACGAATTCAAGAACAATGTAGAGATAAGACAGACGACTGAACAACAACCAGTCTCATGGGTGATCAGGAAAAGGAGATGGATATATGTTGGTCATATGATGAAAGAAAGGATCAGAGAATCCCAAAACAAGCTATCAAGTGGAACACAACAGGCCAAAGAAAAAGAGACAGACCACGTGAAACTCTAAAGAGGACATTGTTAAGAGAGGCCAAATTAATAGGCATAAAATCCCTCGATGAGGTTGAAAAGCTCACTGAAAAATTGGCAAACTACCTTGCGAGCCCTATGTGATGTTTAAAGGCACGGGAAGGATATAAGATATTAGAAGTTAATCCAACTTTGATGCCATCACTTGTGTGAGATTTTTTCTTCTTCAATGAAAGGCAAAGTTTACACAAGTTTTATCAAAGTCCTCTATAACAGTTCTTACTCCAGCATTTCTAGCTGTCATCAGTGCCATCATCATCATCATCACCATCAATTCAATCCTCACTACACTATCTGCTTGCCACTATAAATACAGTTGAGCATAATCTTCCACAACAGGAACAAAAAACATACGAACATAGTTTTACCAAAAAATCTTTCTGATCATCATTTTCAAATGATTGCTAAACAATTTAACAATCATTCTGAAAGTTAAAGGACATGAAATATGGTACCGCAGTGTGCCTGCACAATATTTTGATGTAAAAGCAGTAACAATGATAATAGTACTAGTAATAATATGAATGGTGTTTTTGATGTGAGATGAAGAAGAAACCAAGCCAGCCACAGACTCTGCTAACAAGAAACAGACCAAACATTTCTAAACAACAGACCTGCAAGTCTGGTACCAAGTTTTCTCAAACAATTATATATCAAACAATGTGATTACCTACCAAACTCTTCACATTAAAAATACGTGGATCTCGGCCCCACTTCAGTTGCACCTCCTCGTGTCCATAGTCTACACGGAAGATTCGAGGCCAAGTTGGCCATGGATTACTATCATCCCTGGATGCCGGTGGCTTCGGCAAAATTTCAAATGTAGTGATTGACTTTGCCCCCTGGAAACAAAATAAGCAATCATAACTTTCTATCTCTCAACAAATGTAGTGACTGACTTTGTCCCCTGGAAACAAAATAAGCAGTCATAACTTTCTATCTCTCAACAAATGTAGTGATTGACTTTGCCCCCTGGAAACAAAATAAGTAATCATAACTTTCTATCTCTCAACAAATGTAGTGATTGACTTTGCCCCCTGGAAACAAAATAAGCAATCATAACTTTCTATCTCTCAACAAATGTAGTGATTGACTTTGTCCCCTGGAAACAAAATAAGCAATCATAACTTTCTATCTCTCAACAAATGTAGTGACTGACTTTGCCCCCTGGAAACAAAATAAGCAATCATAACTTTCTATCTCTCAACAAATGTAGTGATTGACTTTGCCCCCTGGAAACAAAATAAGCAATCATAACTTTCTATCCCTCAACAAATGTAGTGACTGACTTTGCCCCCTGGAAACAAAATAAGCAATCATAACTTTCTATCTCTCAACAAATGTAGTGACTGACTTTGCCCCCTGGAAACAAAATAAGCAATCATAACTTTCTATCTCTCAACAAATGTAGTGACTGACTTTGTCCCCTGGAAACAAAATAAGCAATCATAACTTTCTATCTCTCAACAAATGTAGTGATTGACTTTGTCCCCTGGAAACAAAATAAGCAATCATAACTTTCTATCTCTCAACAAATGTAGTGACTGACTTTGCCCCCTGGAAACAAAATAAGCAATCATAACTTTCTATCTCTCAATAAATGATGTCAATATCTGTGTGCTTTATAAACATCATCATCATCTGTATGATAATCATTTATTTCTAAACAAAACCATCATCTGTATGACAATCATCTATTATCTGTATGACTTATTTATCTATAAAGAAAAGCATCATCTGCATGATGGTCCTCTTTTTTTGCACATTACAAAAACAAGAAAATAAAAATGATAAAATGAATGAGAAGAGAGCATCCTGCCTGTCTTAGTGAGGTAGCTATACAGTCACAACCTGTGTCTCCACCACCAATGACCACAACATCCTTGTCCTTGGCACTGATGTAGGAGATTGGGTTACCATGTTGGTTTTTCTGCCAAGATTCCAGGAAGTTCATGGCATAATGGATGCCGTTAAGTTCCCGCCCTGAAAATAAAGTAGGCCATGCTATACTGAGCAAGAAGTTTGATCACCTGTTTTCAAATGCATATCACAATTAACATTTTTTCTTGCAAAGACATAGTGTACATAAGAAGATCATGTGCAGTAGCGTCAGAGCAATGAAAACAAGCAGAAAACTAAAAGGTGTAAAATGCTGCCAGACCTGGGATTGGTAGATCTCTTGGCCAGGTAGCACCAAGTGCACATAAGACAGCATCATACTCTACTAGCAAAGACCTGGCTGTGATATCTTTCCCGACTTCCACATTAGTTTTGAATACAATTCCTTCTTTATCCAGAATATCCACTCGTCTCTCAACCACCTGCAATATGATTTCAAATAATATATCACTGACAGTACGCCAATATTTTATTTTATAAACCAATAATATTCATACAATCACTTTAAAGACATTTCCTGAAAAAATACAATTCATACAATAAATCTTAAAACATACCACAAAGCAATAAAACTCATAGAATCGCCTAAAAGATAGCCCTTATCCTTTGTTTCTTATGAATGTGAAATGAACCTACCCTTTTGTCCAGCTTCATTGTTGGGATGCCATACCTCAGCAAGCCACCAATTTTATCATTGCGTTCATAAACAGTGACCCAGTGACCTGCCTGTGAACAAATTGAGGACAAAACACCACCTGATATGGAAATAACTTAATGACAAACATTTTAAATGTAATCTGCTGCTCAATAATACACACTTTTATTTTCCATACAACAAATCAAAGTAAGACATGCTGAATTACACACATACACTCTGACATGGTAGAGCAGAAACACCTGACAAGTTTGAAACAGAAATTTCTGATGCTACAGATTGGCAATAACAAGATTTTTAAGGGCATGCATCTTTCTCATAGAAACATATGCCTGTGAGACCTGGACACTTAACAAAACAGCTGAGAAACACATAAATGCCTTTGAATGTAAATGCTACAGAAGAGTTCTTCAAATAACATGGACACAAAAAGAACAAATATATCTATACTACAAGAACTTAATGTTGAAGAAGGCTGGCTAGTAAAGAGGAATAAAGAGAGAAAACTAAATATTTTGGACACATTAAATGTCATGATAATTTAGAGACGACAGTATTGGAAGGGTACATAATGGGAAAAAGAAAGAGAGGAAGACCAAGGCGAAGACGGCTGCAAGAAATCGTTGATGATCTGCAAATGGATGCATCAGCAGCAGGCCATCATGCTCACAACTGAGAGGCCTACATGAGTGCTGTTAGGGAGGCAAAGTTCTGCAGGGGACATGCAAATGAATGAATGAATGAATGACAGATTGGCAACACTGCCCCACTTGCTACCACATGACAGTCTCCATCTTGGAATTTATTTTGTCATTAAGCATGACACTGATGCTGCCATTAAGCTGAGTATGACATTTGGTCTTGAGTTTAACAACAAAAAGGGATCAATCTTGTTAAAAAAAAACAAACATATTTTACTTAGTAACAAAACAGACAATGATCCCATCTATATCATGTCCTTGCTACACGTGCTGTACGCCAGACAGACAGGCAGGCAGACAGATAATTATCCCATCTATATCATGTCCTTGCAGCACCTGCTGTACACCAGACAGACAGGCAGGCAGACAGATAATTATCCCATCTAAAACATGTCCTTGCTGCACATGCTGTACACCAGACAGACAGGCAGGCAGACAGATAATTATCCCATCTATATCATGTCCTTGCCGCACATGCTGTACGCCAGACAGACAGATAATTATCCTATCTATAACATGTCCTTGCAGCACATGCTGTACACCAGACAGACAGGCAGGCAGACATGTCCACACATGCTCTTCACTAATTATGCATTAAAATGATTTCTGTGGCTCTGGTTTGTGATGTGACAACTGCTTGCTGTTCTTGGTGGAGTAACTGTTTGAGGTGGTGGACTATGTGATATGGAGATCCTATTTCTATCAAGAGAGCAATGGTCAGTACTGGAAACACCAATTGAAGAAGATGTCATTAAAAAATAAGGCTTTAGTGTCATTTGAGAGTTAAAACAATGAATGAAATTTGCATAACAACAGAGTTAAACAAAGAATGAGATTTCCATACAAACTGCGAGTTCAACAGTGAATGAGATTTGCATACAAATTGAGAGTTCAACAACGAATGAGATTTGCATACAAACTGAGAGTTCAACAATGAATGAGATCTGCACAATAACAGAGAGTTAACAAAAACAACAAATGAGATCTACACAATAACAGAGAGTTAACAAAAACAACAAATGAGATCTACACAATAACAGAGAGTTAACAAAAACAACAAGTGAGATCTACACAATAACAGAGAGTTAACAAAAACAACAAATGAGATCTGTAAAATATTAGAAAATATTGGAAAAACTAATTATGTCAGCCCGTAAGAATAGTGATGAGCAAAACCTCTATCTTAATGCAAAGAAAACTAAACTGATGACAACTAACAAAAGAAACAAGGCAGCTGATATATGTATCAATGAGGAAAAACTGGAAGAAATGAAGGGTTTTGATTATCTTGGATCACTGCTAACTAATAATGGAGATACAATGAGGGAAATTAAAAGGAGGACATCTATCACTCTTCAGAAAGTAAAACAAATAAAGAATCTGTGGAGAGGAACAGACAGAACTACAAAAATAAGAATTTTAAGGGCATGCATCTTTCCCATCGCAGCATATGCCTGTGAGACCTGGACACTTAACAAAACAGCTGAGAAACACATAAATGCCTTTGAATGTAAATTCTACAGAAGAGTTCTTCAAATATCGTGGACACAAAAAAGAACAAATATATCTATACTACAAGAACTTAATATTGAAGAAGGCTGGCTAGTAAAGAGGATTAAAGAGAGAAAACTTAAATATTTTGGACACATTAAATGTCATGATAATCTAGAGAAGACTGTCTTGGGAGGGTACATAATGGGAAAAAGAAAGAGAGGAAGTCCAAGGTGAAGATGGCTGCAAGACATCGTTGATGATCTGCAAATGGATGCATCAGCAGCAGGCCATTTTGCTCACAACCGAGAGGCCTATAGGAGTGCTGTTAGGGAGGCAAAGTTCCACAAAGGACATGCAAATGAATGAAAGAATGAATGCAAATATCAGAGAGTTAACAATGAATGAGATCTGCACAGAATCTGAGACTTAAACAACAGATGATTTTTGCACAAAATTTCAGAATGAAACAATGATGATACCTGCACAATAATTGAGTTTAAACAGTGAATGAGAGTTGTATAAAAACTGAGAGTTAAAGAATGAAATTTGCAAAATAACTTTAAGAGTTAATAATGAATAAGATTTGCATTTTATGAGTTAAACAATGAATGAGATTTGTATAATAACAGAGATAAACAATGAATGATATCTGCATTATAAGAGTTAATGAATGAGATTTAGATAAAAACTGAGAATTAAACAATAGATGATACTTGCACAATAACTGGAGATATAAAAAATAATACGTACTTTGTTAAGCTGAGCCGCAGCTGCTAATCCTGAAGGGCCACTGCCAACCACAGCAATCTTCTTTCCTGTACGTATTTCTGGTATGGCAGGTCGCACCCATCCCTTCTCATAAGCATGGTCGATGATGCTGTTCTCAATGTTCTTGATGGTGACTGCTGGGGTGTTGATGCCCAGGACACAGGCACCCTGCAACATCAAGTTATTGCTACATGACTGCTTTTACATCATCAAATAAATGATAAGGATGACTCATAAAGACTGTAACAAATTTGCGAAAATAATGCTAAATTCATCATGCACTATGTATTATTATTTGTGTAGTTTCTTACATCTTACAAGGGGTGACTGATAAGTTCTCGGCATAAGCTACAAATACTTGAAACGCAAGTTGATTTTAGGTGCATTTGTAGATCAGGTTAATGTAAGATTAAACACCAAGTTTCAAGAAATTAACTGCAATCAATTTTTTTTTACAGGCTACTAAAGTGGTAAGGGGTGCCAGAAATTGAGAAAATGGATACAATTTCTCATTGAGCAGTCATTCGCTACCTCTGCATCAAGGGCTTATCATCTGAGATCCATGAGGATATGGTAGGGACTCTAGGAGAGAGTGGCCCTTCTTACAGCACAGTGAAGAAATGGGCAGCTCAATTCAAACATGGAAAGGATAGTCTGGAAGATGATCCCTGTCCATGAAGACCAAGAATAGTAACCACCAATGAAACCACTGGCAGAATCCATGACATGATAATGGATGATCGATGACATTGTTACTGAGTTGGGCATCTCCCAGGAACGTGTTCATGTCATTATTCACAATGATCTTCAAATGACAAATGTCTCTGCTCGATAGGTTCAAAAACTTCTTGGAGCTGATCACAAATGACAGCATCTCAACACGTCAAGAGACAATCTTGGGCATTTTTATGCAGATCCTGAAAAGTTTCTTCAGCAATTTGTGACTATGGATGAGACTTGGATTCATCATTTTCAACCAGAAACCAAAGAACAGTCAAAGCAGTGGAAATATCATGGATCCCCACCTCCAAAGAATGCAAAGGGTGGTTCTGTCTGCAGGCAAAGTGATGGCTTCCATCTTTTGGGATTCAGAAGGTGTGCTATTGGTAGACTATCTTTACAAGGGCAGAACAGTCACCGGGGACCATTACGCTAATCTTGTGAAGCAACTGCATGTTAAAGTGAAGGAAAACCATAGAGGGAAATTGACGAGAGGAGTCATCTTTCAGCAAGACAATGCTCCAGTTCACAAGTCGGCGGTGCCAATGGTTGCCATTCATGAATACAGCTTCCAGCTTCTTGAACATCCTCATTATTCCCCAGATCTGGCCCCTTGGGACTGTTACCTGTTTACCAAACTCAAAAAGGAGCTAAGTGGTCGCAAATTTGCTTCAGATGATGATATCATTCATGTTGTAGACTACTTTCTACTGGCAAGAGATGCTGACTTTTACAAAGAAGGGATCCATATGCTCCAGGATCGCTGGACTAAGTGCATAAACTTGACTATGTTGAGAAATAACCCTAAAAAGTTGTCCACAAATAATCCGTTGTACCTTAGGGTGCGAACTTATCAATCACCCCTCGTACATTCTTCCTATGCCGTTAAACATCACATAGGGCTAGCATGGTAGTTTGCCAAGTTTTCCTGTTTTTTCAACATTATCAAGGGATTTTATGCCTATTAATTTAGCCTCTCTTAACAATGTCCTCTTTAGAGTTTCACGTGGCTGACCTCTTTTTCTTCAGCCTGTTGTGTTCCACTTGATAGCTTGTTTTGGGATTCTCTGATTATTTCTTCTCATCACATGACCAACATATGTCCATCTCCTTTCCCTGATCACCCATGAGACTGGTTGCTTTTCAGTCATCTGTCTTATCTCTGCATTGTTCTTGAATTCGTTCCATTTTATACCGAATATTTTCCTTACTGTAAAAAGGCATTTGATAGCATATACAGAGATTCATTGTGGAGAATTTTAAGGCTATATGGAATACCATCTAAAATTGTCAACATCATTATAGATCTCTACAACGGATATGTTTGTGCAGTCAAGACAGAAGAAGGAATGAGCGAATGGTTTCAGATTGAAACAGGTGTGAAACAAGGATGTATATTATCTCCCTTGCCATTTGGAATTGCCATAGACTTTATAATGAAAAGATGCTGTACAGGTAAAACCGGTATTGATTGGATACATGGGACCCAACTAGAAGATCTTGATTTTGCAGATGACATAACTCTTATCAGTGATAATATGAAATCGATGCCGGAAAAAACAGATTGCCTGTCTTCTTTGGCTAGCAAAATAGGTCTTGAAATAAACAAAAATAATGAAACTTCCCATTAACCAAGAAGGAAAAATATATGTAGAAGGAACAGATGTTGATGAAGTAAAACAATCTGCATACCTTGGCACCTAAATAGACCAGGATGATGACACAAGGAAGGAAGTTGGAATCAGAATTGCAAAAGCAGCATCGATCTTCAAGAATCTTGAGAACATATTGAATTAAAAAGTTATAACCACAAAAACCAAGTTAAGACTATTCAATTCAAATGTAATATCCACCCTCATTTATGCATGTGAAAGCTGGAAGTCAACTAAAGAAAGAGACAAGAAATTAGACTCTTTTCAAAACAAATGCCTAAGGAAAATACTTGGTATAATGTTGAACAAATTTAAGAACAAAACAGAGATAAGACAGATGAGCAAACAACAACCTGTCTCATGGTTGATCTGAAAAAGAAGATGGACATATATGGGCCATGTCATGAGAAGAAACAATCAGAGAATACCAAAACAAGCTATCAAGTGGAGCACAACAGACCGAAGAAAAAGAGGTCGTCCACGTGAAACTCTAAAGAGGATATTGTTAAAAGAAGCCAGTTTAGTGGACATAACATCCCTCGATGAAGTTGAAAACTCGCCGAAAACAGGAAAACTTGGCAAACAACTATGCGAGCCCTATGTGATGTTTAATGGCATGTGAAGGATGTAAGATGTGAGAAGATGTAAGTTGGGGTAGAGGACTTGTAATGTGATACTGTGAGGAGGTTTTGAACTCTAGAATGAGGTTCTGAATTATGTGTAACAAGTGAGAAGGGAGTGGAGTTTAATGGAGAGGGATTGTGATTGTAACAGAACATCCTCACACTACAACCCCTCTACCTCAACTATAATCATCTATTTCACCTTCTCCCAGTTAAATTACCACTGTATCACTTTCTCTGCCCTCCCCACCCACCCACCACCCTCAGTTACAACCCACCTATCACACATCATTAGTCTCCATTTAAACATTCTCTACACTCCACTAAGCTCATTTCTGAACAAACATCGGACAAACCACATCTACTTACAAGTTACAGCTAAGTGCCCTATTCATTTTATTTTCCTTTTTTTTTTTCAACACAGCATTCATGTCAATCTATACTTTATCTCCTCTCTCTATTTCTTCATCCTGTATGTTTTTTTTTATAATTAAGGCTCACAGCGAAATGTCAAAACTTTGTAGTCATTATTTAATAAAGCTGCTCCTACTTTTTTTCCTAGTTTATATATTCTTTTAAAGTCTATGAAGTTCAGGATTAATGGTTTTTGCTTTTCAATATTTTCTTCAAGTATTATTCTTAGAATAAAGAACTGGTCAAGACAGTTTCTCCCTTTTCAAAATCCTGATTGTTCTTCTCTCATTGCAGTATCCACTATATCTTTAATTCTAATCAGAATGACTTTGCAAAATACTTTTGATACAAATGATGAGAGGTTACTCCTCTCTAATCATTGCAGTTGCTAAGGCTGTCTTTTCTAGGGATTTTAACGACTCTTTTTTGTTTTTTGTTTCATTTTAAAGGGACCTTTTTTCTTTCTGTAAAACACAATAATTAGTGCATGAGTATATAGCTATACACGCAGCCACTGCAGTAAAACTGTGATACCAAAATGTATAAAATAGGAAAAAAAGTAGGAACAGCTTTATTACTCAACGAGTATGCAGTTGTGACATTTCGGCGTGAGCCTTAATCATACAAAAACACATAGGACAAAGAAATAGAAAGAGGAGACAAGTATAAATTCACATGAATGCTGTGTTAAAAAAAAAAATGAATAGAGCACTTAGCTGTAACTTGTAAGAAGCGTCTCATATTTCTGAATGTAGCAGTTCTCAAGTGCTAGGCGGTTTGTGTCATCTGCATGAAATTGTTTGATGGCTGTTACCAGAAAGTCAGATTTGCTTCTGTGGTTGGGGGCCACTGAAATGATTTGGGACTGGTTTTGAAGCATGCTGGGTGATATCATACAGATGTTTCTGTATGCGGTCCCCTAATCTGAGGCCAGTTTCACCAATATAAGTTATCTTGCATCTTTTGCATACAATGACATATATTGCAGGATTTCTTTGTCCTGTGTGTTTTTGTATGATTAAGGTTCACACAGAAACATGAGTACAATTGTGTACTCGTTAAGTAATAAAGCTGTTCCTACTTTTTCTCTAGTTTATACATTTTGGTACTGTTAATATAACATTTCAGCTGTATTTTCATCTTCTAGTGCAGATTTCTTGTTAGCCATTAGGTTCACTGCTGTTTCAATTTCGTTCAATGTAATTTCATCAAGGCTGATATTTAGCTGTGAGACTGGTAAGTCAGTTTCAAGGTTTATCAATTCTTTTGGGTATGATCAATTAAGTATTTCTTGGAAGCGTTCAGTCCATCTTTGTTTTTGGTCTTTACTTGATGTTAATAGGGTGCTAGTTTTGCTAAATATTTATCTTTCTTTGGATGTAATAGTACTTGTTAGTTCTTTTTTGTATGTTGTACAGAGTTCTGCTGTCTCCTGTATTTTCTGCTTTCTCTTCTTATTTCACCATATTGTCTATGTATTCTCTCTTATCTCTTCTAGCTGAACCTCACTTTATTGTCTAGTTCTATTTGTTTTTTGTGGTCCAGTGCTTGCTTTTGCTGCTGTGATTATGGCTGTGCAGTAAGAGTTTCATAATTCATCTATACTTGTCTCCTCTACCTCGCTGAGTGCTGCGAAATGACTGGCAAATTTCAGATTGAAATTCCTGTTAGTATTTTCTTCTTGTAGGCTGTGGCTGTTTATCTTTCTAGGTATTAATTTCTTGAGCTGGCTTTTCAGTGTTAGTTTTATTTTCTCTGTACACATGTTGTGCTCACTGTTGGCATCTGCATCCCTATATGCTCTTATATCAGAGATGTTCTGAATTGCTTCCTAATACAAACATTGTCTATCTAGTTTCTGGTTCTGTCATATGGGGATATCTATGTTGTTTTATGTATCTCTCTGTGTGGAAATACTGTTCCTTCAATGACCATGCCCTCTGTTAGAAATATAATCTTTCTCCGTTCTGATTTACCATATCAATTCCTTCTTTGCCCAGCACTTTTTTAACAAGTGTTAGTTTTTTCTAGCTTGCTGCTGAAGTCTCCCATGACAAGTAGGATGTCATGTTTAGGGACTTTGTTCATTTCTTGTCAAGTTTAGGTACTGGAAAAGAGGCTCTCTTCCTATCTTCTATAAATAAAGTTGGGATAAACAAGTGAAACAAAAACTATACAGTTTAATAGTAAGTCAATGCCCATTTTGTGTGGACATATACAAAGTCAAGCGAAAATAGAAAACAGCTCACAAGCAAAAGAATGTGACAATTAAATAGCTTAAGGTATAAAACTGTGTCAGTTAAACAGCTTACAAGCATAAGACTGACAATTAAACAGTTTACAAGCATAAGACTGACAATTAAACAGCTTACAAGCATAAGACTGACAATTAAACAGCTTACAAGCATAAGACTGACAATTAAACAGTTTACAAGCATAAGACTGACAATTAAACAGCTTACAAGCATAAGACTGACAATTAAACAGCTTACAAGCATAAGACTGACAATTAAACAGTTTACAAGCATAAGACTGACAATTAACACTTCCCGTGCTGGAGGAAGAAACACGGATGTGTCTTGGGATGCGGGAGTAAAAACGTGGGTCCTGTCTGTAAGGGGGTCTAGTTGTAAAATGGAATGGAAAACAGTAGTTCCATGTACTTCCATATACTTAATATGTTTCAAAGTATAGCTAAATGAATGAACATTTCATAAATGCAGAGTTTTTTTAGGAAAAAAAGAAGTAATGTGATGTTTTTAGACACTGACTGTGGCCAGCTCACCATCGGCTAGGTCTAGATCCACGCTACTTACCCCTACTTACCATCTGAGATGTGTAGATCTACTTGTCGATCTCGTATTGTGACTCCGTATTGCATTCTCGCTGAATGAATGTCTGAACTAACCTCCTAACTACTTCTCCAGTCGTGTAAATATGTCTAGATCTACTTAGAAAACATTCAAGAGCAGCGGGGTGGCCATAGGCTATGTCCATACCCCTATCTACATCGTCAAAAATTGAAAAATTTCCATGCTTTGCGTCCTTGTTCTCGCTTGGCATTGCTCGTAACTAGGCACGCATTCTCCATTTTGAAAGTGTCACTGGAATCGCGGATGAAATATGTACAATCTAAATGTTACACTGCTTGTTTTAATGAAACAAACAATGTCACTAAAGCGACCATACGGTAGTTTAGGGATACTTCCGGTGTCGATATATCGACCATATGCACGGAAAGAGTTAAACAGCTTACAAGCATAAGACAGACAATTAAACAGCTAACAAGCATAAGGCTGACAATTAAACAGCTTACAAGCATAAGACTGACAATTAAACAGCTTACAAGCATAAGACTGACAATTAAACAGCTTACAAGCATAAGACTGACAATTAAACAGTTTACAAGCATAAGACTGACAATTAAACAGTTTACAAGCATAAGAAGCATAAGATTATATCAGTTAAACAGCTTATGAGTCACAATAGTCATATTAACTATAAGCTGTTTGTCTGACAGAGTTTAATGCTCATAAGCTGTTCAAGTGACAGCCTGTAAACTGTTTAACTGACAGTCTTATGCATGTAAGCTGTTTAACTGACACAGTCTTATATATGTAAGCTGTTTAACTAACACAGTGTTATGCTTGTAAGCTATAGCATGTGATAACAGTAATTCCATGCGTATGGTCGATATAGTGACACCGGAAGTGTCCCTAAACTACCGTTGGTCGCTTTAGTGACATTGTTTGTTTCATTAAAACAAGCAGTGTAACATTTAGATTGTACATATTTCATCCGCGATTCCGGTGACACTTTCAAAATGGAGAATGCGTGCCTAGTTACAAGTGATGCCAAGCGAGAACAAGGACGCGAAGCATGGAAATTTTTCAATTTTTGACGATGTAGATAGGGGTATGGACATAGCCTATGGCCACCCCGCTGCTCTTGAATGTTTTCTAAGTAGATCTAGACATATTTAGACGACTGGAGAAGTAGTTAGGAGGTTAGTTCAGACATTCATTCAGCGAGAATGCAATACGGAGTCACAATATGAGATCGACAAGTAGATCTACACATCTCAGGTAGTAAGTAGGGGTAAGTAGCGCGGATCTAGACCTAGCCGATGGTGAGCTGGCCACAATCAGTGTCTAAAAACATCACATTACTTCTTTTTTCCTAAAAAACTCTGCATTTATGAAATGTTCATTCATTTAGCTATACTTTGAAACATATTAAGTATACAGAAGTACATGGAACTACTGTTTTCCATTCCATTTAAAACTAGACCCCCTTACAGTCAAGACCCGCGTTTTTACTCCCGCACTCCAGAACACGTCCGTGTTTTTCCTCCTGCATGGGAAGTGTTAAAGATAAGTAACCATAAAATGCTGAAATCTTGCTTAAAAAAAGCCTCTGCAATTGTAAATCGTTGCAATTGCTAAATCACTGCAATCATTAAATCAACTGAAAATGAAAACAGAACTAATAAAAAAACATAAGAATCAGAGAGTTAAAATATTTCACCCATATCAAGAATACAATAAAGAAGAACATAGTTGAAAGAAAAATAAAAGATTATATATGTGGGTGAACAACATAAAGACAGCTTGGTCAGGTGACCTGTGAAAGATGAGACAGAGAAGGCTGAGGACCATGGTGGTCAAACTTTCCTGGTCAGCTGGCACAGGATGATGATGATGAATATAAATCAAAAGTTTCTATGATGTTTTTGCTGTGAAAACTAAGTCCATGGATTCTGACCAGTTTCTAACTGTAACCGTTCAATGTGTAAATGTCTCACCTCACAAGGTGCAGGGCAGACACGTCCAGTGAATTCTGGGAAGTTGTTGGTCTGATGCAGGTAATCAAGTGCAAGTTTCCACTCATTCTGTGTAACAGTTTGAAATATTTATTTTTTGAAATGACATACACTTTTATAGCATCCAATAAAACACACGTCCTGACTTTTATAACATCCAATAGAACACATGTCCTGACTTTTATAACATCCAGTAAATCACATGTCCTGACTTTTATAATATGCAGTAAATTACACGTTCTGACTACATTCTGAAGTCAGTATTGATATTCTGATATTACAATATATTAACATTAGAACAAGCTCTGGGAGAGATTTCTTGCAAAGTTTACACTGAGATCATCACAAACTGTCTATATCTATCTGCTTTTGTATGTTCTATATCTATCTGCTTCTGTATTCTCTATTATGAAAAGAGAAATAATGCATATAAATGTATATTTTTATACACATTTTAAAAGAACATAAGCAATAAATTGGAAGAATTATCAGAAAACAAGAAAAAAAAGGAACAAACACACAAATGACTATAATATAGGTACCATACAGTGATACTTTTCATACAGTGATGACTGTAGGATAAAGTACTACAATGAAAACTGTCAATGTAACACTAATTTTATCTCATTCAGTAATGATTGCAGAATTGTAATAATGAGAAACAACCGGAAACACAGTAATGATTGCATAATGATAATAATGAGAAACAATAACCAGAAACAAGCTATTTCAGATGAAGAATTATAATAATGAAAAACAGTTTGAGGTGTTAAGAATTACGATAATGAAAAACAATCTATCTCCCAACTACTAAAACTTCTTCTTCCTCTTCTTCAGCTTTCCAAGCCATTAAGCCTCATTGGAGCAGATAAAGTTCATCTCTATTCCTCTCTGTTCCTAATCTTCTCTCTCCACTTGGTGACACCAGTTTCTTTTATATCCTCTTCTATGTTGTCTTTCCATCTCTGTCTTGGTCTACCCCTTGGTATTGTTTCTCTTATCTTGTGCATGCATCATTTTCATTTGTCTGTTCTCTTCCAGTCTTTCTACATGCCCCAGCCAGCATAGTCTGTTCAGTTTCAAGACATTTATAATTCTGTGGGATTTAAATAAGCTGTTCAGTTTAGTAACGCACAATAATTAAGTAACGTATGATAATTAGTGTATAAGTATACAACTATACATGAAGCACTACAGTAAAGCTATGATACCAAAATGTATAACCTAGGAAAAAAGTAGGAGTTGCTTTATTACTTAATGATTACAAAGTTGTGACATTTCAGCGAGAGCCTTAATCATACAAAAACATACAGGATGAAGAAATAGAGAGAGGAGATAAGTATAGATTCACATGAACGATATTAAAAAAAAAAAAAAATACTGAACTATGTGTAACAAGTGAGAAGGGATCACCCTTCTCAAAACTATCCTCACTCTTCATGAGGGATTCACATGAGAGTCCCATAATGTGATATATGTCATCATATGCAAAAGATGCAGGATAACATATACTGGTGAGAATGGCTTCAGATTAGGGGACCGCATGCAGAAACATCTGTATGATATCACCCAGCATGCTTCAAAACCAGTCCCAAATCATTTCAATGGCCCCCAACCACAGAAGCAAATCTGACTTTCTGGTAACAGCCATCAAACAATGTCACGCAGATGACACAAGCCACCTAGGCTTGAGAACCACTACATTCAGGATTATGGGACAATGGAACCACATGGGTTAAACTCGCTATTTAGCTACACCTAACATTCTCTTCTTCAACAATTATAATCCCTCTCCACTAAGTTCCACTCCCTTCTCACTTGTTACACATAGTTCAGAACCTCCTCACAGCATCACATTACAACCCCTCTACCTTAACTATCACTCTCTCTCCCCTCCACGGTTTCTCCACCCACCACCCCCAGTTATGACCAACAGACCTCCACTTAAACACTACCATGCTCATTTCTGACACACAGCATCAGACAAGCCACATCTTCTTACAGTTACAGCTAAGTGCTCTATTCATTATTAATTTATTTTTATTTATTTATTTATTTTTTTAATAGCATTCATGTGAATCTATACTTTATCTCCTCTCTCTATTTCTTCGTCCTGTATGTTTTTGTATGATTAAGGCTCACGCTGAAATGTCACAACTTTGTAATCGTTAAGTAATAAAGCTGTTCCTACTTTTTTCCTAGTTTATACATTTTGTTCAGTTCAGTGTTCTTTCTAGCTCTCCATTCTCCACTGTTAGTATTCTTTATCGGCCCAAAGATTCTTCTTAGGATCTTGTTCTCAAAGATCTGCAATTGTTGTTCATTTTTCTTTGTTGTACTAAATGTTTCTGATCCATACATGATGGATGGTTTTATTATAGTTTTGTAGACTGTTATTTTGGTGTTTTGGGACAGGATTTTGGATTTTAACAGATGCTGTCAGGTAAAGTATATTTTATTCCCTATCTGTACTCTGCTTTTAATTTCCTCGCTTACTGTGCTGCTTCTGCTAAAGGTTGTGCCTAGATATTTGTATGTTTCTGCTTTCT
Organism: Achatina immaculata; assembly: GCA_009760885.1. Taxonomy (NCBI): domain Eukaryota; kingdom Metazoa; phylum Mollusca; class Gastropoda; order Stylommatophora; family Achatinidae; genus Lissachatina; species Lissachatina immaculata. The sequence continues at coordinate 42,684,832 of CM019692.1, forward strand.
TAATAATCATCTCTCCAACATTTATATAATATGGATCATTCTGCCTCCGGTCTCTTGATATCTTCATATACTCTGTCTTAAGTGGTTAATGGTCAAGCCCACTTTTAGTGCTACATCTCTTAGGTGTATGCAGGTATTGATGACTTCTTGCAGTTTCCCCCACCAAGTCGATGTCAACAGCATATCCTAGTATTTTAGCTTGTTCTTCTGTACTTTTTTCTTCTTTTGCCTTTCTGATTACCTTTTCTAGTACTAGGTTGAATAGTAATGGAGATAATGTATCACTTTGTTTTTAAACCAGTCCTTATGTAGAAGGGTTCTGACTTTCTTCCTTTATATATTACTATATTTTGTGCATCCTCCAAACATATTCAGGTCAGATTGATTAATTTATTAGGTATCTCAAATTTTTAAATAATTTTCCATAAGCTGTTCCTATCTATGCTGTCATAAGCTTTCTTGAAGTCAATGAAGATATTATGTACTTCTTTTCCATATTTGCAGTACTTTTCTGCTCTTTGAAGTAGATAAAATATTTGGTCTATGGTTGGTCTATTCTTCCTAAAACTTGCTTGATAGTCTCCCAGTATGTTCTTACTGTGTGGTTTTAATCTATTTAAAAGTATAATAGATAGTATTTTGTAGCTTTTTTGTAGTAATGATATTCCTCTGTAGTTTTCACACTTGCTCTTATCACCTTTTTTTGAATACTGAGATCAGTAATGATTCTCTCCATTCACTAGGAGTTTTTATTCTCTCCATATTTGTTGTATTAGTGCACATATCTGTTCATGTAGACTTAGACTTCCTTCCTTAATCAGTTCTGCAGCACTTCCACCTGAACCAGTTGCTTTGTTGTTTCATAGAAGCTTGATACTGTATATGACTTCTTCTAAGTCTAGTTCCTCTATCTCAGGTTCACAAGTCTGTATTTCTTTGCAGGGTTCTTCACAGTTTAGAAGTTTTTCTAAACATTCCTTCCATCTGGTACAGATTTTCTCTTATTTATCATGTTTCCATTACCATCCTTCAAGCTCTGCACAGGTTGTTTATACCCTTGCTTTACTGTTCACAATTCTTTATAGAATTCCCTGCTTTTCTTATTCTGATGTCATGTCTGCATCTTGCTTACCATGTCTTTCATATATTGTTGTTTTTGCTGATGAATAACTTTTTGAGTTTCTTTACATTGTGTGTGGTACTTCTCCTTACTTGTTTTGTTGTTCATGTCATTCAACCATATCTGTCTTGCTGTTCTTTTCTTTATGACTGCCTCTCTGCAGACTTCATTGAACCAGTTCATTTTTTTTAGTTATGGTCTTGACTCCCAGGCATTCTTCTGCTGTGTTCTTTATAATGGTTTTTTTTTATCTTCCCATCTGTCATCAATGTTTTTATTTTCTTCATTCTCTCTTGTGTTTATCTTATGGTTTAGCTCATTTATGAATTTTTCTTTAATATCTTCTCTTTTCAAAGCATCTCTATTTATTCTTATCTTATATCCTTCCCGTGCCGTTAAATGTCACATAGGGCTCGTAAAGTAGTTCGCCAATTTTTCCTGTCTTCGGTGAGTCTTTCAACCTCATCAAAGGATTTTATGCCTGTTAACTTGGCCTCTCTTAATAATGTCCTCTTCAGAGTTTCACGTTTCTCTATTTATTACTGAGGTTTTATTTAATTTACTATAAAAATTTTTCTTCAGTCTGAATTTTAATTTAGCTCCCACAAGATAATGGTCAGTGCTGCACTCAGCCCCTCTCTGTAACTTCTGATCTGAAGCTATGTTTGTTGTGTGCTTGGTATCAGTTACAACATGGTCTGTCTGCTTACATGTCAGATTATCAGGTGATTTCCATGTTTGTTTATAGATGTTCTTATTTTGAAAATGTGTGCTGCTTATTCTCATTCCATAAGCTTCTGCCATATTAGTCTCCATCCATTATCATTAGATGTTTCATGCAGACTTTCTTTTCCTGTGATGTGTCTGTGTGACTCCTCCTTTCCTATCTTTGCATTGAAATCTTCTAGTATTATCAGCTGCACAAATTCATGAAAATGTTTATGTGAAATAACTGTATATCACTCAACAACAACATATGATGATACCTTAAAGACAAGATTGTTCCACTTGGGAATGAGGTTACTCAGTGGACAGCCATGATCTGAAGTACAGAATGGTACCCCACAGTCCATGCACCTGAGAAAACATTTTTACATAACAAATGTAAGCATATTCCTTACATGACAAATATTATATTTCTTATACAACAAATGTAAGCATATTCCTTACATGACAAATATTATATTTCTTACACAACAAATGTAAGCATGTTCCTTACATGACAAATATTATACTTCTTACACAACAAATGTAAGCATATTCCTTACATGAAAAATGTGAGGATATTTCTTACAACAAATGCGAGGATATTTTCTCATGTTACCATATACTGACAGATTAAAGAACTTGTTAGTGTGCAGATAAAACTTCACTGTCAGTTTAGTACAGCATAATGTTCTGATACAGGATTCTGTGTTGGTACATCACTTCTCCAGCTTTTCTCCAGAATCTCTCTCATTCTCCTAGTTTCTATCCACGATAGGACGTATAATTTCTCGCTCTTGATTTTTCAATTATTTTGTGTATTATTTCAAATACTTGGACAATGATACTTATATTGCTGGATTTCTGAATAAACTGTGTTTTCATTGGATTATGAAAATTATTCAAAATATGTGAATTTGTGGAGTTATTTCATAAAATTGTGGTAAGACATTCTTTCTCTGAGATCATAGTGGTCACCAGTTTTCAATAAGCCGTCTGCCCAGTGTGAGCCAGAATGTTTTATTTGTTTAATCTGGACATTATGTAACAATGATAGAATGCAGGACAGAAGGTTTAATCTGGACATTATGTAACAATGGCAGAATGACAGGACAGAAGGTTTAATCTGGACATTATGTAACAATGATAGAATGCAGGACAGAAGGTTTAATCTGGACATTATGTAACAATGACAGAATGACAGGACAGAAGGTTTAATCTGGACATTATGTAACAATGGCAGAATGCAGGAAAGAAGGTTTAATCTGGACATTATGTAACAATGACAGAATGACGGGACAGAAGGTTTAATCTGGACATTACGTAACAATGATAGAATGCAGGACAGAAAGTTTAATCAGTGAGGTGACGAACAAGCCCAGCCGGCAGGATGGTCTCTGGTCTACCACAACAAAGAACTATAGCCTAAACAAACACAAAGCCGTGGGGACAAAGCTAAAGAAATGCAGCAACCCACCAGGCTTAACAATAAAATACACCAATGAGGGACAATGTGTCGTTGTGACATGTCACAACACACTTCAGACGAGTCCCTGAGGCAAGCTCTTAGGAAGATCTATCAAGCAGAAAGAGAGGAGAGGTATGACAAGATAGGCGCTAATGTTGAAGACATCATAGAAACACCAGTCCTCACAGTTCATCTTTACCACACCAAGAGCAAAGTGATGGTACAAGGTGACGCTGAGGCTATTGAATCCTGGCTAACAAAACAGTTTATGGAGCTGCAAGAAGGAGACATAAACACAGTCAAGGAAGTGATGGCCAGTCAGCTCCCTCAAGCAGATAGCCCAGATGAACAAAACACAGCAATTACAAACATGGCCGAAAGTCTTGCAAGTCCTGCAAAGAAGTCTATTGACATAGTCGGCGATAGAATGGAAATCATGACAGCAGAAGAGTCTGTTCCAGAAAATGCTGTTATTATCACCAGCAAAGAAGCCTCCAGCAAACATGAATTACTACCAACACTTGCTGCAGAAGAACCAATAATCCCAGATACTGCTGGAGAACATGGAGCAACAGCTTCTACTGAGAAAGTGCCACTGTCTTCAGACACCTTCACTTATAAAGACAACCCAGCTAACAGTTCTAGTGAAACTGACATAATAACGGAACCAAACTCTGAAAAATCTTTGCAAAGTAATGTTCCTAGACTTCTTGAAACTGTCAGTTCTTATCAAGCTGTTGGTACAGGTACAAAATCACTTACTTTTCTCTGTGGCCATGACTTCACAGAAGTTATTAACGACTTTGTGAAAATACTCATCAGTGACATGAAGTCGGAAGTTGTAAAGTCACTCAGTGAGGAGAATGACAATATCAAAAAAGAGGTTGAACAGTTGAGAGAAGAAAATACCAAGCTGAAGCTGCTCATTCAATCAACTAACAGCGAAAAACACAGTAGTAGCATAAAAAATTCAGAAAAACAAGACAGAACCTGGTAGTCAGTCAGTCAGTCAGTGGCTGCTAGTCAAAGTAATCTTAACATGAAGCCGAAGGCTAATCCATCATCGCCAGCCAGTGTAAACAAGATTCACCAGAAAAATGACCAGCAAAAACAGAGTGGAGTCACTGACTCTTCATCAAGTGATCAAGACCATCATAGCACAATATACGAGTACCCCACTGAGGTCAAGATCACCAACAGATTCGACGTTCTACAACAAAGCTCTGTACCAGATACTCAGGAGACAGACAGGACGCAACAATCATCTCAGTCAAACAATGCATCCCACCTCCGGTCATGATCTAACCAAAAACAAATGTGAACAAAATGCACAGCAAATTCCCATTCACAAAATCACGGACAGTACAACACATTTAATAATTGAGGATTCTCTGCTAAAGGGCGTATATGGCAAGCGGATGTCCATAGCTGACAAAGAGACTGTCTCAATAGTTGCAGTATCGGGAGCTGGTATTGCGAAAATAATGCAAACACTGAGAAGTTTTAATATAGACCAGGGCGTGATGAAAACTCCGTACATGTTGGCACAAATGACAGCATGAATGCCCAGAATATCAGATGTTCTGACATGCAGGTTTTGACTTCCACCATAAAAAATAAAGTATCTGACTGCAGCCATCTTCCTATCTTCCATCATTCCACCCTGCTCCGGTCCTGGACGCCGCCTGGTAGACATCAACAACAAGGCACTTCAGTCATACTGTCGTGTTAACAACATTGTCTTCATAGACCACACTGTGTTCTTCATCTCAGCCTCTGGTGCCCCGAAGAAACGGATGTACAAGGACCACATACATACATCAAAACTTGATACCAGCATCCTTGTCAAAAATCTAAAGTTTCCAGAACGTACACTACAGAAAGACGTAGTACAGCTGGATGTCTACAAACAACACCCACATCCAACAAAAAACTGCCATAAAGCCAGCTCTACTCCGAGCACTAAAACCATAGGGACCTCCAAATCTGTACCACCTGATCCACAGCAAACCACCGACTATGACACAATGTTTCCGCCCCTACCCTCACGTCAGCCTCAGACGAGCCGATACGAGCGTCAACAACGTCAGGGTTCTTCCACAGTCGCACAGCTCATTGTAAGACTTCAACACACAAGCAAGTACCATGCAATATCCTCAAAGAAATCTGGAGCTGCAGTATTTGTTGCAATTTAGCCCTGCAGCCTTGAGTCATGCCTATATGTTATCTCTGCATAATTCACGTGGCATGGTACCTTACAAACACCACATGCCTTAAACTGATGGCAATATCATCGTGATCCATCACAAACTGAAACCTTCAACCCGCAATGTCGAAAAAGAATTATAACTCAGCAAGACATAGTGACTGATATCTTCATTCTTACGTTTATTTAGAATTCTTTACGTTTTTTTTTAATTGCATTTTATTTCTTGCCCCTTTTCTTTTGTATCTATTTTTCTAATTCTTGTTAACTTTCTATGTGTCCTTGTAGTTTGTGAGGTGTATCTGTGTGTGTGAGAACTATATACTTAATTACTCAACTTGTTAGTGAAATCGCATAATCAGTAGTTAGGCGTGCCTCTCTTTCAGTTTCCAGTTATTTCAGCTGGTGAGTTGTGTACCAGTTGAAAGTTTGATATACAGAGTGTGCCTTTGTGTAGTATTTAAAAGTTTATTTACTTCAGTATTAAGTATCATAATAGGAATTACTTTCAAACCAATAACAGTCAACAGGAAAATAAAATGACCCCACCTACCAAAAAATGGTTACATAAAGAAGGACTTCGATTGGGCCATCTGAATGTATATCACTTATTAGGTAAAATTCCTGAAGTAACACACATATTAAATGAAAATTTCCACATTTTTGGTTTCTCTGAAAGCTGTTTAAATAGGAACATAACCGATGAAGATATTAGAATTAACGGTTTTAACCTGATCCGGCGTGACCCAACCAGAAAACTATAAACAGGTCTAGTAATGTATGTCTCCACAAATATCCAGTTTAGTCGTAGAGAAGACCTCGAATCATCAGAGGTAGAGTGTATATGAGTGGAAGTTAAACTGCCAAACCAGAGTCCATTAGTTATTGGACTTTTGTACCGTAATCCAAGTGCATCAACCCTGTGGTATGATCACTTCATGACTATGATGGATGAAGTTTCAACCTTTAAATTCAAAGATATTATCATTCTTGGAGATTTCAACATAGATCTAACACAATCAAATCCAACTTGGAGCAATATTATATTATCCTACAATTTTTGCCAAATTGTCACCAAACCTACTAGAGTAACAGAAGTATCATCCACATTATTAGATCACATACAAATAAATACAATCACGCCAGTATGAAATTTAGAAACTTCAGAAAATTTAACCTAGAATTATTCCTTAATGATTTGCAAGCATCTTCACTTACACACATATACCAACTAACTGCTCTGATGAGGCAATAGAATATTGGCTAAAGATCTTCAGGGATATATTAGACAAGCATGTCACCATTAAAGAGATGAGAGTAAAACATCAGAAGAAGTCACTTTGGATAACACCTGAAATATTACAATCCATCAGAGAACGTGATCGGGCGCACAAAATCAAGGACTTTAGGACCTACCGTTCACTCAGAAACAAAGTTCAATACTTAATAAGACAACACAAAAAAATTACTTTAGGAATCTAATACAGAATAAATCAGACAATAAATCAATTTGGAAAGCCATAAATACCCTATCAAATAAAAGAAAAGAATTTGATTTCCAAGCCATCAATCATGCATACACTAGCGCACATATCAGTACATGTTTCAGAGAAGAAATCGATGTTCTTAAATCATCAATATCAGCTCCTGTATGCGACTTACATGAACCAGAAACATTCCTGGACAGCAGATTTACTGATTTTAAACAGTTACACATTCCATTCTTAACAGTCAGTGAAGTTCACAGTTATCTCTTAACTTTAAAAAACATCAATACAGCTGGGCTTTATTGATATTAGCAATAAGTTCTTATGTTATGCTGCACCTGTCATTTCACATACACTAACATACATTTACAATCAGTGCATTTCAAAATGTTATTTCCCTGAGGCTTTTAAAACTGCTAAGGTGTATCCTCACTTTAAATCTGGCTCATCCAACAATCTTACCAACTACAGACCAATATCTATATTATCATCGTCATTATCAAAACATCTCGAAAAATGCATACACAAAATAACTCCAAGAGAACAATTTACTCATAGACAGTCAGTCTGGCTTTAGACTCAATCATTCCTGATACACAGAGCTTACCAAAATGACAGAAAACTGGTTAGTAAACATAAATGATGACAGACTATGTGGTGCCATCTTTGTCGACTTTAAAAAGGCATTTGATATTCACAATATTCTTGTAAGAAAAATAAAGACTTATAAATTGCACCCTGACCTAATAAAATTAATTGCATAATTTCTTTCAGACAGACAACAGGTAGTATTCTTCAACAATTCTCTATCAAATTCTGCTATAGTTGACAATAGTGTTCCACAAGGTTCTATTCTAGGCCTGTTGCTATTTGCTATCTATATCAATGATCTTCCACTTCATCTTAAACACTCTTCTTGTGACCTTTTTGCCAATGATTGCACAGTCTACACCAGTGACTCATTCATTCCTTTGCATGTCCCTTGCGGAACTTTGCCTCCCAAACAGCACTCCTGTAGGCCTCTCGGTTGTGAGCAAGATGGCCTGCTGCTGCTGCATCCATTTCCAGATCGTCAACGATGTCTTGCAGCCATCTTTGTTTCGGTCTTCCTCTTTTTCTTTTTCCCATTATGTATCCTTCCAATACCGTCTTCTCTAAATTATCATGACGTTTAATGTGTCCAAAATATTTAAGTTTTCTCTCTTTAATCCTCTTTACTAGCCAGCCTTCTTCAATATTAAGCTCTTGTAGTATAGATATATTTGTTCTTTTTTTGTGTCCACGATATTTGGAGAACTCTTCTGTAGCATTTACATTCAAAGGCATTTATGTGTTTCTCAGCTGTTTTGTTAAGTGTCCAGGTCTCACAGGCATATGTTGCGATGGGAAAGATGCATGCCCTTAAAAATCTTATTTTTGTGGTACTGTCTGCTCCTCTCCACAGATTCTTTATTTGTTTTATTTTCTGAAGTGACTACAATTGTATTAATCCCGAATCAACTCTTCAGGCCGAGTTATACAATTTAATTATATGGAGCAAAAATAATGGCATGATTATAAACACCGATAAAACAAAATCAATGCTCATAACAACAAGACAGAAACTACAAAACGCAACAGAAACAACACTTCGGCTCAGCACAGGAACATCACAGATAGAAAACGTTAGCGAGCACAAAGCACTAGGTCTTATTACTGACCAACATCTGACCTGGAACTCTCATGTGCAAGGTCTAACAAAACTCACTGCACAAAAAATATACCAGTTAGCAAAAATTAAGCACTTTATTGATCAAGACACAAGGAAAACATACTACATATCACATATACAAACACATTTAGACTATTACTCAACAATCTGGGATGGTTGCTCTGTGTCAAATACAAAGATGCTTTGCTCACTCTAAAAGCGAGCAATAGTCCTGAAATTTTTATTTAGTAGTCATTTATGTAGTTACTTCTGTACTGAGTGAATGGGTAAGAGCGAAACATAAATGTTATATTTTATTTTATGTCTCTCAGCTTCAATGTTAATTATGTTTGTTACATGTACATATGTAGAATGTCTGAAATAGAGTGAAAGATGTATGATAAAGGGCAGATGTCAGAAGGGCCTGCGTGACCAATTCTTAACCTTTTAAAAATAAAGATCAATCAATCAATCTTTAACCCTTCAAGCACAAAAAAAAAAAAAACCTGAGACTTGGCTCTGTTGCTGCTATCACCCCTGAATCACCTGAAAATTACAAACAGTTATTAAGGCTGAGAAACAGGAATTGGTCAGATCTGGAGAGTAGGATGGATGATCTATGCACTCACACCCAATATTCTTCACAACACTCAGCATCTTGTGAGTCATGTGAGCAGCACACTATCGTGAAAAACACTTTTCTCCAGCATCTCTCGACATTCTTCTTTCAATCCATCCTTTAGTTGGCACAGCAAGTTACACCAGGCTCTGATTAAAGATAATCAATCTGACCTTGGAGCCTTGAATTTCTTCAGACTTGGAGAAGCAGAGTACTGTTGTTGGTCTTAGGGTCATCGTGGCATAATCATGTTTCATCATAAGTGACATGTCATTTCAAAAGAATTATCACTAGATTGCTCAAAATGCTGCAAAATCAACTTGCTAAATCATCTCTCACTGGTATTCAAAGATTTCAGCAGCCACTTGGCCGAGTGTTTCTACAAATGGTCATGAATTATAAATCATCTCCTTCTCCTTGTTTCCATTCATCTTCTATTGTTTCTCTCCAATGTTTCTATTCATTTTCTATTGCTTCTCTCCAATGTTTCTATTCATCTTCTATTGTTTCTCTTCAATGCTTCTATTCAATTGTTTCTCTTCAATGCTTTTATTCATCTTCTATTGTTTCTCTTCAATGCTTCTATTCATCTTCTATTGCTTCTCTCCAATGTTTCTATTCATCTTCTATTGCTTCTCTCCAATGTTTCTATTCATCTTCTATTGCTTCTCTCCAATGTTTCTATTCATCTTCTATTGTTTCTCTCCAATGTTTCTATTCATTTTCTATTGCTTCTCTCCAATGCTTCTATTCATCTTCTATTGCTTCTCTCCAATGTTTCCATTCATCTTCTATTGTTTCTCTCCAATGTTTCTATTCATCTTCTATTGTTTCTCTCCAATGCTTCTATTCATCTTCTATTGTTTCTCTCCAATGTTTCTATTCATCTTCTATTGTCTCTCTCCAATGTTTCCATTCATCTTCTATTGTCTCTCTCCAATGTTTCCATTCATCTTCTATTGTTTCTCTCCAATGTTTCCATTCATCTGCTATTGCTTCTCTCCAATGCTTCTTTTATCTTCTATTGCTTCTCTCTAATGTTTAAATTTATCTTCTGTTGCTTCTCTCTAATGTTTCTATTCATCTTCTATTGTTTCTCTCCAATGTTTCTATTCATCTTCTATTGTTTCTCTCCAATGTTTCTATTCATCTACTATTGTTTCTCTCCAATGCTTCTATTCATCTTCTATTGTTTCTCTCCAATGTTTCTATTCATCTTCTATTGTTTCTCTCCAATGCTTCTATTCATCTTCTATTGTTTCTCTCCAATGCTTTTATTCATCTTCTATTGTTTCTCTCCAATGTTTCTATTCATCTTCTATTGTTTCTCTCCAATGCTTTTATTCATCTTCTATTGTTTCTCTCCAATGCTTCTATTCATCTTCTATTGTTTCTCTCCAATGCTTTTATTCATCTTCTATTGTTTCTCTCCAATGCTTTTATTCATCTTTTATTGTTTCTCTCCAATGCTTTTATTCATCTTTTATTGTTTCTCTCCAATGCTTTTATTCATCTTTTATTGTTTCTCTCCAATGCTTTTATTCATCTTCTATTGTTTCTCTCCAATGCTTTTATTCATCTTCTATTGTTTCTCTCCAATGCTTTTATTCATCTTCTATTGTTTCTCTCCAATGCTTTTATTCATCTTTTATTGTTTCTCTCCAATGCTTATTCATCTTCTATTGTTTCTCTCCAATGCTTCTATTCATCTTCTATTGTTTCTCTCCAATGCTTTTATTCATCTTCTATTGTTTCTCTCCAATGTTTCTATTCATCTTCTATTGTTTCTCTCCAATGCTTTTATTCATCTTCTATTGTTTCTCTCCAATGCTTCTATTCATCTTCTATTGTTTCTCTCCAATGCTTTTATTCATCTTCTATTGTTTCTCTCCAATGCTTTTATTCATCTTTTATTGTTTCTCTCCAATGCTTTTATTCATCTTTTATTGTTCTCTCCAATGCTTTTATTCATCTTTTATTGTTTCTCTCCAATGCTTTTATTCATCTTCTATTGTTTCTCTCCAATGCTTTTATTCATCTTCTATTGTTTCTCTCCAATGCTTTTATTCATCTTCTATTGTTTCTCTCCAATGCTTTTATTCATCTTTTATTGTTTCTCTCCAATGCTTATTCATCTTTTATTGTTTCTCTCCAATGTTTCTATTCATCTTCTATTGTTTCTCTCCAATGCTTCTATTCATCTTCTATTGTTTCTCTCCAATGCTTCTATTCATCTTCTATTGTTTCTCTCCAATGCTTTTATTCATCTTTTATTGTTTCTCTCCAATCCATCCATTCATCACAGCTGTTGCACTTCTCTCTTGTATCAATGTAATATCTTTTTTTTTCTTGTCCTTCATGTACTTCTACTTGACTCATATTTAGTGATATTTATGTTTTAAAGTTATTTACTATACTCTATTCTCTCTTCCAACATTTTACTTTCATTCTTCATAAAAAATCATTCTCTCCCTTTCACCACCTACACTCCACAGACATCTGATTGGTTGAAGTTGTTTTTCTTTGTTGTCTTCCAGCCATTCATTGCTCCCACTTTCACCATCTTTAGGGTGCATATGCTGTATTCTGTACTAGGAGGATGCCACAAAGCTAAGTTTCTCATTTTTCTTCTTTTTATTTATGTGTTGTGTTGTTCTTGTATGTAATCCTTGAAAAAAGCTGATGCTGATATATTGGATGTATGTTTTTAATTTATACATTCTCATGTTACTCTCATACTTTCTGCCATTTGTGTTTTCTCTCTGTCGTTTTGTAAAACTGAACCATGCACCCCTATCTTTCTTTATCATTTTGTAAAATGAACCATACACTGCTATCTACCTTTATTAGTGGAACCAGTTTTACTGCAGTCATTTTCTTTTTATCTTTCATAAAAGATACAACACTCAGAGTTAAAACAAACTGACCTTGCTGCTTGTACACGAAGTCCCTCTTTGACCTGTCTATGGTTAAATATCTCTTTCCAATCTTTCTGCCTTTCTGCTGCATCCCTGTACTGGTAGGCTGCACGTTTGTATTTCACAAAACCTCTGAAATTTAACAATTAAAATATGAATATGTTAAATAATGTTAATGATTACATGAAGAGTTGGCTGGTTTCTCTCTGCCAGCAACATACAAATACATACATGGGTAATTCCAAAATTAACCTTTGATTGGCTGGTAAAAATAAACCAGTTGCCATAGCCACATGGTGCATTTCATGTTGTAACCAGTAAAGTATTATCTCTCTCACTAAATGCAGATCCACAATCCATTGTGTTCAGTTGTGCACAAGCAGTGACAAGTAAATGTGGAGCCTGTAATCAGCTACCCAGCAGCTGTGAGGTCCATGGTGTGAAGACAGTGCACAAAGATTCCCCATCAACTGCATGCATGTGATAATGTTATGAGTGAGAGTTCTGTGACAACTGGCGCAGGAAACTCAGGGATGATAATGTTATGAGTGAGAGTTCTGTGACAACTGGTGCAGGAAACTCAGGGATGATAATGTTATGAGTGAGAGTTCTGTGAGGACTGGCGCAGGAAACTCAGGGATGATAATGTTATGAGTGAGAGTTCTGTGAGGACTGGTGCAGGAAACTCAGGGATGATAATGTTATGAGTGAGAGTTCTGTGAGGACTGGTGCAGGAAACTCAGAGATGATAATGTTATGAGTGAGAGTTCTGTGAGGACTGGTGCAGGAAACTCAGGGATGATAATGTTATGAGTGAGAGTTCTGTGACAACTGGTGCAGGAAACTCAGGGATGATAATGTTATGAGTGAGAGTTCTGTGAGGACTGGCACAGGAAACTCAGGGATGATAATGTTATGAGTGAGAGTTCTGTGAGGACTGGCACAGGAAACTCAGGGATGATAATGTTATGAGTGAGATTTCTCTCCAATGCTTCTATTCATCTTCTATTGTTTCTCTCCAATGCTTTTATTCATCTTCTATTGTTTCTCTCCAATGTTTCTATTCATCTTCTATTGTTTCTCTCCAATGCTTTTATTCATCTTCTATTGTTTCTCTCCAATGCTTCTATTCATCTTCTATTGTTTCTCTCCAATGCTTTTATTCATCTTCTATTGTTTCTCTCCAATGCTTTTATTCATCTTTTATTGTTTCTCTCCAATGCTTTTATTCATCTTTTATTGTTTCTCTCCAATGCTTTTATTCATCTTTTATTGTTTCTCTCCAATGCTTTTATTCATCTTCTATTGTTTCTCTCCAATGCTTTTATTCATCTTCTATTGTTTCTCTCCAATGCTTTTATTCATCTTCTATTGTTTCTCTCCAATGCTTTTATTCATCTTTTATTGTTTCTCTCCAATGCTTTGTATTCATCTTTTATTGTTTCTCTCCAATGTTTCTATTCATCTTCTATTGTTTCTCTCCAATGCTTCTATTCATCTTCTATTGTTTCTCTCCAATGCTTCTATTCATCTTCTATTGTTTCTCTCCAATGCTTTTATTCATCTTTTATTGTTTCTCTCCAATCCATCCATTCATCACAGCTGTTGCACTTCTCTCTTGTATCAATGTAATATCTTTTTTTTTCTTGTCCTTCATGTACTTCTACTTGACTCATATTTAGTGATATTTATGTTTTAAAGTTATTTACTATACTCTATTCTCTCTTCCAACATTTTACTTTCATTCTTCATAAAAAATCATTCTCTCCCTTTCACCACCTACACTCCACAGACATCTGATTGGTTGAAGTTGTTTTTCTTTGTTGTCTTCCAGCCATTCATTGCTCCCACTTTCACCATCTTTAGGGTGCATATGCTGTATTCTGTACTAGGAGGATGCCACAAAGCTAAGTTTCTCATTTTTCTTCTTTTTATTTATGTGTTGTGTTGTTCTTGTATGTAATCCTTGAAAAAAGCTGATGCTGATATATTGGATGTATGTTTTTAATTTATACATTCTCATGTTACTCTCATACTTTCTGCCATTTGTGTTTTCTCTCTGTCGTTTTGTAAAACTGAACCATGCACCCCTATCTTTCTTTATCATTTTGTAAAATGAACCATACACTGCTATCTACCTTTATTAGTGGAACCAGTTTTACTGCAGTCATTTTCTTTTTATCTTTCATAAAAGATACAACACTCAGAGTTAAAACAAACTGACCTTGCTGCTTGTACACGAAGTCCCTCTTTGACCTGTCTATGGTTAAATATCTCTTTCCAATCTTTCTGCCTTTCTGCTGCATCCCTGTACTGGTAGGCTGCACGTTTGTATTTCACAAAACCTCTGAAATTTAACAATTAAAATATGAATATGTTAAATAATGTTAATGATTACATGAAGAGTTGGCTGGTTTCTCTCTGCCAGCAACATACAAATACATACATGGGTAATTCCAAAATTAACCTTTGATTGGCTGGTAAAAATAAACCAGTTGCCATAGCCACATGGTGCATTTCATGTTGTAACCAGTAAAGTATTATCTCTCTCACTAAATGCAGATCCACAATCCATTGTGTTCAGTTGTGCACAAGCAGTGACAAGTAAATGTGGAGCCTGTAATCAGCTACCCAGCAGCTGTGAGGTCCATGGTGTGAAGACAGTGCACAAAGATTCCCCATCAACTGCATGCATGTGATAATGTTATGAGTGAGAGTTCTGTGAGGACTGGTGCAGGAAACTCAGGGATGATAATGTTATGAGTGAGAGTTCTGTGACAACTGGTGCAGGAAACTCAGGGATGATAATGTTATGAGTGAGAGTTCTGTGAGGACTGGCACAGGAAACTCAGGGATGATAATGTTATGAGTGAGAGTTCTGTGAGGACTGGCGCAGGAAACTCAGGGATGATAATGTTATGAGTGAGAGTTCTGTGAGGACTGGCGCAGGAAACTCAGGGATGATAATGTTATGAGTGAGAGTTCTGTGAGGACTGGTGCAGGAAACTCAGAGATGATAATGTTATGAGTGAGAGTTCTGTGAGGACTGGTGCAGGAAACTCAGAGATGATAATGTTATGAGTGAGAGTTCTGTGAGGACTGGTGCAGGAAACTCAGAGATGATAATGTTATGAGTGAGAGTTCTGTGAGGACTGGCACAGGAAACTCAGGGATGATAATGTTATGAGTGAGAGTTCTGTGAGGACTGGCGCAGGAAACTCAGGGATGATAATGTTATGAGTGAGAGTTCTGTGAGGACTGGCACAGGAAACTCAGGGATGATAATGTTATGAGTGAGAGTTCTGTGAGGACTGGCACAGGAAACTCAGGGATGATAATGTTATGAGTGAGAGTTCTGTGAGGACTGGCACAGGAAACTCAGGGATGATAATGTTATGAGTGAGAGTTCTGTGAGGACTGGCACAGGAAACTCAGGGATGATAATGTTATGAGTGAGAGTTCTGTGAGGACTGGTGCAGGAAACTCAGGGATGGACACACAGATGTGCATAATGATGGGGAGACAAGGATGACATTCAACTGTGAGCAATAAACTCATTAAAAAAGTCAGCCAAGTCATGTGTGAAAAACATAATTTCATGATCTTTCTGATGAATTTCCTCAAATTAGTCTGTTTCAAACTGTCACAGTGGATTACTATGAGCTGCTCTGTGCACATCAGCTGCTAAAGCAACTGACCGACGCTCATAAAGCTCAAAGAATGGTCTGAGTTTTGATGTTCCTTCTGCTCTACTGGAAAGAAGGGGGTAAATCTCTCATCAGAACCATGACTGAAACACGGCTTCAGTTTGTGAATGTACAGACAAAGGAACGGCCCAAACAGTGGATGCACACTTTGTCTCCAAACAAGCCCATTTCAAACCAAAAAATGATGGCTACAGCGTTCAGGGGCCGCAGGGGAATTTTACTGATGGAATGCAACTGAGACTACAATAACATTAGAAGTTTAAGGTTCAAAATTCAGACTACAGAGTCACTGCATTAAGGAGAGCTCCATACAAGCTCTGACACATAACATCAGAAGTTTACTGTGAAATGCTGAATAAGTTTTGAAGATCAACCAAAAATAAAAGGTGTGGAATGCTCACCAAGGCCATTGTTCTTCTGCATGACAACGTGCGGCTTCATGCTGCACATCCACACAAGCAGTTCTTCAACCACCCCCCTCCCCTCACAGCCCAGACTTGGCGCCAAGTGATTACCATCTCTTCAGCAACATGAAGGTCTGGCTGGATACCCTGTTAGCACCATCCTTCAATGAGGAATGTGCCACCTTACAACAAACACCTGAATTTGGGTGGCAACTACATGGAAAGTCAATCAGTCATCTGCATGTCCCTTTCAGAACTTTGCCTGTCTAACAGCTCTACTGCAGGCCTCTCAGTTGTAAGCAAGATGGGGTGCTGCTGACGCATCCATCTGCAGATCATCAACGATGTCTTGCAGCCATCTTTGCCGTGATCTTCCTCTCTTTCTTTTTTCCATTATGTATCCTTCCAAGATGGTCTTCTCTAGATTATCATGACATTTAATGTGTCCAAAATATTTAAGTTTTCTCTCTTTAATCCTCTTTACTAGCCAGCCACCTTCAATATTAAGTTCTTGTAGTATGGATATATTTGTTCTTTTTTTTGTGTCCATGATATTTGAAGAACTTTATTATTTGAAGAACTATATTACAAGGAAAGTAATGCAGTTATTTGGGTGGCAACTATATGGAAAGTAATGCAGTTATTTGGGTGGCAACTATATGGAAAGTAATGCAGTTATTTGGGTGGCAACTATATGGAAAGTAATGCAGTTATTTGGGTGGCAACTATATGGAAAGTAATGCAGTTATTTGGGTGGCAACTATATGGAAAGTAATGCAGTTATTTGGGTGGCAACTATATGGAAAGTAATGCAGTTATTTGGGTGGCAACTATATGGAAAGTAATGCAGTTATTTGGGTAGCACTGCAGTTATTTATGTAAGTTCTGGATGTATTAACATTTTTTCTCTGTTTTTGACTTTCTTCACCTGCTTGTCTGAGGCTGATTTTGGAATAACCCTTGTAGCATTGATGTACTTTACATAGTCCATTCATTTTGTTGTTATACACAGGCTAACATTAATGACAGTTTATGAACAGCTGAAAATGTTCCTAACACAACATTACTGACAGTTTATGAACAGCTGAAAATGTTGCTAAAACAACATTACTGACAGTTTATGAACAGCTGAAAGTGTTGCTAACACATTACTGATACTTATAGTCTATGAACAGCTGAAAATGTTGCTAACACAACATTACTGATAGTTTATGAATAGCTGAAAATGTTGCTAACACAACATTACTGATAGTCTATGAACAGCTAAAATTGTTGCTAACACAACATTACTGATAGTTTATGTATGAATGACTGAAGATACTGCTACTTTTGGACCTTTCATTTCCCATCAATCTGAGCTGATGTGTTTGACAGATGTTACCTTGTTTTGTCCAGAACAGCATCCAAAACTTTGTTTTCTAATTCTGTATTACGAATGGCATCTTCAATGTCTGCGATAGTCTTGTCAGAGACTTTCTGGTTGTCCTGGGAAGGCATTAAAATAATTCAGCAACACTGGTTATTTTACAAACTATGCCCAGGCTCAACTTATTAATGTTACAACAAACATAACTTTGACAATAAACAAAATGTCTAAATGTCTTACATCCTTCGTGTGCCATCAGACATCATATAGGGCTTGCATGGTTGTTCACCAAGTTTTCCTTTTTTTTAGAGAGCTTTTCAACCTCATCAATGGATTTTATGCCTACTAATTTGGCCTCTCTTAACAATGTCCTCTTTAGAGTTTCACATGGTCGATCTCTTTTTTTCTTCATCCCATTATGTTCCACTTGATAGCTTGTTTTGGGATTCTCTGACGTTTTATTTTCATCACCAATATATGTCCAATTCCTTTTTCTGATCACTCATGAGACAGGTTGTTGTCTGCTAATCTGTCTTATCTCTTCTTTGTTCTTGAATTCATTCCACTTTATATCGAGTATTTTTGTCAGGCATTTGTTTTCAAAAGAGTCTAACATGTCTAATTCTTTAGTTGTTTTTCAGCTTTTGCATGCATAAATGAGGGTGGATATTACATCTGAATTGAATAATCTGAGGTTGGTTTTGTTCTGAATGTCTAGCACACAATATTTTCTATACTTACCTGAACACTGTGCTTGTCTCAGCACAGACCACCAGTGTCAGTAAACACTTCAAGAATGAACAAACTTTACTTTCAAACAAATAATTAGGCACACAGGCCCATCTATCCTTTGCCACTCAACTTTCACTCTACAGAAAACATTCCAGATAGTACAAATAGTATTAAATACATAAATTGCATGAGAAAAACATGTAAAATTGCCATACTTTGATGCTCAGTCTCTATTACACACCTTCAACAATATATAAATAAACTAACACTAGCAAAGTAATCATTGTGACACTGTCATACATACCACACAATGACATTTTAACACAAGTAAGTTTACGTACATTAACAGAATTATTGCAGCTACTTTGTAAATTTACTGTAAAGTATACATTTTGTTACGTCATATTTTGTTTTGGCATTTCTTTAAGGTGCTTGGCTGAATTTCAACTGCTTCTCATTTGCTGTGTACAAATCGTACCAAGTATGCACCCATACCATCTTTCTCCAGCTCCAAACTTTCATTTAATATATGTGCTTCAGCAAACCACCAAACCTAACTAATTTTTTGTGTATCATATAACAAACCATCGTTCTCACATATATGTGAATAGACTCAAAGATATAGTGGATACTGCAATGAGAGAAGAACAAGCAGGATTTCGAAAAGGGAGAAGCTGTCTCGACCAGATCTTTAAGAATAATACTTGAAGAACATATTGAAAAGCAGAAACCATTAATACTGAACTTCATAGATTTTAAAAAGGCATTTGACAGCATACACAGAGATTCATTATGGAGAATTTTATGTCTATATGGAATACCATCTAAAATTGTCAACATCATTAAGGACTTCTACAATGGATATGTTTGTGCAGTCAAGACAGAAGAAGGGATGAGTGAATGGTTCCAGATTGAAACAGGCGTGAAACAAGGATGTATATTGTCTCCTTTACTTTTTTGGGATTACAATAGACTTCATAATGACAAAATGCTGCACAGGTAACACAGGTATTGACTGGGTACATGGGACCCAACTAGAAGATCTTGATTTTGCTGATGACATAACTCTTATCAGTAATAATGTGAATTCCATGCAAGAAAAAACAGAGAGCCTGTCTTCACTGGCTAGCAAAATAGGACTTGAAATTAACAAGGACAAAACAAAAATAATGAAAATTCCCATCAATCAAAATGGAAAAATACACATAGAAGGGACAGATATTGAAGAAGTCAATCAATTTGCATACCTTGGCAGCTACATAGACCAGGATGGTGACACTAGAAAGGAAGTTAGGATCAGAATTGCAAAAGCAGCATCAATCTTCAAGAATCTTGAGAACATATGGAATTCAAAAGTTATAAGCACAAAAACCAAGTTAAGACTATTCAATTCAAATGTAATATCCACCCTCATTTATGCATGTGAAAGCTGGAAAACAACTAAAGAAATAGAAAAGAAATTAGACTATTTTGAAAACAAATGCCTAAGGAAAATACTCGGCATCAAGTGGAATGAATTCAAGAACAATGCAGAGATAAGACAGATGACTGAACAACAACTAGTCTCATGGGTGATCAGGAAAAGGAGATGGACATATGTTGGTCACTTGATGAGAAGAAATGATCAGAGAATCCCAAAACAAGCTATCAAGTGGAACACAACAGGCTGAAGAAAAAGAGGCAGACCACGTGAAACTCTGAAGAGGACATTATTAAGAGAGGCCAAGTTAACAGGCATAAAATCCTTTGATGAGGTTGAAAGACTCGCCGAAGACAGGAAAAATTGGTGAACTACTTTGCGAGCCCTATGTGATGTTTAACGGCACGGAAAGGATATAAGATATATAAGATAAGATACAACAAAAACTGACACTGGACATCACTAACACAACATGAGAAAACCGCGCCAAAACTATCATATCTGATCCAGGAAAAATACGAGGGACATTCAGAAAGTAATGCACCAATCGTTCTTTTCAGTTAATAATGAAGATAGAAGAGTGACATTTTGCAAACTTTAAATATGGCAATGTGTCAATTGTGTGAACCCAAATGCACTACAACCAGCCAAAAAATATGGCTGCCCTAACCGTTGAAATGGAGCGTGTTAGCAATTTGTGGTATAAGCAGTACACTGTGATAGAATTTCTCGTTGCAGAGAAGGAAACTGTTGTGAACATTCACAAGCGTCTATGTGATGTGTATGGAAGTTTTGCAGTTGACAGGAGTACAGTCAGTCGCTGGGTTCAGAGAATCAAAGAATCAATAAGTGGAGATAAGATAAGGAGTTGCATGATCGGTTGAGCACTGGACATCCTGCCACAGCCACCAAGGCAGAAATGTTGAAATGCGCTGAGTGCATTATTCTTACTGATAGACATATCACTACTCAAGAATTGGCCTTAAAGCTGTCAGTCAGCAATGGTAGTGCAAATGCAGTTATAAAAACTCTCGGATTTTCTAAGGTTTGCGCAAAATGGGTTCCTCGAAGTCTCACAAATGACCATCGATTGCAAAGGAAAGCAATTTCTTCTGAATTGTTGGAGTGTTTCAATGCTAACAGACAGAACACTGTTTTACAGGTAATGTACAACAAACAAAACACACACATACAAAATCTAACAGACAGAACACTGTTTTACAGGTAATGTACAACAAACAAAACACACACATACAAAATCTAACAACAAATATAACACTGTTTTACAGGTAATGTACAACAAACAAAACAACACACATACAAAATCTAACAGACAGAACACTGTTTTACAGGTAATGTACAACAAACAAAACACACACATACAAAATCTAACAACAAATATAACACTGTTTTACAGGTAATGTACAACAAACAAAACACACACATACAAAATCTAAAAACAAATAGAACACAGTTTTACAGGTAATGTACAACAAACAAAACACACATACAAAATCTAACAATAGATGGACCCATTTGTGAATGAGTAAAGAACTGTGTGTTAGAAGGAGGAACCTGTCAAAGACTATATACTCCCCACTCCCAGGCCCAAGGAGTGAGAGATCCAGCTGATGTACTGTCTTGGCCCTGGATGACTTCCCTTGTTGTAAAGGTAGCCCATGTGTGGATAACAACAGAATGGCTAAACAACCGGGTAAGTATGCTCCAGGAAACAATGCTGTAGTCAACTTTAACCTATAGTTGTTTTGTATCCACAGTGGTGGCGCTTGCTGAAAAGCCGAGTACATTTTAGGAATTTGGAAAAACTATCACAATTAACCGATTCATTGAATCAATGTTTATGTTTCAAGATCATTACCATTAACTTGTCTTGTCTCCTTCCATCTCTTGTACGGTCATACTCTACATGTACTTCCTATCACTCTCAGCTTGAATGTCTTCTTTGGTAAAGTGCTGTCTGGTGGTAGTCTTGTAATATGGTCAAAGCATTTCACTTATTGTCTCTGTCATATGCTTTCTGGTGGGAGTCTTGTAATGTAGCCAAAGCATTTCACTTGTTGTCTCTGTTACATAATGTTTGGTGGGAGTCTTGTAATATAGTCAAAGCATTTCACTTGTTGTCTCTGTTATATAATGTTTGGTGGGAGTCTTGTAATATAGCCAAAGCATTTCACTTGTTGTCTCTGTTATATAATGTTTGGTGGTAGTCTTGTAATGTAGCCAAAGCATTTCACTTGTTGTCTCTGTTATATAATGTTTGGTGGGAGTCTTGTAATGTAGCCAAAGCATTTCACTTGTTGTCTCTGTTATATAATGTTTGGTGGGAGTCTTGTAATATAGCCAAAGCATTTCACTTGTTGTCTCTGTTATATAATGTTTGGTGGTAGTCTTGTAATGTAGCCAAAGCATTTCACTTGTTGTCTCTGTTATATAATATTTGGTGGTAGTCTTGTAATGTGGCCAAAGCATTTCACTTGTTGTCTCTGTTATATAATGTTTGGTGGGAGTCTTGTAATGTAGCCAAAGCATTTCACTTGTTGTCTCTGTTATATAATGTTTGGTGGTAGTCTTGTAATGTAGCCAAAGCATTTCACTTGTTGTCTCTGTTATATAATGTTTGGTGGTAGTCTTGTAATGTAGCCAAAGCATTTCACTTGTTGTCTCTGTTATATAATATTTGGTGGGAGTCTTGTAATGTGGCCAAAGCATTTCACTTGTTGTCTCTGTTATATAATATCTGGTGGGAGTCTTGTAATGTGGCCAAAGCATTTCACTTGTTGTCTCTGTTATATAATATCTGGTGGGAGTCTTGTAATGTGGCCAAAGCATTTCACTTGTTGTCTCTGTTATATAATATCTGGTGGGAGTCTTGTAATGTGGCCAAAGCATTTCACTTGTTGTCTCTGTTATATATATTTGGTGGTAGTCTTGTAATGTGGCCAAAGCATTTCACTTGTTGTCTCTGTTATATAATATTTGGTGGGAGTCTTGTAATGTGGCCAAAGCATTTCACTTGTTGTCTCTGTTATATAATATCTGGTGGGAGTCTTGTAATGTGGCCAAAGCATTTCACTTGTTGTCTCTGTTATATAATATTTGGTGGTAGTCTTGTAATGTGGCCAAAGCATTTCACTTGTTGTCTCTGTTATATAATATTTGGTGGTAGTCTTGTAATGTGGCCAAAGCATTTCACTTGTTGTCTCTGTTATAATATTTGGTGGTAGTCTTGTAATGTGGCCAAAGCATTTCACTTGTTGTCTCTGTTATATAATATTTGGTGGTAGTCTTGTAATGTGGCCAAAGCATTTCACTTGTTGTCTCTGTTATATAATATTTGGTGGTAGTCTTGTAATGTGGCCAAAGCATTTCACTTGTTGTCTCTGTTATATAATATTTGGTGGTAGTCTTGTAATGTAGCCAAAGCATTTCACTTGTTGTCTCTGTTATATAATATTTGGTGGTAGTCTTGTAATGTGGCCAAAGCATTTCACTTGTTGTCTCTGTTATATAATATTTGGTGGTAGTCTTGTAATGTAGCCAAAGCATTTCACTTGTTGTCTCTGTTATATAATGTTTGGTGGGAGTCTTGTAATATAGTCAAAGCATTTCACTTGTTGTCTCTGTCATATACCATCTGGTGATAATCTTGCAATGTGGCCAAAGTATGAAGGAAAGTCTCTACTGTAGAGAGCAGAACAACAACACAACTCCTTCAGATCATCAGAGGAAGCACACCCCCCCCCCCAGACGCACTTCAAAGTGCAGTGCCAACTCTATCCCAGGACGAAAAAAAGCAACAACCCAGAGGGCCCCCCCCCCCCCCCCCCCCGAGTGTCAGGAGCTTAATAGGGCTGAAACACTTGTCTGTAGGGGGGTACTTCCTCTGATGATCTGAAGGAGTTGTGTTGTTGTTCCGCTCTCTACAGTACAGACTTTCCTGCATACTGATTTGTTGTCTCTGATGTAATGTAGTCCTTCCAACCTTTACCCTGATAGTGTCATTTCTGATGTAATGTAGTCCCTCCAAACTTTACTATGATAGTGTCATTTCTGATGTAGTGTAGTCCCTCCAAACTTTACCCTGATAGTGTCATTTCTGATGTAGTCTCTTCCTGTCACATTTAGTATTCCCCTTCAACATCTCATTTCTGTGCTATTTAGTTGTTAGTGTTCACGTCTGACAGAGACAGCACAAAGTTGGGGAGGAAGACTAGTGCACAGTGCTTTTTTTGCTTCAATTGTGATAAGTTTGTTTTTCAGTGAAGGTATCATTTGTCCAATAACTTGATCTGTTTTACTGCATCTGTTCTCAATTTCAGCATCAGTTTTTCCTGAAGATGATACTGTACTACCTAGGTATTTGAAATGCTTCACTTGTTTCAAAGGAGATCTTTGTTGGGATTTTGTCTCTGGATATGGTCATGACTTCTATTTTTCCAGCACTGATTTTCATGTTGTAGATTTCCACATGGCCTCGCTAAGTTATCCATGTTCTGCTGTAGGTCTTTTTCGGATGTGGCTACAAGTGCTTGGTCATCAGCAAAAAGGAGTTCACTTATGGTCCACCTATTATGTGTGCCTTCTGAAGGGCGTTGTGAGTTTAATGGCATTTTTCCTGAAACTGGGATATCAGGTAGTTCCATGGTGGAGTTCTTACTATGCAAATTATCTTCTTTCCAGATGTTGTCAATGTATGTTATGAACAATAAGGGAGATGGTACCATAATCTGATATCACTATATAGCTGACATTTAATGTTCACTTAGGGAAATTCTCTTATTCTCTGTGGAAAAGATACACAGGGCCACAGATTAACAAAAAATATATAGTTGTGACCCAAAAAAAAAATACTTGTGACCAACAACAACAAAAAAAAAATCACTCTCAGAACTCAATACCTTGACAAACTCAGTTTGTTCTGTGTTCCAGTTATCAAGAATTAATTTGGCAATATCTGATCCTGTAGCAATCTGAAACTCTGTCAACAAATTGAAGACAAAGTCAAGGTCATCACTGTTGTCCAAAGGCAGCAACTCCACAGATTCCTTGTTGCAACGCTGTGTAAACATCTTTAGTCTAAGAGAAAATAATAACAATGAAGTCTTATGTAATTCTGTGAAAAGTTTTTTGTTTTGTGGCTCTGATACTTACACTGTTCAAATAGTATACTACTGGACAAAAGTTAAGGGCTGATTTTTTACAATTTTTACACAAACAAAATCAACTGACTAACAAACAAGCCATTAGTACCAAAGAAAACAGCATTTAAAGCTGAACAAATTCAATCATTTCATTTTCAAATCGGAATAGGAATACACATACAGCAAGCTGGTGAAATCATTCACCCCTCATCCAAAAATTCACAAAAGTGATCTTCAAACAACAAACATGTCAGTATCACATGTGGCCACCGTTCGCTGCCAGACAATCAATGCACCTTTGCCTCATTGAGTTAACCAGGGTTGTTAGGACATTCTGTAGAATGCCCTGCCACTCTTGTTGAAGGAAAAGAATGTATAGACTAGGAAAAAAGTAGAAACAGCTTTATTACTTAACGACTACAAAGTTGTGATGTTTCCGCGTTATCCTTAATCATACAAAAACATACAGGAAGAAGAAATTTATTTCTTCGTCCTGTATGTTTTATTTCTTCGTCCTGTATGTTTTTGTATGATTAAGGCTCACACCAAAACGTCACAACTTTGTAGTCATTAAGTAATAAAGCTGTTCCTACTTTTTTCCTAGTCTATACAAAATGGTATCACAGCTTTACTGCAGTGCTTCATGTATAGTTGTATACTTATACACTCATTATTGTGTGTTGTTGAAGGAAAAGGGTCAGCTGGGCGACATTAACAGGGGGAGGATGATTTGTCAAAGCCCATCTGTCTAGGACATCCCAAATGTCCTCAATGGGCGACAGATCAGGTGAATGAGCTGGCCAATCAATTCTAATGATCCTTTGCTGTTGAAGAAAATCTTCTACGACATGACCCCGATGTGGTCTTGCGTTATCGTCTTGTAGGATTGCCCCTGCACCCATGGCTTGAAAGGTAGGCTGGACAAGGGGTTGCAGAATTTCATTCAGGTATCGCTGGGCGGTTAGGGTGCCATGAATGACATGGAGGGGAGTCCTGCCTTGCCTGTTGATGCCACCCCAGATCATGATTGATCCCCCTCCATAACGATCCACCTCTTGGATAGTGGCGTCATGGAACCGTTCCCCTGGCCTTCTCCAAACACTGATTCTGCCATCATTGAAGGACATACTGAGATGGGATTCGTCAGTGAAAAAAATTTAACCCCACTGGCACCTTGTCCAACGGATGTGCTGCTGGCACCAGGCAACTCTAGCTCTAAGGTGAGCTGGAGTAAGAGGTATTCTTATTGCTCTTAAACGCCTGCGAATTGTTCTGCCACTAACATTGACGCTTGCCGTATTCATTAGCTGGTTTCTGAGAGTGGAAGACGTTACTGTCTGGTTGCGAAATGTTGACAGCTGCAGTTATGTGTTATCTTGTCTACTCGTGCAACGAGGTTGGTCTGAATTATGCCTGTCTTCTACTCCTCTAGTTGCATGAAATCGCTCCAAAAGCCTTTGGATGGTAGAATGGGACATCCCAGAACAACGTGCAACTTTACAGCCAGATAAACCGCTTTCAACCAAGGCTATGACCCGATGACGCTCAAAGGTGCTAAAACGTCTTCACGGTGGCATGGTGTTTTTCAAATGACAAAAATACCCCTAAACCGCTTTAATAAAAATGATTGGAAGGTGAGAAGTGTTCACTAAGGATGCCTCTTGCACATGCAGCACAAATCAGCACGATTTAACTACCTGCTAGGTCATGCTGACACTTTTAAAATGCCCTAACATTTTGTCTAGGACGATGCTACTGCACGTGATTTTTACACTTGTTGTGATTAACAAAAAATATATAGTTGTACCCAAAAAAAAATACTTGTGACCAACAACAACAAAAAAAAATCACTCTCAGAACTCAATACCTTGACAAACTCAGTTTGTTCTGTGTTCCAGTTATCAAGAATTAATTTGGCAATATCTGATCCTGTAGCAATCTGAAACTCTGTCAACAAATTGAAGACAAAGTCAAGGTCATCACTGTTGTCCAAAGGCAGCAACTCCACAGATTCCTTGTTGCAACGCTGTGTAAACATCTTTAGTCTAAGAGAAAATAATAACAATGAAGTCTTATGTAATTCTGTGAAAAGTTTTTTGTTTTGTGGCTCTGATACTTACACTGTTCAAATAGTATACTACTGGACAAAAGTTAAGGGCTGATTTTTTACAATTTTTACACAAACAAAATCAACTGACTAACAAACAAGCCATTAGTACCAAAGAAAACAGCATTTAAAGCTGAACAAATTCAATCATTTCATTTTCAAATCGGAATAGGAATACACATACAGCAAGCTGGTGAAATCATTCACCCCTCATCCAAAAATTCACAAAAGTGATCTTCAAACAACAAACATGTCAGTATCACATGTGGCCACCGTTCGCTGCCAGACAATCAATGCACCTTTGCCTCATTGAGTTAACCAGGGTTGTTAGGACATTCTGTAGAATGCCCTGCCACTCTTGTTGAAGGAAAAGAATGTATAGACTAGGAAAAAAGTAGAAACAGCTTTATTACTTAACGACTACAAAGTTGTGATGTTTCCGCGTTATCCTTAATCATACAAAAACATACAGGAAGAAGAAATTTATTTCTTCGTCCTGTATGTTTTATTTCTTCGTCCTGTATGTTTTTGTATGATTAAGGCTCACACCAAAACGTCACAACTTTGTAGTCATTAAGTAATAAAGCTGTTCCTACTTTTTTCCTAGTCTATACAAAATGGTATCACAGCTTTACTGCAGTGCTTCATGTATAGTTGTATACTTATACACTCATTATTGTGTGTTGTTGAAGGAAAAGGGTCAGCTGGGCGACATTAACAGGGGGAGGATGATTTGTCAAAGCCCATCTGTCTAGGACATCCCAAATGTCCTCAATGGGCGACAGATCAGGTGAATGAGCTGGCCAATCAATTCTAATGATCCTTTGCTGTTGAAGAAAATCTTCTACGACATGACCCCGATGTGGTCTTGCGTTATCGTCTTGTAGGATTGCCCCTGCACCCATGGCTTGAAAGGTAGGCTGGACAAGGGGTTGCAGAATTTCATTCAGGTATCGCTGGGCGGTTAGGGTGCCATGAATGACATGGAGGGGAGTCCTGCCTTGCCTGTTGATGCCACCCCAGATCATGATTGATCCCCCTCCATAACGATCCACCTCTTGGATAGTGGCGTCATGGAACCGTTCCCCTGGCCTTCTCCAAACACTGATTCTGCCATCATTGAAGGACATACTGAGATGGGATTCGTCAGTGAAAAAAATTTAACCCCACTGGCACCTTGTCCAACGGATGTGCTGCTGGCACCAGGCAACTCTAGCTCTAAGGTGAGCTGGAGTAAGAGGTATTCTTATTGCTCTTAAACGCCTGCGAATTGTTCTGCCACTAACATTGACGCTTGCCGTATTCATTAGCTGGTTTCTGAGAGTGGAAGACGTTACTGTCTGGTTGCGAAATGTTGACAGCTGCAGTTATGTGTTATCTTGTCTACTCGTGCAACGAGGTTGGTCTGAATTATGCCTGTCTTCTACTCCTCTAGTTGCATGAAATCGCTCCAAAAGCCTTTGGATGGTAGAATGGGACATCCCAGAACAACGTGCAACTTTACAGCCAGATAAACCGCTTTCAACCAAGGCTATGACCCGATGACGCTCAAAGGTGCTAAAACGTCTTCACGGTGGCATGGTGTTTTTCAAATGACAAAAATACCCCTAAACCGCTTTAATAAAAATGATTGGAAGGTGAGAAGTGTTCACTAAGGATGCCTCTTGCACATGCAGCACAAATCAGCACGATTTAACTACCTGCTAGGTCATGCTGACACTTTTAAAATGCCCTAACATTTTGTCTAGGACGATGCTACTGCACGTGATTTTTACACTTGTTGTGATGAACAGTTGGTGTTGTTTATCCCCTGTCTGCATAGAGGACCGTTTGAGAATGCAATTTAATCAAGATTCTACAATAAATTTATTTACAGTTTTAGTATGGCAATAAAAATAAACATATGCTTGAAATTAATGACTGGCCCATCACTGTTGTCCAAAGGCAGCAACTCCACAGATTCCTTGTTGCAACGCTGTGTAAACATCTTTAGTCTAAGAGAAAATATAACAATGAAGTCTTATGTAATTCTGTGAAAAGTTTTTTGTTTTGTGGCTCTGATACTTACACTGTTCAAATAGTATACTACTGGACAAAAGTTAAGGGCTGATTTTTTACAATTTTTACACAAACAAAATCAACTGACTAACAAACAAGCCATTAGTACCAAAGAAAACAGCATTTAAAGCTGAACAAATTCAATCATTTCATTTTCAAATCGGAATAGGAATACACATACAGCAAGCTGGTGAAATCATTCACCCCTCATCCAAAAATTCACAAAAGTGATCTTCAAACAACAAACATGTCAGTATCACATGTGGCCACCGTTCGCTGCCAGACAATCAATGCACCTTTGCCTCATTGAGTTAACCAGGGTTGTTAGGACATTCTGTAGAATGCCCTGCCACTCTTGTTGAAGGAAAAGAATGTATAGACTAGGAAAAAAGTAGAAACAGCTTTATTACTTAACGACTACAAAGTTGTGATGTTTCCGCGTTATCCTTAATCATACAAAAACATACAGGAAGAAGAAATTTATTTCTTCGTCCTGTATGTTTTATTTCTTCGTCCTGTATGTTTTTGTATGATTAAGGCTCACACCAAAACGTCACAACTTTGTAGTCATTAAGTAATAAAGCTGTTCCTACTTTTTTCCTAGTCTATACAAAATGGTATCACAGCTTTACTGCAGTGCTTCATGTATAGTTGTATACTTATACACTCATTATTGTGTGTTGTTGAAGGAAAAGGGTCAGCTGGGCGACATTAACAGGGGGAGGATGATTTGTCAAAGCCCATCTGTCTAGGACATCCCAAATGTCCTCAATGGGCGACAGATCAGGTGAATGAGCTGGCCAATCAATTCTAATGATCCTTTGCTGTTGAAGAAAATCTTCTACGACATGACCCCGATGTGGTCTTGCGTTATCGTCTTGTAGGATTGCCCCTGCACCCATGGCTTGAAAGGTAGGCTGGACAAGGGGTTGCAGAATTTCATTCAGGTATCGCTGGGCGGTTAGGGTGCCATGAATGACATGGAGGGGAGTCCTGCCTTGCCTGTTGATGCCACCCCAGATCATGATTGATCCCCCTCCATAACGATCCACCTCTTGGATAGTGGCGTCATGGAACCGTTCCCCTGGCCTTCTCCAAACACTGATTCTGCCATCATTGAAGGACATACTGAGATGGGATTCGTCAGTGAAAAAAATTTAACCCCACTGGCACCTTGTCCAACGGATGTGCTGCTGGCACCAGGCAACTCTAGCTCTAAGGTGAGCTGGAGTAAGAGGTATTCTTATTGCTCTTAAACGCCTGCGAATTGTTCTGCCACTAACATTGACGCTTGCCGTATTCATTAGCTGGTTTCTGAGAGTGGAAGACGTTACTGTCTGGTTGCGAAATGTTGACAGCTGCAGTTATGTGTTATCTTGTCTACTCGTGCAACGAGGTTGGTCTGAATTATGCCTGTCTTCTACTCCTCTAGTTGCATGAAATCGCTCCAAAAGCCTTTGGATGGTAGAATGGGACATCCCAGAACAACGTGCAACTTTACAGCCAGATAAACCGCTTTCAACCAAGGCTATGACCCGATGACGCTCAAAGGTGCTAAAACGTCTTCACGGTGGCATGGTGTTTTTCAAATGACAAAAATACCCCTAAACCGCTTTAATAAAAATGATTGGAAGGTGAGAAGTGTTCACTAAGGATGCCTCTTGCACATGCAGCACAAATCAGCACGATTTAACTACCTGCTAGGTCATGCTGACACTTTTAAAATGCCCTAACATTTTGTCTAGGACGATGCTACTGCACGTGATTTTTACACTTGTTGTGATGAACAGTTGGTGTTGTTTATCCCCTGTCTGCATAGAGGACCGTTTGAGAATGCAATTTAATCAAGATTCTACAATAAATTTATTTACAGTTTTAGTATGGCAATAAAAATAAACATATGCTTGAAATTAATGACTGGCCCTTAACTTTTGTCCAGTAGCATACATAATGTTCACTCTTTAGATTTCCTTGAATCATCTCAAGTTGTCAAGTGTCCACCATAAAAATGATTGAAAGTCATAATCTATTCCCAGAATAAAGCTACACTTTGTCTTGTTTCCTTCTTAGATTTAGCACAGATATCTGCTGTGACTGTTGAAGTGGCTATTATTTTCTTGTTATATATAGCAGAGATATCTGTCTGTGACTGTTGAAGTGGCTATTATTTTCTTGTTATATATAGCAGAGATATCTGTCTGTGACTGTTGAAGTGGCTATTATTTTCTTGTTATATATAGCAGAGATATCTGTCTGTGACTGTTGAAGTGGCTATTATTTTCTTGTTATATAGCAGAGATATCTGTCTGTGACTGTTGAAGTGGCTATTATTTTCTTGTTATATATAGCAGAGATATCTGCTTGTGACTGTTGAAGTGGCTATTATTTTCTTGTTATATATAGCAGAGATATCTGCTTGTGACTGTTGAAGTGGCTATTATTTTCTATATAGCAGAGATATCTGTCTGTGACTGTTGAAGTGGCTATTATTTTCTTGTTATATATAGCAGAGATATCTGTCTGTGACTGTTGAAGTGGCTATTATTTTCTTGTTATATATAGCAGAGATATCTGTCTGTGACTGTTGAAGTGGCTATTATTTTCTTGTTATATATAGCAGAGATATCTGTCTGTGACTGTTGAAGTGGCTATTATTTTCTTGTTATATAGCAGAGATATCTGCTTGACTGTTGAAGTGGCTATTATTTTCTTGTTATATAGCAGAGATATTGCTTGTGACTGTTGAAGTGGCTATTATTTTCTTGTTATATATAGCAGAGATATCTGCTGTGACTGTTGAAGTGGCTATTATTTTCTTGTTATATAGCAGAGATATCTGTCTGTGACTGTTGAAGTGGCTATTATTTTCTTGTTATATTAGCAGAGATATCTGCTGTGACTGTTGAAGTGGCTATTATTTTATATATAGCAGAGATCTGTCTGTGACTGTTGAAGTGGCTATTATTTTCTTGTTATATTAGCAGAGATATCTGTCCGTGACTGTTGAAGTGGCTATTATTTTCTTGTATATATAGCAGATATCTGTCTGTGACTGTTGAAGTGGCTATTTTTCTTGTTATAATAGCAGAGATATCTGTCCGTGACTGTTGAAGTGGCTATATTTTCTTGTTATATAGCAGAGATATCTGTCCGTGACTGTTGAAGTGGCTATTATTTTATATATAGCAGAGATATCTGTCCGTGACTGTTGAAGTGGCTATATTTTCTTGTTAATATAGCAGAGATATCTGCTTGTGACTGCTGAAGTGGCTATTTTTCTTGTTATATAGCAGAGATCTGTCTGTGACTGTTGAAGTGGCTATTTTTCTTGTTATATAGCAGAGATATCTGCTTGTGACTGCTGAAGTGGCTATTTTTCTTGTTATAATAGCAGAGATATCTGCTTGTGACTGCTGAAGTGGCTATTATTTTCTGGTTATATAGCAGAGATCTGTCTGTGACTGTTGAAGTGGCTATTATTTTCTGGTTATATAGCAGAGATATCTGCTTGTGACTGCTGAAGTGGCTATTTTTCTTGTTATATAGCAGAGATCTGTCTGTGACTGTTGAAGTGGCTATTATTTTTTGGTTATATAGCAGAGATATCTGCTTGTGACTGTTGAAGTGGCTATTTTTCTTGTTATATAGCAGAGATATCTGCTTGTGACTGCTGAAGTGGCTATTTTTCTTGTTATAATAGCAGAGATATCTGTCCGTGACTGTTGAAGTGGCTATTTTTCTTGTTATATAGCAGAGATATCTGCTTGTGACTGCTGAAGTGGCTATTTTTCTTGTTATATAGCAGAGATATCTGCTTGTGACTGCTGAAGTGGCTATTATTTTCTTGTTAATATAGCAGAGATCTGTCTGTGACTGTTGAAGTGGCTATTTTTCTTGTTATATTAGCAGAGATATCTGTCCGTGACTGTTGAAGTGGCTATTATTTTTTGGTTATATAGCAGAGATCTGTCTGTGACTGTTGAAGTGGCTATTATTTTCTTGTATATATAGCAGAGATATCTGCTTGTGACTGTTGAAGTGGCTATTTTTCTTGTTATATAGCAGAGATCTGTCTGTGACTGTTGAAGTGGCTATTATTTTATATATAGCAGAGATATCTGCTTGTGACTGCTGAAGTGGCTATTTTTCTTGTTATATTAGCAGAGATATCTGCTTGTGACTGTTGAAGTGGCTATTATTTTCTTGTTATATAGCAGAGATATCTGTCCGTGACTGTTGAAGTGGCTATATTTTCTTGTTAATATAGCAGAGATCTGTCTGTGACTGTTGAAGTGGCTATTATTTTATATATAGCAGAGATATCTGCTTGTGACTGTTGAAGTGGCTATATTTTCTTGTTAATATAGCAGAGATATCTGCTTGTGACTGTTGAAGTGGCTATTATTTTTTGGTTATATAGCAGAGATATCTGTCTGTGACTGTTGAAGTGGCTATATTTTCTTGTTAATATAGCAGAGATCTGTCTGTGACTGTTGAAGTGGCTATTATTTTATATATAGCAGATATCTGTCTGTGACTGTTGAAGTGGCTATATTTTCTTGTTATATTAGCAGAGATATCTGCTTGTGACTGTTGAAGTGGCTATATTTTCTTGTTATATATAGCAGAGATATCTGTCTGTGACTGTTGAAGTGGCTATTATTTTCTTGTTATATATAGCAGAGATATCTGTCTGTGACTGTTGAAGTGGCTATTATTTTCTTGTTATATATAGCAGAGATATCTGTCTGTGACTGTTGAAGTGGCTATTATTTTCTTGTTATATAGCAGAGATATCTGCTTGTGACTGCTGAAGTGGCTATTTTTCTTGTTATATAAAGCAGAGATATCTGCTTGTGACTGTTGAAGTGGCTATTATTTTCTTGTTATATAGCAGAGATATCTGTCCGTGACTGTTGAAGTGGCTATTTTTCTTGTTATAATAGCAGAGATATCTGTCCGTGACTGTTGAAGTGGCTATATTTTCTTGTTATATTAGCAGAGATATCTGCTTGTGACTGTTGAAGTGGCTATATTTTCTTGTTATAATAGCAGAGATATCTGCTTGTGACTGCTGAAGTGGCTATTATTTTTTGGTTATATAGCAGAGATATCTGTCTGTGACTGTTGAAGTGGCTATATTTTCTTGTTATATATCAGAGATATCTGTCCGTGACTGTTGAAGTGGCTATTTTTCTTGTTATATAAAGCAGAGATATCTGCTTGTGACTGTTGAAGTGGCTATATTTTCTTGTTATATTAGCAGAGATATCTGCTTGTGACTGTTGAAGTGGCTATTTTTCTTGTTATATATAGCACAGATATCTGTCTGTGACTGTTGAAGTGGCTATTATTTTCTTGTTATATATAGCAGAGATATCTGTCTGTGACTGTTGAAGTGGCTATTATTTTCTTGTTATATATAGCAGAGATATCTGTCTGTGACTGTTGAAGTGGCTATTATTTTCTTGTTATATATAGCAGAGATATCTGTCTGTGACTGTTGAAGTGGCTATTATTTTCTTGTTATATATAGCAGAGATATCTGTCTGTGACTGTTGAAGTGGCTATTATTTTCTTGTTATATATAGCAGAGATATCTGCTTGTGACTGTTGAAGTGGCTATTATTTTCTTGTTATATATAGCAGAGATATCTGTCTGTGACTGTTGAAGTGGCTATTATTTTCTTGTTATATATAGCAGAGATATCTGTCTGTGACTGTTGAAGTGGGTATTATTTTCTTGTTATAATAGCAGAGATATCTGTCTGTGACTGTTGAAGTGGGTATTATTTTCTTGTTATATAGCAGATATCTGTCTGTGACTGTTGAAGTGGCTATTATTTTCTTGTTATATATAGCAGAGATATCTGTCGTGACTGTTGAAGTGGCTATTATTTTCTTGTTATATAGCAGAGATATCTGCTTGTGACTGTTGAAGTGGCTATTATTTTCTTGTTATATATCAGAGATATCTGCTTGTGACTGTTGAAGTGGCTATTATTTTCTTGTTATATATAGCAGAGATATCTGTCTGTGACTGTTGAAGTGGCTATTATTTTCTTGTTATATAGCAGAGATATCTGTCTGTGACTGTTGAAGTGGCTATTATTTTCTTGTTATATATAGCAGAGATATCTGCTTGTGACTGTTGAAGTGGCTATTATTTTCTTGTTATATATAGCAGAGATATCTGTCTGTGACTGTTGAAGTGGCTATTATTTTCTTGTTATATATAGCAGAGATATCTGCTTGTGACTGTTGAAGTGGCTATTATTTTCTTGTTATATAGCAGAGATATCTGTCTGTGACTGTTGAAGTGGCTATTATTTTCTTGTTATATATAGCAGAGATATCTGTCTGTGACTGTTGAAGTGGCTATTATTTTCTTGTTATATATAGCAGAGATATCTGTCCGTGACTGTTGAAGTGGCTATTATTTTTTGGTTATATATAGCAGAGATATCTGCTTGTGACTGTTGAAGTGGCTATTATTTTCTTGTTATATATAGCAGAGATATCTGTCTGTGACTGTTGAAGTGGCTATTATTTTCTTGTTATATATAGCAGAGATATCTGCTTGTGACTGTTGAAGTGGCTATTATTTTCTTGTTATATATAGCAGAGATATCTGTCTGTGACTGTTGAAGTGGCTATTATTTTCTTGTTATATATAGCAGAGATATCTGCTTGTGACTGTTGAAGTGGCTATTATTTTCTTGTTATATAAAGCAGAGATATCTGTCCGTGACTGTTGAAGTGGCTATTATTTTCTTGTTATATATAGCAGAGATATCTGTCCGTGACTGTTGAAGTGGCTATTATTTTCTTGTTATATATAGCAGAGATATCTGTCTGTGACTGTTGAAGTGGCTATTATTTTCTTGTTATATATAGCAGAGATATCTGCTTGTGACTGTTGAAGTGGCTATTATTTTCTTGTTATATAGCAGAGATATCTGTCTGTGACTGTTGAAGTGGCTATTATTTTCTTGTTATATATAGCAGAGATATCTGTCTGTGACTGTTGAAGTGGCTATTATTTTCTTGTTATATATAGCAGAGATATCTGTCTGTGACTGTTGAAGTGGCTATTATTTTCTGGTTATATATAGCAGAGATATCTGTCTGTGACTGTTGAAGTGGCTATTATTTTCTTGTTATATATAGCAGAGATATCTGTCTGTGACTGTTGAAGTGGCTATTATTTTCTTGTTATATATAGCAAGATATCTGTCTGTGACTGTTGAAGTGGCTATTATTTTCTTGTTATATATAGCAGAGATATCTGTCTGTGACTGTTGAAGTGGCTATTATTTTCTTGTTATATATAGCAGAGATATCTGTCTGTGACTGTTGAAGTGGCTATTATTTTCTTGTTATATATAGCAGAGATATCTGTCTGTGACTGTTGAAGTGGCTATTATTTTCTTGTTATATAAAGCAGAGATATCTGTCTGTGACTGTTGAAGTGGCTATTATTTTCTTGTTATATATAGCAGAGATATCTGTCTGTGACTGTTGAAGTGGCTATTATTTTCTTGTTATATATAGCAGAGATATCTGTCTGTGACTGTTGAAGTGGCTATTATTTTCTTGTTATATATAGCAGAGATATCTGTCTGTGACTGTTGAAGTGGCTATTATTTTCTTGTTATATATAGCAGAGATATCTGTCTGTGACTGTTGAAGTGGCTATTATTTTCTTGTTATATATAGCAGAGATATCTGTCTGTGACTGTTGAAGTGGCTATTATTTTCTGGTTATATATAGCAGAGATATCTGTCTGTGACTGTTGAAGTGGCTATTATTTTCTTGTTATATATAGCAGAGATATTTGCTTGTGACTGTTGAAGTGGCTATTATTTTCTTGTTATATATAGCAGAGATATTTGCTTGTGACTGTTGAAGTGGCTATTATTTTCTTGTTATATATAGCAGAGATATTTGCTTGTGACTGTTGAAGTGGCTATTATTTTCTGGTTATATATAGCAGAGATATTTGCTTGTGACTGTTGAAGTGGCTATTATTTTCTGGTTATATATAGCAGAGATATTTGCTTGTGACTGTTGAAGTGGCTATTATTTTCTGGTTATATATAGCAGAGATATCTGTCTGTGACTGTTGAAGTGGCTATTATTTTCTTGTTATATATAGCAGAGATATCTGTCTGTGACTGTTGAAGTGGCTATTATTTTCTGGTTATATAGCAGAGATATCTGTCTGTGACTGTTGAAGTGGCTATTATTTTCTGGTTATATATAGCAGAGATATCTGTCTGTGACTGTTGAAGTGGCTATTATTTTCTTGTTATATATAGCAGAGATATCTGTCTGTGACTGTTGAAGTGGCTATTATTTTCTGGTTATATATAGCAGAGATATCTGTCTGTGACTGTTGAAGTGGCTATTATTTTCTTGTTATATATAGCAGAGATATCTGTCTGTGACTGTTGAAGTGGCTATTATTTTCTTGTTATATATAGCAGAGATATCTGTCTGTGACTGGATTGCTACAGCTGTCCTTATATTCCTTCTTCTTCAGTTTTCCGAGCCATTAAGGCTCACTGCTGCAGATAAAGTTTGCCTCCATTCCTCTCTATTCCTAATCTCTCTCCAGTTGGTGACATCAATTTCTTTTATATCCTCTTCTATATTGACTTCCATCTCTGTCTTGGTCTACCCCTTGGTCATGTTTCCCTCATCTCTTGTGCATAAGTCATTTTCATTTGCTCTCTTCCATTCTTTCTACATGCCCCAGCCAGCGTAGTCTGTTCAGTTTCAAGACATTTATAATTCTTTGGGATTTAAATAAGCTGTTCAGTTCAGTGTTCTTTCTAGCTCTCCACTCTCCACTGTTGGCATCCTTTATCAGCCCAAAGATTCTTCTTAGGATCTTTTTCTCAAAGACCTGCAATTGTTGTTCATCTT
This sequence comes from Achatina immaculata, assembly GCA_009760885.1. Classification (NCBI taxonomy): domain Eukaryota; kingdom Metazoa; phylum Mollusca; class Gastropoda; order Stylommatophora; family Achatinidae; genus Lissachatina; species Lissachatina immaculata. The sequence goes on from CM019692.1 coordinate 42,722,933, forward strand.
TCTTTGTTGCACTTCACATTTCTGATCCATACATGACGACTGGTCTTATTATAGTTTTGTAGATTGTTATTTTAGTATTTCGGGACAGGATTTTGAATTTTAACAGGTGTTGCAAGGCAAAGTATATTTTATTCCCTATCTGTACTCTGCTTTTTTTCCTCGCTTAGTATGCTGCTTCAGCTGAAGGTTGTGCCTAGATATTTGTAATGTTTCTCCTTTCCTAATAATCATATCAACAACATTTATATAATCTGGATCATTCTGCCTCTGGTCTCTTGCAATGTTCCCTCTATGGGTTTGCTGTCTGTGTGCAAAATGTTCAGCACATGCACAAAATATTGTGTGCAAATGTGTGTAGTTATGTGTGTGCGTGTGGATATATATTTACACACACTGTAAAGGCCTGTACGAACAAGATAAACCTGCTGTACTTTTCAGTTACTGGTATTTAGTTAATTGCAATGATGATTTCTTTGTTTACTTATTCAGTGACAGTAATTATTTATTTACATAGTTGTTTATCCTATCATATTCGACTTGCTATGGGTTCATTGAAACATAATCCCACCTTATGTCGAGAAGCAAGTAAATGACTTCAATTTACCAAACAACAGAAGATTAAATTAGGGTGATAGCAGGACAGACCTAATAGCCCAGTCCCACACTTTGCTGTCTGACCATCTAATTATGGGTTAGAACAGAATTACTTTCACTTTTAAAGGTGACATTCTCATTAAAACCTCTAGCCCACCAAAATTTGTGCTTGAAAAGTATAGGGCACAGGTTACAGGAGTCTTTGTTAGTACCAGTTTGAACACAATACAAAAAGCACATACTTGAGTTTCACACAATTTTGCACATTTCCACAGTGACAGTAAATCTACTGCTATTAAAAAAAAAATGGTGGTGGTTACGGTCCAGTGCTAGTTACCAAGATCAATTTGCATACCTGATCATCTCAATGGACATTCTCCTTTCTCACGAAACTGAATGCAGTGGAAATTAATCTGCCCATTTATTTTAATTACTCTCTATTCTCTGTGTGTCCACTTGCCTCATCATGATTCTGCTATAGCACTAATGATTCTGCTATAGCACTACCAAAATATGCGATAAAAGACCAGTTGAAACATTTGGTCCAAAAGTCATTTCTCAACAAGAAAGAAACAGTAAAGGAAAAACATGCACCATCACTGTATTTTTATTGATCGCAATTATAGCACGGAGTAACATCTGGAAACTGGAAAATAAAAGTGTCAGTTTCATTTTTCTTTTTGTGCGGCTCCAAAAATGTTGTGTGCGGAATGATGTTTTTCTTTACACGGATGTGCAGCTTAGAGAGAAGAGTGGTCTCTTGATATCTTAGTATACTCGGTCTTATCTTGGTTAATGGTCAAGCCTATTTAGTGCCACATTTCTCAGGTGTATGCAGGTATTGATGACTTCTTGCATAGTTTCCCCCACTAGGTCAATGTCATCAGTGTATCCTAGTATTTTAGCTTGTTCTTCCGTACTGTTTTCTTCTTTCACTTTTCTGATTACCTTTTCTAGTACTAGGTTGACTAGTAATGGAGATAATATATCACCTTGTCTTAAACCAGGTCTTATTTAGAAGTGTTCTGATTTCTTCCTTTATATATTACTATGTGTATCCTCCATACATATTCTGGTCAAATTACACTTATTACACTTGGTAGGAATATGTTCCTTGTTGTACTTAGCAAAGATATAAATTGCTCACACATGCTATATTTGGGTGGGGTGGCTAATATACATTTTTCTGGGTTCAGCAACAACAACAAATCTTGTAAGTAGCCTTAAGATAGCAAACAGATCATAAGTAGTTTGTGCAAGAGACCTACACATTTACCAACTAAATAATGAAATCAAAGATTGTCAACAAGTACAATGTATCACAAGGTATAAGTAATAAAAAGATTTTGCAAAATTTTGCAGCAGAATCTAGTATACACTAAGTTAAGAAATAACTATGATCAGGACACCATGAAAGCTACAAGCATGTCATATATAATGTGATATACTAGCGTATCTGATAACGATAAAGAATGTCAGCTTACTTGTCATAGCAGTAAGCAATACCACCTGACATGCCAGCAGCAAAGTTACGTCCAGTCAGGCCCAGGACAATGACACGACCTCCTGTCATGTACTCACAACCATGATCACCACAACCCTGAGGAAATCAGTCAAATATTTGCTGTTCTTCTTTCATAAGAAAATATCATGAATGTACATGCTGCTGTTCTTCTGTCACAAGAAAATATCATGTATGTACATGTTGGTATTCATCTTTCACAAGAAAATATCATGTATGTACATGCTGCTGTTCTTCTTTCATAAGAAAATATCATGAATGTACATCCTAGTGTTCTTCTTTCACAAGAAAATATCTTGTATGTATATGATGGTATTATTCTTTCACAAGAAAATATCATTTTTGTACATGCTGGTGTTCTTCTTTCACAAGAAAATATCTTGTATGTATATGATGGTATTATTCTTTCACAAGAAAATATCATTTTTGTACATGCTGGTGTTCTTCTTTCACAAGAAAATATCTTGTATGTATATGATGGTATTATTCTTTCACAAGAAAATATCATTTTTGTACATGTTGGTGTTCTTCTTTCACAAGAAAATATCTTGTATGTATATGAAGGTATTATTCTTTCACAAGAAAATATCTTGTATGTATATGATGGTATTATTCTTTCACAAGAAAATATCTTGTATGTATGTGATGGTATTATTCTTTCACAAGAAAATATCTTGTATGTATATTTTGGTATTATTCTTTCACAAGAAAATATCTTGTATGTATATATTGGTATTATTCTTTCACAAGAAAATATCTTGTATGTATATATTGGTATTATTCTTTCACAAGAAAATATCTTGTATGTATATATTGGTATTCTTCTTTCACAAGAAAATATCTTGTATGTATATATTGGTATTATTCTTTCACAAGAAAATATCTTGTATGTATATGATGGTATTATTCTTTCACAAGAAAATATCTTGTATGTATCTTATATCTTATATCCTTCCCGTGCCGTTAGACGTCACATAGGGCTCGCAAAGTAGTTCGCCAATTTTTCCTGTCTTCGGCGAGTCTTTCAACCTCATCAAAGGATTTTATGCCTGTTAACTTGGCCTCTCTTAATAATGTCCTCTTCAGAGTTTCACGTGGTCTGCCCCTTTTTCTTCGGCCTGTTGTGTTCCACTTGATAGCTTGTTTTGGGATTCTCTGATCATTTCTTCTCATGGTATTATTCTTTCACAAGAAAATATCATGTATGTACATGCTGGTGTTCTTCTTTCACAAGAAAATATCTTGTATGTATATGATGGTATTATTCTTTCACAAGAAAATATATTGTATGTACATGCTGGTGTTTATATAATGTTTAAAAAAATGAAACACTACTGTAGTTATAATGGACACCAAATTTCAAACTTGTATCAACATTTTATTTTATGGAATTAATGTTTCAATCTTGGCATGAAGAAACTTTAAGACTTCAAACAATGAAATGATGTTCATTAAATTTGGTTTGGACATTTATTCTTTGTGACTGAGGCCCCCGTTTCAGTAAGGTGTATGGCCTCCTCTGGCCTGTATCAGAGAATGGCATCTCCTTGACATGGATCTGATTATCCGCTGGATCTGTTGTTGTGGGATGGCTGCCCACTCTTCCCGTAGTGCAAGAGACAACTGTCAGAGATTGGTTGGCACCACATCTCGTTGGCAGACGTGTCTGTTGAGTTCATTCCATAAGTGCTCTATTGAGTTCATGTCTGATGATATGGATGGCCATGGAATGGTCTGGACATTGTTGTCAGTGAGGAACTGGGTGGTGAGTTGTGCCACATGAGATCGAGCATTATCCTGCTGAAAAATCAATCCTGGTGCAGCCAGAAGTGGAAGGACGTGAGGACGAAGAATTTCAGTGCAGTGATGTATCATTGGACATTCAGGCATCCTACAATTTGCACCAGGTCACTTCTTCCCAAGAAGTTGATCGTCCCCCACACCAGTACACCTCCCCCATGTGGAGAAGTCTCATTCCCACAGTTCTGGGCGTAGTGCTCATGGACTCTGTGGTAAACTCTTCTCCATCTATCGTGTCGCTGGAGCAAAAAGAATGATTCATCACTAAACCAGACCCTTCTCCAATCATTCGCAATGGTCCATTGACAATGCTGGTTTGCCCACTGCAGTCGGTTCTGGCGATGCTGGTTTGCCCACTGCAGTTGGTTCTGGCGATGCTGGTTTGCCCACTGCAGTCGGTTCTGGCGATGCTGGTTTGCCCACTGCAGTCGGTTCTGGCGATGCTGGTTTGCCCACTGCAGTCGGTTCTGGCGATGCTGGTTTGCCCACTGCAGTCGGTTCTGGCGATGCTGGTTTGCCCACTGCAGTCGGTTCTGGCGATGCTGGTTTGCCCACTGCAGTCGGTTCTGGCGATGCTGGTTTGCCCACTGCAGTCGGTTCTGGCGATGCTGGTTTGCCCACTGCAGTCGGTTCTGGTGATGCTGGTTCATAAGAACAGGACCTCTGAAGGGTCTTCTAGCCCAAAGACCAGCCTCGTGCAGTCAGTTCCTGATTGTTTAATCTGAACTCAATGAGTTGCTGTCATTGATTGGACTGTTGAGGATGCAGATGCAAACCGACACCTGAAGAGACGCAGCCGTATGAAGCGGTCTTCGGCAGGAGTTGTGACTATGGGTCTTCCGCCTCGCGGCCGGTCTGCAACTGAGGCAGTTTCTTGAAATCATCTCCAAAGGTGGCTAATGGTGCTTCTAACCACATTAAATTATCTGGCCACTACACTCTGTGACTGTCCAGTCTGTAAATGTCAAATGATGAGGAGTCATTGTTCTGTAGTGAGATGAGCCATACTTGCACACTGAATTTTCAAATGAACGGATTTGAGGAGCGTCAATCTTTTATAGGTATTCAATAACACTGTCAGTGAGCTTTGTGTTCAGTAAGTTTCATGGGATTCTCATGAACCTGTCATGAGTTATTGTCAAAAATGCTGTTCTGACTCTTGTCGCTTTTCTGTGCTCATGAATCATCTGCTGAGTATAATTCAGGTCAGCATGTGAAGTTGATGTCCAAGCGAATGTTTCAGGCAATTTGCCCTCGTCTGATTAGCAAACTTCAGTTTAAATCGCAACATCATATTTGTTGCGTTTCTTTTCTTTTAAACAGTATATGTACAAGAACAAAACAAAAATCACATATCTATATGCTAGTGTCTGATGTTTAGTTTCTATACAAGCAAAAATTGTTCACATACAAGCATAAATATGTCATAAGAGAGGAATAACTTAGCATAGGCTCTGGAATACAGGAAATATTCATGTGTATTGTGAGTGAATGTGGGACTGTATTGTGAGTGAGTGTGGGACTGTATTGTGAGTGAGTGTGGGACTGTATTGTGAGTAAATGTGGGACTGCACTGTGAGTGAATGTGGGACTGTATTATGAGCGAATGTGGGACTGTATTATGAATGAATGTGGGACTGTATTGTGAGTGAATGTGGGACTGTATTGTGAGTGAGTGTGGGACTGTATTGTGAGTAAATGTGGGACTGCACTGTGAGTGAATGTGGGACTGTATTATGAGCGAATGTGGGACTGTATTATGAATGAATGTGGGACTGTATTATGAATGAATGTGGGACTGTATTGTGAGTGAGTGTGGGACTATTGTGAGTGAGTGTGGGACTGTATTGTGAGTGAATGTGGGACTGTATTGTGAGTGAGTGTGGGACTGTATTGTGAGTGAGTGTGGGACTGTATTGTGAGTTAATGTGGGACTGCACTGTTAGTGAATGTGGAACTGTATTATGAGTGAATGTGGGACTGTATTATGAATGAATGTGGGACTGTATTATGAGTGAGTGTGGGACTGTATTATGAATGAATGTGAGACTGTATTATGAGTGAACGTGGGACTGTATTATGAATGAATGTGGGACTGTATTATGAGTGAATGTGGGACTGTATTATGAATGAGTGTGGGTCTGTATTGTGAGTGAATGTGTGACTGTATTGTGAGTGAGTGTGGGACTGTATTATAAGTGAGTGTGGGACTGTATTAAGAGTGAGTGTGGGACTGTATTGTGAGTGAGTGTGGGACTGTATTGTGAGTGAATGTGGGACTGTATTGTGAGTGAATGTGGGACAGATATTGCATTCTAATGATGGACTGTGCGATTGTGCCAGACATAAATGATGAATTTTACTTGAATGTAGGATTTAATTATAACTGAATGTTGAATTGTGGTAGACCTAAATGATGAATTGTACTTGCATGTAGAATCTCATTATAGCTGAATGCTGAATTGTGCCAGACCTAAATGATGAATTGTACTTGAATGTAGGATTTCATTATAACTGAATGTTGAATTGTGCTAGATCTAAATGGTGAATTGTACTTGAATGTAGGATTTCATTGTAACTGAATGCTGAATTGTGCTAGATTTAAATAATGAACTGTACTTGAATGTAGGATTTCATTATAACTGAATCTTGTGCTAGATCTGACTGTACTGTACTAAATGCATAACTGATTCTGCTATAGCTGAATGCAGAATTGTGCTAGAAATGAACGTGAGATTGATTTTGATAAAGCTGACTGTGAAATCTGATCATAACTGAAAGAAAAGTTCTACTCAGTATGGAAAGAAAGACTGTAAAGAAACAGTTAAAGTGGTAATCTCACCTCCGCCACAGCGGTCACTCCAGAGTTCCTGACACAGAATCTTTCAGCTGCTTGACCTCTGAAGAAAGCTTTGCCAGATGTGGCACCATAAAGAACCACATTACCAACAATAATGTTGTCCTCACTCTTGAATGTGGGTGGCATGCTTTTAGGAGGTACAATGACAACTTCTCCTCCAGACAAGCCCTGACAGTGACACAAGTAATGATAATGTACTATCTTTACTGTCTTCATGACATGCATCTGGAAGTGATTACAACATGTGAGTTTTATCCTATCGTATACTCACTGATGATGCTACATTCTACCAATCTGTTTTACTCGAGTGTCTCATTTTTAAACCACCACATTTTATATAGTTAGAAACAGTCCAGCTATCAATAGAGTAAAAAAAGTTAGAAACAGGCCAGTTATCAATGTTGTAACATAAAACAGTTAGAAACAATTTAGCTATCAACAGAGTACAACAGAAACAGGTCAGCTATCAATGTTGTAACATAAGAGTAAAACAGTTAGAAACAGGTCAGCTATCAATAATCTAACTCAAGAAACACAACTAATACTTAGCTGACACTACAAGTTACTCTAACTCAAGACACACAACTAATACTTAGCTGACACTACAAGTTACTCTAACTCAAGACACACAACTAATACTTAGCTGACACTACAAGTTACTCTAACTCAAGACACACAACTAATACTTAGCTGACACTACAAGTTACTCTAACTCAAGACACACAACTAATATTTAGCTGACACTACAAGTTACTCTAACTCAAGACACACAACTAATACTTAGCTGACACTACAAGTTACTCTAACTAACTCAAGGCACACAACTAATACTTAGCTGACATCACCTGCAGAAATTATAAGCTGCCATATTCAGGTCTCCTCTTGGGGTAAACACTGAAATATCCCCCCCCCCCTCCTCTTACAAACATAATCACTGGAACTCCCTTCTTGTGCACACCAACAACTCTCACCTTACAAACATAGTCATTGGCATCCCCCTCCAGGTAGACACTGACACCTCTTGCTAAGAAAGCACAGAAACTCTGACCTCCTGAACCTGTAAGACTGATCTCAATAGACTTGGGTGGAAGTCCCTCCTCAACTGTGCGCCTGCACATAATGATATCAGTCAATAATTCTGCATCAAATACATACAGGTTTCTTCTGTGTCCACACTGTGTTGTGAACCCTGTTATTCTTGCAAAATAAATTTCTGCGTTTTATGTATCTTCTTTATATATATAACTATAGTCTTTATAAATCACGTCCGTTTTACATTCATTCTTAACTAGTTTATTTTTGTTTTTATCCTGCTTTCCTTGATTATTAAAGGAGAAAAGAGCACATGTACTGTACTTGAATATTACATATAAAAGGCATCTGAGAAAAATAAATGGGATTTGTGGTGTGAAAATGTTGCATAAAAGTATATTTCAACACTGAACTTTGCTGCAGGTGTCAGTGACAATCTTCATATGTTAGTTTTAGCTTAAAATCTACCATGGTAGTCTGCAAACAAAGACAGCATCATTTAGTCATGCTATCACCACTGGAAAATCTGAACATGTACTCTGGCTTGCAGACAAGAAATCTTTTACATAAGACAATTTTCAGCAGGAGACATTTTTTAACATTGCAAGTGATAAATCTGTGCATAAGTAAAGTCAACATTTTTCAGAAACAGGAAATGTAGGATCCCCAAACCTTACTGATGATAATGTTTAAGAATTTTACAGACATTACAGCACTGGCTTAAAAACTGTTGGTGAACAATGTTGTTGTTGTTCGTCCATTGTCTTCGATGATGACCACAGAGTCATCTTAGTCAAAGTAAGGAGAAGTGTGTCTGTGCGTGACCAACTAGCCCTATACGAGCTCTAAAAGTTTTGCCACACATGAAACATAAATGTCCAGATTCAGTCGTGGGTGCTTGTGCTGCCTTGGCTTTTCTCATTGCGCGTTTGTGCTGAGCACTTTCAATTCTTGAGCGCTCTGCTCTCTGAGCACCCAGGCTGGTTAAAGCTCTCCAAGATGGGCGGACTTGTGCTATGGCCTCCCAAGAGTTTGTCTTTCCCCGAAGGCTTTGAGTGAGGTTTTGAGCATATCATTGTAACGCTTTTTTGCCCTCCAGCTTCCCATTTTCCGTTCAGTAGTTCCCCATAAAGGAGTTGTTTGGGCAGTCAGGTGTTATTTATTCTGACTACGTGCCCTGTCCATCAAATTTTATTGTGAACAATAACTGCAACTTACAGTACACTGCACAACTATAACTGTCAGTGTATACAAATAATTAAAACTGTGTGTGTGTACAAACAAAACTGTGTTTACAAACAATTAAAATTATGAGTGCATAGAATTAAATGTGTGTGTGCATACAACCAATCAAAACTGTGTGTGTACACAAACAACCAAACTGTGAGCATATATGAACAACCAAAACTGTGTGTGTACAGAAATAACCAAAACTATGCAAAAATTGTATGTGTACAAACAACTAAAACTGTACAAACCATGGTTTGTTATTCAAATGAAACCCAGTTACTGATGTATACAGAAACAGTTAATGATAGTTATGAGGCTTGATTGATATGTTCTCAGCATAAGGTACACATTTTTACACAAGGTACAGATTTTTACTTAAGGGTTCAGAAACAGTTAATGATATTTATTTATGTATGGAAACAGTAATTTTCATTATGCTGCTTGAACAGTCAACATTTACTCGTGTACAAAACACTTAATGATAGCTACCATTGTGTAAAGACAGCTGATGGTTACTGATGTGTATAGAATCAGATAATATTGGTTATGATACAAAGCAGGATTTTGCTGCCAGTGTTTTGGCACAAGGACATTTTGGTGCCTGGACATTTTGAACTTTCTGATATGCAGACTTTTTTCACAATTGGACTTTCTGACATATAGACTTTTTGATACCTGGACTTTCTGACATGTAAACATTTTGATATCTGGACTTTCTGACATGTAGACTTTTTGACACCTGGACTTTCTGACATGTAGACATTTTGACACCTGGCCTTTCTGACATGTAGACTTTTTGACACCTGGACTTTCTGACATGCAGACATTTTGACATCTGGACTTTCTGACATGTAGACATTTTGACATCGACTTTCTGACATGTAGACTTGCTGTCACATGGTGCAGGTGCCTTGTCATGACATGACAGCTTGCATACCCTGACCACCTCCAGAGCAATATCAGCAGGAGCTTTACTCCAGGCAGGTGCAACCAAGCTGGGAAGATCTGTGTGAGTAGGGGTCAGGTGAAACCTGCACCCTGGTTCTCCAGGGTGGGGGTTGGAGCGTGGGGCCACTGACCCTATCTCCATAAAAAAGATGAATGTTATGGAGCAGACAGAGAAGCCTCGAAATTGGACGGATAAAAATGGATTACGACCTTGGAAAGTAAAAAATATTATGAGATAGAATATAAGAAGTTTATACAGACAAGGGGCAGCTAAAGAATTAGCAGATGAACTAAGCAGGTCTGGAATATGCATGGAGGATGCACAAAATATAGCAATATATAAAGGAAGAAAGTCAGGACCTTTCTATATAAGAACTGATTTAAAACAAGGTGATACATTATCTCCGTTACTATTCAACCTATTAAAGGTAAACAGAAAAGTGAAAGAAGAAAGCAGTACAGAAGAACAAGCTAAACACTAGGATATGCTGATAACATCCACCTAGTGGAGGAAGCTATGCAAGAAGTCATCAATACTTGCATACACCTGAGATATGTGGGACTACATGTGGGCCTGACATTAATCAAGATAAGACAGAGTATATGAAGATATCAAGAAACCAGAGACAGAATGATCCAGATTGTATGTTGGAGATATGATCATTAGGAAAGTAGAAACATACAAATATTTAGGTGGAACCTTCAACAGAAGAAACACAGTAAGTGTGGAAATTAAAAGAGAGTATAGATAGGTTTGTGGTTTATTAGAAGAATGTTGTGAATCCCCTGGACAGCAAAAATAACTAATGAAGAATGTATGAGAAGAGCTAGAAAGACAAACAAATCTTGTCAAATAAGAGAGAGACAATGTACTTTCATAGGACATGCAATGAGAAAAGGGGGGCATTGAAAATGTTTTAACAACAGGAAAAATAGAGGGAAGAAGATCATGAGGAAGACCAAGAGAAATGATACTGGACAGTCTGACGGGATGGTGTGAGAGGAGATCACCAACTGAGCTGATGGCCTGAATGAAGGATCGGGTACTCTGGAGAAGCATAATAGCCAACGCCAGTCGGCACGGCACATGATGATGATGATGACAGGGAATAAAATATACTTTGCCTTACAACACCTGTTACAATTCAAAATCCTGTCTCAAAACACCAAAATAACAATCTACAAAACTATAATAAGACCAGCCATCATGTATGGATCAGAAATGTGGAGTACAACAAAAAATATGAATAGTTGCAGATCTTTGAGAACAATATCCTAAGAAGAATCTTTGGGCCCATAAAGGATACCAAAAGTGGAGAATGGAGAGCTAGAAGGAACACTGAAATGAACAGATTATTTACATCCCAATGAATTATAAATGTCTTGAAACTGAACAGACTATGCTGGTTGTGCCATATAGAAAGAAGAGAATCTCTCTGAACCTTAAGTGCCCAGGGCACATGGGGCTTCCGCAAGGGTTTTCCGCAAATGCCTGTCCTTTGCCTTTTTTTTCTGCTCTTGCCCAGGTGAGCCCTCTATTGCTCAACATCCTTTCTGTTGTTCTTCTCCATGTTTCTTTTGGTCTACCCTTACTTCTGTTCCCCTGTGGTGTCCATCTTAGTGCTATTTTTGGTAGTGAGTTGTCAGTCATTCGGAGCACATGTCCCAACCATCGCCAGCATCTTTCCTCAATAATTGCTGTCAGTGGCTTCATCTGCATTTCTGCCAACAAGATGTTATTTCTTATGTTGTTTGGCCAAAATATTTTTCTAATTCTTCATAAACATTTAGTCTGGAAAGAATTCAACTTGCTTTCTATGGTTTTGGTGATTTTCCAGCATTCACTTCCATAGAGTAGTAAACTTAGAACATTACTCTTAAATATCCTGATTTTCATATTTATGCTTAGTTTTTAAATTTCCATATAGTCTGCAGCACTGCAAAAGCCTGGTTTGCTCTAGAAAGTCTGCAGTTGATGTCCTCTGTGCTGTCTCCATTTTCTACTACTCTGCTGCCAAGGTATACAAATTCAGTGACCTCCTCCACTAACTTGCTATCTACTCTGAGTACATTTCTGTTGTTCACATTTTGCTTCATTAACTTTGTCTTTCCTACGTTGATCTTTAGTCCTATGTTGTTTGCATTCTGAGTTAGCTTGTTTATTTTATCTTGCATATCTTTGTGGCTGCTTGATAGTAGACAAATGTCATCCACAAAGTCAAGGTCTTCCAGCACTGTGTCAAGGGTCCACTGTAATCCTCCATGTTTGTCTGATGTTGCCTCCTTCATTAACCAGTCTACTGCCAAGATAAATAATGTTGGTGATAGTACACATCCCTGTTTCACTCCTGTTTGTACCCTAAAGTTGCTGGAGGTATGTTCTCCACAGATCACTTTGCACTGAAAACCCTCGTATAGGGCTTTGATTATATTCACTATCTTATGGGGGAGGCCATGCCATCTTAGGATTTTCCACAGTGCATCTCTGTTGACACTGTCAAAGGCTTTCTCAAAATCTATAAACAACGCACATGTTGTGCAATGCCACTCTTTTGGTCTTTCAGTTTTCTTGTATAAAAACGTATCTTTCTGTGTTCTCCGATTTTGGCTTTCCTTAATTTTAGTTTTATTTTTGCTACCAGAAGGTTGTGATCACTCCTTTCCTTGCTCGCACATCTTGTAGTGACCATTTCCACTTGTTGTTTATTAGTATGTGATCGATTTGGTTTTCTGTGATTTTATCTGGGAACCTAAAAGTCACTTTATGGATGTTTTTATGTTGGAAAATTGTCCCTCCAATGGTCATCATGTTTTCTTCACAGAAACTGCAGTCTTTCTCCATTTTCATTTATTTCTCCGATTCGTTCTCTTCCCATGATTCTTCTTCTATCTTCATTTCCTTCACCTACTTTTGCATTGAAGTTGCCCAAGATGAGTAGCATATCATGCTTGGGTATTGTTTCTACTGTGGCTTGGAGGCTGTTGTAAAAATCTTCTTTTAATTCCTCTTCAGCTGCTTCTGTTGGTGCATAACAAACTATAATAGACAGCTTCACAATCTTCAGTTGAAGCATGCATATAATAATCTCTCATTTATTGGGGTCCATTTCAGCAATGCTCTTGATGCTTCTTTTGTTATAATCAATGCTACTCCTCCTTCATGATGATTGTCTTTACCTGACCATATTATTGTATCTTCTGTGTGCTGTGTTGTTAATTTCCTTCTGCCTTGTCCTGTCCATCTTGTTTCTTGTATTCCTAGTATGTCTAGTTTATATCTGTGCATTTCCTTGATGGTTTGTGCTAGTTTTCCAGTCTGGTTAAGTGTTCTTACATTCCAGCTGCCTATTTGCATCGTGTTTAGGTTCCAGGAGGTCTGCAATCAGGCTGGGGACTTCCAGTGGCTGGCTTTCATCCACAACCTTCATGGGCTCAGTTTCCTGAAAAGCATTTCTCCTTCCACCTGCATTTGTTTTTTTCCTTGCTTCTGTTTCTGTAGCAGTCTGATAGTTTTTTTTACCAGATAGGGTTGCTGGCCCTATGCCGAACCCTCCTTAGTCGCCTTTTACGATCATGCGTGGTAGGGTACAGTGGTCCTCTTCTTTGCAGATCCCAGGTACCACACGGGGGATGGAAGAGAATAGACAAATTAAAATTATGTATGCACAAGAGAGGGAAACAAGACCAAGGGGTAGACCAAGACAGATGGAAAGACAACATAGAAGAGGATGTAAAAGAGATTGGTGTCACCAACTGGAGTCTGAATATTAGAAATAGAGAGGAATGGAGGTGAACTTTATATGCAGCAATGAGCCTTAAAGGCTAAAAAAACTGAAGAAGAAAACTTTTTGACATCTAGACTTTCTGACATGTAGACGTTTTGACACTATGACTTTCTGACACCTGGACTTTCTGACATGTAGACTTTTTGACACTTTGACTTTCTGACACCTGGAGTTTCTGACATGTAGACTTTTTGACATGTGGATGTTTTGACACCTGGATTTTCTGACATGTGGACTTTTTGATACCTGGATTTTCTGACACATATGTTTTGACACATGGACTTTTTGAAGCTAGGAAGTTTTTATGCCAGGATATTTATTCACACAATTACTGTTACACAATAAGTTATTTACTTGCATCAAGAAGATGTAATCAAGAGTTCCTCCCAAATTCTGTATCTGTAGATTATGAATGACCAGGTATTGCCTCTAAAGGCATCATTTCCACAAGGAGAGATTTGCAGCTGTATTTTCATTTACTGAGAAATCTGAATAAAAATCTTGGACAAGTAAATCTGGTGAAAATGTATACTAGTAATGTTGAAGCTAAACTGGCAGAGAGAAGTGCTGTAGCCCTGGCTTCTGTGTTTAAGTCCAGGAGATTATCTGTCACAAGAGCTTGCTCCAATGTCAAAACTGGTCACAATGATGAAAACCGACTTCCACTGATCAGTAACGGACAGCTGTAATTTCACTGAAGCAGCTCACAGAAAACTGCAGACGGAGCCCGATATGAATCATTCCTTCACATGAAGGTTCACGCACGGACTGAGAACTGTTCACAAAAACACAGGCTCCATTTACGAGTTTCTGTGACACCAAGCACAGCCCCATCAAAGAAAGAACAACATCTTGATGGATTAAACAAACAAGAAAATTGCATCCACATTTGATCATAAGCCTCCATGAAGTGGTTGCATACAATTTTTACTGGACTGATAGTAACTTTAAGAGAACAGGAAAAAAAGTGATTTTTCTTTTTTAAGTTGTTGCATTAATTTTAGTTCCAAATTTTTAAAAGCAGAACTGAGAGCCATGACCGGCCTCTGTTAGACAATGAAACAGAAGAAACTTACACTGAAATATAAGTCTGCCCAGCATCAAAATGTCACACTATCAAAAACATACCAGCTGCACTGTGTACATAAACAGTTAATGATGGTTACTGGTGTGTACACAGACAGATAATGATGGTTACTGATGTGTACACAGACAGATAATGATGGTTACTGTAGTTACTGATGTGTACACAGTTATTACTGGTTACTGATATGTACACAGTTAATGATGGTTACTGATGAGTACATAAATAGTGAATGATGGTTACTGATGTGTACTAAACACCTATGATAGTTACTGATGTGTATATAAACAGTTATAATGGTTACTGATATGTACATAAACAATGATGGCCGCTGATGTATAAATAAACAATGATGGTTACTGATGTGTACACAGACAGTTAATGATGATTATTGATCTGTACATAGACAGTCAATAATTACTGACATGTACATAAAGAGTTAGTGGCAGTTACTGATGTGCACAAAGACAGATCATACTTTGAAATCTCATAACTCAGAGTTGCCCCAAAAGTTCTATCTTCATTGCAAATTGGCAACTCAATGCTGACATGTTTCTCCTTGCCATCAAGCACATCTCTTGCCAATTCAATGACTTGGTTGTCCTGATAACAGAAAGGTAAAGTATTTGCACTAATGAGATGGTTCATCAAACAACTGCGGTTTGCCAAGCAGTCTCTAAATCTGTTAACTTTTAGAGGAAATCTGAACATGTAATTTTCAGGCCCAATGCTGTAACTTCATGGATGGTGAATAAATAAACGATGGGAGACTGGACACGATGTTGTCTCAACTGAATGAGACAACATCGTGTCCAGTTCAGGTCACCTGATTTATCTGAATAAATCCTGAGTCTAGAAGGAAATCACCAATTCTTGCCTCATGTCCACACCCAAAATGTAAACTGCCAGCATAGATCAGCCAGAAGTCACTTACCTGTCGTCTTTGGACAACCGAATCTCTCACAAAATTCAAGTTGGAATTCTCAATACTATTGTTTCCTTCTAATTTATATTGCTAGTGTGATCAATGCAAACTGTTTTGTGCTATTTTAATGTAAATTTTAATATCCTTCTGCAGTAGTCGCTTTCCAGTGTTATTCTGGCACTGAATGATGATGTGCCAAGTGGGTTGAGTTTTCCTAAGTTTTTATGAAGTGTTAATACTGAACTTCATATTGACTTTTACAGCAATTAATTCTATAGCCATGTAAATGATATGCGATATTTTCATTGTCAAATTTGGTGACAGAGGTTCAACACACATGTTCCATTTAACTAAGTTCATCAGATGTGAACTTATCTATTTTATGAGAGCAGTGATGTATATATATATATATAATTTCTGACTTTCAAGACACCCTGTGTAACCTTCAGTTATGTATCCTGGGTATTTAGAGCTGTCTAGCATTAACCGTGGTAGCAATGTTCTTCTTGAGACTGGGTGAACCCAGAGAGTTCTCTGTGAGCCACAGTCTGACCACAACTGTGCTGAGTGACAACTGAAAGCGGGTCTGTCAGCGAGCAAGTGACAAACCCACTAAGCTTTATTTATAGCTTCAGAAGAGTTTAAGCTCATATGCTTATTAAGATTTATAGAAGTGATCCAGATTTGTGGAGTGTCACAACTTATGAGTCTTTCCATTTGAAGAAATCTGGATGACAGGCTATTTCATGATTCACCTGCTTTACTTCAGAATTTCTGGCTAAACTGGGGACATAGCTGTCCTATGACAGGCTATTTCATGACTCACCTGTTTTACTTCAGAATTTCTGGCTAAACTGAGGACAGAGCTGTCTATGACAGGCTACTTCATGACTCACCTGTTTTACTTCAGAATTTCTGGCTAAACTGAGGACAGAGCTGTCTATGACAGGCTACTTCATGACTCACCTGTTTTACTTCAGAATTTCTGGCTAAACTGGGGACAGAGCTGTCCTATGACAGGCTATTTCATGACTCACCTGTTTTACTTCAGAATTTCTGGCTAAACTGGGGACAGAGCTGTCCTATGACAGGCTATTTCATGACACCTGTTTTACTTCAGAATTTCTGGCTAAACTGGGGACAGAGCTGTCCTATGGACAATAAAACCTGTTGTGCCTGGCAACAACTCTTTATATTTCAAGTCTTGATTATTATTTCTACGGAGGAGCAGAAAGCATATGAGAGAATGACTCTGCTTTAGGTTGTGACACATGCAAAGGTAAATGGTCAAACACCTAGTTTCCCTAAGAAGGTTTACACAGTGGACATGACAAGATGGTTGTGCAGGGACAATAGGTAAAATACATTAGTTTCTTTAAAATGTCACAAGTCATTTTCCTCCTACTACCATCTTAATCTACAAACCCCTGTCACCACCTGCCACATACTCACAGTCTTAACCTGCTACCACTTGCCACACACTCCCAGTCTTAACCTGCTACCACTTGCCACACAACTATGACAACATACTCCCAGTCTTAACCTGCTACCACTTGCCACACAACTATGACAACATACTCCCAGTCTTAACCTGCTACCACTTGCCACACAACTATGACAACATACTCCCAGTCTTAACCTGCTACCACTTGCCACACAACTATGACAACATACTCCCAGTCTTAACCTGCTACCACTTGCCACACAACTATGACAACATACTCCCAGCCTTAACCTGCCACCACTTGCCACACAACTATGACAACATACTCCCAGTCTTAACCTGCTACTACTTGCCACACACTCCCAGTCTTAACCTGCCACCACTTGCCACATACTCCCAGTCTTAACCTGCTACCACTTGCCACACAACTATGACAACATACTCCCAGTCTTAACCTGCTACCACTTGCCACACAACTATGACAACATACTCCCAGTCTTAACCTGCTACTACTTGCCACATACTCCCAGTCTTAACCTGTCATCACTTGCCACATACTCCCAGTCTTAACCTGCCACAACTTGCCATACACTCCCAGTCTTAACCTGCCACCACTTGCCACATACTCCCAGTCTTAACCTGCCACCACTTGCCACATACTCCCAGTCTTAACCTGCCACCACTTGCCACATATTCACAGTCTTAACCTGCCACAACTTGCCATACACTCCCAGTCTTAACCTGCCACCACTTGCCACATACTCCCAGGCTTAACCTGCCACAATTTGCCACATACTCCCAGTCTTAACCTGCCACAACTTGCCACATACTCCCAGTCTTAACCTGCCATCACTTGCCACATACTCCCAGTCTTAACCTGCCACATACTCCCAGTCTTAACCTGCCACCACTTGCCACCATACTCCAAGTCTTAACCTGCCACCACTTGCCACATACTCCCAGTCTTAACCTGCCACCACTTGCCACATACTCCCAGTCTTAACCTGCCACCACTTGCCACCATACTCCCAGTCTTAACCTGCCACCACTTGCCACCATACTCCCAGTCTTAACCTGTCACCACTTGCCACCATACTCCCAGTCTTAACCTGCCACCACTTGCCACATACTCCCAGTCTTAACCTGCCACCACTTGCCACATACTCCCAGTCTTAACCTACTACCACTTGCCACCATACTCCCAGTCTTAACCTGCCATCACTTGCCACATACTCCCAGTCTTAACCTGCTACTACTTGCCACACACTCCCAGTCTTAACCTGCCACCACTTGCCACATACTCCCAGTCTTAACCTGCTACCACTTGCCACACAACTATGACAACATACTCCCAGTCTTAACCTGCTACCACTTGCCACACAACTATGACAACATACTCCCAGTCTTAACCTGCTACTACTTGCCACATACTCCCAGTCTTAACCTGTCATCACTTGCCACATACTCCCAGTCTTAACCTGCCACAACTTGCCATACACTCCCAGTCTTAACCTGCCACCACTTGCCACATACTCCCAGTCTTAACCTGCCACCACTTGCCACATACTCCCAGTCTTAACCTGCCACCACTTGCCACATATTCACAGTCTTAACCTGCCACAACTTGCCATACACTCCCAGTCTTAACCTGCCACCACTTGCCACATACTCCCAGGCTTAACCTGCCACAATTTGCCACATACTCCCAGTCTTAACCTGCCACAACTTGCCACATACTCCCAGTCTTAACCTGCCATCACTTGCCACATACTCCCAGTCTTAACCTGCCACATACTCCCAGTCTTAACCTGCCACCACTTGCCACCATACTCCAAGTCTTAACCTGCCACCACTTGCCACATACTCCCAGTCTTACCTGCCACCACTTGCCACATACTCCCAGTCTTAACCTGCCACCACTTGCCACCATACTCCCAGTCTTAACCTGCCACCACTTGCCACCATACTCCCAGTCTTAACCTGTCACCACTTGCCACCATACTCCCAGTCTTAACCTGCCACCACTTGCCACATACTCCCAGTCTTAACCTGCCACCACTTGCCACATACTCCCAGTCTTAACCTACTACCACTTGCCACCATACTCCCAGTCTTAACCTGCCATCACTTGCCACATACTCCCAGTCTTAACCTGCTACCACTTGCCACATACTCCCAGTCTTAACCTGCTACCACTTGCCACATACTCCCAGTCTTAACCTGCCACCACTTGCCACACAACTATGACAACATACTCCCAGTCTTAACCTGCCACCACTTGTCACACAACTATGACAATATACTCCCAGTCTTAACCTGCCACCACTTGCCACACAACTATGACAACATACTCCCAGTCTTAACCTGCTACCACTTGCCACACAACTATGACAACATACTCCCAGTCTTAACCTGCTACAACTTGCCACACAACTATGACAACATACTCCCAGCCTTAACCTGCTACCACTTGCCACACAACTATGACAACATACTCCCAGTCTTAACCTGCCACCACTTGCCACCATACACCCAGTCTTAACCTGCCACCACTTGCCACCATACTCCCAGTCTTAACCTGCCACCACTTGCCACCATACTCCAAGTCTTAACCTGCCACCACTTGCCACCATACTCCAAGTCTTAACATGCCACCACTTGCCACATACTCCCAGTCTTAACCTGCCACCACTTGCCACATACTCCCAGTCTTAACCTGCTACCACTTGCCACATACTCCCAGTCGTAACCTGCCACCACTTGCCACATACTCCCAGTCTTAACCTGCTACCACTTGCCACCATACTCCCAGTCTTAACCTGCCATCACTTGCCACATACTCCCAGTCTTAACCTGCCACCACTTGCCACATACTCCCAGTCTTAACCTGCTACCACTTGCCACATACTCCCAGCCTTAACCTGCTACCACTTGCCACACAACTATGACAACATACTCCCAGTCTTAACCTGCCCCACTGCACTAGCATGAACTGTGTGTGACACGTTTAAAAAAGTAGAGCAAACTCTACCCAATATGAGATCATGTATCACTACATTTTTAACCTGGGAGATTTATTTTGATGAGAAAATGATGTTCTGTTCAGACACTCACTCGATATTTTATCATACATAAGTGAATGGTTATGTCTGCCAAGGGTATACCTACCAGACGCTTTTCCAGTTCAAAATCTTGTGCTACACTGCCCCCTTTGATATTTGTGCCGGGTCGAAGGTCAAGAGCATTCTTTAGAATACTGCTAAAGTCAATAAGCTTGGCCTTTGGATTAGTTGGATCTGGGGTAATCTTGAGCCTGTCAGTTCTGCCAATCATTTCTTGAAAAGTTCTAAATCCCATTTGAGCCATGTAACCACGAATCTGAGACACACAAGAGTAAAACAGTTGGAAACAGTCCAGCTATCAAGAGAGTAAAACAATTCAGCTATTAATATAGTAAAACAGTTAGAAACAGTCCAGCTATCAATAGAGTAAAACAGTTTGAAACAGTCTGGCTATCAATAGAGTAAAACAGTTAGAAACAGGTCAGTTATCAATAGAGTAAAACATTTAGAATCATGTCAACTATCAACAGAGTAAAACAGTTAGAAACAGGTCAGTTATCAATAGAGTAAGACAGTTAGAAACATGTCAGTTATCAATAGAGTAAAACAGATAGAAACAGATAAGTTATCAATAGAGTAAAACAGAAACAGACCAGTTATCAATAGTGTAAAACAGTTAGAAACAGGCCAGCTATCAATAAGGTAAAACAGTTAGTAACAGGTCAGTTATCAATAGAGTAAAACAGTTCGAAAAAATCCAGCTATTAATAGAGTAAAACAGAAACAGTCCAGCTATCAATAGAGTAAAACAGTTAGAAGCAGTCAAGCTATCAATAGAGCAAAACAGTTAGAAACAGGTCAGTTATCAATAGAGTAAAACAGTTAGAAACAGTCCAGCTATCAGTATTTTCTGCTTTCAGTATTTTTACTCACACCAAAGTTTTTCTGTTTTTCACATAAACTAAAAACAAAACATTGTACGTCTGTTAATCAGCACAAATGAATGTTCTATTTTTTTTTTAAACATAAAATTACATTAATATTCTCCATTAGCAGGAATACCTGGCACTGCCTGTGTAAACAGTCTCCAAGTAAATACCCGGCACCGACTGGGTAAACAGGCCGCAAGTAAATACCCGGCACCGACTGGGTAAACAGGTCGCAAGTAAATACCCGGCACCGACTGGGTAAACAGGCCGCAAGTAAATACCCGGCACCGACTGGGTAAACAGGTCGCAAGTAAATACCCGGCACCGACTGGGTAAACAGGCCGCAAGTAAATACCCGGCACCGACTGGGTAAACAGGTCGCAAGTAAATACCCGGCACCGACTGGGTAAACAGGTCGCAAGTAAATACCCGGCACCGACTGGGTAAACAGGTCGCAAGTAAATACCCGGCACCGACTGGGTAAACAGGCCGCAAGTAAATACCCGGCACCGACTGAGTAAACAGTCTCCAAGTAAATACCTGGCACTGACTGGGTAAACAGTCTCCAAGTAAATACCTGGCACTGACTAGGTAAACAGACTGCAAGTAAATACCTGGCACTGACTAGGTAAACAGACTGCAAGTAAATACCTGGCACTTGACTGGGTAAACAGACTGCAAGTAAATACCTGGCACTGACTGGGTAAACAGTCTCCAAGTAAATACCTGGCACTGACTGGGTAAACAGTCTCCAAGTAAATACCTGGCACTGACTAGGTAAACAGACTGCAAGTAAATACCCGGCACTGACTAGGTAAACAGGATGCAAGTAAATACCCGGCACTGACTAGGTAAACAGACTGCAAGTAAATACATGGCACTGACTAGGTAAACAGACTGCAAGTAAATACATGGCACTGACTAGGTAAACAGACTGCAAGTAAATACCTGGCACTGACTAGGTAAACAGACTGCAAGTAAATACCTGGCACTGACTAGGTAAACAGAATGCAAGTAAATACCTGGCACTGACTAGGTAAACAGACTGCAAGTAAATACCTGGCACTGACTGGGTAAACAGGGTGCAACTAAATACATGTAAGATATATTATTAGATGAAAGCATAAACTGTATACAACAGTGTTACAAAGAATTTTTTTAAAATGAATATATGCCCCAGATTCAGAATCAATAAAGCAATTTTCACATACATCTGGCAATACTATGTGAACATATTAAAAGTAAAGAAAGCACAGTCCTATAAAAAGTGGTAAAGAACAAACTAGATTGCACAGCAGCATAATGTCAGAAAGAAATTTTCAAAATGAAAATACACACTTCAAAGCCAATAAACCAATTTTCACTTCTGGTTCACAAAACTAAACAAACAAATGAAAAGCACTGTATCCAAGCAACAATAATCAGTCAGTCAGTCATTTGCATGTCCCTTGCAGAACTTTGCCTCCCTAACAGCTTTCCTGTAGGCCTCTCGGTTGTAAGCAAGATACCCTGCTGCTGTGTCTATTCACAGATCATCAACGATGTCTTGCAGCCATCTTTGCCTTGGTCTTCCTCTTTCGTTTTCCCATTATGCACCTTTCTAAGACTGTCTTCTCTAAATTATTTAAGTTTTCTCTGTTTAATCTTTCTTACTAGCCAATCTTCTTCAATATTAAGTTCTTGTAGTATGGATATATTTGTTCTTTTTTGTGTCCATGATATCTGAAGGACTCTTCTGTAGCATTTACATTAAAAGGCATTTATGTGCTTCTCAACTGTTTGTTAAGTGTCCAGGTCTCACAGGCATATGTTGCGATGTTTCCCATACATGTCCTTAAAAATCTTATTTTTTTAGTTCTGTCTGTTCCTCTCCACAGATTCTTTAGTTGTTTTATTTTCTGAAGTGATAGATGTCCTTTTAATATTCCTCATTGTATCTCCATTATTAATTAGTAATGATCCAAGAAGAGTTCTTCAAATATCATGGGCACAAAAAAGAACAAATATATCATACTACAAGAACTTAATATTGAAGAAGGCTGGCTAGTAAAGAGGATTAAACGAGAAAATTTAAATATTTTGGACACATTAAACATCATGAGAATTTAGAGAAGACCGTCTTGGAAAGATACCTAATAGAAAAAAGAAAGAGAGGAAGACCGAGGTGAAGTTGGCTGCAAGACATCGTTGATAATCTGCAAATGGATGCATCAGCAGCAGGCCATCTTGCTCACAACCGAAAGGCCTACAGGAAAGCTGTTAGGGAGGCAAAGTTCCACAAGTGACATGCAAATGACTGACTGACTGGCAAATGATTGACTGACTGATCCAGGATATTCAAAACTCTCCACCTCTTTCAATTTTTCCTCATTGATATATATTTCATCTGCCTTATTTGTTTTGTCAGCTGTTATCAATTTAGTTTTCTTTGCATTAAGATAAAGGTTTTGCTCTTCACTGTTCTTACGGATTAACATAATTAGTTTTTCCATTCCTTTTTGTCTTGTGGACAGTAACACTGTGTCATCAGCACATCTAATCTCTGGTATTTCATAACCTCCAATTGTAATGGCATCATAATATTGTCTACACCTTCTCTAACATTTCTCGTTAAATTTTCAGTATACAAGTTAAATAAGTAAGGTGACAGTATGCACCCCTGACAGACCTCTTGTTTTATGTCAAACCAAGTTGTTTCACCATTTATTCTCACTGCTGCCTGTTGGCCTAGATACAGCAGTGGTATTAATTGTGTCACATGTGTTGAAAGTCCCATTTTTAGCCACAATAATACAGAAGCAAATTTCTGTAAATGCAAAGGAACTATATCCTAAAAGTTCATTCACACTCCAAGTTTTTGCCAGATGTGAATTATTTACATGTCTTATCTTGTCTCCTTCTAGTCTTTGCCAGATGTGAAGTATTTACATGTCTTATCTTGGCTCTATCTAGTCTTTCGCCAGATGCATTTACATGTCTTATGAGTATCTTGTCTCCTTCCTCAAATACCTTTCAGTGTTGAGGGGACAAATAGACGTCTTGATAGGGCTCAACAATTTGCTTCATATGACAGGATAGTTAAGGTTTCTGTCATTTCTTCATGTCATCTCTTGTGTCAGTGACCTCTCCTTCCCTGTTTCCTACAATTCTTAGCATGAATGTTTTCTGTGCTATACTGTCAGCTGGTAGTTATGTAACATGGCCGCACCATTTGACTTGAAGGTCTCTTCTTGTTACACTTAGTATTCTCTTTCTGTTGTGATGATTTTTCTTTTGTTTTTGGTGTTCATGTCCGACACTGATAGTAAAAAGCTAAGAGAAAAAGTATGTTCTTTTTTTTTTCAATTGTGATATGTTTGTTTTTCAGTGAAGGTGTCATTTGTCCAATGACTTGATCTGTTTCACAGCATCTGTTCTCAATCTCAGCGTCAGTTTTTCCTGAGGATGATACTGTAATACCTAGGTATTTGAAATGCTTCACTTGTTTCAAGGGTTGGTTTTCCAGGGAGATCTTTGTTGGGATTTTGTCTCTGGATATGGTCATGACTTCTATTTTTCCAGCACCAATTTTCATGTTGTGGATTTCCACATGGCCTCGCTAAGTTATCCCTGTTCTGCTGTAGGTCTTTTTCGGATGTGGCTACAAGTGCTTGGTCATCAGCAAAAAGGAGTTCACTTATGGTCCACCTATTGTGTGTGCCTTCTGAAGGGTGTTGTGAGTTTAATGGCATTTTTCCTGAAACTGGGATATCAGGTAGTTCCATGGTGGAGTTCTTACTATGCAAATTATCTTCTTTCCAGATGTTGTCAATGTACGAGGGGTGTTCAGAAAGTAATGCACCACATCGTTTTTTGCAGCTAATAATAAAGATAGAACCATGAAATTTTGCACGCTTTAAATATGGTATGTGCTGATTGTGTGAATCATATTGCACCACAACCAGTCAAAGAATATGGCTGCCCTAACCGTTAAAATGGAGCGTTTTAGCAACTTGCAGTATAAGCAGCAAATTGCTATAGAATTTCTCATTGCAGAGAAGGAAACTACTGTGAACATTCACAACTGTCTATGTGATATGTATTGAAGTTTTGCAGTTGACAGGAGTACAGTCACTGGGTTCAGAGAATCAAAGAATTAATAAGTGGAGATAAGGAGTTGCATGACTGGCTGCACTGTGGACATCCTGCCACAGCCACCAAGGCTGTTGAAATGCGCTGAGGGCATTATTCTTTATTCATTATTCTGATAGGCGTATAACTACTCAATAAATGGCCTTAAAGCTGTCAGTCAGCATTGGTAGTGCAAATGCAGTTATAAAAGCTCTTGGATTTTCTAAGATTTGCACAAGATGGGTTCCTCAAAGTCTCACAAAGGACCATTGATTGCAAAGGAAAGCAATTTCTTCTGAATTGTTGGAGCGTTTCAGTGCTGAGGGAGGGAACTTTTTGGCTAAGATCGTAACAGGTGATAAAACCTAGGCACATCATTTTGAACCTGAGACAAAAAGACAGTCAATGGAGTGCCATCATCTGCAATCACCACGAAGAAAGAAATTCAAGACAACTCCTTCAGTTGGAAAGATCATGATCACTGTCTTTTGGGACACTGAGGGTGCGATTCTTGTGGATGTTATGCCAAGAGGAGAGACAATCAATTTGCAAGTTTACATTAAGACATTGAAAAAACTCAATCAATGTTTTGGCAGAGTTCAGCTGCACAAGAATCCACCAGACCTGCTTCTCCTTCACAACAATGTGCTCCCTCACACAAGTCTGGCAACACAGGAAGCAATCACCAAATTGGGTTGGACTGTACTACCCCATCCACCCTATAGTCCTAATTTGGCACCCTCTGATGTCCATCTGTTTGGTCCACTTAAAGATGCACTCCAAGGGGTAAGATTTGAAGATAACGAATGAGTGATCCACGCAGTGAAGAAATGGCTACATAATCAAGAGAAAATCTGGTACAGGCTAGGAATACATGCACATGTTTCGCACTGGCGTAAAGCTGTACAAGTTGATGGGGATTATGCTGAATAATACCCATGTTTACATGACATATCCATGCACATTGTGTATAAATTTCATGCTTTTTGAATAAACAGCTCCTGAGAAAAACGATGTGGTGCATTATTTTCTGAATGCCCCTCGTATGTTATAAATATTAAAGGAGATAGTTAATAGCCTGTTTCACTTCAGATTTTATGATGGAGGATTCAGAGTGTCCTTCTTTTGTTCTAACTGTACACTGACTGTTTTCAGTATAGTTTTTTTTTTTTTTCAGTAAACGTTGTTGATCAGATGTGTACTAAATTCATAATGCTGTATGACTTCCCACAGTTTATCTATTCTATCAAATAACTGACATTTATCTTATAATTTGCTGCCATGTACTTCTGTCACTGTGTGCGATTTTCTATGACACTTGCACTCTTTCAAGTCTTTGTCTTGATATTTTCAGTATTGTTTCATGCAATACAAACTTGTGGTGCTCTGATGTTCTACGTCTAATAAAACTTGAAACATTCCAATACAAGCTTCTCTATGTGTGTACCTAAGCAAAGAACTTGGAAGAATTTTTCTCTAACACTTTTGACATGTATTATTGTCAGCTGGATATTTCAGTAATATTCTCTGTATATGGCACCAGCATTAATCTCGGTAACATCATCTAATCTAATCTAAGTACCATAATGCGTGGTGTAGGCGATCATTTCTCTCCACAATTCCCTGTCTTTTGCACTGATTATGAGATCCGCTGGTAACTTTCTTCCTAGCCACATTGACAACCCATCCAGTAACTTCTCTCCCTGTCTTCTTCCGTCTCTTCTTCCCTCAATTTTTCCACTTGTCACAGCGTGTTCCAATTTTCCTATTCTCAGGAAATGTCCTATAAATCTCACTTGTCTGTCTCTGATCTTTGCTATAATTATGCTTTTTAACTCCAGCCTCTCTTAAGACTTCTTCATTGGTTTTCTTGCCTGTCCATGGTACCTTCAACATCCTTCTTATAAACTGCATCTCCATGGCCTCCATTTCTCATTGTACTCTCTTATTCATAGACCATGCTTCACACCCATAAAACAAAATTGGCTTGATGTAACATTTAAGTACTCAGAATCTTGTTTCCACTGATACAGATCTGTTGCACAAGATGTGACTCATTGTCTGGAATGCTGGCTTGGCCTGAGCATGTCTGCTTTTTATTTCATTTGACATTTCCCATCAGTTGTTATAATCGTTCCTAAGTACTTGAATCTATCAACTTGTTTCAGATTTGTGCCATCAATGGTAATGCTACACTTCGGTGATATTTTTTTTTTTGAGGTGACTATCACTTCAGTCTTCTTTATGTTCAGGCTGAGACCTTTACTTTTACTTTCACGAACCACAATGTTCAGAAGAGCCTGTAGCTCCACTTCACTTTTAGAAATCAGAACTGTGTCATCCGCAATGATCTACAATCATCTACAATGATAAAAATCAATAATCTATTTAAACTAGTGGCCAGTTTCATTTTTCATACTTTTTAAAAAATTCTTGAACATTTGTGTTCTCATTACTTTGGTCTCAGTTACTTAATTTCTCTTTTTCCTTCCTTCTCTCTTTCTCCCATCAATCAATCCACACATCCACCCACCCACCCACTCACTCAGTGACACACACTCTGACATACTGATTAATGCTGAAGACTGTGAGAGTAATTCTGTAATATGTATTTAGTTACTTCCTGTATTTAGTGTGCAGGTCAAAGTCTGCTAGTGCATGCACAATGTCTAGAACAGAAGGAAAGTTATGTGATAAATGGCATCAATATCAGACAGGCCTGTGTGCCCAAATCTTTACCTTCTGCAAATAATGTTTGTTCTATCTGTCTCTTTATTCTTTTTAAATTACTTTAAGCTTTCTTTGGAAGCAATGAATGTAAATGATATGATTCCTTACTGAATTCAGTACAGCAGTTATGTAGATATATACATTAATGTGCAGGACCGAGAGTAAATTTGTTTCATGTATGTGGTTATTGCCTGTACTGAATACAAGGGATGGGTTCAGTAAAACATAACAGGTTTATCATTTCAAATTTGTTATTTCAGTTTTATTATTTCTGTTTTAATCATGTTTGTTATATGCATAACATATTTGTACTATCTGATGTAGAATGTCTGGAACAGAGAGAAAGCTGTATGATAAAGTGCAGAATGTCAGACAGACACCTTCAAGTTCAATCAAGGAATCACATAACACCACACACATAAGCACATAAAAAATACCTCTTCTGCCAACAAAAAGAAGTAGTTGATAATGTGTTCTGGTTTTCCTGTAAATTTTGCTCTCAGCTCTGGATCCTGCAGACAAAAAGACCAAGGAGATTATCTCTGAATGTCTTCTCAATGCATTAACCAAGGATATATACTTGTTTCTCTTTAGACAACATTATTTCTGTCGCTTATGCATAACAGTTACAACCTGATGAAGCTGATGTTTTGGCACATATGTTCCATACGACGAGACTGAAAAGTTAACATGCCGATCCACATCCCAAAATCTAAGCATAGTTTTTTCGTTGTGTCCGGAAATTATTTTATTACCTAATAATGTAAAGTTCCAGTTTGCAGAATCACAGCACTAATCTTTTTTTTATTTTATTCCCAGATCAGTGACAGAACAATGTTAACAACAGGTGTGAAATTTTCAAATGTGAAACTCATGGCCATCACCAAGTTCCTGTTTCAAGAAGAAGAAAGCTACAGAGAAAATCCAAGAGTGTATGCTGCAGACATTGAGTGACAGGTGCCAACAAGAGTGTATGCTGCAGACATTGAGTGACAGGTGCCAACAAGAGTGTATGCTGCAGACATTGAGTGACAGGTGCCAACAAGAGTGTATGCTGCAGACATTGAGTGACAGGTGCCAACAAGAGTGTATGCTGCAGACATTGAGTGACAGGTGCCAACAAGAGTGTATGCTGCAGACATTGAGTGACAGGTGCCAACAAGAGTGTATGCTGCAGACATTGAGTTACAGGTGCCAACAATAGTGTATGCTGCAGACATTGAGTGACAGGTGTTATGCTAACTTCCAGCAAATAGTGTATGCTGCAGACATTGAGTGACAAGTGCCAAATATACTCTTAGATGTTTACAAGTGCTATTATGAAGACTTGTTAGGGGTGATGCTAATCTGACTGGTTGGTAATAAAGAGGGGGTTGAGTAAGAAGAAAGGTGAGAGGGCAATACAATGATTGTCAAGTCAAGAAAAGAGTGGGTGGAAAAGATGAATGTGTTTGGGGTAAAGGGTTTCTATACAGTGCAGAGAAAAATGTCTGATTTTTCAAGACTTTTGCTGTGCTATGTTACAAATCAGTGACCACATACCCAAGCAAAAGCCACAGACTGTTCAGATTTTACCACTATAAGTCTGATGTGTCATGTGACTAAAACTCTCCTCAAAGTCATTCTTGGAAGAACAAAAAGCAAAACTGATAAAGAAGTTAGTGAAGAACAGTTTGGTTTCAGACAGAATAGCAGAACAAGAGAGGCAATTTTATGCATAAGAAAGCTGACAGAGAAATACATGGAAGTTCAGAAAGATACATACGCCTGTTTTATAGATTATACTAAGGCATCTGACAGAGTGAAGCGTGACAAACTAATTGAATGTATTGAGGAAATCAATCTTGATGGCAAAGATATCCAAATAGGGCAAATGTGTGGAACAGCATGCACATTTCATGGCTCTAGGTCATTCCCTTCTTTCAGCACCTTCTTATACTCTAGGGAATTACAAGTTTGCTTTTCTGCCAGATGATGATGATGTCTAAACTAGGAACAAAGTAGGAACAGCTTTATTACTTAACGACTACAACGATGTGGCGTTTCGGCGTGAGCCTTAATCATACAAAAACATGCAGGATGAAAAAATAGAGAGAGGAGAGAAAGTATAGATTCACATGAATGCATTGTTAAAAAAAAAAAGGACATAAAATGAATAGTGCACTTAGCTGTAACTTGTAAGTAGATGTGGCCTGTCCAACACTGTGTGTCAGAAATGGGCTTAGTGGAACAAAGAGAATGTTTACATGGAGGCTTGTGATGTGTGATGGGCGGGTCATTACTGAAGGTGGTGGGTGGGGAAACCGTGGAGGGAAGAGAGAGTGGTACAATGGTAACCTAGCCAGGAGAAGGTGAAATAGATGATTATAGTTAGGGTAGAGGGGTTGTAACATGATGCTGTGAGGAGATTCTGAACTATGTGTAACAAGTGAGAAGGGAGTGGAGTTTAGTGGAAAGGGCTTATGATTGTTGAAGAGGAGAATGTTAGGTGTAGCTGAATAGCAAGTTCAATCCGCGTGGTTCCAGCGTCCCATAATCCTGAATGTAGTGGTTCTCAAGCGCTAGATGGCTTGTGTCATCTGTGTGACATTGTTTGATGACTGTTATCATAAAATCAGATTTGCCTCTGTGGTTGGTGCCACTGAAATGATTCGGGACTGGTTTAGAAGCATGCTGGGTGATATCGTACAGATGTTTCTGCATGCGGTCCCCTAATCTGAGGCCAGTCTCACCAATATACGTTACCCTGCATCTTTTGCATACGATGACATATGGGACTAATATGTGAATCCCTCATGCAGAGTGAGGATAGTTTTGGGAAAGGTGATCATTTTCATTTCCCAGACCACAGGGCAGGTAATGCAGCGGGGTCGGTTACATTTTCTGATGCCAACATATGTTAAGCTCTGCTTCAAACGGCTGTGGACAAAGATGTCCTTAAGACTTGCCTCACGCCTGTATGCTAATAGGGGTTAATCAAAGAAAACTTCGCGAGTGTCAGGCTCGAGTTGGATTAGTGGCAGATGATGATAGAGAATTTTCTTAACCATCTGCCTCCACATGGACCACCTCAGGTGCTCAATGAAGGGAATATCAGGCGGGTAAGAGGCGCCTTAAAACCTCTCACTCCCACTGCCTTGCGGGTAGGACAGGGAGTCCAAAGGCTAGAGGAGAGTCTGTACACAAACCGACAGAAAGCAATGGGAAACCACTGTTATAGCTTCCAAGAACAATTATGCTTATTCGAAGTAATAAATTTGTCATGAACGATGTTAATGGATGTTCCTCTGAAACAGCCTTGTCCAGAAGGACAGCTCATGAGCCACAGGTGAGGCCAGATCGTCGTCAAGCTACTGGTTGCAAAACTAACAAGTTCAAAACAGCAACACGGATTGTTAGAACTTTATTCCAGGCTGGAAAATTAGAAAATGTAAAGAGGGAAATGGAAAGGATGAAGATCAACATATTAGGAACGAGTGAAGTTAGATGGACAGGTGCAGGAAAGATAAACTCTGATAAATATATAATAATATATTCAGGAAGTGAGAAACATGAACGAGGAGCAGGAATAATGTTTGACGAACAAACAGCAAGGACAATCGTAGGATATTTGAACATCTCGGACCGAGTCCTGCTAGCCCAACAAAAAGGACAACAAATAAACATAAATATTATACAAGTATATGCTCCAACATATGAAAGTTCTGAAGAATATGTACAGCTATTTTATAATGACATAGAGACAGCCCTAAAACACACAAAGTCACAAGAAGTTACTATAGTCATGGAAGATTTTAATGCCAAAGTTGGTAAAGGAAGAACTTCAGATATCGTTGGTGACTATGGACTGGGGGAGAGGAATGACAGAGGTAGTAAATTAATTGAATGGGCAAGAATACACAGCATGGTTGTAGGAAACACTTGGTTTAAACAACATCCCCAAAGACTGGCAACGTGGTGCAGCCCAGGCAAAAAAGACTTTTAACCAGATAGACTACATATTAATCAACAAACCATTCTGGAATGCATTACTGACAACAAAAACCATGCCAGGAGCTGACTGCAATAGTGACCATGACCCATTCTGTGGAAAAATTAGAATAAAGTTAAAGAAAGCATGCAGAAAAGTGAGAAACATCAAACTAAAGAACTCCTTAAAAATGACCAAGAACTGCGAGAACAATACAAAGTTATTATAACAAATAGATACAATGCAATAGCAAAGATAAATAGTATAGATGAACAATGGGCAATGTTAAGAGATTCTATCCACCAAACTGTTAAGGAGATAATACTGTTGAAAAAGAAGCCCCTAAGAATAAATGGATGACAGATGACATCCTGGGACTGATGGACAAGAGGAGGAGTAAAAATAACCAAGAAAAATATAGCAAGATAAATAAAGAAATAAGACGCAAATGCAGAGAAGCAAAGGAAGTATGGTTAAATGAAGTGCAGACAAACAGAGGAAGATGAAATCACAGATGCCATCAAACACATGAAGAAAGGAAAAGCGAATGGGTCTGATAATATAACAATAGAAGAAATAGAGACGCTAGAGGAGATAGGAATAAAAATAATAACCAAGTTACTGAATGACATTTACAACAGTGGTTATATTCCCAGTGACCTGATTAAATCCACATTTATAGCACTACCAAAGAAACCAGGTGCAAAGGAATGTGAGGACCACCAGACTATCAGCCTCTCATGTCACATAACGAAGCTACTTCTGGGAATTATTATGAGAAGAACAAGGAAAAAGATAAAAAATAGAAATAGCAGATGAACAGTTTGGATTTGTTGAAGGAAAGAGAACACAATGCCATTTATGCTTTATGAACACTAACAGAAAGAGCTTTAGAAGTACAGAAAGATCTCTACTTATGCTTCATTGATTACACCAAGGCATTCGACAAGGTGAAACATAATGAAATTATTAAAATGCTTGAAGACATCAATATAGACGGCAAAGACCTGAGGATTGTAAAACATCTATACTGGCAGCAAGAAGCAGCAGTTCGAGTTGAAAATAGAATTGGAAAATATCAACCTATAAAACAAGGGGTGCGACAAGGATGTGTACTATCTCCAGATCTTTTTTCTCTGTACAGCGAGAATATTCTAAGAACAATCATCACAGAACCAGGCATAAAAATTGGTGGATACAATATTAACAACCTTTGGTATGCTGATGACACAGTACTGATAGCTGAGAACCAACAGACCTGCAAAATCTCTTGGATAAAGTGGCCAAAAAAAGTGAACAGAAAGGCCTTATTTTAAACACCAAAAAGACAGGGACTATGGTTATATCTAAGAAACAGAATCACCAACATGCAGTATAAAATTAAATGGAACTATTCTATAGCAGGTGCAGAAATTCAAATACCTTGGAGCAGTAATAACTTCAGATGGGAAATGCAGAACAGAAATTAGGAACAGAATAGGCCAAGCAAAGACTGCATTTCAGAGAATGAGAAACATATTAGCTAACACATCTTTATCAATGAATGTTAGAAAACGAGTTCTAAAATGCTATATTGAACCTATCTTGTTATATGGAAGTGAATCATGGACAATAAGCAAGTCTGCACAAAAATCATTGGAAGCAGCAGAAATGTGGTTTATTAGAAGAATGTTGTGAATTCCCTGGACAGCAAAAATAACTAATGAAGAATATATGAGAAGAGCTGGAAAGACAAAAAATCTTGTCAAAAACATAAGAGAGAGACAATGTACTTTCATAGGACATGTAATGAGATGAGGGAGCATTGAAAATATTGTAACAACAGGAAAAATAGAAGGAAGAAGATCAAGAGGAAGACCAAGAGAAATGATACTGGGCAGTGTGACAGGATGGTGTGAGAGGAGATCACCAACTGAGCTGATGGCCTGCAAGAAGAATCGTGTACTCTGGAGAAGCATAATAGCCAAGGGCAGTCAGCACAGCACCTGCTGGTAATGATATGACCATGTGGGTGGAAAGGCAGTACTAACTTAACTCTGTCAGACGAGGTAACAGGCTTTTTTCTGAATGCTTCTTTGCAGCTCACTAGTTGGATACAGTTGAAGGCTTCACGAAAGACATTTTCTGGGTAGTGGCGATGACGGAAAAATTCTAATAAATTGTTGGACTGATCTATAAAGTCCAAGATATCCTGACATACGTGGCAAAGACAGAGGAGTTAGGAGAATGAGATGGAGTTCTTACAGGCTTCAGGATGGAAGGAGGTGTAAAGTAAATAGGCGTGGCTGTCAGTGGGCTTGTAAAGTACAGAGGTGACAAGCCTGTTTGTGCCAATAGATATTTTAATGTCTAAAAAGTTGACAGACTTGTCAGAAAGTGAATTTTATGTTATTATTAAGTGAGTTGGTGAATTCAATAAATTTTTTTAGGTCTTCCTGTGGCATACTGGTGACTCCAATGCCATCATCGATGTCCCTTTTATAGAATTTTGGAAGTCTTCCTGTGTAGGTTTCCCATAATTTGACTTCTAGAAAGCCCATAAATAGACATGCATAACTGGGACCCATTTTTGTCCCATAGTAACACCACTGTTTTGCTCAAAGTATTCGCCGTTGAATTTGAAAGAATTTAGGTTTAGTACAAGCTGTGTGAGTCTGATTATGGTGTCAGTATTAGTGGTGAGGTGAGGGGCTTTGTCGAGAAAATTGCAGAGTGCTAAGAGTCCATCCTCATGGGAGATAGAAGTGTATAGGGAGCAGACATCAAGGAGAAAGATGTGATAGGTGTGGTGTTGAGAGAGTGTGATCGCATCAAAGGTTGTTAAGGTGTGGTTGGTATCTTTCAAATAAGAGGATAGTTTGTGTACTAGTGGCTGGAAAATGCAGTCCAAAAAGTCAGAAATGTGCTCAGTGGGGCATGAGCATGCTGATACAACAGGACATCGGGGATGACCAGGTTTGTGGATTTTAGGAAGAAGATAGAAGGTGCGTTGGCTAAACAACTTTCCTTGATGTGAAGAGAAACAGCTTGGGGGAGGCCACCTTCTGTAATCAAGTCTTTACTGGCTGCTTCAACTTTATCATTATTTGAACAGGTACCATCATTTTTACATGGGGAATAGAATTTTCTATTGCTGAGTTGGGACATTTTTTCTACAATATATAAATCTTTTTTCCAAACTACGAGACTCGATGTTTTATCTGCTGGTTTTATCACTATGTCGTTTCGACATTGGAATTTAGACAATGCCCTGGACTCTCCCTTGTTTAGGTTGAAATGTTGATGTTTTGGTGGCTGGAGGTTTTGAATTTCATGAAATGTCGTATCAATGTACAGATCTAAAGCTTGTATAATGATGATGAAAGTGGACTATGATCACTTCTGGTTTGTAAAGCATACACAAGAAGATGCCCAGCAAATTCAGCCTGGAAAGTGACTGCTAAATAGTTTGCCAGGATTTACACATGAGAGCTGCCAGAAAGTGAGGATGGGTCTTGTTTGCTACACTTGATCGTGTCTTGCTGTTGTTTGCTACACTTGGTCTTGTCTTGCTGTGGTTTGCTACACTTCTTCTTGTCTTGCTGTGGTTTGCTACACTTCTTCTTGTCTTGCTGTGGTTTGCTACACTTCTTGTCTTGCTGTGGTTTGCTACACTTGGTCTCATCTTGCTATGGTTTGCTACACTTGGTCTCATCTTGCTGTAGTTTGCTACACTTCTTCTTGTCTTGCTGTGGTTTGCTACACTTGGTCTCATCTTGCTGTGGTTTGCTACACTTCTTGTCTTGCTGTGGTTTGCTACACTTGGTCTCATCTTGCTATGGTTTGCTACACTTGGTCTCATCTTGCTGTAGTTTGCTACACTTCTTCTTGTCTTGCTGTGGTTTGCTACACTTGGTCTCATCTTGCTGTGGTTTGCTACACTTCTTGTCTTGCTGTGGTTTGCTACACTTGGTCTCATCTTGCTATGGTTTGCTACACTTGGTCTCATCTTGCTGTAGTTTGCTACACTTGGTCTCATTCTGCTGTGGTTTGCTACACTTGGTCTTGTCTTGCTGTGGTTTGCTACACCTGGTATCATCTTGCTGTGGTTTGCTACACCTGGTATCATCTTGCTGTGGTTTGCTACACCTGTCTTGTCCTACTGTTGATTGTCAAGATGTTGTTTGCCACACTTATTTTTGTCTTATTGTGGTCTTGTCTAGATGTGGTTTGCTATGCTCAGTCCTGTCCTGTTGTGAACTGTTACACCTAATCTTCTGATCTGCTACACTGGTCTCATCTGGATATGATTTGCTACATGTTATCTTATCTGGTTGTGATCTGCTGCACACGATCTTGTCTGGCTGAGATTTGCCACACTTGGTCTCATCTCGATATGATCTGCTACACATGGTCTTATCTGATTGCAGTTTGCTACATTTACTCTTGTCTGACTGTTGTTTGCTACATCTAGTCTTATACGGTTGTGGTTTATAAAAAGGTGGTCTTGTCATATGATTTTGTCTGGATTTGGTTTGCTACACTTGGTCTTATCTGGATGTGGTTTGTTATAATTGTGGACTTCTAACAAATATGACCCAATAACAGTGACTAAAAAGTCAAGCAAAAGTGTGGAAGTCTTATAAGCTCAACAAAACAGCAAGAGAAGTGTTTACAAAATTACCTGAGTGGCAACACCAACAGGACAAGTGTTGAGGTGGCACTTGCGCATCATGGTACATCCCAGTACAATGAGTGGGGCTGTGCTGAAGCCAAATTCATCAGCTCCTAGGAGGGCAGCAACAACAACATCTTTTCCTGAAATTACAGGAGAGACCATAGTCAAAGTAACATTATATTAGGTAATGATGGCTTTTATATTATAAACAAGTCTAAACAAGTCTAGCAGAATCTGGACTTGATGTGGGAGCAAGCTCAATGGAAGTAATATCTGTACTAACAGTTCTCAGATGAGAAAAATGAAAATATGCCACAGTCTAGTAGCTCTCAGACATAAAGGGGGTGTGAAGTACACTAGAAACATGAAAAGCTTCTGGAATGTAGAATAACTCAACAAATTCTTACAATTAACACAAGTGTACTTACTCATTAGTATAAATGTATGATTAACAAAATGTATCAACTAGGAAAAAAGTAAGACGCTGGCGATGGTTGGGACATGCGCTCTGAATGACTGACAACTCTCTACCAAAAATAGCATTAAGATGGACACCACAGGGGAACAGAAGTAAGGGTAGACCAAAAGAGACATGGAGAAGAACAACAGAAAGGATGTTGAGCAATAGAGGGCTCACCTGGGCAAGAGCAGAAAAAAAAGGCAAAGGACAGGCATTTGTGGAAAACCCTTGTCGAAGCCCCATGTGCCCTGGGCACTTAAGGTTCAGAGAGAGAGAGAGAGAGAGAGAGAGAGAGAGGAAAAAAGTAGGAACAGCTTTACTACAGTGGCTTTGTGTATAGTTATATACTGAGTTTTATTTATATACTCATTCACTAATCATAAATGTATGATTAGTTCACTTGATATCACTTTTATTATGTGCAATGCTGGAGAGCATTCACAATCACACTTCCCCACCTTGTACAATCCCTGCTGTTTCAAATTACTTCAAATGTTTTTGTTTCTCCTTACATTTGATCAGTCCACTGAGATATTTTTCTCTTGGTTTTACATTTCCTTTTTCCCTTGAATTTCCCACTCATAACCAAGTTCTGTATTCTCATGACATTCATTCATTCATTTGCATGTCCCTTGTCGAACTTTGCCTCCCAAACAGCACTCCTGTAGGCCTCTCGGTTGTGAGCAAGATGGCCTGCTGCTGCTGCTGCATCCATTTGCAGATCGTCAACGATGTCTTGCAGCCATCTTCGTTTTGGTCTTCCTCCCTTTCTTTTTCCTATTATGTATCCTTCCAATACGTTCTTCTCTAGATTATCATGACGTTTATGTGTCCAAAATAGTTAAGTTTTCTCTCTTTAATCCTCTTTACTAGCCAGCCTTCTTCAATATTAAGTTCTTGTAGTATAGATATATTTGTTCTGTTTTGTGTCCACGATATTTGGAGAACTCTTCTGTAGCATTTACATTCAAAGCCATTTATGTGTTTCTCAGCTGTTTTGTTAAGTGTCCAGGTCTCACAGGCATATGTTGCGATGGGAAAGATGCATGCCCTTAAAAATCTTATTTTTGTAGTTCTGTCTGCTCCTCTCCACAGATTCTTTATTTTGTTTTACTTTCTGAAGTCATCCAAATTATCCAAGTTCTGTTTTCTTATGACATGTCCAAGTTGTCAAAGTTCTGTTTATCATGACAAGTCCAAGTTCTGTCTTATTATGACATGTTGAATAAATTTAGACTTTTTAAACCAGTTTTAGTTGTTTAGAAACGTTCCTGAGGATCTCTTCACTTGTTTTTCTGTCTGTCTTGGGAGAATCTCTGTCTATCTTGGGAGGATCTCTTCATTTGTTTTTCTGTCTGTCCTGGGAGGATCTCTGTCTATCTTGGGAGGATCTCTTCACTTGTTTTTCTGTCTGTCCTGGGAGGATCTCTGTCTGTCCTGGGAGAATCTCTGTCTGTCTTGGGAGGATCTCTTCACTTGTTTTTCTGTCTGTCCTGGGAGGATCTCTTCACTTGTTTTTCTGTCTGTCCTGGGAGGATCTCTTCACTTGTTTTTCTGTCTGTCCTGGGAGGATCTGTCTGTCCTGGGAGGATCTCTGTCTGTCTTGGGAGGATCTCTGTCTGTCCTGGGAGAATCTCTGTCTGTCTTGGGAGGATCTTTTCACTTGTTTTTCTGTCTGTCCTGAGAGAATCTCTGTCTGTCTTGGGAGGATCTCTTCACTTGTTTTTCTGTCTGTCCTGG
The DNA here is from genome assembly GCA_009760885.1 of Achatina immaculata. Taxonomy (NCBI): domain Eukaryota; kingdom Metazoa; phylum Mollusca; class Gastropoda; order Stylommatophora; family Achatinidae; genus Lissachatina; species Lissachatina immaculata. The sequence goes on from CM019692.1 coordinate 42,761,815, forward strand.
GAGAATCTCTATCTGTCCTGGGTATCTGTTTGCATCTTTTAAAAAAAAACCACATCTCTGTTGCTTCCAACTTCTTCATCATCTGGTAACTGTCCAATGAATGGCTCTGCATAACACTAATACTCTTTTCCTACCTTTTAGGCATATCTTCTTCCACTATATAACTGTCTACATGAATGTGCCTCACAAGTAAGTGATTTTCTCATTTCAGAGAATGAGAAACATTATGCAACACATCCTTATCAATGAATGTTAGAAAATGAGTTCTGAAATTCTATATTGAACCTATCTTGTTATATGGAAGTGAATCATGGACAATAGGCAGGTCTGCACAAAAATCAGTGGAAGCAGCAGAAATGTAGTTTATTAGAAGAATGTTGTGAATCCCCTGGACAGCAAAAATAACTAATGAAGAATGTATGAGAAGAGCTGAGAGACAAAAAATCTTGTCAAAAAAATAAGAGAGAGACAATGTACTTTCATAGGACGTGCAATGAGAAGAGGGGGTATTGAAAATATTATAACAACAGGAAAAATAGAAGGAAGAAGATAAAGAGGAAGACCAAGAGAAATGAGCATGACAGCCAACGCCAGTTGGCACGGCACCTGATGATGATGAAGTAAGTGATAGGAACACTGTACAGGGCAGCGACCTAAAAAAAAATACTAGTGAAAGAAGACATGCACATACCTGTTCTGAGTTGGCCATCTGTTTGCAGCACAACTCTTGACCTCAGATCATTCAGCGTGAGGACCTGATGAGTCTCAGCAATGCCAAGCTCCCAAGGCAAGCCAGCATTCTTGATGCCTGTCCAGCTACTGGCACCTGTGCCACCATCATGTCCTGAGATGACAATGTGCTCTGCTTTACCCTGGGACATAAAATATCACAGGCTGCTTGACAAAACCTTTCAACAGAAATTTTTCTGGAACATAAGAAAACTAATTCCTGTCTTATTTGTTTCAATCACTGATGCTATGATGCTGAGAGAGAAAAAAACCTAGATAATTCTCACCAAATCTGTCACAATTTGGCCGAGATGTACTTCTTGTTACAATTATTTGGTTTTGGCCAAATCTGTTACTTGGAACAAAACTGAACTGTGAGGTATCTGTAGCCTTCATCTTTCTATCTTGGTATATACTGATTAAGTAAATGGCAGCTGTAATTGGCATATGTTTTTCCATGTTAACTCTAATTGTTTCCATAATTAGGCTATCATTTTATTCCCTATTTGGCTACTTTCAATCAAGAAACTACAATGTTATATCTCTAGTTTGTAGCAAAAAAACAAGAAACTGCAATGTTACATCTCTCATTTGTAACAAAAACAAGAAACTACAATGTTGCATCTGTAGTTTTTAACAAAATCAAGAAATCACAATGTTATATTTCTGATTTTTAACACATACACACACAAAAAATTAGCACAAAGCTAACAGGAAATTGCAGTTTATATTTTTTGCCTGTAACAAAAATAAATAATAGAAAAATATTTCTGGCTTGGTGTTTACATGGTTCTTACATACTTCAGGACCTCTCTCTCTCCTTCGCGCGCACACGCGTGCATGGGTGTGTGTGTGTGTTTGTTTGTCTGTCTGTCTCTCTCTCTCTCTATATATATATATATATTAAACAGAATTTTTTTAAGGCAATGAAAATGTTAATAACAAACATAAAAAAACGAAGGGATGCTTCTATAGAGTGTGAAAAAAATTATTACAGAACAAGAGATACAGAAATGATGACACAGTAACAAAGAAACAAAAACAAAACACCTTATCCCATAGCTTCTGTCAATGAACAATAGGGGGAACAACTGACACTGAAACTGAAGCTAAAGTATAAAAATATTTCAAATAAGAAACAATGAGGCTGGCACACAGTAAAGTATTAGGAAAAGTATGTGTGTGGTCAGAACAAAGTATATGTGTGGTTAGAACAAAAGAATGTGTGGTTAGAACAAAGTATATGTGTGGTTAGAACAAAGTATATGAGTATATTTAAAGGTTAACCTTTAAAAAACAGTACAACAGTTGAGATGTGTGGTAGGATGAGCTGCTGGAGGCTGTGCTAGCAGTCATGGTCATGCTCTTACTATATTTCTTTCTCTCATCTGAACTGCTTTATCTATTAGTTTTTGAAAATTGACCATTCACAAACACACAATCTATCACTTTAATGCAGCAAAGAGATTTTTTACAACCATAAAGACAAGACCGATCGGTGAAGAAATAAAACTGAAGAATCAGACAAAATCCAAGTGTGTGTGTGTTCATGTTCCAACATCACCTGGGAACACCTGAAGAAATTTCAACCAAACTTGGTACACATATGACTTACAATCTGGAAATGCATAATGTAGGGGTAAGACTCCCCTATCTCCCCTAGGGGTCAGGGTACAAAGGGTGTGACATACTTTCCACTAAATTGAAGGAGGAACAAAAGAATGATCTAAGAGAGATAACAGAGCGGTGCTGGCCTAAGAGCAGCTTGTGTAACCTCCCATGGCAAGTCCAAATAATTTTGATGGTCTAAATAATTTTGACTCTTTTTGTTTTAATTATATTTGTAAAAATAAAATTTAACTTTGTTTTTTTCCTTATGTTAATATTAGCTTTTTATTGCATTCTATGGTAGATTTCATTGCTCAGTGATAGTGTGTCATTTTCTTATTTTTTCAAATTAGCTTTTCAAATCAAGATGAGAGAGAGAGAGAGGGAGAGAGAGAGGGAGGGGAAGAAGGAGAGAGGGAGGGGAAGAAGGAGAGAGAGAGGGAGGAGAGAGAGGGAGGAAGAGGGAGAGGTAAGGCGGTAGAGGGAGAGATGGGAGAGATAGAGAGGGTGAAAGAGTGAGAAAGAGAGAGGGAGAAGGAGAGAGAGAGGGAGAGGGGTAGAGATAGTGAGGGAGAGAGATAAGGACAGAGAGGGAGAGAGATAGATTTGAGATTACCATGTTTCTACCATGGACAACTTTATGTAGCTTGCTCAAGAGAGAGAGAGAGAGGAGAGAGAGAGTGAGAGGAAGAGAAAGAGAGAGAGAGAATGAGAGGAAGAGAAAGAGAGAGAGGGAGAATGAATGAATGAATGAATGAATGAATAATCTTTATTTTTCAAGGGTAAAGAATTGGGCACGCAGGCCCGTCTTACATTCTGCCCTTCATCACTCCATCTTTCATTCTTCCCACACACTTGATTTAGTACAAATATACACATTAAATTAGGAAAAAACATATCAAAAGAGTGTAAGATTTAACTATTACATTCAAGGTAAAAGAGAAGAAGTCATTAACCTAATAAAATAGCACTCACGCACACATACACACGCAGACATATACATAAATAAAAATACACTGTAAATCATCTTCTAACATATGTTTTTTTTTTAACAAACATTAAAATAATTTCTAACAATATCTAACAAGTTGCTTTTCTAACTATGTCATTGAAGTACTTGATGGTTTACGAGCCATGTGTGGAGAGAGAGAGGAAGAGAAAGAGAGAGAGCGGGAGAGTGAGAGAGAGAGAGGGAGAATGAATGCATGAATAATCTTTATTTTTAAAGGGTAAAGAATTGGGCATGCAGGCCCGTCTTACATTCTGCCCTTCATCACTCCATCTTTCATTCTTCCCACACACTCGATATAATATAAATATACAAATTAAATTAGGGAAAAAAACATTTCAAAAGAGTGTAAGATTAAACTATTAAATTCAAAGTAAAAGAGAAGAAGTAATTAACCTAATAAAATAGCTCTCACACACACATACACACACACAGAAATATACATAAACAAAAATACATTGTAAATACAGATCTTCTAACATATGTTTTTTAACAAACATTAAAATAATTTCTAACAATATCTAACAAGTTACTTTTCGAACTATGTCATTTTAGTACTTGATGGTTGGCGAGTCATAGGTTGAGAGATTGCTGGCTATTCTATGGAGGCATATAATTACAAGCAAGTAAATAATGAAACAGTTTTGAGTAGGATGAAGTATTACCAATGGATTTTAAATGGTAGGGGAGGGTGTTCCAGAGCTGTAATGCAGAGTATGTACGGCTTTTCTTGTACAGATCAATCCTGGGTTTAGGAAGAAGACAGTTTTTTAAACGCTGGCTATGTTTAGTGTTATATGTAAACAGTGATCATAAGTAAGGCGAAGCATTGTGCGACAGAATTCTGTGAACAAACGTAACTTTGTTAAAAATGACTCTGTATTTGAGGGGTAGAATTTTGAGTTGTTTGTGCTAATCTATGGTCTGTACTGAGTGTTTGTCACAAATCAGATTTAATGCTCCTTTCTGAAGTGAGTGGAGCCTTTTTTGTGTTTGAGACTGAGCATTCATCCCAGATTGTGTTACAGTGATCTAAGTGTGTTTGTATGTGTGAAATGTAGTATATCTTTCTTGTGTCTTTGTCAATAAAGTGTTTAATTTTGGCTAGTTGGTAAACTTTCTGTGCAATCAAGTTTGTTATGTACGTGAGAATTCCAAGTTAAATGCTGATCAATGATTAGTTCTAGAGTTTTATGTTCATGAAAATTTTCTATTGCCTTAGTCCCAGCACAAAGCTGTAGTGAAGTTTTTGTTGCATTCTGCAGTTTCTGTCTTGTAGTGATGAGCATGGATTTTGTTTTGTTGGTGATTTTTATCAACATTTGTATTACTCCATTTAATCAAACTGTTTATATCATTTTGGAACGTTGTCTGTAGTTTATTGATGTCATAGTCACTATTATAGTAGAATCATCAGAAAAAAGATCACACAAGGAGTGCTTTAAATGTAGTGGTAAGTTGTTAACATAGGTAGCAAAGAGAAGAGGACCAAGAATTGAGCCTTGAGGAATATCAGTATCAACCACAGATGAGCCAGATATTTTGTTTCTAAAGCAAACTACTTGTTTTCTACCTGAGAGAAAAGATGTAATAAATTTTGTTAGGTCAGGGTGTAATCTATAACCTTCCAGCTTTTTTGCAAGAATTTCATGATCAATCATATCGAAGGCTTTATTAAAATCAACAAAGACAGCACCACACAATTTGTCATCATTTATATTAGACAGCCGGCTTTCTGTGATTTTAGTTAATGCTGTGTGGCAGGAGTAATTTGGTCTAAAACCTGACTGACTGTCTATTAGTAGACTGTTTTCTTGCATGTGGAGCAGTGTGAACTTTTGTATATGCTTTTCAAGAGGTTTAGATAGTGATGACAGAATGGATATGGGTCTATAGTTTGAGAGGTCACTAGTCTGTCCAGATTTAAAAAGAGGAAAAACTTTGGTGAGTTTAAAAGCGTCAGGGAAATAATGTTTGTCAATGCACAAATTGTACATGTATGGTAGTGTGTCTGTGATAACTGGTGCAGCGTAGCGTAGTATCTTGTTACTAATGTCATCACATCCTGCTGAATTAGTATTCTTTAAAGACTGGATGTAGTTATAAATCTCACCGACTGTGAGGAAAGGAATATTTAGCTTTAGCTTTACACATTTACTATCACTGTAAGTTTTCAACGAGCTCAGGTCGCAATTAGGGGTTGGTAATGAAAATTTTAGAATACTAATTTCTTCCCTAAAATGTTCACTGAAGTTAGTGCAAGTATGTTCACCATTAAGTGTTTGTGGGTCAGATTGCTTCCTTTTATTTACAAGAGTATTAATCGCTTTCCAAATTGATTTACTATCAGTTCTGTCTTTCACTAAAGTAATTTTTCTTTTCTTGGCTAATTAACTACTGCACCTTATTCCTAAGTGAACGATAGCTACCGATATTTCTGCTGTTATGAACTTCATCCCGTTTCCTCATGAGTTGCAAGATATCAGGAGTTATCCACAGGGATTTTGTTATGTGTTTCACTCTCATTTCTTTGATAGGGACATGCTTGTCAAAAATATTTCGAAATATCTTGAACCAGTATTCGATAGCCTCATCTGGATTTGTTAACTGGAAAACGTACGTAAGAGGCGAAGCTTTTAGATCAGTTAAAAATAACTCCAAGTTAAAGTTTTTAAAGTTCCTATATTTGATGCTGGTGAGTTTGTGTTTAGGCATTTTATACCCCTGATGTGACCATGTACAGAAGACCGGGTAGTGATCACTCAGCGACACATGAGGGACAGTACATTCAGTAATGTTTCCTGGATGAGCTCCAGAAATATGATCTATTAGTGTCGATGATGATTCAGTTACTCTAGTAGGTTTGTTAACAATTTAGGAGAAGTTGTAGGATGTTAAAATGTTCTTCCATGTAGGATTGGGCTGACTGAGATCTATACTGAAGTCGCCTAGAATGATTATGTCCTTGAATTTATAGGTTAGAGCATCATCCATCATGGTTGCAAAGTGATCATACCACTCGGCTGAAGCATTTGGATTTCGGTATACAAAACTAATCAGAATTGAACGAAGATTTGATATTTTAATTTCTAACATGATACATTCAACCTCTGATGTTTCCAGGTCTTATCTTCTACAAAATTTAATAGTGTTAGAAATGTAAAGGAGTAAACCTGTCTGTAGCTTCCTAGTTGGGCCGCGTCTGATCAAACTAAAACCATCTATTCTTATATCATTGTCAGCGATGTTTTTATGTAATCATCCAGACAAGCCAAAAATATGAAAAATATGAAAATGCTGTGTAACCTCAGGGAGTTTTCCTAACAAGTGATAAACATTTAAGTGGCCAACACATAGGCCATTGTGTCGCAGCCACTCCTCTGCTTTCTGTGTCATTATATAACAATTTATCAAATATTATATTTCAGTAAAAATAAAATAACTGGTCAGACAGACTTACTTGTGCAACAGTCAGACTTCACTCATATAATTATAGGCATACGTTTAAGCTAGTAGAGATAATGAATCTAATTAAATTTATAATATACTGACAAACAAATAAGGGAAAAAAGTACAAAAATCAACAATGCAATGAATGTTATGTATATGTAAATTATAAAAGACTGGATGACAATATTAGCTGTAAGCTAGCATTAAGAAATGTGTGTTCTGCTGTAAGAAGAGCTGTGGTTTTTTGTTTGTTTTTGTTCAGTTAAGTTTATCTACAGAAGTTAAAGAGTGCTGGAAGTTTCAAACTATCTGGTGTCTGTATGTGGGTGTTACATGTTGACTGTGTAGTAGGGACATCATATATGCATGGCTCAGAGCTGCAGGACTAAACTGCATTAGATATTGTAGCTGAAAGTTCCATGGATAATGATGCAGGGTTCTTGTGTTTGTGTCCTGTACAGTTGTTGTGGTGTTCCTAAGTTGTGATTGTGCAGGAGTCTCCATGTTGTTCGCTGTACTGACTGTTGGTATAATTTGTGGAGGTTGCTGTGTAGGCAGGGGCGGGAACATGGAATCGTACAGTGGGCCAGTGGATGGAGTGGGCAATGGCAGAGAGGCAGAGGGTGATGTTTCTGAGGGTCCTTGACGAGATGTGAGTGGCTGTCTAAACTGTTTCTGGCTATTTGAGTGTTTTGTTATGTTCTGCTCAGTTCTTGCTGGATATTTGATATTTTTAGCAAGGATGCTGCTCCCAGTCTTGTTAATGTGGATGTGGTCCCTGTTTTTTGGGAGCACCTGTGGCTGAAGTAAAAAATGGTGTGTTGTTTATAAAAACTACTGTGTTCTGTAGACAGAATGTGTGTAGTATTTTGTTGTTTATATCCACCATGTGACGTCCAGGACCAGAACAAGGTGGAATGATGGATGAAATCTTTATGGAAGTGTTGGGGTATCTTTTCTTGATGGTGGATTATCAAGTCCTGTATATCAGAGGGCCGAAGACTCCGGCCGTTCTTGCTGTCATTAATGCCAACATGTACGGTCGTTCTCGTCACTCTCTGATCGACATCAAGTCGTCTCAGTGTCTGCGTTAGTTTTATAATACCAGCTCCAGGTACTGGCATGACTGAGACAGTGTCTTCAGAGGTAAGTGACATCCGCTCACCATAGATTCCTTTAAGTAAGGAATCTCCGATTATCAAGTGTGTCGTATATTCTTTGATGTTGTTACTGTGTTGTTGTGTGCCTTGTTCTTGTTGATGTTTATGAGACCGTGACTGAGAAGTGGATGTCTGGTTTGAGATTTCTGTTTGGGTCCTTGTTGCTTTATGGTTATGTAAAGTGGGGCTATCTTGTAAAGCTTGAAACCTATTACTTATCTGCACATCATTAGGGTAAGCTATATTTTCAGGGGTTGCCTTTATAGGTGTTGTGGTGCTGGTGTGTTTCTTTTGTGTAGCTCTTTGCTGTGGCGTGTTTTCTGTGTTGATATCTGATGCACTTGTGCATGATTTTACAGTCATATTATCTGTGTCAGCAGTCACTTCTTGAACACATGTCAACACTTCCTTACTGCGTCTGTGTGGTTCACTCTGTCATTCTGATATCATGAGTCTCATTTTAGCATTTTCGTCTCTCAGTGACGTAAGTTCAGCTCTGAGACTGTCATTCTCCAGCTTGAATGAGTTCTTAATCTCCGCTGCCATGTCAGTAATAAGGTTTATGACAAGGTCTTTGACTACCTGAAGTATGTTCTGGCTACATAATGTAGCTAATTTTTCCTCGACAACTGTAGGCTGCTGAGACGTACGTGGTGAATCAGCCACACTGGGTGCAGAGAACTCAGCTGCTAGAGTATCACTGTCCACTCGATTTTCCACATCAGCTAAACTGTTGCTGGTGGAGTGTTCTAGCATTGTACGAACGTCAGTGTGTTCATTTGAGGTGCTTGCCTGATCTGACAGGGCTTTGTCAGTAAGATCAGCACTGGGACAGTTGATCAGAATGACAGTGGTGGCGGTAGCATTATCATGTCTGTCGGAGGTTGTAGTAACTGTATGGACATTGCTGGTTGTAATGTTCTCTTGTCCTTCGTAGTTGGTGGTGACTTGCTCTTGCATGTCGTTGGTGGTGGTAGCGCCTTGACTGATATTAGTGACGATAGTGTCGTGTCTGTCACTGGTGGTGGTGACGTTGGTGATGGCCGGTCTGTCACTCATGGCAACAGATGACAGAGATGGCTTCACTGTAGCTGACAGTCGCAGGAAAGGTTTTAAAGCCCCATCTTGAATGTGACTGAAGTCATCTGTCAACCAAGAGTCGACGTCGTGAGCACAGCCTTGAATCAGTATTTTATATCTGGTATGGTACAGGTGGATTGTTACAAGCGGTGTTTTTATAAAGTCCTCCACATCTGCAGCATTTTTATCTGTCCTCTCTTCTGTGTGGTCGTGCTAGTACTCCCTGAACGCTTGTTTCACACACTCATAATCCAGCGTGTTGTTGACAAGAATAACCAAGCATTGTCCCTCGTTGGTTCTTGTTATTGTTAGGCCGGGTACTTTGTCGCACCCATGAAGCTTGGTATTTACCACCTTTCTTTTGTTCAGCGAGTAATTCTTTACCACCGCCGGCCGCAGTCCATCCCGTCTTCTTGTCTGGCTAGCTTTTTCTAATTCATCGTCTCAACTACAAGATAACATTGTTAGCTTATGACGAAATAAATTATCCCAGCCACTGTAGTCTCACCTGGCCACACAATGACATAGTTACAATGAGGAATCGTTCGTGTGGTCACGGGCTAGGCCAGTATTAGACAAAGATATATATGTTATATATATCATTCTAACATTTTGGTAAATATTTAACAAACTACATGTATTTTTAAAATTTCACATATTTCACCACAAGCACAAACACAAGTGAAATCCAGTGGTATCCATTTCACGTCACAATCTTATAAAATGACATCAGTAAAATTCCAAATGTAGTAGCTAAAATAAACATGTCCAATCACAAGGCAAGGAGAGAGAGAGTGGGAGAGAGAGATGGAGAGGGAGAGAGATAGAGACAGAGAGAGAGGGAGAGAAACAGGGACAGAGAGATAGGGACAGAGAGAGAGATAGGGACAGAGAGAGAGATGGAGAGGGAGAGAGACAAGGACAGAGGACAAAGAGAGAGAAAAAGATTTGAGATTGCCATGTTTCTCCCACGGACAACTTTATGTTGCTTGCTCAAGGGTGGGTTCACCCAAGAATTTATTTATTCTTGCTCCTGGAAATGAAACTAAAAATGTTGTTTATAATAAAGTTTTGATTTAAATTAATATTAGAGTGAATTTGTAAAAGACTTTATAATTTATATACTGTACTTATACTTTTAAATTCCGGTAAATAAAATTACTTCGATATTACACTATAGATAAAATTCATTCAATTTTCTGTCTAATAGATGATTGGGATAAAAAAAATTACTGGGCAATGCCGGGTAATCAGCTAGTTAAGGATAAAAATAAACAGTGGAACAATTTTTTACATTGACAATGTCCTGAATGAACAACATGAGTGTGTTTCCAGTGAATTTTAGTTTTGTCATCTTTGAAAAAAATATTTTGTTTAGGGTATTTTATAAACCTAACAAGTTGTACCTTGACTGTGATGTAATATGCTGAACTCTGTGAATCCATAACAGAAACTATCAATTATTTTTACCTGCATGGAAGTAATTGTATATGAACATTTTTACACATTTTATAACAGAATTTTAAATTCTGCATGAAGAAATAAGACATTAAAAGACAATAAGACAGAACTTCTTACCATCTTTGTTATCTTCTGCCTGTCTTATGTAAACAGTGAATAAATCTGACTTCAGATTTGTATATGCAATACATATAATCAAATGAAACACAGAAGAATGTATATTTGGGGCAGTCCACACACTAAGAAAATGAACAAAATTCATACAAAAAATGATGGAAGTGACTTTTGAAACTTTTGAGTGACCATGAGCATGACAAACACATGATTCCCACACAGTGTCAAAGATGTACTGTTACGTGGCCTTATTTCTAGAGGTGGCCGGCCGGGTGAACACTGCCTGTCTGGACCTAGAACAAGTACATACTTGTTTCTAGAGGTGGCCGGCCGGGTGAACGCTGCCTGTCTGGTCTTAGAACAAGTACATACTTGTTTCTAGAGGTGGCCGGCTGGATGAATACTGCCTGTCTGGTCCTAGAACAAGTACATACTTGTTTCTAGAGGTGGCCGGCCGGGTGAATGCTGCCTGTCTGGTCTTAGAACAAGTACATACTTGTTTCTAGAGGTGGCCGGCCGGGTGAATGCTGCCTGTCTGGTCTTAGAACAAGTACATACTTGTTTCTAGAGGTGGCCGGCCGGGTGAATGCTGCCTGTCTGGTCTTAGAACAAGTACATACTTGTTTCTAGAGGTGGCCGGCCGGGTGAATGCTGCCTGTCTGGTCTTAGAACAAGTACATACTTGTTTCTAGAGGTGGCCGGCCGGGTGAATGCTGCCTGTCTGGTCTTAGAACAAGTACATACTTGTTTCTAGAGGTGGCCGGCCGGGTGAATGCTGCCTGTCTGGTCTTAGAACAAGTACATACTTGTTTCCTCCACGGGTTGTGACTCCCAACTTTAGATTTCCTTTCACAACCATTTCCCAACTGTTCACTTTGGATCTGATAAAACCGTGTTTGACCTAGAAGTTGTTTCTATATTCAGTTAGGGCAACCAACTCAAAAGCTACACAAGGCACATTATGCAAGATCATTTTTTTTAAAACAGAAAAGTGATTTTCCATGCATGCATATTTTATCCATGAAAATATGGTAATACAAAAAAAAATCTACAGTGTTTTGCTTCTAGCTTGTAACAAAAACACAACAGTAAGCTGCAGGTAACATCATCATCATCATCATGTGCTGTGCCAACTGGCGCTGGCTATTATGCTTCTCCTGAGTACCCGATCCTTCATGCAGGCCATCAGCTCAGTTGGTGATCTCCTCTCACACCATCCCGTCAGACTGTCCAGTATCATTTCTCTTGGTCTTCCTCTTGATTTTCTTCCCTCTATTTTTCCTGTTGTTATAATATTTTCAATGCCCCCTCTTCTCATTGCATGTCCTATGAAAGTACATTGTCTCTCTCTTATCTTTTTGACAAGGTTTTTTTGTCTCTCCAGCTCTTCTCATACATTCTTCATTAGTTATTTTTGCTGTCCAGGGGATTCGCAACATTCTTCTAATAAACCACATTTCTGCTGCTTCCAATGATTTTTGTGCAGACTTGCCTATTGTCCATGATTCACTTCCATATAACAAGATAGGTTCAATATAGCATTTTAGGACTCATTTTCTAACATTCATTGATAAAGATGTGTTAGCTAATATGTTTCTCATTCTCTGAAATGCAGTCTTTGCTTGGCCTATTCTGTTCCTAATTTCTGTTCTGCATTTCCCATCTGAAGTTATTACTGCTCCAAGGTACTTGAATTTCTGCACCTGCTTTAGAATATTTCCATTTAATTTTATACTGCATGTTGGTGGATTCTGTTTCTTAGATATAACCATAGTCTCTGTCTTTTTGATGTTCAAAGTAAGGCCTTTCTGTTCACTTTCTTTGGCCACTTCATCCAAGAGATTTTGCAGGTCTTGTTGGTTCTCAGCTATCAGTACTGTGTCGTCAGCATACCGAAGGTTGTTAATATTGTATCCTCCAATTTTTATGCCTGGTTCTGTGATGATTGTTTTTAGAATATTCTCGCTATACAGAGAAAAAAGGTCTGGAGATAGTACACATCCTTGTTGCACCCCTTGTTTTATAGGTTGATATTTTCCAATCCTATTTTCAACTCGAACTGCTGCTTCTTGCTGCCAGTATAGATGTTTTACAATCCTCAGGTCTTTGCCATCTATACTGATGTCTTCAAGCATTTTAATAATTTCATTATGTTTCACTTTGTCAAATGCCTTAGTGTAATCAATGAAGCACAAGTAGAGATCTTTCTGTACTTCTAAAGCTCTTTCTGTTAGTGTTCGTAAAGCATAAATGGCATTGTGTGTTCCCTTTCCTTCAACAAATCCAACCTGTTCATCTATTTTCATTTTTATCTTTTTCCTTGTTCTTCTCATAATTATTCTCAGAAGTAGCTTCGTTATGTGACATGAGAGGCTGATAGTCCAGTGGTCGTCACATTCCTTTGCACCTGGTTTCTTTGGTAGTGCTATAAACGTGGATTTAATCAGGTCACTGGGAATATAACCACTTTTGTAAATGTCATTCAGTAACTTGGTTATTATTTTTATTCCTGTCTCCTCTAGTGCCTCTATTTCTTCTATTGTTATATTATCAGGCCCAGTCGCTTTTCCTTTCTTCATGTGTTTGATGGCATCTATGATTTCATCTTCAAGTATTGGTGCTCCATCACAGTTTTCAGTATCTGGTGTTAATTCTGGTCTTTCTCTTCCATATAGCTCCCCGATATACTCTGTCCACCTGTCCACAATGTATTCTTTTCCCATTAACAATTTACCTTCTTTCGATTTCAGGCATCTTGTGGTATATTTTGTTTTCCTGCCTGTGATTTCATTAATTCGTTTGTGCATGTTTTTGCTGTCTTTAATATGAGAGTCCTCTATCTGTCTGCACTGTTCATTTAATCACACTTCTTTTGCTTCTCTGCATTTGCGTCTTACTTCTTTATTTATCTTGTTATATTTTTTCTCGCTATTTTTACTCCTTCTCCTCTTGTCCATCAGTCCTAAGACGTTGTCTGTCATCCATTTATTTTTAGAGGCTTCTTTTTTTGGTGGTATTATCTCCTTAACAGTTTTGTGGATAGAATCTCTTAACATTTCCCATTGTTCATCTATACTATTTATATTTGCTATTGCATTGTATCTATTTGTTATAATAACTTTGTATTGTTTTCGCAGTTCTTGGTCATTTTTAAGAAGTTCTGTATTCAGTTTGATGTTTCTCACTTTTCTGCCTGCTTTCTTTAGTTTTATTCTAACTTTTCCACAGATCATGGTCACTATTGCAGTCAGCTCCTGGCATGGTTTTTGTTGTCAGTAATGCATTGCGGAATCGCAGGTAACATGCAGAACATATAAGTGCAACATACAAAAAGACAAAGAAATAATTCAGTATATAATGTACAAAGATTCTATTTAACAAATGTAAAAAAAAAATGGCAAGAAAAGTTATAAGAATGAAGCATAATTGCCTTTCTTAAATAAATAAAAGCTGTTAGAATGAGTTCTGTTGTTGTTAAGTACATAAATATTTTCCTTACCTTTGCCACACCTGATGCAACAACTCCAACACCAACTTCAGACACAAGTTTGACACTAATACGTGCTGAAGGGTTGCCAGACTTCAGGTCATAAATTAGCTGTAGAAGAGAGAGAGACATCGCTTGTGTGTGGGATGTAATATTATCACCAGGACTTAGCAGCAGTGACTTTTTCTGTCTTCACTTTACTCACACCCGCTGCCATATCACAGCAAATAGTCAAGCACTGTACACTAAACAACAACTCTAAACAATGACAAGATGGATACAATTATTTCTCCCTCTCTTGGACAGAAAAGATCTTGTATGAACAAACTTTGAGTATGTTACCAGAAAGTGTAAATTATGATGTGCAGAGATAAGATTTTTGGAAGCACAGTAGCAGAGAGAAGAAGTGTACCTGCTTCAGACAGAGATAAGATTTCTAGAAGCACAGTAGTAGAGAGAAGAAGTGTACCTGCTTCAGACAGAGATAAGATTTCTAGAAGCACAGTAGTACAGAGAAGAAGTGTACCTGCTTCAGACAGAGATAAGATTTCTAGAAGCACAGTAGTACAGAGAAGAAGTGTACCTGCTTCAGACAGAGATAAGATTTCTAGAAGCACAGTAGTAGAGAAAAGAAGTGTACCTGCTTCAGACAGAGATAAGATTTCTAGAAGCACAGTAGTAGAGAGAAGAAGTGTACCTGCTTCAGACAGAGATAAGATTTCTAGAAGCACAGTAGCAGAGAGAAGAAGTGTACCTGCTTCAGACAGAGATAAGATTTCTAGAAGCACAGTAGCAGAGAGAAGAAGTGTACCTGCTTCAGACAGAGATAAGATTTCTAGAAGCACAGTAGCAGAGAGAAGAAGTGTACCTGCTTCAGACAAAGATAAGATTTCTAGAAGCACAGTAGTAGAGAAAAGAAGTGTACCTGCTTCAGACAGAGATAAGATTTCTAGAAGCACAGTAGTAGAGAGAAGAAGTGTACCTGCTTCAGACAGAGATAAGATTTCTAGAAGCACAGTAGCAGAGAAAAGAAGTGTACCTGCTTCAGACAGAGATAAGATTTCTAGAAGCACAGTAGTACAGAGAAGAAGTGTACCTGCTTCAGACAGAGATAAGATTTCTAGAAGCACAGTAGCAGAGAAAAGAAGTGTACCTGCTTCAGACAGAGATAAGATTTCTAGAAGCACAGCAGTAGAGAGAAGAAGTGTACCTGCTTCAGACAGAGATAAGATTTATAGAAGCACAGCAGTAGAGAGAAGAAGTGTACCTGCTTCAGACAGAGATAAGATTTCTAGAAGCACAGCAGCAGAGAAAAGAAGTGTACCTGCTTCAGACAGAGATAAGATTTCTAGAAGCACAGTAGTAGAGAAAAGAAGTGTACCTGCTTCAGACAGAGATAAGATTTCTAGAAGCACAGTAGTACAGAGAAGAAGTGTACCTACTTCAGACAGAGATAAGATTTCTAGAAGCACAGTAGTAGAGAGAAGAAGTGTACCTGCTTCAGACAGAGATAAGATTTCTAGAAGCACAGTAGCAGAGAGAAGAAGTGTACCTGCTTCAGACAGAGATAAGATTTCTAGAAGCACAGTAGCAGAGAGAAGAAGTGTACCTGCTTCAGACAGAGATAAGATTTCTAGAAGCACAGTAGCAGAGAGAAGAAGTGTACCTGCTTCAGACAGAGATAAGATTTCTAGAAGCACAGTAGTAGAGAAAAGAAGTGTACCTGCTTCAGACAGAGATAAGATTTATAGAAGCACAGCAGCAGAGAAAAGAAGTGTACCTGCTTCAGACAAAGATAAGATTTCTAGAAGCACAGTAGTAGAGAAAAGAAGTGTACCTGCTTCAGACAGAGATAAGATTTCTAGAAGCACAGTAGTAGAGAAAAGAAGTGTACCTGCTTCAGACAGAGATAAGATTTATAGAAGCACAGCAGTAGAGAGAAGAAGTGTACCTACTTCAGACAGAGATAAGATTTCTAGAAGCACAGTAGTACAGAGAAGAAGTGTACCTGCTTCAGACAAAGATAAGATTTCTAGAAGCACAGTAGTACAGAGAAGAAGTGTACCTGCTTCAGACAAAGATAAGATTTCTAGAAGCACAGCAGCAGAGAAAAGAAGTGTACCTGCTTCAGACAGAGATAAGATTTATAGAAGCACAGCAGTAGAGAGAAGAAGTGTACCTACTTCAGACAGAGATAAGATTTATAGAAGCACAGCAGTAGAGAGAAGTGTACCTGCTTCAGACAGAGATAAGATTTATAGAAGCACAGCAGCAGAGAAAAGAAGTGTACCTGCTTCAGACAGAGATAAGATTTCTAGAAGCACAGTAGTACAGAGAAGAAGTGTACCTACTTCAGACAGAGATAAGATTTCTAGAAGCACAGTAGTAGAGAAAAGAAGTGTACCTGCTTCAGACAAAGATAAGATTTCTAGAAGCACAGTAGTAGAGAAAAGAAGTGTACCTGCTTCAGACAAAGATAAGATTTCTAGAAGCACAGTAGTACAGAGAAGAAGTGTACCTGCTTCAGACAAAGATAAGATTTCTAGAAGCACAGTAGTACAGAGAAGAAGTGTACCTACTTCAGACAGAGATAAGATTTATAGAAGCACAGCAGCAGAGAAAAGAAGTGTACCTGCTTCAGACAAAGATAAGATTTCTAGAAGCACAGTAGCAGAGAAAAGAAGTGTACCTGCTTCAGACAGAGATAAGATTTCTAGAAGCACAGCAGTAGAGAGAAGAAGTGTACCTACTTCAGACAGAGATAAGATTTATAGAAGCACAGCAGTAGAGAGAAGTGTACCTGCTTCAGACAAAGATAAGATTTCTAGAAGCACAGTAGTAGAGAGAAGAAGTGTACCTACTTCAGACAGAGATAAGATTTCTAGAAGCACAGTAGTAGAGAAAAGAAGTGTACCTACTTCAGACAGAGATAAGATTTCTAGAAGCACAGCAGCAGAGAAAAGAAGTGTACCTGCTTCAGACAAAGATAAGATTTCTAGAAGCACAGTAGCAGAGAGAAGAAGTGTACCTGCTTCAGACAGAGATAAGATTTCTAGAAGCACAGTAGCAGAGAGAAGAAGTGTACCTGCTTCAGATCCTCAATGGAGTAGATGTCATGATGGGGAGGAGGACTAATCAGACCAACACCGGGGATGGAGTGACGTGTCTTGGCAATGTCTTTAGTTACCTGAACATTAACATATAAACATTGGAAATATTTTTGGTTATATTGCTTAATCAATGACAGCAGTAGCAAAAAATGTTTATATTGTAAGGTCCAGTCTCCCTTCATACAAAACATTATTTCCACTGCTTACTACAGAACTCATTAAGCTCTCTACAAGACATCATTCACTGCAGCACCCATTAAACTCTCTACAAGACATCATTCACTGCAGCACCCATTAAACTATGTACAAGAACTGCAGCACCAATTAAACTATGAACAAGACATCATTCACTGCAGTACTCATTAAATTCTCTACAAGAGATCGTTCACTGCAGCACCCATTAAACTCTCTACAAGACATCATGCACTGCAGCAGCCATTAAACTACGTACAAGATATCATTTACTGCAGCACCCATTAAACTCTCTACAAGACATCATTCACTGCAGCACCCATTAAACAAGACATCATTCACTGCAACACACATTGAAGACATCATGTACTGCAGCACCCATTAAACTATGAACAAGACATCATTCACTGCAGCACCCATTAAACAAGACATCATTCACTGCAGCACCCATTAAACAAGACATCATTCACTGCAACACACATTGAAGACATCATATACTGCAGCACCCATTAAACTATGAACAAGACACCATTCACTGCAGCACCCATTAAACAAGACATCATTCACTGCAGCACTCTCTACAAGACATTATTCACTGCAGCACCCATTAAACTCTCTACAAAAGTAGAGACTCCCGCATGATCCAGACAGTATATCCATGTCAAACTGGAATAACCGAGAGCCCTCTAGAAGCTGGACCAACTCCCTGTGGAAGAAATGTCTCTGGATTCTCTTTAAAATGTTTTGGGGAGTCTGTCACAAGGACCTTGCATCTGATGCTGCCTGCACCTCCCTTCTCTTGCTTGAAGCAGTAGTTGCAAAGGCTCCCGATTTACTTGCAGCTGGTTTGCTGTTATAGTAGACAATAAAGGCCCATCCACATTTTAGGCCTTGTGTCACTGACCTGTCTGTTAAGATCACAGGGTCATCTGACTTTGAGTGATGCTGAATCTGTTCCTGGGCTTGGACTTCTGTTTTACCCTAAGCCCAGTCTCGGCATTCACGGCCAAGCTGGATCATGATGAGATTCTGTATATCTGACACTTTAGTCCACTCTGATTCTAGGGGAATCTGGGTCACAGACTGATGACAGTGTCTCTTCTGCCTCTGCCATCCATGATCTCTATACACTTGCACTTTGCTATGTTCAGCTCTGGTAGGAGCAGCAATTCTGAGGTATGTCTTCACCTGCACACGCTTTCAAATTGTTTGAAAATATATGTAAGTAAAATATAAATATAAAATATATAAGCAGCCTTTACATCACTAATATTATGCCTCATCAGTTTAAGAACAAGAGTGTGAAAGAGTTCTCTAGTGGTGCTGCCCCTCCAAATTAAACAATAAATGGATATCTATTTATAAATGAACTTTCACAAAATGCTATACTTTCACATAATTTATTTTAACATGATCTATTTTCTCTAACCTTGTATCCTGGAAGCTCACCACCTTCTCCTGGCTTGGCCCCCTGTGCCATCTTTATCTGCAGCTCATCAGCATGAGTCAAATAGGAGCTGGTCACTCCAAAACGACCAGAGGCTACCTGGAAATTATTTATTCATAATATAACAAGGCTATCATCTTGTCTAATCTATGGAAGATAGGTAGATATCTGTTTGTGAAAATTATCAAAGACAAGTAAATGTCAGTCTGCACATGGAAATTACTCAAGAAAAGTACATGTCTGTTTATGAAAGTTACTAAGATAAGCAGATGTCTGTTTATGAAAGTTAATAAGATACGCAGATGTCTCTTTGTTTCTGGAGGTTACTAAATAAGTAGGTGTCCGTTTATGGAGGATACTTAGATAAACAGATGTCAGTTTGTTTATGAAAGTTACTGAAGACAAGCAGATGTTTATGGAAGTTACTGAAGACAATAAGATGTCTGTTTATGGAAGTTAATGAAGACAAGCAGGTGTTTATGGAAGTTATTGAGGACAATCAGCTGTTTATGGAAGTTATTGAAAACAATAAGATGTCTGTTTGTGGAAGTCAATGAAGACAAGCAGTTGATTATGAAAGTTACTGAAGACAAGCAGCTGATTATGAAAGTTACTGAAGACAATAAGATGTTCTTTTATAGAAGTTACTGAAGACAAGCAGCTATTTATGGAAGTCACTGATGACAATAAGATGTCTGTTTATGGACATCACTGAAGACAAGCAGATGTTTATGGAAGATAATGAAAACAACTTATACATGTCTATGGAAGCTTGTAAACATAAGATCTTTTATGACTGATGAATGGTATAATTAGTCAATAAATAAACTACACAGTTGTAGCAAATTCCTCTGCACTTCTGGTTTGTCCAATAATGCATTAACACTTCAAATATTTACTTTCATGATGGCACAACCCTTTGCCAGTTTCTTTCCAGTTTTTTGTGGCTGGTGGAGAGATTTCTTGTTGACATTTTACAGACATATTAAATCTTCCTGATCTACAAACCTGCCACAAATTTATCCAAGTAAAGGAATACCTGGAAATAAGCAACAACAAAACCCACCCACTCCATAGTAACTCTGATCAAAGGATCAAGAATAAAAAGAGGCAAATCCTGGATGACTGAAGCAGGAGACTCGGTAAGCAAACTTACTGATCCACAACATGTCTCAACTGAACCTGAATAAATTACTTACTGATCCACAACGTGTCTCAACTGAACCTGAGTAAATTACTTACTGATCCACAACGTGTCTCAACTGAACCTGAATAAATTACTTACTGATCCACAACACGTCTCAACTGAACCTGAATAAATTACTTACTGATCCACAACACACCTCAACTGAACCTGAATAAATTACTTACTGATCCACAACACGTCTCAACCAAACCTGAATAAATTACTTACTGATCCACAACACGTCTCAACCAAACCTGAATAAATTACTTACTGATCCACATGTCTCAACTGAACCTGAATAAATTACTTACTGATCCACAACACATCTCAACCGAACCTGAATAAATTACTTACTGATCTACAACACATCTCAACTGAACCTGAATAAATTACTTACTGATCCACAACACATCTCAACTGAACCTGAATAAATTACTTGCAGCAAGGCCCACCAAAATCTCACTAAAGTACACATAAATATTACAAGAAAATGTCAAAAATAGGTGGAGGGGAAAACACAAGAGGAAATAAATGAAGTCAGTAACAAACATACAACTCCTAAGAACATAATCATGTATGCAGACAGATCAGTGAACAGGGGAACTAGAAGTGCTTGGGTTTTCGCAACATACCGAGGAGGTAAAACACTCACACAAGTATGTGCATAGACAAGCCATCACACAAGCATTAAAACAGGCAGTGACACAGAAAACACACAGCATCACCATCACTGACTCTCAAAATCTATTAAATAAAGTAGAAAAAAGGCATTAAAAGTGAATCGCACACATCTCACATCAAACACAATACACGGATATACTGTCCAGGCCATGCCAGAGTTGATGGAAACAACAAAGCCGACTAGCTAGCAACAAGGGCCAAACCAGCGGGCCTCATCAAAAAAGGACAAATCAGACCTGTACAAATCCATCAAGCAACACCTCAATGAACAAATGCAAGGCAACTTCTTCCAAAGTATACTGTCCAAAAAAAAAACCACATAGCTTATATAAGCTTCATTTTTTTCTATGTTATGACAAAAATTTTTTTCCCAGGTATCTCAAACCAAACCAAAAATTGTCACCAAGATATCAGGTCCATGATTTAGCATGAATTTTGCTATTCTCATGTATAGTCAGAATGCAGTAGCTTCCCTTGCTAATCAAATGCAGTAGCTGCCATTGCTAATCACGCATTTTTTTGCACCATAACTCACACTGTGTTTATGGAAAAGTGATTTTTGTGGTGAGCACAACTCACTTCCCATGCAAATAAAACCCTATAAAAGGGTAAGGTTATACAAACAAATTCAGTTAATTTTAAAGAAGACATTTACAGTCCGTCTATACCAAAATTTACGACACATTGCTATTTGTTGGTGGTGGATGGAATGGGAGAGCAGCTGACAGATAATGTTGGTTATGGTCATCGTTCTATGATGGTAGGCAGATGATCTCAGCGTAGGGACAATGGCTACGATCACTGACTAGTACAGTCACTGCCCGGAAGGAAAGCAATGGTAAACTATCTTCTGAAAATATACCAAGAAACCCAAACAGCAATCATAGAAAGTCAAATAGGAAAAAGATCTGGTGGTGAGTCCCCCAGGGCAGATAGATCTAATTTTAACACTGGGGAAGAGTGTGTGGCAGAGGTCAGTACTAGTAATTGTGATGACGGACAAAATCCTGACAGTGTTACCAAGGAAAACTCTTGCATCAAACTAAAAAGAAAAATAAGAGTAGGAACATGGAATGTAAGAAGTATGTATGAGGGAAAATATTAAGTAATAAGTGATGAGATGAAAAGAACAGGGATACACATTTTGGGAATCTGCGAACATCGTTGGAAAGGATCAGGAGTGAGAATGATAATATCTTTATATACTCTGGTGGAGAAGTAGGAGGAAAGAATGGAGTGGCTTTTTATTTGGACAAATCAACATCAAAAGCATTACTAGGCTCATTCATTCATTCATTCATTTGCATGTCCCTTGCGGAACTTTGCCTCCCAAACAGCACTCCTGTAGGCCTCTCGGTTGTGAGCAAGATGGCCTGCTGCTGTTGCATCCATTTGCAGATCGTCAACGATGTCCTGCAGCCATCTTCGTCTTGGTCTTCCTCTTTTTCTTTTTCCCATTATGTATCCTTCCAATACGGTCTTCTCTAAATTATCATGACGTTTAATGTGTCCAAAATATTTCAGTTTTCTCTCTTTACTCCTATTCACTAGCCAGCCTTCTTCAATATTAAGCTCTTGTAGTATAGATATATTTGTTCTTTTTTGTGTCCACGATATTTGGAGAACTCTTCTGTAGCATTTACATTCAAAGGCATTTATATGTTTCTCAGCTGTTTTGTTAAGTGTCCAGGTCTCACAGGCATATGTTGTGATGGGAAAGATGCATGCCCTTAAAAACCTTATTTTTGTGGTTCTGTCTGCTCCTCTCCACAGATTCTTTATTTGTTTTACTTTCTGAAGAGCGACAGATGTCCTCCTTTTAATTTCCCTCATTGTATCTCCATTATTAGTTAGTAGCGATCCAAGATATTCAAAACTCTCCACTTCTTCCAGTTTTTCCTCATTGATACATATTTCAGTTGCCTTGTTTGTTTTGTCAGTTGTCATCAATTTAGTTTTCTTTGCATTAAGATAGAGGTTCTGCTCTTCGCTGTTCTTGCAGACTGACATAATTAGTTTTTCCATTCCTTTTTGTGTTGTGGACAGCAATACTGTGTCATCAGCATATCTAATCTCTGGTATTTCATTACTAGGCTACAATCCAATAATTGATAGAATCCTAACAATCAGGCTTAAGGGCATTCCTAGAAATGTAACAATCATCCAGATATATGCACCTACATCAGCAGCAGAAGAAGAGAAAGTAGAAAACTTTTATAACACACTGCAAACGACAGTAGACCAGGTTCGGAAAAATGATATTGTATTAACTCTTTGGGTATTTGGACACGCGTCCTGCGTGGTTGTATCCCCATTACGAAATACTAATAGACGCGAGGCGCGATGATGGTTTGTAGCTCTCTAATTTTGAAAATAATCAAAGTATCTTAAAACCAGCAGTTGACTTCCTTCCGGAATTCAGTTGTCCACATTAAGCGCGTGGTTTGAGCAGAAAACAGAGCGATTCTTTGTTCACTTAAAGCGAGTTTTTCAAAGTTTATCGTCGCTAGGCCTTTGTTTATCAACAAATATGGCTTCCATTGCTAGTTTCTTTCGTCCAGAGCAGCATATTTCTGCATTACAAGCTCATAATTTAATTTAAAATTGTCTAGACTGTGGTGTAGAGAATATAGTAGTAGAAATGGTAAATTTTCGGCCCACGTGGCAGTGATTGAAAGAATTTTTCGTGTTTTTTTTTGGTCCAGCAGCAAAATGTGTTAGAAGGGTAGCTGGTGACACTACTTCTCAGCTTTTTGCTAGTACTAGCTGTAATATCACAATAAGTAATGCTGGAGATTGTGTCATTAAAAAAATTAAATGTTGTAGAATGCTTCAAATTAAAAAAAAAACAAAAACCAAAACACAATGGCCTGTTTTCTGGTAAATATTAGTCAACGACCGCCCACTTGTTTTCATGTAAATATTACCTACCCACTTGGTGTTTTTAGTTTGCTGTGAATGCTTAACTAGTGCATATTTTCATGTAAATTTTGTAAGATATGTTAAAGAACAGATGTTTGTGTACATTTTTATTCATTATGGGATTATATAAACAACTACAGTGGATTAACTTGATGGGTAAGTGACAAAAAATGTATTTTATTACTTCATTTTCCATTCTTTCTTCTCAGTTCTTAGCTCTTTTTTTTGTTGTATACTAACAAAATGTTAAAAATTTTATTTGAAAAACAAAATACATTTTTTCTTCTTCAAAATAAGGTAGAATACTTCATACTACAGATCAGATTATGCCTTTGTCATTCTTTTAAATGTGACAACCATCCCATTTCACATTGTGAAATTTATCCCCCTTGGTCTTTTGAGGGAAACACACCCAGTATACAAAGAGTTAATAATGGGTGATTTTAATGCAAAATTTGGTACAGAAAGAGTAGAAGATGAAGGACATGTTGTAGGGAAAATTAGCATAGGACATAGAAATGAGACAGGTGACAATCTAATGGCGTTTTGCATGGAAAATGAGCTAATGATCGCTAACACACTTTTTAAACAACATCCAAGAAGACTTTACATATGGACATCACCTGATGGGAAAACCAAGAATCAAACAGATTACATTTTAGTGCAAAGAAGGTGGGGGTCAAGTATAACATTAGCAAAAACTTTACCAGTTGCTGATTGTGACACGGACCATGAGTTTTAATAGCAGACATGAAGATAAAGATAAAAACAACAGTTAAAAGACAGTTACGAGATCAAGACTACTCCGCTTTGATCTTACAAATATACCTGAACAATATGGTATAGACGTGAAGAACAGTTTTGAAATCCTGATGGCTGCACAGGAGGAGATGACAACAGATGAACTTGCTATGAAGGCCAAAGATATCTTAATAACAACAGCTAAAGACATGGTTCCAGTAAAGAAAACACAAAAGAATGGATGGATTACAGCAGGTACACTAGAACTGATAAAACAACATAGAGAAATGAAGATGCAATGGAAAGTGACAAACAACAACAAAGAGAAATATAAAACTTTAACAAAAGAAGTACAAAGAAACATAAGAAAAGACAAAAAAAGTACATACAAGATTGTTGTGAAAGAATAGAAGAACATCAGAAGTGTGGAAGAGATAGTGAAATGTTTAAAGAAATGAAGACATTGACGAGAAATGTCACACCTAAGCTAAATGTAATTTGTGATGAGATGGGGAATACCCTGACAGAGACAGTGGAAATTCTAGAAAGATGGAAGGAATATTGCAAAGGAATGTATGAAACAATCGACTGTGGAAGCAGAAATCAACAGTGTGAATTATTATTGGAGGAGAAGAAACCCAAACCAACAATAGAAGAAGTTTTATGGGCAATAAAGAATCTGAAAAATGGTAAATCACCAGGATGTGATGAGATAACAGCGGAATTTATTAAAGCAGGAGGAAAGGAGTGTGAAACAATCTATCATGCACTATGTAAAAAGATATGGCATTCAGGTATTTGGCCAAAAGAATGGAAAAGAACTGAATTCATACCTCTGCCAAAAAAAGGGTAACTTGAAATTATGCACAAACTACAGAAATGTTGCCCTGATTAGTCATGCCAGTAAAATTCTGTTAAAAATCATAATGGGAAGACTTCGAAAGAAAACAGAAGAAGTCAATATGGTCCAAGCTGGTTTCAGGCAAGGAAGAGGATCAAGAGATCATATATTCAATATAAGATTAATAATAGAGAAATGCAGAGAGTTTAATGTGAATCTATATTTTTCCTTTATAGACTACTCAAAGGCATTTGATTGTGTACAACACCAGAAACTTTGCGAAATAATGGAAAAAAATGGGATTTCCAACACATTTGATACAATTAACATCACTGCTGTATCTAGACCAACAAGTAGTAGTAAGAATAAATGGTGAAACAACAACTTGGTTTGACATAAAACAAGGGGTCCATCAGGGGTGCATATTGTCACCTTACTTATTTAACTTGTATACTGAAAATATAATGAAGAATGTTAGAGAAGATGTAGACAAAGAATATTACGATGCCATAACAACTGGAGGTTATGAAATACCAGAGATTAGATATGCTGATGACACAGTGTTACTGTCCACAACACAAAAAGGAATGGAAAAACTAATTATGTCAGTCCGTAAGAACAGCGAAGAGCAAAACCTCTATCATAATGCAAAGAAAACTAAATTGATGAAAACTGACAAAACAAACAAGGCAGCTGAAATATGTATCAATGAGGAAAAACTGGAAGAAGTGAAGAGTTTTGAATATCTTGGATCACTACTAACTAGTAGTGGAGATACAATGAGGGAAATTAAAAGGAGAACATCTATCGCTCTTCAGAAAGTAAAACAAATAAAGAATCTGTGAAGAGGAGCAGACAGAACCACAAAAATAAGATTTTTAAGGGCATGCATCTTTCCCATCGCAACATATGCCTGTGAGACCTGGACACTTAACAAAACAGCTGAGAAACACATAAATGCCTTTGAATGTAAATGCTACAGAAGAGTTCTCCAAATATTGTGGACACAAAAAAAAACAAATATATCTATACTACGAGAACTTAATATTGAAGAAGGCTGGCTAGTAAAGAGGATTAAAGGGAGAAAACTTAAATATTTTGGACACATTAAATGTCATGATAATTTAGAGAAGACTGTATTGGAAGGATACATAATGGGAAAAAGAAAAAGAGGATGACCAAAACGAAGATGGCTGCAAGACATCGTTGACGATCTGCAAATGGATGCATCAGCAGCAGGCCATCTTGCTCACAACCGAGAGGCCTACAGGAGTGCAGTTTGGG
Organism: Achatina immaculata; assembly: GCA_009760885.1. Lineage (NCBI taxonomy): Eukaryota > Metazoa > Mollusca > Gastropoda > Stylommatophora > Achatinidae > Lissachatina > Lissachatina immaculata. The sequence goes on from CM019692.1 coordinate 42,788,317, forward strand.
AGGCAACGTTCCGCAAGGGACATGCAAATGAATGAATGAATGAATGCTATTTGTCGCCTGCAAGCAGGTGAAAGTCAAAGTCAGGTTGCCAGATATTTAAATGTGCAGCAGAGTACCATCAGTCGACTTTGGCACCGTTTCCAAGCCACTGGCTCAGCTGAAGACCGGCACCTCAGTGGATGACCCTGGGTGACAACAGCAGCTGATGATCGCTTTATTCTGGTTCACTATCTCAGAAACAGGTTTACAACAGCTTCCTCAAGTGCCCAGTCATTGCTTGCAGGAAGTCGTGTATCTGATAAAACTATCCGGAATAGACTGCATGAAGCTGGACTGGTGGCATGACAACCTCACCGAGGTCCTGTCTTAATGAGATGTCATTGCCAAATCAACTTGTCTGGGCCAACCAGCATCAGCCCTGGACAACTGACAATCAATGGAGACATGTCTGGTTTAGTGATGAATCTTCCTTTTTGTTGTACCGCCATGATATGCGGAAAAGGGTCTACAGTAGGCCAAATGAACGTTTTGCCCAAAATTGCATTGATGAAGCTCCGCCGCACAGTGGTGGAGGTGTAATGGTATGGGGAATGATCAGTTTCACCGGAAGGAGTCCATTGGTGCAGATTGAAAGAGGCTTGAATGCGCAACGATACGTCAATGAAATTCTTTGACCTCTTATCCTTCCATTTTTGGCTGTGCAAAGGTCTGAGTTTCAACAGGACAATGCCAGACCCCATTCTGCATAGTTCACCACACAATTCCTGACCACCAACAACATTCTCACCTTTCCCTGGCCATCCCTGTCTCCAGACATGAATCCAATCGAGCACCTATAGGATAGGTTGCAAAGACATGTTTGTCGTTGAAACGTTTCTCCAGCCAATCGTCATGATCTGTGGCAGGCACTCCAGGAAGAATGGGCAGGTATCCCACAGGCGCACATCAGATGCCCAGGAGATGCAAGTTGCTGATTGATGCAAGCAGAGGGCACACACCATACTAACTTGAGAACCCCTGGGACTAACAAATTCTTGTCACACAGATGAAATCCCAAAAGTCCCTGATCATGAGGGATGGATGTGTACAAGGATACTACATCAAGAGTGAAGATGCAGTAAGAGTGACCAGGTAGGAGTATGAGGGTCTCAAAAGCAGTGAGAGCATGATTAGTGTTCTTCAGATAAGTAGGTAGACTAATGACAAGCGGTTGAAAGATACTATCCTTTTATCTGCCTAGATATTTGTATGTTTCTATTTTCCTAATGATCGTGTATGTTTCTAGTTTCCTAATGATCGTATCCCCAACATTTATATAATCTGGATCATTCTGTCTCTGGTTTCTTGATATCTTCATATACACTGTCTTATCTTGATTAATGTCAGGCCCACATGTAGTGCCACATCTCTCAGGTGTATGCAAGTATTGATGACTTCTTGCATAGCTTCCTCCACGAGGTGAATGTCATCAGCATATCCTAGTGTTTTAGCTTGTTCTTCTGTACTGCTTTCTTCTTTCACTTTTCTGTTTACCTTTAATAGGTTGAATAGTAACGGAGATAATGTATCACCTTGTTTCAAACCAGTTCTTATATAGAAAGGTCCTGACTTTCTTCCTTTATATATTACTATATTTTATGCATCCTCCATGCATATTCCAGACCTGCTTAGTTCATCTGCTAATTCTTTAGCTGCCCCTTGTCTGTATAAACTTCTTATATTCTATCTCATAATATTTTTTACTTTCCAAGGTCGTAATTCATTTTTATCCGTCCAATTTCCAGGCTTCTCTGTCTGCTCCATAACATTCATCTTTTTTATGGAGATAGGGTCAGTGGCCCCACGCTCCAACCCCCACCTTAGAGAACCAGGGTGCAAGTTTCACCTGAACCTACCCGCACAGATCTTCCCAGCTTGGTTGCACCTGCCTGGAGTAAAGCTCCTGCTGGTCATGCCACGACAAGACACCTGCACCATCATCATCATCATCATGTGCCATGCCGACTGGCGTTGGCTATTATGCTTCTCCAGAGTACACGATCCTTCATGCAGGCCATCAGCTCAGTTGGTGATCTCCTCTCACACCATCCTGTCAGACTGTCCAGTATCATTTCTCTTGGTCTTCCTCTTGACCTTCTTCCTTCTATTTTTCCTGTTGTTATAATATTTTCAATGCCCCCTCTTCTCATTGCATGTCCTATGAAAGTACATTGTCTCTCTCTTATCTTTTTGATAAGATTTTTTGTCTCTCCAGCTCTTCTCATACATTCTTCATTAGTTATTTTTGCTGTCCAGGGGATTCGCAACATTTTTCTAATAAACCACATTTCTGCTGCTTCCAATGACTTTTGTGCACACCTGCCTTTGTCCATGATTCACTTCCATATAACAAGATAGGTTCAATATAGCATTTTAGGACTCATTTTCTAACATTCATTGTAAAGGATGTGTTGGCTAATATGTTTCTCATTCTCTGAAATGCAGTCTTTGCTTGGCCTATTCTGTTCCTAATTTCTGTTCTGCATTTCCCATCTGAAGTTATTACTGCTCCAAGGTATTTGAATTTCTGCACCTGCTTTAGAATATTTCCATTTAATTTTATACTGCATGTTGGTGGATTCTGTTTCTTAGATATAACCATAGTCTCTATCATTTTGATGCTTAAATTAGGGACTTTCTGTTCACTTCCTTTAGCAACATTATCCAAGAGATTTTGCAGGTCTTGTTGGTTCTCAGCTATCACCACTGTGTTGTCAGCATAATGAAGGTTGTTAATATTGTATCCTCCAACTTTTATGCCTGGTTCTGTAATGACTGATCTTGGAATATTCTCGCTGTACAGTGAAAAAATGTTTTATAGGTTGATATTTTCCAGTTCTATTTTCAACTCGAACTGCTGCTTCTTGCTGCCAGTATAGATGTTTTACAATCCTCAGGTCTTTGCCATCTATACTGATGTCTTCAAGCATTTTAATAATTTCATTATGTTTCACCTTGTCGAATGCCTTGATATAATCAGTAAACCATAAGTAGAGATCTTTCTGTACTTCTAAACCTCTTTCTGTTAGTGTTTGTAAAACATAAATGGCATTGTGTGTTCCCTTTCCTTCAACAAATCCAAACTGTTCATCTGCTATTTCCATTTTTATCTTTTTCCTTGTTCTTCTCATAATTATTCTCAGAAGTAGCTTTGTTATGTGATGTGAGAGGCTGATAGTCTGGTAGTCATCACATTCCTTTTGCACCTGGTTTCTTTGGTAGTGCTATAAACGTGGATTTAATCAGGTCACTGGGAATATAACCACTGTTGTAAATGTCATTCAGTAACTTGGTTATTATTTTTATTCCTGTCTCCTCTAGTGCCTCTATTTCTTCTACTGTTATATTATCAGGCCCAGTCGCTTTTCCTTTCTTCATGTGTTTGGTGGCATCTATGATTTCATCTTCAAGTATTGATGGTCCATCACAGTTTCAGTATCTGGTGTTAATTCTGGTCTTTCTCCTTCATACAGCTCACCGATGTACTCTGTCCACAATGTATTCTTTTCCCATTAACATTTTACCTTCTTTTGATTTCAGGCATCCTGTGGTATATTTTGTTTTCCTGCCTGTGAGTTCGATAATTCATTTGTGCATGTTTTTGCTATCTTTATTATGCGAGTCCTCTATCTGTCTGCACTGTTCATTTAACCACACTTCTTTTGCTTCTCTACATTTGCATCTTATTTCTTTATTTATCCTGCTATATTTTTCTTGGTTATTTTTACTCCTCCTTCTCTTGTCCATCAGTTCCAAGATGTCATCTGTCATCCATTTATTCTTGGGGGCTTCTTTTTCAGCAGTATTATCTCCTTAACAGTTTGGTGGACAAACTCTCTTAACATTGCCCATTGTTCACCTATACTATTTATATTTGATATTGCATTGTATCTATTTGTTATAATAACTTTGGATGGTTCTCACAGTTCTTAGTCATTCTTAAGGAGTTTTGTATTCAGTTTGATGTTTCTCACTTTCCTGTCTGCTTTCTTTAGCTTTATTCTAATTTTTCCACAGAGTGGATCGTGGTCACTATTGCAGTTGGCTCCTAGCATGGTTTTTGTTGTCAGTAATGCTTTCCAGAATGGTTTGTTTATTATCTGATTAAAAGTCTTTTTGTCTGGCCTGCACCACATTGCCAGTCTTCTGGGATGTTGTTTAAAACCAGGTGTACCATGCTATGTATTTTTGCCCATTCAATTAATTTACTACCTCTGTCATTCCTTTCCCCCAGTCCGTAATCACCAACAATGTCTGTAGTTCTTCATTTACCAACTTTGGCATTAAAATCTCCCATGACTACGGTAACTTCATGTGACTTTGTGTGTTTTAGGGCTGTCTCTATGTCATTATAAAATAGCTGTACATCTTCTTCAGAACTTTCAGATGTTGGAGCGTACACTTGTATAATATTTATGTTTATTGGTCGTCCTTTCAGTTGGGCTAGTAGGACTCGGCCTGAGATGTTCAAATATCCTACAACTGTCCTTGCTGTTTGCTCATCAAATATTATTCCTACTCCTCGTTCATGTTTGTCACCTCCTGAATATATTATTGTAAATTTATCAGAATTTATCTTCCCTGCACCTGTCCATCTAACTTCACTCACTCCTAATATGTTGATCTTCATCCTTTCCATTTCCCTTTTTTACATTTTCTGATTTTCCAGCCTGGAATAAAGTTCTAACATTCCATGTTGCTATTTTAAACTTGTTAGTTTTGTCATGACTAGCTTGATGATGATCTGGCCTCACCTGTGGCTTGTGAGCTGCCCTACCGGATGATGTTGTTTCAGAGGAACATCCATTAACGCTGTTCATGGTGAATCTATTACTCTGTATAAGCATAACTATTCGTATGTATAACTATGTTGTATTTTCTCTCCAGTTATTTTTTTTCTAAAATAAAACTGCACTTGTGGAATCTTCACCCATTCTTATTTTTTGTGTGTGTATAATAAGTATACTTGTGTAAGATGGAAATAATTTATTAATTCACTTTTTCAACTATACCCCAAAAATATAGCAACACCCACGCATTTTTATTGGTACCAACGTTACCTCCACATTTTTTCCCCAACGGCACGCAATGAGTTAATAGGAGTAGTAGAGCCACATACTACCCCACCTCGCTCTCTGAGACTACCGCCAGTTGGTCCGTGTCTGCTTATTTGGGTAAACCCTTATTCACAGGGATCCTCCATATCTGGAGGACTTTCACCATCCGCCACCTGAGACCCGCTGGGTTGGGGATGGTCGTCCCAGCTTTACCCCAGGTTCATCTACATGTAAGTAAAAATTATTGTTTCCACACATAAATGAATATCATTAACTGTTTCTGTACACATCTGTAACCGTCATTAAATGTTTTTACATACATCAGTAACATTTAAATTTTCTTTACACATCTGTAACCATTATTTAACTGTTTATGTACACATTTGTAACTATCATTAACTGTTTCTGTACACACTGGTAACTACCATAAACTGTTTCTGTATGCATCAGTAACTATTATTAGCCGTGGCTCACAATTATGTATTGTTGGGTTTCATTTGAAGAGCAAACCATGGTTTGTATAGTTTTAGTTGTTTGTATATGCACAGTTTTGTCTGTCTGTGTACACACAGTTTTGATTGTTTATATATACACACAGTTCTGATTGTTTGATGCACACAATTTTGGTTGTTTGTAAACACAGTTTTGATTGTTTGTATGCACACACACTTTCAGTTGTGTGTAAACACAGTTTTGATTGTTTGTATGTATGCACTCACAACTTTAGTTGTTTGCATACACTCACAGTTACAGTTGGTTGTACAGTACATGTGCAATGTACTGTAAGTTGCAGTTATTGTTCCCATACTTTCTCCTGACAACAAAACCTGTCCCAAGTTCATGTCTTCTATTGGTAATACCTCCGTATACTACTACCAATTTCTCCTATGACTGTTATATCTTATCCAAGCCATCTTATTTCCTGTAATGCTGTAACATCCATGTCATACCTACTTAATTCATCTGCAAATTCTTTAGCTGCCCTATAAGCTTCTTATATTCCATGTTCCAAGTCTCATAATATTTTTGACGTTACAAGGTTGTGAATTTTATCTGCATGATTTTATCCTATATCCTTCCCGTGCCATTAAACGTCATATAGGGCTCGCAAAGCCAATTTTTCCTGTCTTCGGCGAGTCTTTCAACCCCATCAAGGGATTTTATGCCTTTTAATTTGGTCTCTCTTAACAATGTCCTCCTCAGATTTTCACGTGGTCTGCCTCTTTTTCTTTGGCCTGTTGTGTTCCACTTGATAGCTTGTTTTGGGATTCTCTGATCATTTCTTCTCATTAAGTGACCAACATATGTCCGTCTCCTTTTCCTGATCACCCATGAGACTGGTTGTTGTTCAGTCATCTGTCTTATCTCTGCATTGTTCTTAAATTTGTTCCACTTGATGCTGAGTATTTTCCTTATGCACTTGTTTTCAAAAGAGTCTAATTTCTTGTCTATTTCTTTAGTTGTTTTCCAGCTTTCGCATGCATAAATGAGGGTGGATATTACATTTGAATTGAATAGTCTTAACTTGGTTTTTGTGCGTATAATTTTTTAATTCCATATGTTCTCAAAATTCTTGAAGATTGATGCTGCTTTTTCAATTCTGATTCTAACTTCCTTTCTAGTGTCACCATCCTGGTCTATCTAGCTGCCAAGGTATGCAAATTGATTGACTTCTTCAATATCTGTCCCTTCTATGTGTATTTTTCCATTTTGATTAAGGGGAAATTTCATTATTTTTGTTTTGTCCTTGCTAATTTCAAGTCTTCCGGCGTGACGTGCAAGATGGCGGTTGTTTTTAAAACGCTCTCGCCACCATGCAGAAATCAGCGGAATTCCGCTTGATCTGTTACATATCATGTACCGGGAGTTGGGCATAAGGCTAACAACCTTATCCTGAGACCTATCTAGAGGCAACTCCAGATGGGAAAAAAAGATATCGTTATGGAAACTCGCAGAGAAAGGCCAAGTTAACAGGCATAAAATCCTTTGTTGAGGTTGAAAGACTCGCCGAAGACAGGAAAAATTGGCAAACTACTTTGCGAGCCCTATGTGACATCTAACGGCACGGGAAGGATATAAGATATAAGAATTTCAAGTCCTATTTTGCTAGCCAGTGAAGACAGGCTATCTGTTTTTTCTTGCATGGAATTCACATTGTTACTGATAAGAGTTATGTCATCAGCAAAACCAAGATCTTCTAGTTGGGTCCCATGTACCCAGTCAATACCTGTGTTACCTGTGGAGCATTTTTTCATTATGAAGTCTATTGTAATCCCAAAAAAGTAAAGGAGACAATATACATCCTTGTTTCACGCCTGTTTCAATCTGGAACCATTCACTCATCCCTTCTTCTGTCTTGACTGCACAAACATATCCATTGTAGAAGTCCTTAATGATGTTGACAATTTTAGATGGCATTCCATAAATACTTAAAATTCTCCATAATGAATCTCTGTGTATGGTATCAAATGGCTTTTTAAAGTCTATGAAGTTCAGTATTAATGGTTTCTGCTTTTCAATATGTTCTTCAAGTATTATTCTTAGAGTAAAGATCTGCTCAAGACAGCTTCTCCCTTTTCTAAATCCTGCTTGTTCTTCTCTCATTGCAGTATCCACTATATCTTTAAGTCTATTCAAAATGACCTTGCAAAATACTTTTGACACAACTGATATTAAGGTTACTCCTCTCCAATTGTTACAGTCACTAAGGTTGCCTTTTTTGGGTATTTTCATAATGATTCCTTTTTTCCATTTAGAAGAGACCTTTTCTTCTTTCCAAATCTTGTTAAACATTCCCTGTAGTTATCTCATGTTGTCACTATTGATAGCTTTTAGCATTTTGGGCGTTATTTCATCTTCACCTGTAGCTTTGTTGTTAACCATTAAATTCACTGCTGTTTCAATTTCATGCAATTTAATTTCATCTAGGTTGACATTTAGTTGTGGGGCTGGTAAATTGGTTTCAAGGTTTAACAAATCTTTTGGGTGTGATCGATTAAGTATTTCTTGGAAGTGTTCAGCCCATCTTTGGTTTTGGTCTTTATTTGATGTTAATACAATTCCAGTTTTGCTAAGGATTGGTCTTTCTTTAGATGTACCTGTTAGGCTCTTTTGTATGTTATATAAAGTTTTGCTGTCTCCTGTTTTTGTTGCTTTTTCTGCCTCTTTCGCCATATTGTCTATGTATTCTCTTTTATCCCTTCTAGCTGAATTTTTTACTTTCTTGTCTAATTCTTTGTATGTTGCTTTCACTAGATCTTTTCCAAGATCTGTTTTTGCATTCAACATGTCTAATTTGACTGCTCATCTTTCATGTATATACTTCCATGTTTTATCTAAAATCCATGCTTTTCTATTTGTTTTTTTTTCAGTCCAGCGCTTGCTTTTGCTGCTGTGATTATGGCTGTGCTGTAAGAATTCCATAACTCATCTATACTTATCTCCTCAACTTCACTGTGTATTTTGGAATGATTGGCAAGTTCCTGATTGAAATTACTGTTAGTATTTTCTTCTTGTAGGCTGTGGCTATTTATCTTTCTGTGTATTGATTTCTTGTGTTGGCTTTTCAATTTTAGTTTTATTTTCCCTATGCACAGATTGTGATCACTGTTAACATCTGCACCCCTATAAGCCCTTACATCTATGAGAGATGTTCTGTATTGCTTTCTAATACAAAAATGATCTATCTGGTTTCTAGTTCTATCATCTGGAGATATCCATGTTGTTTTATGTATCTCTTTGTGTGGGAATATTGTGCCTCCAATGACCATGCCCTCTGTTAGACAAATTTCAATTAATCTTTCTCCGTTCTGATTAACCATGTCAACTCCTTCTTTCCCCATTACTTTTTCAATGTCTGTATTATCTTTCCCTACCTTAGCGTTGAAGTCCCCCATAGCAATTAGGATGTCATGTTTAGGGACTTTGTTGATGATTTGTTGTAGTTGGTGATAGAAGTTGTCTTTTACATCATCATCTGCATCGTTTGTGGGTGCATAACACTGTATTATTGTCATTCTTCCGTGTCTTAGGTTGTATCATGATCTTATTATACGACTGTTTACCGGTTCTCATTCTACAAGGCTCTTTGCTGCTACGTTTGACATAATAATACCTACCCCATCTCGAAATTTACCGTCATTTCTGCCTGAATGTATTATTAACTTACCGTTTTCCGCTGATCATTTAACTACTTCTGGCCATTGCATTTCACTGATGCTCAGTATGTCTAGATGGTATCTCTCCATTCTTTGATGACCTGAGTAGTTTTTGTTGGTGCTGCCATCGTTCTTACATTCCAGAATCCAATCTTTGTCACATGTTTGGGGCCGACGAATGAGCTCCTCGGAGTTGGCATCCCTGATGCTCGGTTGGTTTCTCTGCAAGTTTCTGTAACGATATCTTTTTTTCCCATCTGGAGTTGCCTCTAGATAGGTCCCAAGATAAGGTTGTTAGCCTTATGCCCAACTCCCGGTACATGATATGTGACAGATCAAGCGGAATTCCACTGATTTCTGCATGGTGGCGAGAGCGTTAAAAAAACGTCCACCATCTTGCATGTCACACCGATTTTATACACAAGTTAAAAACTATGTTTTGTATTATTATACCTGTATATAAATTATATATTTCACATTACTAAGTGAATTACGTACCTGCTTGATCTTGTAAAACAGGTAGAAATTATGTGTTGTTATCCTATAAGAATTATGTACTGGTTTGACTGATCTCATAACAGAGGCAGAAATAATATATGTTGTATTACTCTGTGAATTATGCAAGTGCTTGAGTTAGAAATCATACTTTGTGAATTATGCAACTGCTTGAGTTAGAAATCATATTTTGTGAATTATGCAACTGCTTGAGTTAGAAATGATAGTTTGTGAATTATGCAAGTGCTTGAGTTAGAAATGATAGTTTGTGAATTATGCAAGTGCTTGAGTTAGAAATGATAGTTTGTGAATTATGCAAGTGCTTGAGTTAGAAATGATAGTTTGTGAATTATGCAAGTGCTTGAGTTAGAAATGATAGTTTGTGAATTATGCAAGTGCTTGAGTTAGAAATGATAGTTTGTGAATTATGCAAGTGCTTGAGTTAGAAATGATAGTTTGTGAATTATGCAAGTGCTTGAGTTAGAAATGATAGTTTGTGAATGATATACCTGCTTAATCTTGGATCGAGCATTGAACTCAGGATCCTCGTTGAGGTATCTCTCTGGGTTCTCACCACCTTCACCTGTATTGGACTTTGCACCAATCTTGTTCATGCCAATGGCAAGTGTAGTGTGGGCTTCAATAGAGATGCTTCCAAAACTCATGGCACCTTATGTTGGAGAAGAAGGAAGACAGCATGAGTACACATGAACTGATACTACATTCACTTTTCTGTATCCACTGCATGTTTAGCCCAACTTGAAAACACAGAAATTCTGTCACACAAGACACCATCATATAAGTCATTTACCACTTTTTTCTTCTTAAAAAATTTGTTCCTTGAAATTTTAATCTGAGTGAATTTTAGTTTATAACAGTAGTCAAGTCTTGTTTGCTCAGATGTGCAGTAAATTTACAATAAGTATAATGAATTAATTTCTTTTCTCATATCATTGTTTAACTGCTTGATATTCTCAAGATACAGATGTCCCAGATTAGGGAGCCTTCATAAATCACTATCATATTTTTGTTCTTGAGTGAGACTAGCCAGCTTTTCACTATCATATTTTTGTTCTTGAGTGAGACTAGCCAGCTTTTCACTATCATATTTTTGTTCTTGAGTGAGATTAGCCAGCCCTTCACTATCATATTTTTGTTATTAAGTGAGATTAGCCAGCCCTTCACTATCATATTTTTGTTCTCGAGTGAGATTAGCCAGCCCTTCACTATCATATTTTTGTTCTTGAGTGAGATTAGCCAGCCCTTCACTATCATATTTTTGTTCTTGGGTGAGATTAGGGAGCCCTTCATTACCATAATTTACTTGTTACTGTTGACTTCTGTCAAACAACTCTTATTAATTAACTAGTATGTTTTTCTCTTGTCTTGATTGCCAGGAGACCTAAAAAGATGTGCCTTTTTTTTTCACTGATGACAGAGATCAATTCTGGATTTCTTATACTTTTTTACATCCTGGGATATATGTCAGAAGCTGGCTCAGTGCACTCCCAGTGAGCTGTAATACAAAAACTCTCAACATGCATCAAGTCATACTTGACCTGACTGTAAAATCTTGTGATAAGGAACAGATTGAAGGTAGTAACTGACTAAGGTTTTCTGTCTGTCTTATCTTACCACTACTCCTGTCACTAGCATGTTTAAGAGCCATATCTTCTCTATATTACATATCATTTCTGTCACTAGTTTGTTAAAGAACCACATCTTCTCTCTAACTGACACCTTAGCCACACTTATGTGGAAACATTTCACTGATATCTTAGCCACATTTATGTGGAAACATTTCACTGATATCTTAGCCACATTTATGTGGAAACATTTCATTGATATCTTAGCCACACTTATGTGGAAACATTTCACTGATATCTTAGCCACACTTATGTGGAAGCATTTCACTGATATCTTAGCCACATTTATGTGGAAACATTTCACTGACATCTTAGCCACATTTATGTGGAAACATTTCACTGATATCTTAGCCACATTTATGTGGAAACATTTCACTGATATCTTAGCCACACTTATGTGGAAGCATTTCACTGATATCTTAGCCACATTTATGTGGAAGCATTTCACTGATATCTTAGCCACATTTATGTGGAATGCATTTACTGGGGTAAAGCTGGGGCGACCATCCCTAACCCAGTGCGTCACAGGTGGCGGATGGTGAAAGTCCTCCAGATATGGAGGATCCCTGTGAATAAGGAGTTGTCCAAATAAGCAGGTGCGGACCAACTGGCGGTAGTCTCAGAGAGTGAGGTGGGGTAGTAGGTGGCTCTACTACTTTTATAAAGTGCCTCATGTGCGCAGTGAAGGGAATACCAGGTGGGTAAGAGGCGCCTTAAAATCTCTCGCTCCCGCTGCCTTGCGGGTAGGACAGGGAGTCCAAAGGCTACCAGACAGTCTGTACACAAACCGACAGAAGGCAACGGGAAACCACTGTTGTAGCTCCCAAGAACAATTATGCTTATTCAGAGTAATAGATTTATTATGAACGATGTTAACGGACGTTGATTTGGAACAGCCTCGTCCGGTAGGGCAGCTCACGAGCCAGAGGTGAGGCCAGATCATCATCAAGCTACTGGTGGCAAAACTAACAAGTTCAAAATAGCAACATCGAATGTTAGAACCTTACTCCAAGATGGAAAATTAGAAAATATAAAGATGGAAATGGAAAAGATGAAGATCAACATATTAGGAATGAGTGACGTTAGATGGACAGGTGCAGGGAAGATAAATTCTGATAAATTTACAATAATATATTCAGGAAGTGAGAAACATGAACGAGGAGTAGGAATTATATTTGATGAACAAACGGCAAGGACAACTGTAGGATATTTGAACATCTCGGACCGAGTCCTGGTAGCCCAACTGAAAAGGCAATCAATAAACATAAATACTATACAAGTGTATGCTCCAACATCTGAAAGTTCTGAAGAAGATGTACAGCTATTTTATAATGACATAGAGACAGCCCTGAAACACACAAAGTCACATGAAGTTACTATAGTCATGGGAGATTTTAATGCCAAAGTTGGTAAATGAAGAACTTCAGACATCATTGGTGACTATGAACTGTGGGAGAAAAATGACAGAGGTAGTAAATTAATTGAATGGACAAGAATACACAGCATGGTTGTAGGAAACACCTGGTTTAAACAACATCCTCGAAGACTGGCAACGTGGTGCAGCCCAGACAAAAAAGACTTTTAACCAGATAGACTACATATTAATCAACAAACGATTCCGCAATGCATTACTGACAACAAAAACCATGCCAGGAGCCGACTGAAATAGTGATCATGACCACTCTGTGAAAAAATTAGAATAAAGCTAAAGAAAGCAGGCAGAAAAATGAGAAACATCAAACTGAATACAGAACTCCTTAAAAATGACCAAGAACTGCGAGAACAATACAAAGTTATTTATAACAAACAGATACAATGCAATAGCAAAGATAAATAGTATAGATGAACAATGGGCAATGTTAAGAGATTCTATCTACCAAACTGTTAAAGAGATAATACCACAAAAAAAAAAAAGAAGCCCCTAAAAATAAATGGATGACAGATGACATCTTAGGACTGATGGACAAGATGAGGAGGAGTAAAAATAACCAAGAGAAATATAGCAAGCTAAATAAAGAAATAAGATGCAAGTGCAGAGAACCTAAGGAAGTGTGGTTAAATGAGCATTGCAGACAGATAGAGGACTCTCATAATAAAGACAGCAAAAACATGCACAAACGAATTAGTGAACTCACAGGCAGGAAAACAAAATATACCAGAGAATGCCTGAAATCTAAAGAAGGTAAAATGTTAATGGGAAAAGAATACATTGTGGACAGGTGGATAGAGTGCATCGGTGAGCTATATGGAGGAGAAAGACCAGAATTAATACCAGATACTGAAAATTGTGAGGGACCACCAATACTTGAAGCTGAAATCATAGATGCCATCAAACACATGAAGAAAGGAAAAACGACTGGGCCTGATAATATAACAATAGAAGAAATAGAGCCACTAGAGCAGACAGGAATAAAAATAATAACCAAGTTACTGAATGACATTTACAACAGTGGTTATATTCCCAGTGACCTGATTAAATCCATGTTTATAGCACTACCAAAGAAACCAGGTGCAAAAGGAATGTGATGACTACCAGACTATCAGCCTCTCATGTCACATAACGAAGCTACTTCTGAGAATCATTATGAGAAGAACAAAGAAAAAGAAAAAAAAAATGGAAATAGCAGATGAACAGTTTGGATTTGTTGAAGGAAAGGGAACACACAATGCCATTTATGCTTTACAAACACTAACAGAAAGAGGTTTAGAAGTACAGAAAGATCTCTACTTATGCTTCATTGATTGCACCAAGGCATTCGACAAGGTGAAACATAATGAAATTATTAAAATGCTTGAAGACATCAGTATAGATGGCAAAGACCTGAGGATTGTAAAACATCTATACTGGCAGCAAGAAGCAGCAATTCGAGTTGAAAATAGAACTGGAAAATATCAACCTATAAAACAAGGGGTGCGACAAGGATGTGTACTATCTCCAGACCTTTTTTCTCTGTACAGCGAGAATATTCTAAGAACAATCATCACAGAACCAGGCATAAAAATTGTATGATACAATATTAACAACCTTCGGTATGCTGACAACACAGTACTGATAGCTGAGAACCAACAAGACCTGTGGCCAAAGAAAGTGAACAGAAAGGCATTACTTTGAACATCAAAAAGACAGAGACTATGGTTATATCTAATAAACAGAATCCACCAACATGCAGTATAAAATTAAATGGAAATATTCTAAAGCAGGTGCAGAAATTCAAATACCTTGGAGCTGTAATAACTTCAGATGGGAAATGCAGAACAGAAATTAGGAACAGAATAGGCCAAGCAAAGACTGCATTTCAGAGAATGAGAAACATATTAGCCAACACATCCTTATCAATGAATGTTAGGCAAGTCTGCACAAAAATCATTGGAAGCAGCAGAAATGTGCTTTATTAGAAGAATATTGCGAATTCCCTGGACAGCAAAAATAACTAATGAAGAATGTATGAGAAGAGCTGGAGAGACAAAAAACCTTGTCAAAAAGATAAGAGAGAGACAATGTACCTTCATAGGACATGCAATGAGAAGAAGGGGCATTGAAAATATTATAACAACAGGAAAAATAGAAAGAAGAAGATCAAGAGGAAGACCAAGAGAAATGATATTGGACAGTCTGACGGGATGGTGTGAGAGGAGATCACCAACAGAGCTGATGGCCTGCATGAAGGATCATGTACTCTGGAGAAGCATAATAGCCAACGCCAGTCGGCACGGCACCTGATGATGATGATGATGTGGCTAAGACATCAGTGAAATGTTTTCACATAAGTGTGGCTAAGATATCAGTGAAATGCTTTCACATAAGTGTGGTACTGCCAGTGAATAAAGATTGCCAGAAGTTCTGTGTTAGAGTTGCCATGTAAAAAGTTCAAGACTTCATCCAGAATGGTGAAAAAAAAAAAATGTGAAGATTAAAGTGTTTTCAAAAAAGAATCTGCTTTATACCAGTGTCCAACAAATCTCACCCAAGAACAAAAATATGATAGTGAATTATGAAGGGTTGTCTAATATCATGAATAAAGCATAGTTAAAACAAATATAAACTTGGTATGAATTATTTTGTTCTACACAGAATAAGAAGAGAGCAAATATCTAACTAACCCGTTGCTGTCTCTGCTCTAACTAACCCGTTGCTGTCTCTGCTCTAACTGTTAATTTCTCTGCTCTAATTAACTGTTAATTTCTCTGCTCTAACTAACTGTTAATTTCTCTGCTCTAACTAACCTGTTGTTGTCTCTGCTCTAACTAACTGTTAATTTCTCTGCTCTAACTAACTGTTAATTTCTCTGCTCTAACTAACTGTTAATTTCTCTGCTCTAACTAACCTGTTGTTGTCTCTGCTCTAACTAACTGTTAATTTCTCTGCTCTAACTTAACTGTTAATTTCTCTGCTCTAACTAACCTGTTGCTGTCTCTGTTCTAACTAACCTGTTGCTGTCTCTGCTCTAACTAACCTGTTGCTGTCTCTGCTCTAACTAACTGTTAATTTCTCTGCTCTAACTAACCTGTTGCTGTCTCTGCTCTAACTAACTGTTAATGTCTCTGCTCTAACTAACCTGTTGCTGTCTCTGCTCTAACTAACTGTTAATTTCTCTGCTCTAACTAACTGTTAATTTCTCTGCTCTAACTTAACTGTTAATTTCTCTGCTCTAACTAACCTGTTGTTGTCTCTGCTCTAACTAACCTGTTGCTGTCTCCGCTCTAACTAACTGTTAATTTCTCTGCTCTAACTAACTGTTAATGTCTCTGCTCTAACTAACTGTTAATTTCTCTGCTCTAACTAACTGTCCCATCGCAACATATGCCTGTGAGACCTGGACACTTAACAAAACAGCTGAGAAACACATAAATGCCTTTGAATGTAAATGCTACAGAAGAGTTCTCCAAATATCATGGACACAAAAAAGAACAAATATATCTATACTACAAGAGCTTAATATTGAAGAAGGCTGGCTAGTGAAGAGGATTAAAGAGAGAAAACTTAAATATTTTGGACACATTAAACGTCATGATAATTTAGAGAAGACCATATTGGAAGGATACATAATGGGAAAAAGAAAAAGAGGAAGACCAAGACGAAGATGGCTGCAAGACATCGTTGACGATCTGGAAATGAATGCAACAGCAGCAGGCCATCTTGCTCACAAGCGAGAGGCCTACAGGAGTGCTGTTTGGGAGGCAAAGTTCCGCAAGGGACATGCAAATGAATGAATGAATGAACTAACTGTTAATGTCTCTGCTCTAACTAACTGTTAATTTCTCTGCTCTAACTAACTGTTAATTTCTCTGCTCTAACTAACTGTTAATTTCTCTGCTCTAACTTAACTGTTAATTTCTCTACTCTAACTAACCTGTTGTTGTCTCTGCTCAAACTAACCTGTTGCTGTCTCTGTTCTAACTAACCTGTTTCTGTCTCTATTCTAACTAACCTGTTTCTATCTCTGTTCTAATTAACCTGTTTCTGTCTCTGTTCTAACTGACCTGTTTCTGTTCTAACTAACCTGTTTCTGTCTCTGTTCTAACTAAACTGTTTCTGTTCTAACTAACCTGTTTCTGTTCTAACTAACATGTTTCTGTTCCAACTGTTTCTGTCTCTGTTCTAATTAACCTGTTTCTGTCTCTGTTCTAACTAACCTGTTTATGATTCTGTTCTAACTAACCTGTTTCTGTTCTAACTAACTTGTTTCTGTTTCTGTTCTAACTAACCTGTTTCTGTTTCTATTCTAACTAACCTGTTTCTGTTCTAACTAACCTGTTGCTGTCTCTGTTCTAACTAACCTGTTTCTGTCTCTATTCTAACTAACCTGTTTCTATCTCTGTTCTAATTAACCTGTTTCTGTCTCTGTTCTAACTGACCTGTTTCTGTTCTAACTAACCTGTTTCTGTCTCTGTTCTAACTAAACTGTTTCTGTTCTAACTAACCTGTTTCTGTTCTAACTAACATGTTTCTGTTCCAACTGTTTCTGTCTCTGTTCTAATTAACCTGTTTCTGTCTCTGTTCTAACTAACCTGTTTATGATTCTGTTCTAACTAACCTGTTTCTGTTCTAACTAACTTGTTTCTGTTTCTGTTCTAACTAACCTGTTTCTGTTTCTATTCTAACTAACCTGTTTCTGTTCTAACTAACCTGTTTCTGTTTCCGTTCTAACTAACCTGTTTCTGTTTCTATTCTAACTAACCTGTTTCTGTCTCTATTCTAACCAACCTGTTTCTGTCTCTGTTCTAACTAACCTGTTTCTGTTCTAACTAACCTGTTTCTGTCTCTGTTCTAACTAACCTGTTTCTGTTCTAACTAACCTGTTTCTGTCTGTTCTAACTAACCTGTTTCTGTCTCTGTTCTAAGTAATCTGTTTCTGTCTCTATTCTAACTAACCTGTTTCTGTCTCTATTCTAACTAACCTGTTTCTGTCTCTGTTCTAATTAACTCGTTTCTGTTCTAACTAACCTGTTTCTGTCTCTGTTCTAATTAACTCGTTTCTGTTCTAACTAACCTGTTTCTGTCTCTGTTCTAACTAACCTGTTTCTGTCTCTGTTCTAACTAACCTGTTTCTGTTCTAACTAACCTATTTCTGTCTATGTTCTAACTAACCTGTTGCTGTTCTAACTAATCTGTTTCTGTCTCTGTTCTAACTAACCTGTTTCTGTTCTAACTAACCTGTTTCTGTTCTAACTAATCTGTTTCTGTCTGTGTTCTAACTAACCTGCTTCAGTTCTAATTAACCTATTTCTGTTCTAACTAACCTGTTTCTGTTCTAACTAATCTGTTTCTGTTCTAACTAACCTGTTTCTATTCTAACTAACCTGTTTCTGTCTCTGTTCTAACTAACCTGTTTCTGTTTCTATTCTAACTAACCTGTTGCTGTCTCTGTTCTAACTAACCTGTTTCTGTCTCTGTTCTAACTAACCTGTTTCTGTCTCTGTTCTAACTAACCTGTTGCTGTCTCTGTTCTAACTAACCTGTTTCTGTATCTGTTCTAACTAACCTGTTTCTGTATCTGTTCTAACTAACCTGTTTCTGTATCTGTTCTAACGAACCTGTTTCTGTCTCTGTTCTAACGAACCTGTTTCTGCCTCTATTCTAACTAACTTGTTTATGTCTCTGTTCTAACTAACCTGTTTCTGTTTCTATTCTAACTAACCTGTTTTTGTCTCTATTCTAACTAACCTGTTTCTGTCTCTGTTCTAACTAACCTGTTTCTGTCTCTATTCTAACTAACCTGTTTCTGTCTCTGTTCTAACTAACCTGTTTCTGTCTCTGTTATAACTAACCTGTACAAAAGCGTTTCACAATGTTTTTGGCTTCCTCCACCTCAGATATATCCAATGGCTTGCTGGCTGGAGTGAAGGACAGCTGGCCTCTCAGCGTGCACTTCTGACTACTCTGCCAGGAAGATGCTACAAACTTCTCATATGCTGTTTTACTGTTGGACTTGGTTGCATCCTGGAGAGAGGCACGAGCGCAAGAATAACATTTAAGAAAAGATCAAGGATGGGGTATACGTGTGCATGAATGACAATTAGTCAAAGTTCAGTGGGTGGAGACATGTGTGCATGAATGACAGTCAACAACAACAACAAAATGAAAATGAGGAAGGAGACACTGATGGAAGAATAACAAGGAACAAACATCCAAGGGAAGAGACATTTTCTTAGTTCACACTTAACAGAAGTCCTGGCTAAGGAAACGTAAGCACTTTTTAAATGACCTACAATAGGATAACACTCCAAACTTGCACAGAAAAATTTAATGATGTTGCTGAGAGTTACACTTCAGTAATGTCTCCAGTGTATGTTGGTTTGATACTTTTTTGTTGCAATGTCTCAAGAAAAGAATCATAACTGGTTTCTAAAGAATAAACAACAATCTATAAATTCTTACATCTTAAATCCTTTCCATGCTGTTAAATGTCACATAGGGCTCACATGGTAGTTTGCAAAGTTTTTATGTTTTCGGTGAGCTTTTCAACTTCATCAAGGAATTTTATGCCTACTAATTTGGCCTCTCTTAATAATGTCCTATACAGAGTTTCACATAACCAACCTCTTTTTCTTCACCCTGATGATTTCCGCCTGATAGCTTGTTTTAGTATTCTCTGATTGTTTCTTCTCATCATGTGACCAACATATGTCCATCTCATTTTTCTGATCACATATGAGACAGGATGTTGTTCAATCATCTGTCTTATCTCTGCGTTGCTCTTGAATTCATTTCATTTTATACCGAGCATTTTCCTTAGGCATTTGTTTTAAAAATGTGTCTATTTCTTTAGTTGTTTTCCAGCTTGTGCATAAATAAATGAGAGTGGATGTTACATTTGAATTGAATAGTCTTAGCTTGGTTTTTGTGCTTATAACTTTTGAGTGCCATATGTTCCCAAGATTCTTGAAGGTCAATGTCTATAAATTACAACTTGTTTAAAGAATATGACAATCTTTATGCTGTAACTAGCTCAAAGAACAGACAACAACAATTACATATATATTATAACTAATTCAAATAATAAACAGCAATCAATGTAGGCAATTCCAAAATCAACTTCTGATTGGCTGGTAAAAATAAACCTGTATGTAGAAATCAGTAAAGTGTCACCTAGCTAAATGCCATCCCACAGTCCATTCTATTCTGCTGTGTATGAGTAGCAAATAAAGTAAACATGGACACTGTAATCATCATCCCCATCAACTGTGAGATCTGTGCTGTGTGTGACTTCTGCAAGCAGAAGGACACTGCACTGCTGAGGTTCATCAACTGTGTACAGTGATAACATTATGAGTGACAGTTCTGTGAGGACCTAGTGTAGGGATGGGCACACTGATGTACATGACAAGGAGGGAACGAGGATGACATTCAACTGTGTCTGATGAACTTGTTCAAAAAGTTGATGAAGTCATGCATGAAAAACATTGTTTCACAATTTCAGGTCCTTCTTATGAACTTTCTTGAATTTAGAGGACTAGGCTGTTTCAAACTGTTACTGGGAGACTGGGTTATCATAAGTTCTGTGCATGAAGATTTCCAAACAACTGACTGAAGTTCACAAAGCTCAAAGAGTGGGCTCAGCACTGATGTTCTTTCTGCACTACTGGAAGAGAGGAAGGAATTCCTCAACAGAACCATGACTGGGGACAAGACATGTGTCAGTTCATGACTGCAGAGACAAAGGAACAGTTCAAACAATGGATACACAGCCAGTCTCTAAGTTTTGTGAATGTCAGTCAGTTGTATTTGTACTCTCCATGAACAGAACCTGTGGCAATCTAATTTCTCTGTGACAATCTGAAACAGTCCTTAAAATCTGAGAAAATTCATCAGAAAATTCCACAATCATGAAACAATATTTTTCATGCACAATATCCTTGGACCTGTTGAATGAGTTCACGAGTCACAATTGAATGTTGTCCTTATCACACCATGGACCTCATAGCTGCAGAAATGGTGATCACATGCTCCATACATACTTTGTTACTGCTCATGCACAGCTGAACAAACTGGACTGTGGGTTGATATTTAGCATGATAACACTTTACTGCTTAATACACAAAATACACTGTCACTATGGCAACAGGTTTATTTTTACCAGCCAATCAAAGGCTAATTTTGAATTTGCCCATGTATGTATGTATGTAAGATCTGTAAGTATTAAAATTTGTTTCTATTTTTGACATTTTTTAACCAGCCAATAGGTTATATAAATCAGTGCTATTTAAAGAATATAAAGAATAATCTATAGCAGAAGCTCTGAATAGCTAACCTGCAAATTGGCAATGGTGGCTGGGTCATTCATGTGCTTCTCTCCGCCTGATCGCCAGTGGTAGTTTCCCTTGTTCATCACCAGCTGGTTATCACAGACATGGAGGGTATAAGCCAATGTATGGCGGTTGAAAGCCTGCAACAACATTAACAAACAAGAATTTATCTCTCGCTACAATACACACATTAAACAAGACAGTTATAACTGGCTTTCTTAAAACAAGTTTCTATATCTACATAAGCAGTGTTACAGTTTATTATCTGTACAAGATGCACAGCTTATTTGAATTATTTTTTTCATAATCTCCCATACAAGACAAACAAACAAACAAACAAACAAACAAACACAATACTGAGCCTACCTATCTAGTTAGTTATAATACTACATGTATGTGCTCACATGAATACACTACTGAGCCCACCTATCTAGTTATTTACAATACTACATGTATGTCACCATATACTTTGTGCCCATATATAAACAAGAAACTACATATTCCACTAACAGTGATGAGAAAGAGACTGACAACTGTATCATAAGCTTACAAGGATTATCTCAATAATAACAATATCAAGACAAATATAATAAAAAGTGAAAAAAAGAAAAATACTAATATAACAAAGGCCTTTCTACTTCTAGATAATTTGAAACAGAGTGGGTGCTAAATGTTTCAGATAATGTTTGAAACAGGGCAAGTGCTAATGTACCAGTATTACATTCAAAGGTAGATAATCAATAAGTTATTTGTGAAAGATCTGCCACTAGAGTTGTGCTCAGTGTCTACTCTCTCTCTCTCTCAACCTTAAATGCCCAGGGCACATGGGGCTTCCGCAAGGGTTTTCCACAAATGCCTGTCCTTCGCCTTTTTTTCTGCTCTTGCCCAGGTGAGCCCTCTATTGCTCAACATCCTTTCTGTTGTTCTTCTCCATGTCTCTTTTGGTCTACCCTTACTTCTGCTCCCCTGTGGTGTCCATCTTAGTGCTATTTTTGGTAGTGAGTTGTCAGTCATTTGGAGCACATGTCCCAACCATCGCCAGCGTCTTTCCTCAATAATTGTTGTCAGTGGTTTCATCTGCATTTCTGCTAATAAAATGTTATTTCTTATGGTGTTTGGCCAAAATATTTTTCTAATTCTTCGTAAACATTTAGTCTGGAAAGAATTCAACTTGTTTTCTATGGTTTTGGTGATTTTCCAGCATTCACTTCCATAGAGTAGTACACTTAGAACATTACTCTTAAATATCCTGATTTTCATATTTATGCTTAGTTTTTTTGATTTCCATATATTCTGCAGCATTGCAAAAGCCTGGTTTGCTCTAGTAAGTCTGCTGTTGATGTCCTCTGTGCTGTCTCCATTTTCTACTTACTCTGCTGCCAAGGTATACAAATTCATTGACCTCCTCCACTAACTTGTTATCTACTCTGAGTACATTTCTGTTGTTCACATTTTGCTTCATTAACTTTGTCTTTCCTACGTTGATCTTTAGTCCTATGTTGTTTGCATTCTGAGTCAGCTTGTTTATTTTATCTTGCATATCTTTGTGACTACTTGATAACAGACAAATGTTGTCCGCAAAGTCAAGGTCCTCCAGCACTGTGTCAAGGGTCCATTGTAATCCTCTGCATTTGTCTGATGTTGCCTCCTTCATTAACCAGTCTACTACCAAGATAAATAATGTTGGTGATAGTACACATCCCTGTTTCACTCTTGTTTGTACCCTAAAGCTGCTGGAGGTATGTTCTCCACAGATCACTTTGCACTGAAAACCCTCATATAGGGCTTTGATTACATTTACTATCTTATGGGGGACGCCATGCCATCTTAGGATTTTCCACAGTGCATCTCTGTTGACACTGTCAAAGGCTTTCTCAAAATCTATGAACAATGCATATGTTATGCTTATGCCACTCATTTGCCTGTTCTAATATTTGTCTAAGTACAAATATGTGGTCTATGCATGATCTTCCTTTCCTAAATCCTGCCTGCTCTTTCCGAAGTTTTTCCATAAGTGTTGGTACAATTCTGTTGATGATTATTCTGCAAAATACTTTACTGGTAAGTGGCAGTAGGGTAATGCCTCTCCAGTTCCCACAATCTCTGAGGTCACCCTTCTTTGGTAGTTTTACTATAAGCCCAGTTTTTCACTCCTCTGGGGCTTTTTCTAGATCCCAAATTTGTTGTAATATCCGGCAAAGGTGTTTTGGTGTTTCTGTTTCTTCTGCTTTCAACATCTCAGCAGTCACTTCATCTTCACCTGGTGCCCTGTCTGATTTTAGCTTCTTTATCGCCTCCTTTACTTCACTTATTGTTATTGGTCCTGAGTTTTGGTCTGGGAGATGAAATCTTGAGTCACTTGGAGTTTGAGATTCATGTCAGCACACTGTCTTGTTAGGTTTCATGTCCCTTGAGGAACTTTGCCTCCCTAACAGCCCTACTGTAGGGCTCTAGGTTGTGAGCAAGATGGCCTGCTACAGATGCATCCATTTGTAGATCATCAATGACGTCTTGCAGCCATCTTCACCTTGGTCTTCCTCTCTTTCTTTTTCCCATTATGTATCCTTCCAAGATGGTTTTCTCTAGATTATCATGCCGTTTTTGGTGTCCAAAATATTTAAGTGATTCATTAGGTAAGGACAATTGTGATTGAGATAGACTGTCTTGTATGAACTGAATTTTTTTTGCAGCACTATCACCTCAGTTCTGGTGTACCTGCCCAGAATTATATTCTAAGTGTTAAAACCAGTAATCTGACTCGTCACATGTGATATTCATCGTCACAAATCCTTGATTCCATCATCATCTTGCTGCATGTTCATTGAATTACTGGTTATGGATCTTCTTCAATGTCGATGTTCATCACTCATGGACTTACCTGGATGTAATTTGTTCTGTTTTGTATATCGTCAGAATGTCTTGTGTATAGAACCTAGAGTTGTACAATATTTTTAAACTGATGATGATGGAGCACGGCTTGTGAATGAACACTGCTTAACGGATATAAGTGGCCATTGGATTATCATGTACTGCAGCGCATTTTCAGTACAAACGCAAAACATAATACACACATGCATAATAATACTACCATACTAATTGTATTAGATAATGTTTGAAATAGAATAGGTGCTAATTGTTTTAAATAATGTTTGAAAAAAGGGTAGGTGCTATTGTTTTAGCAATTGTTTTGATCATTTAGCTAAGTTTCTTTAATCATAATTGGTTGTAGTAATATTCTTGTCATAGCTGATAAAAAGAACAGCAAACCAGGTCTGCGTGGTTCAAGAAATACATATTTGTAATGCTGAACGAAAAACACATTTACCAAGTATATATGAGAAACATACATCAAAATGTCAAATTAATGACTTTCTTTGAACTAAATAAATAATAAATGTCAGCTGTCCTGACCTGTCATGTGTATGTGTGAGAGCTGCCAGGAAACTATTCTCACAGCACAGCTATAGATATGTTATCTTGCTACATGAATGATGATTTGTTGGCTGTACTCTGAGGGAGAGCACTCAAATAAAACCAGTTGTTGGATATAAGTATATATACATTATGTGTAGTCTGAGAGAGAGCACTAAAATAAAACCAGTTGTTGGATATAAGTATATATACATTATGTGTAGTCTGAGGGAGAGCACTAAAATAAAACCAGTTGTTGGATATAAGTATATAAACATTATGTGTAGTCTGAGGGAGAGCACTCAAATAAAACCAGTTGTTGGATATAAGTATATATACATTATGTGTAGTCTGAGGGAGAGCACTAAATTAAAATGAATTGTTGGATATAAGTATATATACATTATGTGTAGTCTGAGGGGGAGCGCTAAATTAAAACGAATTGTTGGATATAAGTATATATACATTATGTGTAGTCTGAGGGAGAGTACTCAGATAAAACGAATTGTTGGATATAAGTATATAAACATTATGTGTAGTCTGAGGGAGAACACTCAAATAAAATGAATTGTTGGATATAAGTATATATACATTATGTGTAGTCTGAGGGAGAGCACTCAGATAAAACGAATTGTTGGATATAAGTATATAAACATTATGTGTAGTCTGAGGGAGAGCACTAAATTAAAATGAATTGTTGGATATAAGTATATATACATTATGTGTAGTCTGAGGGGGAGCACTAAATTAAAATGAATTGTTGGATATAAGTATATATACATTATGTGTAGTCTGAGGGAGAGCACTCAGATAAAACGAATTGTTGGATATAAGTATATAAACATTATGTGTAGTCTGAGGGAGAACACTCAAATAAAATGAATTGTTGGATATAAGTATATAAACATTATGTGTAGTCTGAGGGAGAGCACTCAGATAAAACGAATTGTTGGATATAAGTATATAAACATTATGTGTAGTCTGAGGGAGAGCACTCAAATAAAATGAATTGTTGGATATAAGTATATAAACATTATGTGTAGTCTGAGGGAGAGCACTCAGATAAAACGAACTGTTGGATATAAGTATATATACATTATGTGTAGTCTGAGGGAGAGCACTCAGATAAAACGAACTGTTGGATATAAGTATATAAACATTATGTGTAGTCTGAGGGAGAGCACTCAGATAAAACGAATTGTTGGATATAAGTATATATACATTATGTGTAGTCTGAGGGAGAGCACTCAGATAAAACAACCAGCTGTTAGACATAAATATATAAACACATACAAAGCCAGTGTTGTAAAAGCTGCTAACAAAATCTTAGACTCCCAAAAAGAAAAAAAAAAAGGTAGGAACAGTTTTATTCATCAATTGAGAACAACAGCTGTAACATTCTGGTTTACAGAACAGGGTCAAAGAATACTCTACAGCCAGTCTCTAATCATTTCAAAAGCCCAAACTATAGAAGCTAGTCTGGCTTCCACATAACAGGCATCAAACAATGTAACTTTGATGACAGAAGCCGCCTGACACTTAATAAAAAGATTCATATTGGGATAAGGGCTCCTTGAGCTATGTGGATTAAATTCAAAATGAAGCTAGACCCAACCTTTCCTTCCTCATAATATTTCCTCCCTGCTCAGTTTTATCACCCGTAACTCATATTATAGACCTTCCACCCTCACTACATTCATCTTGCCTATCCATCTTTACCACAGCTTGACAAACATTGTACCCCATTTTCCAGCCACCTTTCTTCGCCACATTTTTACTGCCAACCAATCAGATTGGTATCACAAGTCACAAGTCTTCCTGATAACATTCATAATATTAAACATAGCTACATACAAATCACAGCTAAGTGCTCATTATTTTCCATTCTTACATGCTATATATCACACATATTAACTTAAACTTTCTATTCTTTTTCTGTTGTTTCATCCCATGTTTTTGCATAATAATGTGTAAATCAGTGGTCCTCACTGTAATAGGTCCAAATCTTTCTTTGTCAACTCAAGCTCTCCCCAAATCTCCCTTGTCAACTCAGGCTGCCCCCAAAGCCTTCTTTGTCAACTCAGGCTGCCCCCAAATCTTTCTTCGTCAACTCAGGCTGCCCCCAAATCCTTCTTTGTAAACCCAGGCAGCCATTAAATCCTTCTTTGTCAACTCAGGCTGTCCCCAAAGCCTTCTTTGTCAACTTAGGCTGCCCCCAAATCCTTCTTTGTCAACTCAGGCTGCCACCAAATCCTTCTTTGTCAACTCAGGCTGCCACCAAATCCCTCTTTGTCAACTCAGGCTGCCCCCAAATCCTTCTTTGTCAAATCAGGTTGCCCCCAAATCCTTCTTTGTCAACTCAGGCTGTCCCCAAATCCTCCCTTGTCAACTCAGGCTGTCCCTAAATCCTCCCTTGTCAACTTAGGCTGCCCTCAAATCCTCCCTTATCAACCCAGGCTGCCCCTAAATCCTCCCGTGTCAACCGAGCTTGCTCTCAAATCCTTCCTTGTCAACCTAGGCTGCCCCAAAATATTAAACAATCATCCAGAAAGGATTTTTTGAGCAATATACATTCCTTTATAGTGGTAATAAAGTGAAATGCTGACAGTTTTTCCTAGCCAGGGACCTACCTTCCTTCCTACTGATAATCACTGGTTTAAAATCACAATGTTACATGGAGTGCTCATTAATGTATAAGGCTCTTCCTATACTTTTTTTTTTATAAAAGTCTAATATTAACTCTTCCCATGCCCAGAAAAAAACGCGGATGTTACCGTCCATACCACACAAAAAGCGCGGGTCTTGATCTGTTAGGGAGTATAGTTGTAAAATGGAATGGAAAACAGTATTTCCATGTACTTCCATGTACTTATTATGTTTCAAAGTATAACTAAATGTATGAAGATTTCATAAATGCAGAGTTTTTTAGGAAAAAAGAAGTAATGTGACGTTTTTAGACAATGATTGTGCCCAGCTCACCATCGGCGAGGTCTAGATCTACACTAATTACCATCTGAGATGTCTAGATCTACTTGTCGATCTCGTATTCTGATTCTATGTTGCATTCTCGCTACATTAATGTCTGAAATAACCTCCTAACTACTTCTCCAGTCGTCTAATATGTCTAGATCTACTTGGGATACATTCAAGAGCAGTGGGGTGGTCACAGGCCATGCCCATACCCCTATCTACATCATCAAAACTTGAAAATTTTCGATGTTTCTCTTCCTTTTTCTCGCTCGGCATCAATCGTAACTAAGGACTATTTCACCATTTTGAAAAGTGTCACTGCAAACGCGGACGAAATATGTATAATTTAAATATTACATCGGTTGTTTTATTGAAACAAATGAATTGTCACTATAATGACTACTGCACGCAACTCAGTAACCGGAAATTATCACTATAGCGACTATGGTACGGGATGAGTTAAGACAAAACAAATGATTACCTCTCTGCCTAGTATATCAAATGTGGCTCCACCAACTCGGGAAGGCGTGCCAGGAAAGCACATGTCAATCACATCTTGATGAAGACCTACAGCCTCAAAGATCTGGGCACTCTGTATTAGAAAGGAAGAAAAAAAAGTTTTGTTAGTTTTATGTGTATTTGAGTTTGATCAAATCACCAAGTTCAAGACATCATTTTCATACAAATATTCATGATTCATGTCTGTCTGACAATATTTAAAAAAGCATATGGTTCCACAACATAATGAAGGTAAAAAAAAAAAAATTTTTTTGAACAGACTGTGATCTATGTAAGAAATGAAACACATCAAATTCACAGAGATTCAACAAATAATGATAAGACACCTGACAAACAATGACAAGACATTCAACAGATAATGAAAAATACTCAATAAATAATGACAAGACACTTGACAAATAATGACAAGACACTATAGTAAGCTAACATAACACTTTCATGCAAAAACTAAGGAAAAAATGTTTAAGTAGAAAAACAAAATGGTTCCAACTTTATCTTTGGTACAGTTGTACAAGGTTAAGTTAGCATATCAGAACCTGGGTAAAGCTGGGGGGACCATCTCCAACCCAGCGCGTCACAGGTGGCGGATGGTGAAAGTCCTCCAGATATGGAGGATCCCTGTGAATAAGGATTTACCCAAATAAGCAGGCGCGGACCAACTGGCGGTAGACTCAGAGAGCGAAGTGGGGTAGTAGGTGGCTCTACTACTCTTATAAAGTGCCTTAGGTGCTCAGTGAAGGGAATACCAGGTGGGTATGAGGCGCCTTAAAACCTCTCACTTCCGCTGCCTTGCGGGTAGGACAGGGAGTCCAAAGGTTAGAGGAGAGTCTGTACACAAACCGGCAGAAGACAACAGGAAACCACTGTTGTAGCTCCCAAGAACAATTATGCTTATTCAGAGTAATAGATTTATCATGAACAATATTAATGGATGTTCCTCTGGATCAGCCTTGTCCGGTAGGGTAGCTCATGAGCCACAGGTGAGGCCAGATCGTCATCAAGCTACTGGTGGCAAAATTAACAAGTTCAAAATAGCAACATGGAATATTAGAACTTTATTCCAGGCTGGAAAATTAGAAAATGTAAAGATGGAAATGGAAAGGATGAAGATCAACATATTAGGAATGAGTGAAGTTAGATGGACAGGTGCAGGGAAGATAAACTCTGATAAATATACAATAATATATTCAGGAAGTGAAAAACATGAACGAGGAGTAGGAATAATATTTGATGAACAAACAGCAAGGACAATTGTAGGATATTTGAACATCTCGGACCGAGTCCTGCTAGCCCAACTGAAAGGACAATCAATAAACATAAATATTATACAAGTGTATGCTCCACCATCTGAAAGTTCTGAAGAAGATGTATAGCTATTTTATAATGACATAGAGACAGTCCTGAAACACACAAAGTCACATGAAGTTACTATAGTCATGGGAGATTTTAATGCCAAAGTTGGTAAAGGAAGAACTTCAGACATCGTTTGTGACTATGGACTGGGGAAGAGGAATGACAGAGGTAGTAAATTAATTGGATGGGCAAAATACACAGCATGGTTGTAGGAAACACCTGGTTTAAGCAACATCCTCGAAGACTGGCAACATGGTGCAGCCAAGACGAAAAGACTTTAAACCAGACAGACTTCATATTAATCAACAAATGATTTCGCAATGCATTACTGACAACAAAAAGCATGCCAGGAGCTGACTGCAATAGTGACCATGACCCACTCTGTGGAAAAATTAGAATAAAGCTAAAGAAAGCATGCAGAAAAGTGAGAAACATCAAACTGAATACAGAACTCCTTAAAAATGACCAAGAACTGCGAGAACAATGCAAAGTTATTATAACAAATAGATACAATGCAATAGCAAAGATAAATAGTATAGATGAACAATGGGCAATGTTAAGTGATTCTATCCACAAAATTGTTAAAGAGATAATACCACAAAAAAAAAAGAAGCCCCTAAAAATAAATGGATGACAGATGACATCTTAGGACTGATGGACAAGATGAGGAGGAGTAAAAATAACCAAGAGAAATATAGCAAGCTAAATAAAGAAATAAGATGCAAGTGCAGAGAACCTAAGGAAGTGTGGTTAAATGAGCATTGCAGACAGATAGAGGACTCTCATAATAAAGACAGCAAAAACATGCACAAACGAATTAGTGAACTCACAGGCAGGAAAACAAAATATACCAGAGAATGCCTGAAATCTAAAGAAGGTAAAATGTTAATGGGAAAAGAATACATTGTGGACAGGTGGATAGAGTGCATCGGTGAGCTATATGGAGGAGAAAGACCAGAATTAATACCAGATACTGAAAATTGTGAGGGACCACCAATACTTGAAGCTGAAATCATAGATGCCATCAAACACATGAAGAAAGGAAAAACGACTGGGCCTGATAATATAACAATAGAAGAAATAGAGCCACTAGAGCAGACAGGAATAAAAATAATAACCAAGTTACTGAATGACATTTACAACAGTGGTTATATTCCCAGTGACCTGATTAAATCCATGTTTATAGCACTACCAAAGAAACCAGGTGCAAAAGGAATGTAATGACTACCAGACTATCAGCCTCTCACGTCACATAACGAAGCTACTTCTGAGAATTATTATGAGAAGAACAAGGAAAAAGATAAAAATGGAAATAGCAGATGAACAGTTTGGATTTGTTGAAGGAAAGGGAACACACAATGCCATTTATGCTTTACAAACACTAACAGAAAGAGCTTTAAAAGTACAGAAAGATCTCTACTTATGGTTTACTGATTATATCAAGGCATTCGACAAGGTGAAACATAATGAAATTATTAAAATGCTTGAAGACATCAGTATAGATGGCAAAGACCTGAGGATTGTAAAACATCTATACTGGCAGCAATAAGTAGCAATTCGAGCTGAAAATAGAATTGGAAAATATCAACCTATAAAACAAAGAGTGCAACAAGAATGTGGACTATTTCCAGATCTTTTTTTCTCTGAACAGTGAGAATATTCTAAAAACGATCATCACAGAACCAGGCATAAAAATTGGAGGATACAATATTAACAACCTTCGGTATGCTGACAACACAGTACTGATAGCTGAGAACCAACAAGACCTGCAAAGTCTCTTGGATAAAGTGGCCAAAGAAAGTGAACAGAAAGGCATTACTTTGAACATCAAAAAGACAGAGACTATGGTTATATCTAAGAAACAGAATCCACCAACATGCAGTATAAAATTAAATGGAAATATTCTAAAGCAGGTGCAGAAATTCAAATACCTTGGAGCAGTAATAACTTCAGATGGGAAATGCAGAACAGAAATTAGGAACAGAATAGGCCAAGCAAAGACTGCATTTCAGAGAATGAGAAACATATTAGCCAACACATCCTTATCAATGAATGTTAGAAAATGAGTACTAAAATGCTATATTGAACCTATATTGTTATACAGAAGTGAATCATGGACAATAGGCAGGTGTGCACAAAAATCATTGGAAGCAGCAGAAATGTGCTTTATTAGAAGAATGTTGCGAATTCCCTGGACAGCAAAAATAACTAATGAAGAATGTATGAGAAGAGCTGGAGAGACAAAAAACCTTGTCAGAAAGATAAGAGAGAGACAATGTACTTTCATAGGACATGCAATGAGAAGAGAGGGCATTGAAAATATTATAACAACAAGAAAAATGATACTGGACAGTCTGACAAGATGATGTGAGAGTAGACCACCAAATGAGCTGATGGCCTGCATGAAGGATTGTGTACTCTGGAGAAGCATAATAGCCAACACCAGTCGGCACAGCACCTGATCATGATCAGAATATGATTACTGCTGTGACTAACTTCTGATTCTATTCTCAATTATGTGCCATCTTTAAATTCTATTTGCTCAACAACAACTCAACTAGTCTTGACATCCATTCCACTCGCCTCAACAACTCAACTAGTCTTGACATCCATTCCACTCGCCTCAACAACACCTCAGCTAGTCTTGACATCCATTCCACCTGACAAACCCTAACCCTATCTTCATATGTTGTCATCAGAAGACATTTATGTACTCTATAGACAAACACATGGCACAAAGTTAGAGTAGCTAACCTTGTAACTGTGAAGAGTGGAAATGCCCATTTTGGCAATGACTTTGGAAATACCACGAGCACAAGCTACTCTAAAGTTGAGATAGATCACTCTATCTGTGAAGCCTTCGTCGATCGTTCCTTGCTCTCGCACTCTGCGCAAGAGTTCGAAGGTCAAGTAAGGACATATGGCATCAGCTCCATAGCCAAGCAGGGTACAAAAATGGTGGATCTCTCTGAGGATTTCAATGAATAAATAACATTGATTTATTTAACTCAGTCGTTACATTACCTTTTTTTTCATCTAAATCTAATTCACTCTATTTTTTTTTTTTGCTTCAAATAATTTTTTCTTATTTAATCAACAGAGACAAGAAATCAGACAGTAATTAGCATGTCCCTTGCAGAACTTTGCCTCCCTAACAGCTCTCCTGTAGACCTCTCAGTTGTGAGCAAGATGGCCTGCTGCTGATGCATCCATTTGCAGATTATCAACGATGTCTTGCAGCCATCTTCGCCTTGGTCTTCCTCTCTTTCTTTTTCCCATTATGTACCCTTTTAAGACTGTCTTCTCTAAATTACCATGATGTTTAATATGTCCAAAATATTTAAGTTTTTGAAGTATGGACATATTTGTTCTTTTCTGTGTCCATGATATTTGAAGAACTCATCTGTAGCATTTAATTCAAAAGCATTTATATGTTTCTCATCTGTTTTGTTAAGTGTCCAGGTCTCACAGGCATATGTTGCGATGGGAAAGATGCATGCCCTTAAAAATCTTATTTTTGTGGTTCTGTCTGCTCCTCTCCACAGATTCTTTAGTTGTTTTATTTTCTGAAAAGCGACAGATGTCCTCCTTTTAATTTCCCTCATTGTATCTCCATTATTAGTTAGCAGTGATCCAAGATATTCAAAACTCTCCACTTCTTCCACCTTTGCCTCAGTGATACATATTTCAGCTGTCTTATTTGTTTTGTCAGTTTTCATCAGTTTAGTTTTATTCACATTAAGTTTGAGGTTTTGCTCCTCGCTATTCTTATCTCTCTCTCTCTGAACCTTAAGTGCCCAGGGCACATGGGGCTTCCACAAGGGTTTTCCACAAATGCCTGTCCTTTGCCTTTTTTTCTGCTCTTGCCCAGGTGAGCCCTCTATTGCTCAACATCCTTTCTGTTGTTCTTCTCCATGTCTCTTTTGGTCTACCTTTACTTCTGTTCCCCTGTGGTGTCCATCTTAGTGCTATTTTTGGTAGTGAGTTGTCAGTCATTTGGAGCACATGTCCCAACCATCGCCAGCGTCTTTCCTCAATAAGTGTTGTCAGTGGTTTCATCTGCATTTCTGTTAATAAGATGTTATTTCTTATGGTGTTTGGCCAAAATATTTTTCTAATTCTTCGTAAACATTTAGTCTGGAAAGAATTCAACTTGTTTTCTATGGTTTTGGCCATTCTTATGGACTGACATAATTAGTTTTTCCATTCCTTTTTGTGTTGTGGACAGTAATACTGTGTCATCAGCATATCTTATCTCTGGTATTTCATAACCTCCAATTGTTATGGCATCGTAATATTCTTTGTCTACATCTTTTCTAGCATTCCTCATTATATTTTCAGTATCTTACATCCTTTCCGTGCCGTTAAACATCACATAGGGCCCGCATTAAAGTTCGCCAAGACGTCCTGTCTTCGGCAAATTTTTCAATCTCATCAAGAGATGTTATGCCCACTGAATTAGCTTCTCTTAACAATGTCCTCTTTAGAGTTCCAGGTAGACGACCTCTTTTTCTTTGGCCTGTTGTATTCCATTTGATAGCTTGTTTGGGGATTCTCTGATTGTTTCTTCTCATCACATGACCGACATATGTCTATCTTCTTTTTCTGATCAACCATGAGACAAGAGTTGTTTTCTCATCTGTCTGATCTCTGCGTTGTTCTTGAATCCATTCCACTTTATGCTGAGTATTTTCCTTAAGCATTTGTTTTTGAAAGAGTCTAATTTTTTATCTATTTCTTTAGTTGTTTTCCAGCTTTCATATGCATAAATGAGGGTGGATATTACATTTAAATTGAATAATCTTAACTTGATTTTTGTGCTTATAACTTTTGAATGCCATATGTTCTCAAGATTTTTGAACATCAACGCTGTTTTGGCAATTCGAATTCTAGCTTCTTTTCTGGTGTCACCATTGTGGTCTATGTAGCTGCCGAGATATGCAAAATGGTTTACTTCTTCAACATCTGTTCCTTCTATGTATATTTGTCCTTCGTCGCTAATGTGAACCTTCATTATTTCTGTTTTATCCTTGTTAATTTCAAGTCCTACTTCACTAGCCACTGAAGACTGTGTATCTGTTTTTACTTGCATTGATTTCATATTTTCGCTGATAAGAGTTATGTCATTTACAAAATCAAGATCTTCCAGTTGGGTCTCATGTACCCAATCAATGCCCGTTTTACCTTTGCAACATTTTATCATTATGAAGTCTATGGTAATTCCAAAAAGCAAGGGAGATAATATACATCCTTGTTTCACGCCTGTTTCAATGTGGAACCATTCACTCATTCCTTCATCTGTATTGACTGCACAAACATATCCATTGTAAAGGTCAATAATGATGTTGACAATCTTAGATGGTATTCCAAATATTCTTAAAATCCTCCATAGTGATTCTCTGTGTATGCTATCAAATGCCTTTTTTAAAGTTTATGAAGTTCAGGATTAACAGTCTTTGCTTTTCAACATGTTCTTCAAGTATTATTCTTAAAGTAAAGATCTGGTTGAGACAGCTTCTCCTTTTTGAAATCCTGCCTGTTCTTCTCTCGTTGTAGCATCCACTATATCTTTAATTCTATTCAGAATAACCTTGCAAAATACTTTTGACACAACTGATAGTAAGATTGCTCCTCTCAAGTTGTTGCAATCGCTAAGGTTGCCTTTTTTCTGTATTTTAACAATGATTCCTTTTTTCCAT
This sequence comes from Achatina immaculata, assembly GCA_009760885.1. Lineage (NCBI taxonomy): Eukaryota > Metazoa > Mollusca > Gastropoda > Stylommatophora > Achatinidae > Lissachatina > Lissachatina immaculata. The sequence goes on from CM019692.1 coordinate 42,823,410, forward strand.
TTAGAAGGGTTTTTTCTTCTTTCCAAACTTTATTGAATATTCTCTGTAGTTGTTTCATGTTGCCCATATTAATAGCTTTTAACATTTTGGCTGTTATTTCATCTTCACCTGCAGCTTTGTTGTTAGCCATTAGATTCAGTGCTTTTTCAATTTCATGCAATGTAATTTCATCTAGGTTGACATTTAGTTGTGGGAATGGTAAATCAGTTCCAAGGTCTATTAGTTCTTTTGGATGTAGTCAATTAAGTATTTCTTGGAAGTGTTTGGCCCATCTTTGCTTTTGGTCTTTACTTGATGTTAAAAGTGCACCAGTTTTGCTAAGGACTGGTCTTTCTTTGGATGCAATGGTGCCTGTTAGCCTCTTTTGTATGTTATATAAAGTTCTGCTGTCTCCTGTTTTTGCTGACTTCTAAGCTTCTTTCGCCATATTGTCCATGTATTCTCTTTTATCCTCTCTAGCTGAACTTATTACTATTTATTTGTATGTTGCTTTTGCCAAATCTCTTTCAAGATCTGTTTTTAAATTCAACATGGCTAATTTGGCTGCACGTCTTTCTTTCATGTATGGATTTCCATGTGTTATCTGATATCCATGCTTTTCTATTTGTTGTTTGCAGTCCAGCACTTGTTTTAGCTGCTGTAATTATAGCTGTGCTGTAAGAATGCCATAAATCATCTATATCTGCCTCCTCTACCTCACTGAATGCAGCGAACTGTTTGGTAAGTTCATTCATTCATTCATTTGCATGTCCCTTGCAGAACTATGTCTCCCTAACAGCTCTCCTGTAGGCCTCTCAGTTGTGAGCAAGATAGCCTGCTACTGATGCATCCATTTGCAGATTATCAACGATGTCTTGCAGCCATCTTCATTTTGGTCTTCCTCTCTTTCTTTTTCCCATTTTGTATCTTTCCAATACGGTCTTCTCTAGATTATCATGATGTTTAATGTGTCAAAAATATTTAAGTTTTCTCTCTCTAATCCTCTTTACTAGCCAGCCTTCTTCAATATTAAGCTCTTGTAGTATAGATATACTTGTTCTTTTTTGTGTCCACGATATTTGAAGAACTCTTCTGTAGCATTTACACTCAAAGGCATTTATGTGTTTCTCAGCCGTTTTGTTAAGTGTCCAGGTCTCACAGGCATGTTGTGATAGGAAAGATGCATGCCCTTAAAAATCTTACTTTTTTGGTTCTGTCTGCTCCTCTCCACAGATTCTTTATTTGTTTTACTTTCTGAAGTGTGATAGATGTCCTCCTTTTAATTTCCCTCATTGTATCTCCATTATTAGGTAGTGGTGATCCAAGATATTCAAAACTCTCCACTTCTTCCAGTTTTTCCTCATTGATACATATTTCAGCTGCCTTGTTTGTTTTGTCAGTTGTCATCAATTTAGTTTTCTTTGCATTTCTTTGCTCGTCGCTGTTCTTATGGACTGACATAATTAGTTTTTCCACTCCTTTTTGTGTTGTGGACAGTAATACTGTGTCATCAGCATATCTCTGTTCATAACCTCCAATTGTTATAGCATCGTAATATTCTTTGTCTACATCTTCTCTAACATTCCTCATTATATTTTCAGTATACAAGTTAAATAAGTAAGGTGACAATATGCACCCCTGATGGACCCCTTGTTTTATGTAAAACCAAGTTGTTGTTTCACCATTTGCCTGATTGTTAGGATTCTATCACTTACTTGATTGTAGCCTAGTAATGCTTGTGATGTTGATTTGTCCAAATAAAAAGCCACTCCATTCTTTCCTCCTACTTCTCCACCAGAGTATATAAAGATATTATCATTCTCGCTCTTAAGTGTCCTGATCCTTTCCATCGATGTTCGCCGATTCCTAAAATGTGTATCCGCGTTCTTTTCATCTCGTCACTTATTATTTGATATTTTCCCTCATACATACTTCTTACATTCCATGTTCCTACTCTTATTTTTCTTTTTAGTTTGATGCAGGAGTTTTCCTTGGTAACACTGTCAGGATTTTGTCCGTCATCACAATTACTAGTACTAACCTCTGTCTCACACTCTTCCCCAGTGTTAAAATTAGATCTATCTGCCCTGGGGGACTCACCACCAGATCTTTTTCCTATTTGACTTTCCATGATTGCTGTTTGGGTTTCTTGGTATATTTCCAGAAGACAGTTTGTTTGGTAAGTTCCAGATTAAAATTACTTTTAGAATTTTCATCCTGTAGCCTTTCTTCTTTCATCTTTCTGAGTATTGCTTTCCTGTGTTGGCTTTTCAGTTTTAGTCTTATTTTCCCTATACAAGTCATTTTCAGTACAGAAGTTAAATAAGTAAGGTGATAGTATGTACCCCTGACGGACCCCTTGTTTTATATCAACCCAAGTTGTTGTTTCACCATTTATTTGCACTGCTGCCTGTTGGTCTAGATACAGCAGTGAAATTAATTGTATTAAATGTGTTGGAAATCCCATTTGTTCCATTACTTCCCAAAGCTTCTGGTGCTGTACACAATAAAATGCCTTTGAGTAGTCTATAAAAGATAAATATAGATTCACATTAAACTCTCTGCATTTCTCTATCATTAATCTTATACTGAATATATGGCTTTTTCTTCTATTTTCTTACAGTCTACCCATTATGATTTTTAACAGAATTTTACTGGCATGACTAATCAGGGCAACGGTTCTGTAGTTTGTGCATAATTTCAAGTTACCCTTTTTTGGCAGTGGTATGAATACAGTTCTTCTCCATTCTTTTGGCCAAATACCTGAATGCCATATCTTTTTACATAGTGTGTGATAGATTGTTGAACATTCCTTTCCTCCTGCTATAATAAGTTCAGCTATTATCTCATCACATCCTGGTGACTTACATTTTTCACATTCTTTATTGATCATAAAACTTCTTCTATTGTCGGTTAGGTTCTTTCTCCTCCAAAAATAATTCACACTATTGATTTCTGCTTTCACAGTCAGTTGTTTCATACATTCCTCTGCAATATTCCTTCCATCTTTCTAGAATTTCCTCAGTCTCTGTCAAGGTATTACCCATCTAGTCATAAATTACATTTAGCTTAGTTGTGACATTTTTCGTCATTGTCTTCATTTCGTTAAACATTTCACTATCTCTTCCACACATTTGATGTCCTTTTATTGTTTCTATTCTGTGGTCACTGTTTACATATAACACTAAACATAGCAAGCATTTAAAAAACTGTCTTCTTCCTAAACCCAAGATTGATCTGTACAAGAAAAGCCTTGCATACTCTGCATTACAGCTCTGGAACACCCTCCCCTACCATTTAAAATCCACTGGTAATACTTCATCCTTTAACTTAAACCTGTTTCATTATTTACTTGCTTGTAATTATATGCCTCCATAGAATAACCAGCACTCTCTCAACCTATGACTCGCCAACCATCAAGTACTAAAATGACATAGTTCGAAAAGTAACTTGTTAGATATTGTTAGAAATTATTTTAATGTTTGTTAAAAAACATATGTTAGAAGATCTGTATTTACAATGTATTTTGTTTATGTATATGTCTGTGTGTGTATGTGCACATGATAGCTATTTTATTAGGTTAATTACTTCTTCTCTTTTACTTTGAATGTAACAGTTAAATCTTACACTCTTTTGATATGTTTTTTTCCTAATTTAATTTGTATATTTGTGTATTAAATCGAGTGTGTGGGAAGAATGAAAGATGAAGTGATGAAGGGCAGAATGTAAGATAGGCCTGCGTGCCCAATTCTTTACCATTTAAAAATAAAGATTATTCATTCATTCATTCATTCACAACAATCTTGTATGTATTGTTTTTTGTCTTTTCTTATGTTTCTTCTTACTTCTTTTGTTAAAGATTTATATCCTCTTTGTAATTGTCTGTCATTTTCCATTTTGTTTTCATTTCTTTACGTTGTTTTATTAGTTCTAGTGTGCCTGCTGTAATCCATCCATTCTTTAGTGTTTTCTTTACTGGAACCATGTCTTTAGCTGTTGTTATTAAGATATCTCTGGCCTGCGTAGCTAATTCATCTGGTGTCATCTCCTCCTGTACAGCCATCAGGATTTCGAAATGGTTTTTCACTTCTATACCATATTGTTCTGGTATTTTTGTAAGATCAAAGCAAACTGGTCTTGATCCCCTAACTGTCTTTTTTATCTTTATCTTCATGTCTGCTATTAACTCATGGTCCGTGTCAAAATCGGCACCTGGTAAAGTTTTTGCTGATGTTATACTTGATCTCCACCTTCTTTGCACTAAAATGTAATCTATTTGATTCTTGGTTTTCCCATCAGGTGATGTCCATGTGTAAAGTCTTCTTGGATGTTGTCCAAAAAGTGTTAGTGATCATTAGCTCATTTTCCATGCAAAACGCCACTAGATTGTCACCTGCCTCATTTCTATGTCCTATACTAAATTTCCCCACAACATATCCTTCGTCTTCTGCTGTTTTTTGTACCAATCTTTGCATTAAAATCACCCATTATTAATACAGTATAATTTTTTTCATACCTAGTCTATTGTCGCTTGCAGTGTGCTATAAAAGTCTTCTACTTCCTCTTCTTCTGCTGCTGATGTAGGTGCATATATCTGGATGATTGTTACATTTCTAGGAGTGCTCTTAAGTCTGATTGTTAGGATTCTATCAATTACTGGATTGTAACCTAGTAATGCTTTTGATGTTAATTTGTCCAAGTAAAAAAAAGCCACCCCATTCTTTCCTCCTATTTCTCCACCAGAGTATATAAATATATCATCATTCTTGCTCTTGAAGTGTCCTGATCCTTTCCATCGATGTTCGCCGATTCCCAAAATGTGTATCCCCATTCTTCCATCTCGTCACTTATTACTTGATATTTTCCCTCATACATACTCCTCACATTCCATATTCCTACTCTTATTTTTCTTTTTAGTTTGATGCAGGGGTTTTCCTTAGTAACACCATCAGGATTTTGTCCGTCATCACAATTACTAGTACTGACCTCTGTCTCACATTCTTCCCCAGTGTTAAAATTAGATGCATCTGGCTCGGGGGACTTGCCACCAGATATTTTTCCTATATGACCTTCCATGTTGCTGTTTGGGTTTCTTGGTATATTTCCAGAAGGTGATTTACCACTGCTTTCCTTCCGGGCAGTGATTGTGCTAGTCAGTGATCATAGCCATTGTACCTACATTGAGGTCATCTGCCTACCATCACAGAATGGTGACATAACTAACATTATCTGTCAGCTGCTCTCCCATTGGAGCAGGTAGTGGATGGAATGGGAGACAATAAATAAAGGTGTAATAAAACAAGCATTTACTGAACATGCATGAAGTTTTTGGCATAGAATGTACACCTTGTCATATTTCTATTATTTACCTTGCTTCACCCGACTCCACAATGATTCCAACTTTCATTCGGAGTTTCTCCTCAATGAGATAGGAGTGGACAGCTCCAACAGACAGCAAGGAGCTTAGGACAACATAAGAAAATACTACCAATTTAAATGTGTGAGCAAAAAATGTAAGCAAATGATACTGCAACAAAAACAATATTAATCAAAATCAAGTTAAGTGTACTGGAGGATGCTAATAATCAAACATCAAGATAAGTTTACTGGATGATGCTAATAATGAAACATCAAGCTAAGTTTACTGGAGGATGTTAATAATGAAACATCAGGCTAAGTTTACTGGAGGATGCTAATAATCAAACATCCAGATAGGTTTACTGGAGGATGTTAATAATGAAACATCCAGATAAGTTTACTGGAGGATGCTAATAATCAAACATCAAGATAAGTTTACTGGAGGATGCTAACAATCAAACATCAAGATAGGTGTACTGTTTAACAGTTCTACTATTATTACATGTGCCAGAACAAGACTGCACCAATTTAACAGTACTTTAACAAGATTTTAGCAGAACTACTTCTCACCTTATTGATGCCGAAATATACAGCTAGGAAAAACTTTAAAAATTGTTATGACTGATCTGAACAAGCTGGGAACCACTGAATTTAGTTGTCTAGTGTTTGTAATGATAATATTAGAATTCTGACTTGTAACTGTGTAACTTCATATCACGTTCTTGTTATCCACATAAACGCGCACCTTCCCAGGCTCACAGACACTAGAACAACCTAACACTTTAGATCGCACAAGTAGGCTCACAGACACTAGAACAACCTAACACTTTAGATCGCACAAGTAGGCTCACAGACACTAGAACAACCATAACACTTTAGACGACACAAGTAGGCTCACAGACACTAGAACAACCTAACACTTTAGATCGCACAAGTAGGCTCACAGACACTAGAACAACCATAACACTTTAGACGACACAAGTAGGCTCACAGATGACACTGCTAACAATCATGGGAGTCAGCAGACACGTTGGTGTAGTGACAGTTCTACAGAAGATTTATGAATGAAGAAAATGAGGATGACGTAAATGAAGATGAGGAAAACTACTGCCACGCAGCAGTGACAAAAAGACATAACAACAGAACTTCCCGGGCAAGAACTCGTTTTCCATGGGAAAGCGAAACCTAACAAAAGAATAGTTACAATGAATCTACTACTTACAATGTACAGAAATTCCAATATAAACTCCACACTAAACACAACTGTCAAAAACTGGAAACCAATGAGAAACACTTTTGTCATGACAAGGACAATACTACAAACTGTTTACATTTTTAAACTACCAAACTGGCCTTAAAAGGACAATGCCACTGCTATCTACATCTAGAAAGAAGCCCTATCTGCACTGTGACACTACATTCCTACTCTGTGACACTACATTCCTACTCTGAACTGACATCAACTGAAACTGCTACTCAAAAACCTCCTCTGCGCTTTCCTTAGTTTTTATACAGCTGACTTTCCCTACCATAATTCCTGAACTTTTATATAGCTGACTTTCTGTATCATCCTTCCTGAACTTTTATATAGCTGACTTTCTCTACCATAATTCCTGAACTTTTATATAGCTGACTTTCTCTATCATCCTTCCTGAACTTTTATATAGCTGACTTTCTCTATCATCCTTCCTGAACTTTTATATAGCTGACTTTCTCTACTATCCTTCCTGAACTTTCATACAGCTGACTTTCCCTACCATCCTTCCTGACCTTTTATACAGCTGACTTTCCCTAAAATCTTTCCTGATCTGAACTTTTATATAGCTGACTTTCCCTACCATCCTTCCTGAACTTTTATACAGCTAACTTTCCCTATCATCCTTCCTAAACTTTTATACAGCTGACTTTCCCTACCATCCTTCCTGACCTTTTATACAGCTGACTTTCCCTATCATCCTTCTTAAGAAATATGAACTTTTATATAGCTGACTTTCCCTATCATCCTTCCTAAACTTTTATATAGCTGACTTTCCCTCATCCTTCCTGAACTTTTATATGACTGACTTTCCCTCATCCTTCCTGAACTTTTATATAGCTGACTTTTCCTACTATCCTTCCTGAACTTCTTTACGTAAAATTCAGACTCACAGAAAAAACTATTTGTTTTGAGCTTCACTTATAACAAAAAAAAATCATAACTCCATGCAAGTTCACAAAACTTGACTAACGCACTTTATAACCCTGAAATATTTAGTCTCTCATTCATTCATTCATTCGTATGTCCCTTGGAACTCTGCCTCCCTAACAGCACTCTTGTAGGCCTTTCAGTTGTGAGCAAGATGGCCTGCTGATGATGCATCAATTCGCAGATCATCAACGATGTCTTGCAGCCATCTTCGCTTTGGTCTTCCTCTCTTTCTTTTTCCCATTATGTATCCTTCCAAGATGGTTTTCTCTAGATTATCATGACATTTAATGTGTCCAAAATATTTAAGTTTTCTCTCTTTAATCTTCTTTAATAGCTAGCCTTCTTCAATATTAAGTTCTTGTAGTATGGATATATTTGTTCTTTTTTGTGTCCATGATATTTGAAGAACTCTTCTGTAGCATTTACATTCAAAGGCATTTATGTGTTTCTCAGCTGTTTTGTTAAGTGTCCAGGTCTAACAGACATATGTTGCGATGGGAAAGATGCATGCCTTTAAAAATCTTATTTTTTGTAGCACAGATTCTTTAGTTGTTTTACTTTCTGAAGAGCGATAGATGTCCTCCTTTTAATTTTCTCTTTTTATCTCCATTATTAGTTAGTAGTGATCCAAGATATTCAAAACCCTCCACTTCTTCCAGTTTTTCTTCATTGATATATATATATATCAGTTGCCTTGTTTGTTTTGTCAGTTGTCATCAATTTAGTTTTCTTCACATTAAGATAGAGGTTTTGGTCTTTGCTATTCTTACGGACTGACATAATTAGTTTTTCCATTCCATTTTGTGTTGTGGATAGTAATACTGTGTCATCAGCATATCTATTTCATAACCTCCAATTGTTATGGCAATGTAATATTCTTTGTCTACATCTTCTCTAACATTCCTCATTATATTTTCAGTATACAAGTTAAATAAGTAAGGCGACAATATGCACCCCTGACAGACCCCTTGTTTTATGTCAAACCAAGTTGTTGTTTCCCCATTTATTCTTACTGCTGCTTATTATTAAATAGAATTTCTACCTGAGCTTTTCTTAAGAAACCTGTGCAGGAAAATACCATTATGAAAAAACAAAATAGTCACAGGAGAAATTTACTCTTCACTGACACCTGTTTCTTCCAAATTATCTCCCTTTGCTCAGACTAGCTTTAATTTATGCCAAATTCTGCTACAACTGAAGGATGCTAATAATGAAACATCAAGATAAGTGTACTGGAGGATGCTAACAATCAAACATCAAACTAAATGTAAAGGAGAATGCCAACAATCAAACATCAAACTAAATGTAAAGGAGAACGCTATCAATCAACATCAAATAAAATGTAAAGAATAATGATATCAATTAACATCAAACAAAATGTAAAGAATAATGCTATCAATCAACATCAAACTAAATGTAAAGAATAATGCTATCAATTAACATCAAACTAAATGTAAAGGAGAATGCTATCAATCAACATCAAACTAAATGTAAAGAAGAATGCTATCAATCAACATCAAACTAAATGTAAAGAAGAATGCTATCAATCAACATCAAATAAAATGTAAAGAATAATGATATCAATTAACATCAAACAAAATGTAAAGAATAATGCTATCAATCAACATCAAACTAAATGTAAAGAATAATGCTATCAATTAACATCAAACTAAATGTAAAGGAGAATGCTATCAATCAACATCAAACTAAATGTAAAGAAGAATGCTATCAATCAACATCAAACTAAATGTAAAGAAGAATGCTATCAATCAACATCAAACTAAATGCTAATAATGTGTCTAACTAGAGCAAAATCACTGTGCTAGATGGAAGGCTCATTTATCAGGGGTATCAAAACAGAGCCAGTCAAGTAACTAAGTCTCATGAAACAGAAGTTTTATCTCAGTCATCTCTCTCAGTACACACAATTCCCTAAATCTCAACAGAAGACTGATTCCCAGATCCTGTCTGGGGCCACACACAAGTCCCTAAGTCTCATAAGAGTTTTATTTCTTGAGTTCTATCTGGGGCCACACACAAGTCCCTAAGTCTCGTAAGAGTTTTATTTCTTGAGTTCTGTCTGGGGCCACACACAAGTTCCTAAGTCTCGTAAGAGTTTTATTTCTTGAGTTCTGTCTGGGGCCACACACAAGTCCCTAAGTCTCATAAGAGTTTTATTTCTTGAGTTCTGTCTGGGGCCACACACAAGACCATAAGTCTCATAAGAGTTTTATTTCTCGAGTTCTGTCTGGGGCCACACACAAGTCCATAAGTCTCATAAGAGTTTTATTTTTTGAGTTCATTCTGGAGCCACACATAAGTCCCTCTCATAAGAGTTTTATTTCTTGAGTTCACTCTGGGGCCACAAACAAGTCCCTAAGTCTAATGAAAAGCCTGCTTCTTGTGCCCTGTCTGGGGCCACGCACAAGACCTTAAGTCTAATGAAAAGCCTGCTTCTTGTGCCCTGTCTGGGGCCACGCACAAGACCTTAAGTCTAATGAAAAGCCTGCTTCTTGTGCCCTGTCTGGGGCCACGCACAAGACCTTAAGTCTAATGAAAAGCCTGCTTCTTGTGCCCTGTCTGGGGCCACGCACAAGACCTTAAGTCTAATGAAAAGCCTGCTTCTTGTGCCCTGTCTGGGGCCACGCACAAGACCTTAAGTCTAATGAAAAGCCTGCTTCTTGTGCCCTGTCTGGGGCCACGCACAAGACCTTAAGTCTAATGAAAAGCCTGCTTCTTGTGCCCTGTCTGGGGCCACGCACAAGACCTTAAGTCTAATGAAAAGCCTGCTTCTTGTGCCCTGTCTGGGGCCACGCACAAGACCTTAAGTCTAATGAAAAGCCTGCTTCTTGTGCCCTGTCTGGGGCCACGCACAAGACCTTAAGTCTAATGAAAAGCCTGCTTCTTGTGCCCTGTCTGGGGCCACGCACAAGACCTTAAGTCTAATGAAAAGCCTGCTTCTTGTGCCCTGTCTGGGGCCACGCACAAGACCTTAAGTCTAATGAAAAGCCTGCTTCTTGTGCCCTGTCTGGGGCCACGCACAAGACCTTAAGTCTAATGAAAAGCCTGCTTCTTGTGCCCTGTCTGGGGCCACGCACAAGACCTTAAGTCTAATGAAAAGCCTGCTTCTTGTGCCCTGTCTGGGGCCACGCACAAGACCTTAAGTCTAATGAAAAGCCTGCTTCTTGTGCCCTGTCTGGGGCCACGCACAAGACCTTAAGTCTAATGAAAAGCCTGCTTCTTGTGCCCTGTCTGGGGCCACGCACAAGACCTTAAGTCTAATGAAAAGCCTGCTTCTTGTGCTCTGTCTGGGGCCACGCACAAGACCTTAAGTCTAATGAAAAGCCTGCTTCTTGTGCCCTGTCTGGGGCCATGCACAAGCCCCTGTAAAGGAAACTCTAATGATTCATTACATGTGCCCCAAAGGTTTCGCATGTCCCTTGTGGAACTTTGCCTCCCAAACAGCACTCTTGTAGGCCTCTTGGTTGTGAGAAAGATGGCCTGCTGCTGATGCATCCATTTGCAGATCATCAACAATGTCCTGCAGCCATCTTCACCTTGGTCTTCCTCTCTTTCTTTTTCCCATTACGCACCCTTCCAAGACAGTTTTCTCTAGATTGTCATGGTGTTTAATATGTCCAAAATATTTAAGTCTTCTCTCTTTAATCCTGTTTACTAGCCAGCCTTCTTCAATATTAAGTTCTTGTATTATGGACATATTTGTTCTTTTTTGTGTCCATGGTATTTGAAAAACTCTTCTGTAGCATTTACATTCAAAGGCATTTATGTGTTTCTCATCTGTTTTGTTAAATGTCCAGGTCTCACAGGCATATGCTGTGATAGGAAAGATGCATGTTCTTAAAAATCTTATTTTTGTGGTTCTGCCTGCTCCTCTCCACAGATTCTTTAGTTGTTTTGCTTTCTGAAGAGTGATAGATGTTCTCCTTTTAATTTCCCTCATAGTTAGCAGTTAGATCCAAGATATTCAAAACTCTCCATTTCTTCTAGTTTTCCTCATTGATAAATATATCAGCTGCCTTGTGTTTTGTCAGTTGTCATCAATTTAGTTTTATTCGTATGAAGATAGAGGTTTTGCTCTTCACTACTCTTATGGACCTACATAATTAGTTTTTCCATTCCTTTTTGTGTTGTGGACAGTAAAACTGTGTCATCAGCATATTTAATCTCTGGTATTTCATAACCTCCAATTGTTATTCTAGAAAAAACAGATAGCCTGTCTTCACTGGCTAGCAAAACAGGACTTGAAATTAACAAGGACAAAACAAAAATAATGAAAATTCCCCTTAACCAAAATGGAAAAATATGCATAGAAGGGACAGATATTGAAGAAGTCAATCAATTTGCATACCTTGGCAGCTACATAGACCAGGATGGTGACACTAGAAAGGAAGTTAGAATCAGAATTGCAAAAGCAGCATCAATCTTCAAGAATCTTGAGAACATATGGAATTCAAAAGTTATAAGCACAAAAACCAAGTTAAGACTATTCAATTTATGCATGCGAAAGCTGGAAAACAACTAAAGAAATAGACAAGAAATTAGACTCTTTTTAAAACAAATGCCTAGGGAAAATACTCCGCATCAAGTGGAATGAATTCAAGAACAATGCAGAGATAAGACAGATGAGCAAACAACAACCAGTCTCATGGGTGATCAGGAACAGGAGATGGACATATGTTGGTCACTTGATGAGAAGAAATGATCAGAGAATACCAAAACATGCTATCAAGTGGAACACAACAGGCCAAAAAAAAAGAGGCAGACCGCATGAAACTCTGAAGAGGACATTGTTAAGAGAGGCCAAATTAACAGGTGTAAAATCCCCTGATGATGTTGAAAGATTCACGGAAGACAGGAAAAATTGGCGAACTACTTTGCGAGCCCTATGTGATGTTTAACGGCACAGGAAGGCTATAAGATAAGATAAGAATTGTTATGGCATTGCAATATTCTTTGTCTACATCTTCTCTAACATTCCTCATTATATTTTCAGTATACAAGTTAAATAAGTAAGGCAACAATATGCACTCCTGACGGACCCCTTGTTTTATGTCAAACCAAGCTGTTGTTTCACCATTTATTCTTACTGCTGCTTGTTGGTCTAGATACAGCAGTGATGTTAACTGCGATTTCAAAATCAGAAAAATCATGACAGAGACACTTGTCTCATATTTAAACATCTATTTTCTTCCTTTTTTTTTTTTTTTCTGAAGATGTGAAAACAGAATGGAATTTGTTTACATCTAATAAGATACAAAATATATGAAGAATGTCTTTTCATCTGAACATTAGACAATAACAGCAAAATATTACTATGATGGTAATGTAGAGATATCTTTCTATTCCTACCAAAAAAATAATGGAAGAAAAGAGAGATGGTGCTTCTACTAGACTAGTACGTAATACAGAAGAAGGTAAGAAAATACACAAATATAGTGGGAGAAGTAACAAAAACTGTGTTTGAGATAAGGCAGGGTAGAAATTTGTTTACAGAATGTTAACAATTGGTTAATCTGTGTTATGAATGTAATAAGCCCCACTGTTGTTTAATGACATGACTTGTCACACATGACAGTAGCAACTCATTCATCTCTCTCTGACTTTCTTTTCTTGTTGTTTGTTCTGCAGGTGTCACTCACCTGACAGGTACATAGTCAGGCCCTGCCTTCCTGTCTGTCAGAATGATAAGCTTATAGCCCTCTCGTGCTGCTGCAGCACTTTCCTCACAGATCCTCTTTAGTGCTGGCTTCAAACCTTCCTCTCCATCACGAACAGGATATGTAATGCTCACTTCTTTTGCCTAAATGGCAAGGAAAAGTCTTCAGTTATTTCACTATTCAACAAGGTAAAACATAATGAAATTATTAAGATACTTGAAGACATCAATATAGATGGCAAAGACCTGAGGATTGTAAAACATCCATACTGGCAGCAAGAAGCAGCAATTCGAGTTGAAAATAGAACTGGAAAATATCAACCTATAAAACAAGGGGTGTGACAAGGATGTGTACTATCTCCAGATCTTTTTTCTCTGTACAGCAAGAATATTCTAAGAACGATCATCACAGAACCAGGTATAAAAATTGGAGGATACAATATTAACAACCTTCGGTATGCTGACAACACAGTACTGATAGCTGAGAACCAACAAGACCTGCAAAATTTCTTAGATAAAGTCGCCAAAGAAAGTGAACAGAAAGGCCTTACTTTGAACATCAAAAAGACAGAGACTATGTTTATATCTAAGAAACAGAATCCACCAACATACAGTATAAAATTAAACGGAAATATTCTAAAGCAGGTGCAGAAATTCAAATACCTTGGAGCAGTAATAACTTCAGATGGGAAATGCACAACAGAAATTAGGAACAGAATAGGCCAAGCAAAGACTGCATTTCAGAGAATGAGAAACATATTAGCCAACATATCCTTATCAATAAATGTTAGAAAATGAGTCCTAAAATGCTATATTGAACCTATCTTGTTATATGGAAGTGAATCATGGACAATAGGCAGGTCTGCACAAAAACCATTGGAAGCAGCAGAAATGTGGTTTATTAGAAAAATTTTGCAAATCCCCTGGACAGCAAAAATAACTAATGAAGAATGTATGAGAAGAGCTGGAGAGACAAAAAATCTTGTAAAAAAAATAAGAGAGACAATGTACTTTCAAAGGATATGCAATGAGAAGAGGGGGCATTGAAAATATTATAGCAAAAGGAAAAATAGAAGGAAGAAAATCAAGAGGAATACTGAGAGAAATGATACTGGACAGTCTGACGGGATGGTGTGAGAGGAGATCACTAGCTGAGCTGATGGCCTGCATGAAGGACTGTGTACTCTGGAGAAGCATAATAGCAAACGCCAGTTGGCACGGCACCTTATGATGATGATGATGATAGTCCAGTTTAAGTGTGTCTAGCAGAGGATCATGACAAGAATCACAGGCAAGAACAATGTAAGAATTAAATGACTTATAATATTATTAATAAATCTTGTAGATTTACAGAGCTCAAGACTGATATAATTTATGAATGAGATCTTCTCCTCCAATATTTGCAGTGGTTGTAGTCTCATTCAGTCAACTCATTCCGTCTCTATAACAGTACTCAAATAATCCAAATTTATCAAACAAATAATAATAATGTGACCCATTATAACAGGACTCTAGTGATCAGAATTATGAAATAACAGTAATGTAGTAGTCAAAATTTATGAAATAACAGTAATGAAATTCATCATAACAAGACTCTAGTAATCAAAATTTATCAAATAATAGTAATGCTACTCACCATTGATTCTAATAATCAAAACGTCTCAATCGATGCTTTTAAAAAACTTCTCATAAAACCTCCAAATTATGTCTATATTGTTCAGACATTACTGAGACCACACATTATTATCATTTATATTTTTCAGTCTTAATTCTTTGTGTATTCAGACACGCGTCCTGCTTGGTTGTATCCCTGTTACTATATACTTATAGACGCGCAGCGCGATGATGGTTTGTAGCTCTCTAATTTTTAAAATAATCAAAGTATCTTAAAACCAGCAGTTGACTTCCTTCCGGGCGCGTGGAACTTGAACAAAGAGAGCATTGAGAGAGAGATTCTGTCTTTATTTAAAGCGAGAATTTCAAAGTTTATCGTCGCTAGGCCTTTGTTTATCAACAAATATGGCTTCCAGTGCTAGTTTCTTCTGTCCAGAGCAGCATATTTCTGCATTACAAGCTCAGAATTTAATTTTAAAATGTCTAGACTGTGGTGTAGAGAATGCAGTAGTAGAGATTGTGAATTTTCAGACCCACGTGGCGCGGATTGAAAGGATCTATTGTTTTATTTTTGCTCCAGCAGCAAAATGTGTTAGAAGGGTAGCTGGTAATACTACTTCTCAGCTTTTTGCTAGTACTAGCTGTAATATCACAATAAGTAATGCTGGAGATTGTGTAATTTAAAAAATTAAATGTTGTAGAATGCTTCAAATTAAAAAATAAACAAAAACCAAAACACAATGGCCTGTTTTGGTAAATATTAGTCAACGACCGCCCACTTGTTTTCATGTAAATATTACCTACCCACTTGGTGTTTTTAGTTTGCTGTGAATGCATAACTAGTGCATATTTTCATGTAAATTTTGGAAGATATTTGAAGACAAGGTGTTTGTGTACATTTTTATTCATTATGGAATTATATGACCAACTACAGTGGATTAACTTGATGGGTAAGTGACAAAAAATTTATTTTATTACTTCATTTTCCATTCTTTCTTCTCAGTTCTTAGCTCTTTTTTTTTGTTGTATACTAACAAAATGTTAAAAATTTTATTTGAAAAACAAAATACATTTTTTCTTCTTCAAAATAAGATATAATACTTCATACTACAGATCAGATTATGCCTTTGTTATTCTTTTAAATGTGACAACCATCCCATTTCACATTGTGAAATTTACCCCCCTTGGTCTTTTGAGGGAAACACCCCCAGCAGACAAAGAGTTAAGGGTTCTCAGCCTTTTTATCTTTCACACAGTCACTTCATCTCGGTAAGATTGTCAGTCACTTCATATGGCTAAGATCGTCACTTCATTTGGCTAAGACTGACGCTTCACTTGGCAAGATAATCACTTCATTTGGTTAAGATTGTCACTTCACATGGCCAAGATTGTCAAAGGACATAAAAGAATTAGCTCAGGTTCAAGTATGGTTTTCATCTGCCCATTTGATGTTCTGGTCTCTGCTTGATGGTTGTGGCATACTTTCACAAATGAAACATATGGCCATTCCAGTGATAATTTAGGAATTTCATCCTCAAACCTCTAGAAAGCTCTCTAGTAATCAAGGCACACTCAAGCTAGATATTCCACTAACACTTTCACAATTTTTTTCTATCATCACTAACTGCCTTACATTTCACAAACTACACAACAAACTCTGACAAAGGGCCTGGCCAAACCCCAGCCTCCTACAGGAGAAACTCTACAGTAATGCTTAAACCACAGGCAAATTGCCACATTTGTGAGAAAGATTGGTGTCGGTATCTGAGAGAATGATGAAGAAGAAAGCATTTCACGAAACCCACAGTATTTCAACCATTTTGTTTAAACCTTTCAGTTTAATTTATTCATACTTTCATTTTTTAAAAATATTTCTCTGAAATAAATTTCAATATTATATAAAAGACTCAGTTTTAGAATTTCTTTACTGTCCTCAATAATATTTTCCTTCCATATTGTATCTTTGTAAAAATAAATCATGGAAAAGATTTGGCAAAAGCAACATACAAAGACATAGACAATAAAGTAAAAAGTTCTGGTAGAAGTGATAAATGAGAATACATATACAATATTAAAAGAGACAGAAAAAGCAGCAAAAACAGGAGAAAGCAAAACTCTATATAACATACAAAAGAGGCCAACGGATAGTAAAGCAAGGGATCTAAAGAAAGACCAATCTTTAGCAAAACTGGAACCCTGTTAACATCAAGTAAAGACCAAAAGCAAATATGAGCTGAACACTACTTAATCGACCACACCCAAAGGAACTGACAAAACTTGAAACCAACTTACCAATCCTACAACTAAATGTCAACCTTGGTGAAGTTACACTGAATGAAACTGACAAAAACACTAAATCTAATGGCTAACAACAAAGCTGTAGGTAAAGATGAAATAACAGCCGAAATAAAAAAAGCTATCAATAGTGACAACATAAGCCAACTACAGAGAATGTTTAATAAAATTTGAAAAGAAGAACAGCTCCCTTCTAAATGGAAAAAAGGAATTGTAAAAATACTGGAAAAAAAAAAAAAGGCAACCGTAGCAACTGCAATAATTGCTATCAGTTGTGTCAAAAGTATTTTGCAAAGTTATTCTGAATAGAATTCAGGATATAGTGGATAAAGCAATAAGAGAAGAACAGGCAAGATTTTGAAAAGGGAGAAGCTGTCTCGATCAGATCTTTCTATCTATCTATCTATGCCTCTGACCCCTCGTGGAGCATAGGCCGCCAACAAGAGCTCGCCAGGCAGTTCGGTCCTGGGCCACTCTTTCCAACTGTCTCCACGTCTGGTTCATTATTTTGATGTCCGTGTCCAGACTTCGGCGCCAGGAGTTCCTTGGTCTCCCTCTCCTCCTTTTACCCTGTGGGTTCCATGTTAGGGCTTGCCTCGTGGTGCTGGATGTGGATTTCCGTAGGGTGTGCCCGATCCATCCCCATCTTCTTCGTAGGATGTCGTCTTCCACTGGTTGCTGGCCTGTTCGCTGCTGCAGTTCTTGGTTACTTATGGTATCTGGCCATCGTATTTGTAGAATCCTTCTAAGGCATGTGTTAATAAATGTCTGGATTCGTTTCATGATCGTAACAGTAGTTCTCCAAGTTTCTGAACCGTATAGCAGAATGGGTTTTATCATGGTGTTAAATACTCTGATCTTCAATTTAATTGACAAGGCTGAAGTTCCCCATATTTTCTTCATCTGATGGAATTTTACTCTTGCCCATTCTTGCTTTTACATCAGCTTCTGTTCCTCCCTGCTTGTCTATCACACTTCCCAGATAAGTAAACTTTTCAACCTCTTCCAGTTCCTCTCCTTCCAGTATAACGGGCATTTCGTTGACCTCATTTACTCTAAGAACTTTACTCTTTCCCTTGTGGATGGTAAGGCCTAGTCTTGAAGAATTTTCTGCCACTAATATGTTATATCTAAGAAACAGAATCCACCAGCATGCAGTATTAAATTAAACGGAACTGTTCTAAAGCAGGTGCAGAAATTCAAATACCTTGGAGCAGTAATAACTTCAGATGGGAAATGCACAACAGAAATTAGGAACAGAATAGGCCAAGCAAAGACTGCATTTCAGAGAATGAGAAACATATTGACCAACACATCCTTATCAATGAATGTTAGAAAACGAGTCCTAAAATGCTATATTGAACCTATCTTGTTATATGGAAGTGAATCATGGACAATAGGCAGGTCTGCACAAAAATCATTGGAAGCAGCAGAAATGTGGTTTATTAGAAGAATGTTGCGAATCCCCTGGACAGCAAAAATAACTAATGAAGAATGTAGGAGAAGAGCTGGAGAGACAAAAAACCTTGTCAAAAAGATAAGAGAGAGACAATGTACTTTCATAGGATATGCAATGAGAAGAGGGGGCATTGAAAATATTATAACAACAGGAAAAATAGAAGGAAGAAGATCAAGAGGAAGACCAAGAGAAATGATACTGGACAGTCTGACGGGATGGTGTGAGAGGAGATCACCAACTGAGCTGATGGCCTGCATGAAGGATCGTGTACTCTGGAGAAGCATAATAGCCAACGCCAGTCGGCACGGCACATGATGATGATGATATGGTTTTCTCTTGCATCTGTTGCTTAGTCTGGGAGAGAAGTGCCAGGTCGTCAGCAAAGTCTAGGTCGTCCAGTTGGGTCCAGAGTGTCCACTGAATACCATTTCTCCTATTTTCTGTTGATTTTCTCATAATCCAGTCTATGGCCAGGATAAATAGAAATGGTGACAGCAGGCATCCCTGTCTCACTCCGGTGTTAACTTGAAAGGCATCTGTTAGTTGTTGTCCATGGATTACCCTACATGTCATCCCTTCATAGGAGTTTTTAATGATGGTGGTAATCTTCTCCTGTACTCCGTAGTGTCTCAACAGCTTCCATAGGGTCTGTCTGTCGACACTGTCGAAAGCCTTCTCATAGTCAATAAAATTGACATAGGGGGTGAGTTCCACTCCAGTGATTGTTCTACGATGATACATAATGTTGCTATTTGGTCTGTACAGGATCTGTTCTTCCGGAATCCTGCTTGTTGGTCCCTTAGTTGTGGATCTACTGCGTCCTTTATCCTATTTAGAAGAACTCGGTTGAGTACCTTTCCTGGTACTGATAGCAGTGTTATACCTCTGTAGTTGGAGCAGGAGCTCAAGTCACCTTTCTTTGGTAGCTTGACAAGGTAACCTTCTTTCCACTCTGTAGGCACTTGCTCCTCTTCCCAGATCTTCCTGAAGAGGAAGTGAAGAATGTCTACGCTGGTCTCAATATCTGTTTTCAATGCTTCTGCCGGGATGTTATCAGGTCCTGCTGCCTTGCCATGCTTCAGCTGTTTTATGGCTTTACAAATCTCTTCCCTTGTTGGTATACCACAATCTATTCGTAGATCTCTATCGGCTGGTTCAGTATTCGGTGGGTTATGAGGGGCTGGTCTATTTTACAATTCTTCAAAGTGCTGCCTCCATCTGTCTCTCTGTCCCCAGTCATTGGGTATTGTTTTTCCGTTCTTGTCTTTCACTGGCCTCATCGGCACACTATAATTTCCAGTCATCTTCTTAATTGTGGAGTACAGATCCTGTATATTTCCCTGAAGTGCAGCTCCTTCTGCCTCTGTTGCCAGTGTTTCTATGTAGTTCCTTTTGTCTGTCCTGATGCTCCTCTTTGTTTTCCTACATGCTTCCCTATACTCTTCTTGTACAATAATTTTACTGGCTCTTGTGCGGCTGTTGTTGAGTGCTGCTTTTTTCATCTTTCTCTCCTCTATTCTCCTTATGGATTCTGCAGAGATCCACTCCTTGTGGCACAGCTTCCTGAGGCCAAGCACTTCTTGACATGATGAGGTAAATGCTTCTTTCACTCCTTGCCATCTCTTATCAATTGACTCTTCTTCTGGTAGATCTTGTAGAATCTGAAACTTATTGGCGAGTGTGATCTTAAATTCTTCCTGCTTAGTTCTGTCTTTTAGAACTGTGGTGTTGTATCTCTGGCGTTGTCTACTGTTGACTCCTATCCCAGTCCTCTTTAGTTTTAACTTCAATCGGGCCACAATTAGATGGTGGTCTGATGCAACATCGGCTCCTCTTTTGCCCCTCACGTCCTGAAGAGATCTTCTGTATTTCTTCCTAATGCATATATGGTCGATCTGATTCTCTGTTACCTGATCCAGAGAAACCCATGTAACCTTGTGTATCCTTTTATGATGGAAGAAACTCCCTCCAATGACCAAATTGCTTGTGGCACAAAAGTCAGCAAATCTCTCTCCGTTGTCATTCATTACACCCAATCCTTGCTGCCCCATGATATCTTCGTATCCCCTGTTGTCACTTCCGATCTTGGCATTGAAATCACCCATGGCGATAACCATGTTCCGCTCTGGACGACTCTGCACAATACCCAGCAAACCTCTCATAGAATTCCTCCTTAGTACCATCGCTGCTTTCATTTGTTGGTGCATAACACTGAATGACATCCATATTTATCCTTCTCTTTTGGGTTTTGAAGGTGGCTATAATAATCCGTGGGCCATGCGCCTCCCATCCAATTAGCGCTCCCTGAGCTGTCTTTGACAGCATCAGGGCCACCCCATACGTGTGTGGTGCGGTGTCCTCCTCGTGTCCTGAGTACAACAAAAACCTCTCCCGTGCTAATCCTTGTTTGCCCAGTTCCAGTCCATCTTGTTTCGCTGATTCCCAGGATGGTGATGTTGTATTTCCTCATTTCCGCTGCAACCTGCATTGATTTCCCTGCTTCAAACATAGTTCTAACGTTCCATGATCCTATAATAATGGTGGTCCTGGTGGAGATGGCGGTTGTCGGTCTGATAGCTTCCTGGTTTCCCTGGCTTTCACTGTCCGGCTTCATGCTTCCTCCAGCTGGAGGCCTGTCCTCCCCCAGGGCCGAAATATCTCTTTAGTCTCTTTTTGGCATTTCTGTAGCAAAGTTCTTTTTATAGGATAAGGTTGCTGGCCTTAAGCCAACCCTCCCCCTTTTTCCTGACTTGGGACAGGCAATGATCCATAAAATGGACCACTGGTGGGGTTGATCAGATCTTTACTTTTAGAATAATACTTGAAGAACATATAGACAAGCAAAGAATACTGAACTTCATAGACTTTAAAAAAGGCATTTGATAGCATACACAGAGATTCATTAAGGAGAATTTCAAGACTATATAGAATACCATCTAAAACTGTCAACATCATTAGGGATCTCTACAACAGATATGTTTGTACAGTCAACACAGAAGAAAGAATGAGTGAATGGTTCCAGATTGAAACAGGAGTGAAACAAGGATGTATGCTATCTCCTTTGCTTTTTGGAAGTGCCATAGACTTCATAATGAAAAAATGCTGCACAGGTAACACAGGTATTGATTGTTACATGGGACACAACTAGAGGATCTTGATTTTGCAGATAACATAACTCTTATCAGTGACAATGTGAATTTCACGCAAGAAAAAAAATAGATACCCTGTCTTCATTGGCTAGCAAAATAGAACTTGAAATTAACAAGGAAAAAACAAAAATAATGAAACTTCTCATTAATCAAAAAGGAAAAATATATGTAGAAGGGCAGCTGTTGAAGAAATACACCAATTGCATACCTTGGCAGCTACACAGGCCAGGATGGTGACACTAGAAAGGAAGTTAGAATTAGAATTGCAAAAGCTGCATTGACCTTCAAGAAGTTATAAGCACAAAAACCAAGTTAAGACTATTCAATTCAAATGTAACATCAATCCTCATTTATGCATGTGAAACCTGGAAAACAACTAAAGAAGGAAACAAGAAATTAGATTCTTCTGAAAACAAATGCTTAAGGAAAACATTTGGAATAAAGTGGAATGAATTCAAGAACAATGCAGAGATAAGACAGATGACTGAACAACAACCAGTCTCATGGGTGATCAGGAAAAGGAGATGGACATATGTTGGTCATGTGATGAGAAGAAATGATAAAAGAATCCCGAAACAAGCTATCAAGTGGAACACAACAGGCCAAAGAAAAAGAGGTCGACCACATGACATTGTTAAGAAAGGTCAGCTTAGTGGGCATAAAAATTCCTTGCTGAGGTTGAAAAGCTCATCAAAAACATGAAAACTTGGTGAACTACTTTGCGAGCCAAAACTTATATATATATAAGATATTGTATTTTTCACACCAAACTGTAAGTCTCTATCCATCTCTCTAAATGAAAATCTCACAGTAAGATCTGTTGGATAAACTACATGTTACTATTATCTATCTTTGAAACTCCCTACCTAAAAGTAAGATCTGCTAGATAAACTAGATATTACTAATCTCTAAACTACTTACATCTATCTAACTTCAACGCTATATCTTAATTTCCTACTGCAAAATCTGTTAGAAGAAGTGAATGTCTTTCCATTTATATCAGTTCTCTACCTCAAATTTCTACAATAAAAACTGTTAGACAAGCTATATATATCTATCTGTCTATCCTAATTCTCTACCTCAATTTTATATGGTAAAATCTGTTAAACTAGAAATTGCTAATATCTATCCCAATTTTCTGTCTCAAAGTCTGACGGTAAATCTGTTACGCTAGATATTACTAATCTTTCAACATCAAAAGATGAGACTACTTACCCGCCAGCCCTTGTAGTCAATGTATCGAAGCATCTCCATGTCTGGCAGAGACAAGATTGGTTGTTCTAGCCACAATCTCTGACACTGCTCAGGCCCTGGTTCTAGGATATTGTGTTCAGGTCCCACTGGGCAAGCCTACATAAAAAAACATACATATCAGATGACACTGGTGTCTTTCTAACAAGTTTCTGTCAGGATCTGCTTAGTTCACTCCAATGTTCAAATTTGTTGGCTGACATCATTTGCTGGCTATCTGATATGCACCAGAATCCTTTAATGAACCCTGCTATTTATCCAAAATGACAACTACTCCACGTTCATGTTTGTTACCTCCTGAGAATATTACTTTATATCCTTCAGACATTATAACTCCCTTATCTTTCCATCTTACTTCGCATATTCCAAGTATGGAATAAATTCTCTTTACATTGTGTAACTTTCCCAATTCTGTTAATGTTCTGAAGCTCCATATTTAAAACTTTATGCTGCTCTTAAAATTGCGCATAGTTCCCTGCTGACGGTCTGGTATCACCTGTCGCTCATGATTATGTCGTAGACATCAATGACTGATTCTTGGGAAGCTACACTGGGGTTTCCCCTTGGCTTCTAATGGATTTGTCTGTGGTTTGCTTTTATCACCCTCTGGGTCTTTCAAAAGTGTAACGCACAAGGAAGCAGGTAATTTTAAATCAAAGTTTTCTTCTAGATGAGCTGCCATCCATGGCTTATGAACCACACCTGCCGGAAGTAATACAGTTTGAAGCGGCAGATACTCGCCCTCATCCTTTCTCTCGTTTGAAGCAGCCCTAGCATGAGAAGTTCAGGAGCGGGACTTCTGCTAACAGAGGCTTTGTGAAGCACACGCCACGAGGGTATCTGTCAGGACTGACAACTTATCCCCAACACTGGCTACACCAGCAACAACCAGGTCTTGCTAGTAAAGATGAAAGGTCACTCAGCAGACATGAACTTAATCCCCATATATAACGTGCAGATAGACATAGAGGAATTTTATAGGAATGTGGATGAAGTGATGAGACAGTGTAAACCATATGAGGTCAACATAGTGCAAAGAGAGTTAAATGTAAAAGTAGGGAAAGGCAGGAGGAAGCAGCAGTAGGAGAATACAGATAAGGACAAAGAAATGAAAGAGGAGGAAGAAGCAGTAGGAGAATACAGACTAGGACAAAGAAATGAAAGAGGAGGAAGAAGCAGTAGGAGAATACAGACTAGGACAAAGAAATGAAAGAGGAGGAAGAAGCAGTAGGAGAATACAGATGAGGACAAAGAAATGAAAGAGGAGGAAGAAGCAGTAGGAGAATACAGATGAGGACAAAGAAATGAAAGAGGAGGAAGAAGCAGTAGGAGAATACAGACTAGGACAAAGAAATGAAAGAGGAGGAAGAAGCAGTAGGAGAATACAGACTAGGACAAAGAAATGAAAGAGGAGGAAGAAGCAGTAGGAGAATACAGACTAGGACAAAGAAATGAAAGAGGAGGAAGAAGCAGTAGGAGAATACAGACTAGGACAAAGAAATGAAAGAGGAGGAAGCAGTAGGAGAATACAGACTAGGACAAAGAAATGAAAGAGGAGGAAGAAGCAGTAGGAGAATACAGACTAGGACAAAGAAATGAAAGAGGAGAAGAAGCAGTAGGAGAATACAGACTAGGACAAAGAATGAAAGAGGAGGAAGAAGCAGTAGGAGAATACAGACTAGGACAAAGAAATGAAAGAGGAGGAAGAAGCAGTAGGAGAATACAGACTAGGACAAAGAAATGAAAGAGGAGGAAGAAGCAGTAGGAGAATACAGACTAGGACAAAGAAATGAAAGAGGAGGAAGAAGCAGTAGGAGAATACAGACTAGGACAAAGAAATGAAAGAGGAGGAAGAAGCAGTAGGAGAATACAGACTAGGACAAAGAATTGAAAGAGGAGGAAGAAGCAGTAGGAGAATACAGACTAGGACAAAGAAATGAAAGAGGAGGAAGAAGCAGTAGGAGAATACAGACTAGGACAAAGAAATGAAAGAGGAGGAAGAAGCAGTAGGAGAATACAGATGAGGACAAAGAAATGAAAGAGGAGGAAGAAGCAGTAGGAGAATACAGATGAGGACAAAGAAATGAAAGAGGAGGAAGAAGCAGTAGGAGAATACAGACTAGAACAAAGAAATGAAAGAGGAGGAAGAAGCAGTAGGAGAATACAGACTAGGACAAAGAAATGAAAGAGGAGGAAGAAGCAGTAGGAGAATACAGACTAGAACAAAGAAATGAAAGAGGAGGAAGAAGCAGTAGGAGAATACAGACTAGGACAAAGAAATGAAAGAGGAGGAAGAAGCAGTAGGAGAATACAGACTAGAACAAAGAAATGAAAGAGGAGGAAGAAGCAGTAGGAGAATACAGATGAGGACAAAGAAATGAAAGAGGAGGAAGAAGCAGTAGGAGAATACAGATGAGGACAAAGAAATGAAAGAGGAGGAAGAAGCAGTAGGAGAATACAGACTAGAACAAAGAAATGAAAGAGGAGGAAGAAGCAGTAGGAGAATACAGATGAGGACAAAGAAATGAAAGAGGAGGAAGAAGCAGTAGGAGAATACAGACTAGAACAAAGAAATGAAAGAGGAGGAAGAAGCAGTAGGAGAATACAGACTAGAACAAAGAAATGAAAGAGGAGGAAGAAGCAGTAGGAGAATACAGACTAGAACAAAGAAATGAAAGAGGAGGAAGAAGCAGTAGGAGAATACAGATGAGGACAAAGAAATCTTATCTTGGAATAAGAGTCATGGGTTTTATCATCATATCATTGGCTACATCTTGAGACTAGATCAGGCTGGTTTGATCAAATCTTTCAGAGTGCACAGAAAAAAAAAAAAACAGTCTACCTAATATATACACACATCTGTCATTGCTAGTTATTAAAGCACACAATAACTGATCATTATTCACTGTTTCAGTGTTCATTTTTTGTTCCCCTTAGTTTGGATGTACCCAGTACTTCAGTTTTCATTCTTGCCTGAACTGTGTTTGCCATATTTGATAAATGAAGTATTTTAAACATTCTATTTCTACACTGGTTTCACTAATATTTTACTCATAAAAAGAAAGTCACTCTTACAGCTATAACATGCAGGGGGCTCTACAGTTTCTATCAAGTGTACGTTTATGTATACAAATACACAGATCTTCTTCTGTATGAATACAATTTTGTACAATAATTGTATATCTCAGATCTGTGCCAAATGTCTCATGACATGTTCATTCAATTTTTGTAGAGCGTTTGTTTTTAATGATGCTTATTTGCCATTTTTAAAATAATCTTCTCTTTTCACAAGTTTATAATACTTTTTCACAATCATGCCATTTTAAAAAAATGAGCTCACAGCACAATAAAACTGTTAATACTCTTTGGTGGTTACTGAACAGAAAGCAGAGCATGTGTGGCTGTGTTCTGAGTGTCAGGGGGTTAATTCCTAGATTCAAGAATAAAACATAACATCTCATCTAACAAACTACATCATAATGACATTGTTTGGAGACAAACTACATCACACAATCATTTATAAGAAAAACTACATTACATGTCATCAATTACAAGACAAACCAGTTAACTCCTAACTTTGTAAATAAACATCAAATGTATAAACACACTTCTGGTTCTCTTACACGAAAGCACACTGCCAATCTCACTATTTATATACATAAACAAGTAAACAACACACTACAGACTACATGCATATCTATATATCACATAATAACATACCAAAGACATAATAGTTAAACATTCACATAATAACATACCAGAGACATAATAGTTAAACATTCACATAATATCCATAATAGTTAAACATTCACAAAATAACATACCAGTGGCATGATATTTACATCCTGACATAACAAACCAGTGATATGATATTTACGTACTGACATAACATATTAGTGATACAATATTTACATATTAACATAACATGCCAGTGACATGATATTTATATTATGAAATAACATATCAGTGACATGATATTTACATACTGACATAACATACCAGTGACATGATATTAACATACTGAAATAACATATCAGTGACATGATATTTACATACTGACATAACATACCAGTGACATGACAATTTTCTCTCTGAAAGGATCAATGGGTGGATTGGTGACCTGAGCAAAGAGCTGCTTGAAATATGAAAACAGAAGTGGATTGAACTGCGACAGGCAGGCCAGAGGGGCATCGTTGCCCATAGAACCCAAAGCTTCCTTTCTGCAAACAAAACATGTGAGATCAGGTTATGAGAATGCAGCAAAGTTCTTTAAACATCACATTATACTTGAGCTAATTCTGAAATCCTTATTTCTATACAGGTCTCACACTCAGACCATTAAGACCAGTTGGACTCAATAAATATACGAAATCATTAGAAACAATAGCAAAGATATATTTTTAAAAATGAAACCTTTTAGCAACAACTGTGAAATGACTAAACATGACATGTCAAGAAATGAACACTTTTACAGAAGTCTTCTCTCTAATCTCTAACAAGTTAACTACAAAAGCATGTAAGATTTACTTGTCTCTGATCATGGGTAGAATCAATCGGTTGATCTCATCCATGGTGAAGGAATACAGTGCCAGCCTGGGATCTTCCTCAATGCAGGAACCTACAGGGGCTTGACGCAAGGCAATTTCTGAGATCTGGAAGTGATCCTGCTGTACCTTGTAAAGTTCTCTCAGCTCCTTCATTGTCAGGACTTGCTGTGATTTCATACAATGGACAGGGATCATTATTAGGGCTTGTAGTTTTATATAAGGAAATTGCTATTATGAACTGAGGTGTAATTGATAAAAAGGGGCAGAGATCACTGTCAGGATTTCAGCTGATCTGCGGGGTCAGAGATCACTGTAAGGTCTTGAAATGATATGAAGGGACAGAGATCATTGTCAGGGGATGCTGTAGTGATTGAGATCATTGTCAGGGGATGCTGTAGTGACTGAGATCATTGTCAGAATTTGCTAAATATGATACAATGAGACAGGAATCATGGTCAGAATTTGCTGTGGTTTATGTTATGTTGCGGATAGATGATCACTGCACACGGGATATGTCCACAGGTGCTTTGATCTCCTCCTCAATACATCCCACAGCAAACAGAAACTAAGTGTGGCAGTTTGGTGTCGACTGATGATTCCTCTCACACTCCAAGAATACTGCTCAGTCCTTGTGATGTCATTCTTCACTCTCAACTTGTACATCCAAGACAGCAATGTCAAGTCACCTCTCTCAAAGTCCTCTCTTCCAAGTTCTCTGAGGGCATTAACACTGTCAGAATTGTTCCATCAGCTGGGCATCATTTGTGGTGGCCAACTAGCCAATCTATCAGCTCTCTCACCACCCTAGACACCAGAATACCTGGTACAAACATGAAGGTGACACTGTAAATCTCTGACCTCTGTCTGGACTCTAGTCATTTCTGCACACCAAACCCATGTAGTCCTCTTGGATCATGCTCAGCACATTGGGTGTAATTCTGTGATTCCAGCCAGATAAATACCTTCATCACTGCCATATCTCCATCATCAGTCTGATGGTCATCATGGCATAGGCACTGCTGGTTTCCTGGACTGCTTAGCCACAACAGCATGCAATGAATGCCCAGACTTTGCTGATGTCACACAACAGACCTATCTGTGTCAGTTTTTGCTTGTGAGAGCATTGAGCTCCATACTGATAACAACTAGGTTCTGCTTTGTTGTGGTCTGATACAATTAAAGAGAGATGACTGCCAGGATTCACTGAGATATGACTATCACAATCATGGACTGAATATTTATGCATTAAAAACACTAAACATACCTGAAACCTTTAACATGGCCACAATTCTGGAGTGCATGCCATCACAGATATACAGTAACTACATTAGACATGTATTGAGCAGAAAATGTATATACATTGCTGACTGTGATAAAAGGCAGACACAAATACAAGGACAGCCTGTGGACTCAAATTTAGATCCTGCTTTGTTTTTTTATTTCATCTCATTAAGGGCTACCATGGTATACTGACAAGTAACAGCAACTTTTTAAAAGGAACAAAGAACTAAAGGACAGATATAGAGCTGTGATTATGAACAGATCCAATGTGTTTGTGAAAATATGAAGTAATGATGAATAATGGGAAATACTACAAGATTTGATCCATCAGACAGGAAGAGAAATAGTACCCAAGAGAAAAGAAACACCGAAGAAGAAATCAACTAACTGACTAACTGAATGAGCTTTATATGCAAAGACTGAAGAACTGGGCATGCAGGCTCATCTGAACTTCTGCCCTTTATCTCACAATTTTCATTCTCTGGACATTCTACATTTGTAAGCACAGATGCATTATGTGTTAACAGGCATAATTAACACTGAAATAACAAAATGAAATAACAAAACTACAATAACAAAACTATTACATATTATTGTTTAAGAATTGGCTAAATTTTGTGTTAGATTTAAACAGTTTCTATAGATATAAGGTGGAGCATTCTGGGATAGAATTCAAAGAGCTAACTTTGCTTTGTTCAAAAGAAACCTGTTTTTGAGGGACAGAATTCTGAGACGTTTGTGTTGATCTGTGGTCTGCGGATGACACCAGAAATAATGCAGATCATGGGTAAAAGAAGACATAAAAAAATGACATAAAAATTATGACATGATTTGACAAAGAGATAAGAAGCGAATGCACGCAAACTAAAAAAAACTGAAGACCATCATCAAAAAAAAGACTCCAAAAGTATACACAAACAAATAAGTGAACTGAGAGGTAGAAAAACAAAATACAACACAGGCTGCTTGAGGTCAAAGGTGGGCAAAATGATAAGTGGGAAGGAGCACACTATACAGATGTGGACAGAATAAATTAATGAACTGTACGGTGGAGAATTCAGACAATTGTGATGGACTACCAATACTTAAAGAGGAAGTCTTAGATGATATGGGGGGTAGGGTGTGCGTGAGAGATAGTAGGCAGCCACCCTCAGCTCTCTGAAGGGCCGGGATCCTATTTGATTCCCTCACACCCACCTAGCTCATGTACGGCTCCACCAGTCTTCTTGTGTATGGTGGTGCCACCCCTTAGACAACAGCTATGGCTGGCTGGCAAAACCACACTGAGCAATCATATAAGGGAATGTCCATGCCTAGTAGGCAAAATCTGGGATGGGAAGTGACACAGAACTGCACAGATCAACAGCTCGCAAGGTCAAACGGCAAAGTGTGTGGCACACAGGAGGCATTCTGGACATGTAAAGAACAACATGGCTGGCCACCGAGGAAAAGACAGGGACCTTACCATTTATAACCCAAAGACAGTAATCAATTTACCAGAAGAAGAAACAATCAATGCAGGCAAAGTCTGGACCCCTGGAGAAGGGCCTGCTGTAGATAAAAACAGGGACTAGAGCAGTGAATTCCATGCAAGAAAAAACAGATAGCCTGTCTTCACTGGCTAGCAAAATAGGACTTGAAATTAACAAAGACAAAACAAAAATAATGAAAATTCCTCTCAATCAAAATGGAAAAATACACATAGAAGTGACAGATATTGAAGAAGTCAATCAATTTGCATACCTTGGCAGCTACATAGACCAGGATGGTGACACTAGAAAGGAAGTTAGGATCAGAATTGCAAAAACAGCATCAGTCTTCAAGAATCTTGAGAACATATGGAATTCAAAAGTTATAAGCACAAAAACCAAATTAAGACTATTCAATTCAAATGTACTATCCACCCTCATTTATGCATGCGAAAGCTGGAAAACAACTAAAGAAATAGAAAAGAAATTAGACTCTTTTGAAAACAAATGCCTAAGGAAAATACTCTGCATCAAGTGAAACGAATTCAAGAACAATGCAGAGATCAGACAGATGAGCAAATAACAACCAGTCTCATGGGTGATCATGAAAAGGAGATGGACATATGTTGGTCACTTGATGAGAAGAAATGATCAGAGAATCCCAAAACAAGCTATCAAATGGAGGCAGACCGCGTGAAACTCTGAAGAGGATATTATTAAGAGAGGCCAAATTAACAGGCATAAAATCCTTTGATGAGGTTGAAAGACTCGCCGAAGACAGGAAAAACTGGCGAACTACTTTGCGAGCCCTATGTGACGTTTAACGGCACGGGAAGGATATAAGATATAAGATAATAGCATACTACAAGCATGTCCTAGAGTCATCTACTGAAGGAGTATGTTCCGACAAAAGTTAGAAAGAAACATCTACGCAAAGGTACATGGAATGTTAGAATTTTACACCAAAGTGGCAATATGTAATTCTGGAAGCTGGCAGTATGGACTGAGACATATTAGGAGTATCCGAAACCAGGTGGAAGGGTGCAGGGTATATTAAGGAAGAGGACCACACATTGATCTACTCAGGCAGAGAGGAACATCGGAGTAGCAGATCACTGAAAAAGAAGATCACATAAAAATTAATATGTGGATATTGGACGCACAATGACAGAATGATGTTACTAAAGCTAACAGCAAAACTCTTCAACATCACAATCATACAGACATATGCACCAACACAAGAAGAATATGGAAAAGAAGACCTGAAGGCACACACTGAAGAACTACAAGAGCAGGTTTTACACATCAAAGTGACAGATTCTAACACATCAAAGTGACAGATTCTAATACATCACAGTGACAGATTCTAATACATCAAAGTGACAGATTCTAATACATCAAAGTGACAGATTCTAATACATCAAAGTGACAGATTCTAATACATCAAAGTGACAGATTCTAACACATCAAAGTGACAGATTCTAATACATCAAAGTGACAGATTCTAACAGTAAAGGGGGATATGAATGCAAAAAAAGAGAATGATGTTACATGTAGGAAAGTATGCACTTCATGCAGGAAATAAACACAGAAACAGGTTGATATAATTCTGTGAGGAAAACCAACTAATCAACTGCAACACACTGTACAAATGAGAGAAGAGGAAACTACATACATGGAAAAGCCTGGGAGATTTTAAGAAGAAATCAGATTTACTTTGTAATGATCAAAGGCAGATTTAGAAATAATGTTAAGTCAAGAAAAAAACTACCTTGGGGATGACATACATTCAGATCACAACCCAGTAGCAATGAACATGAAAGTGAAACTAAAGAACAATAACCAAAACAAGAAGTACAAGACAACAAAAATAGACATTACAGCCCTAAGAAACACAAGCTTAAAAGAGAAATAGTTCAAGAACAAGTACGAATGCCTGCTAGAGGAGAATACAGACCAATACAGACAAGAAAACCCAAGAGAGAAAATAGACAACAAATGAGAATTTTTAAAATCAAGTATCTTATATCCTTTCCGTGCTGTTAAACATCACATAGGGCTGGCAAGGTAGTTCGCCAAATTCTCCTGTTCTCCTGAGCTCTTCAACCTCATCAAGGGATTTTATGCCTTTTAATTTGGCCTCTCTTAACAATGTCCTCTTCAGAGTTTCACGCGGTCTGCCTCTTTTTCTTTGGCCTGTTGTGTTCCACTTGATAGCTTGTTCTGGGATTCTATGATCGTTTCTTCTCATCAAGTGACCAACATATGTCCATCTCTTTTTCCTGATCACCCATGAGACTGGTTGTTGTTCAGTCATCTGTCCTATCTCTACACTGTTCTTAAATTCATTCCACTTGATGCAGAGTATTTTCCCTAGGCATTTGTTTTCAAAAGAGTCTAATTTCTTTTCTATTTCTTTAGTTGTTTTCCAGTTTTCACGTGCATAAATGAGGGTTGATATTACATTTGAAATGAATAGTCTTAACTTGATTTTTGTGCTTATACCTTTTGAATTCCATATGTTCTCAAGATTCTTGAAGATTGATGCTGCTTTTGCAATTCTAACTTCCTTTCTGGTGTCACCATCTTTGTCTATGTAGCTGCCAAGGTATGCAAACTGACTTCCTCAACAGCTGTCCCTTCTACATGTATTTTTTCATTTTGATTAATGGGAAATTTCATTATTTTTGTTTTGTCCTTGTTAATTTCAAGTCCTATTTTGCTAGCCAGTGAAGATAGGCTATCTGTTTTTTCTTGCATGGAATTCACATTGTTACTGATAAGAGTTATGTCATCAGCAAAATCAAGATCTTCTAGCTGGGTCCCATGTACCCAGTCATTACTTGTGTTACCTGTGCAGCATTTTGTTCAAAATCAAGAGCATGGAGGTGACAAAAAAAAATAACCTACCAGAGAAAGAACACAAGGCTAACCAAAAATGAATGACCAATGAAATACTGTACTGACACAAATGGAAGAAATAAAATGTGCAAGAAACACTCGAGATTATGATAACATAATCAAAAAAATATGCAGGATATGCCATAAGGATAAGGAAAGATGGCTAGACAACAGCTGTAGAAAAATAGATGAGATGGAGAAACAAGAGAAGACAAGAGAGATGTTAAAAATCAATACAGCCATTGAAACTGAATCAGGGAGGCTGCATTAAAAGCAAGCAAGGACAACTCTTGATGGAAGCCCCACAAAAGGTGGAAGGAATACATCAGTGAGCTTTATGCAGTTAACAGAAATAAAAGTCCAGACACAGACAATGAGATGGGCCCAACATTGATAAAATCAGAAGTAGAAAATGCTGTGAGAACAATGAAAAATGGGAAAGCTTAGCACCAATATGCTGCATTAGTATGATAACTGAGAAGAATATGGAATAAAAAAAGTCATCTATTCTTGTTTTATAGATTACACAAAGGCCTTTGACAGAGTAAGGCATGAACAGCTGATAGAATGTCTGAAAGAGATTAATGTTGACGGCAAAGACTTCAGAATAAGCAAGCTATACTGGGAACAGAAAGCAGTTAGTTGTGTGGTCCAACACAAACTACTCAACACCAACAGATACAAAGAGAGGGGTCAGACAAGGATGTGTCCCTTCTCTATGTCTGTTTAACCTTTGTATGGAGAATGTATTCAAATAAATTAGTGAGATGCCTGGGCTAAACATTAATGGAATAGCAATCAATAACCTGAGATATGCGGATGATGCCGTGCTGATAGCAGAGAATTAAAAAGACTTGCTGAATTTAGTAATGCAAATAAATGCCAAAAGTCAGAAATACAGACTGGAAATAAATATCAGAAAAACAAATGTTATTGTAATTAGCAGAGAAGAAATAAAGCCAGTCATCAATATAAAAATAAATGGAGAATTACCTGAAAAGGACATATGATAATAGAGGATGCAAAATGTGATATGGAAATTAACAGATAAATAGGAATTACAAAAAACACGTTCAGCAGAATGAGAAATATTCTTAAATCAAAACAAATATCACAACAACTGAGATTACGTATAGTAAAATGCTACATATACTCAATATTCCTTTATGGTGTAGAAGTCTGGACCTTGAATAAGAAAACAGAAAAGAAATCTAAGGCCCTTGAAATGTGGATATACAGAAGAATAGGGCGTATCCCATGGACAAAGAAGAAAACAAACAACGAAGTGCTAAACCACCTAGAAATGAAAAATGAAATATGGAAAATCATAAAACTATGCAATCATAGACAAAACGTTCACAAGATGAGTGTTTAAGATGAAGTATAAGATCATTGATATAGATAGCCTAGAAAAGAACAGTGTGGAACATCAGTGTCAACTATAGCAGAATGTGATAGAGAATTGTTGAAGAATACTATCTGTTGTCTGTCTGAAAGAAATGATGCAATTAATTTTATTAGATCAGGGTGCAGTCTATAAGTCTTCATTTATTTTTTTTTTACAAGAATATCATGATCAATCATATCAAATCCCTTTTTAAGGTCAACAAAGATGGCACAACAGTGTGTTGTCATTTATGTTTACTAAACAGTTTTCTGTCATTTTGGTGAGAGCTGTGTGGCAGGAATGATTGGGTCTAAAGCCTGACTGACTGTCTATGAGTAAACTGTTCTTTTGCATATGTCATAGAGTTATTTTGTGTATGTGTTTTTTGAGTGGTTTTGATAACGATGATAGTATGAATATTGGTCTATAGTTGGTAAGATTGTTGGATGAGCCAGATTTAAAGAGAGGATACACTTTAACGGTTTTAAAAGCCTCAGGGAAATAACATTTTGCAAGCACTGATCGTAAATTTATGTTAGTGTATGTGAAATGACAGGTGCAGCATAACATAAGATCTTATTGCTAATATCGTCAAGCCCAGCTGTACTGTTTTTTAAGGATAAGAGATAACTGTAAACTTCATTGACTGTTAAGAATGGAATGTTTAACTGTTTAAGTTTAGTACATCTGCTGTCCAGGAATGTTTGTAGTTCATGTAAGTCACATACAGGAGCTGAGTACTGATATGTGTGTTAGTGTATGCATGATTGCTGGCTTTAAAATCAAATTCTTTTCTTGTATTAGAGACAAACTATGAGGTGGTGATGCAACAAACCTGTAACCAATCAGCCACTGGTCTCAGGTGGGCTAACTGATGCTTGAGATCATCATCCTTTATAATGAGTTTTTCCTTTGTGTCTACCAGCAACATCCGACCAGGCTTCAGTCGAAGCTGCCAACAAGGAGGATAAATTTGTCATTCTCCAAAATTTGCTACAATCAAAGGAGAAGACAAAAATACACTCTATCTACATTACAGCAAAATATGCTACCATCGTGAAAAGACAAAAATACACTCTATCTACATCCCAGCAAAATTTGCTGTAATCACAAGATTAGACAAGACATATCTCATGTAGCTTTCTACCACCAATCATACTTCAGAGGGTTGATTGATAAATTCACGGCCTAAGGTACAAATACTTGAAACACACAGTTGATATTAGGTGCATTTGTAGATCAGGTTAATGTAAGGTTAAACTCAAAGTTTCAAGAAATTAACTGCAACAATTTTTTTTAACAGGCTAGTGAAGTGGTAAGGGGTGGCAGAAATTGAGAAAATGGATAAAACTTCTTACTGAGCAGTCATTCGCTACCTCTGCATCAAAGGCTTATCTTCGAAGGAGATCCATGAGGATATGATAGACTCTTTGGGGAGTGTGCCCCTTCTTACAGTATAGTGAAGAAATTGGCAGCTCAATTCAAACATGAAAGGGAGAGTCTGGAAGATGATCCCCATCCAGGAAGACCAAGAGTGGTAACCACTGATGAAACAACTGGCAGAATCCATGGCATGATAATGGAGGATCGATGACTAACTGAGCGGTACATTGCTACTGAGTCCCAAGAATATGTTCATGCCATTATTCACAATGATTTTCAAATGACAAAGGTCTCTGATCGACGAGTCCCAAAACTTCTTGGACCTGATGACAAACAACAGTGTCTCAACATATCAAAAGGCAATCTTGGCCATTTTTCTGCAGATCCTGAAATGTTTCTTCAGCAATTTGTGACTATGGATGAGACTACCTCCAAAGAAAGCAAGGGTGGTTCTGTCTGCAGGCAAAGTGATGGCTTCCATCTTTTGAGATTCAGAAAGTGTGCTATTGGTAGACTATCTTCAAAAGGGCTAACGGTCACTGGGGACTATTACGCTAATCTTGGGAAGCAAATGCATGTCAAACTGAAGGCAAAGCGTTGACAGAAATTGACGAGAGGAGTCATCTTTCAGCAAGACAATGCTCTAGTTCACAAGTCGGTGGTGGCAATGGCAGCCATTCATGAATGCGACTTCCAGCTTCTTGAGCATCCTCATTATTCCCCAGATCTGACCCCTTTGGACTGTTACCTGTTTACCAAACTAAAAAAAGAAGCTCAGTGGTCGCAAATTTGCTTCAGATGATACATTATTCATGCTGTAAACCATTTTCTACTGGCACAAGATGCTGACTTTTACAAAGAAGGGATCCATATGCTCCAGGATCGCTGGACTAAGTGCATAAACTTGCAAGGGGACTATGTTGAGAAATAACCCAAAGAAGTTGTCCACAAATAATCTTTTGTACCTTATGCCGCGAACTTATCAATCACCCCTCGTACATGACTAGACAAGGCATACATCATGTAGCTTTCTACCACCAGTAATACTTACAAGACTAAACAAGACATACCTCAGGTAGCTCTCTACCACCAGCCATACACAAAAACTCCAGGACATTGTCTAAAGATCCAGAGTCAGACATGCCTTCCTCTATGACAGGGTAGATATGATGAAGCTTGTCACCAAACACAGAGCTACTCATTACACCTTCCCTTGCTTTCATCAAATTACAGTTGCCACGCAGTGTATTGATCTCACCATTGTGGGCAAGCAATCTGTAAACAAAAAAACATTTGATACTAGTTTTAGAAAGCAGTCTCAAACATTTGCTTCCTACTCATATCAGTTGAAATCAAACCCAATTAGAGACACATGCTGCTGAAGTAGACCTAGAAGATGAATACAACAGAGTACCATTCAGCTACCTATATGCATGCCTCTTAGACTGAAGCTGCACTCTCTCCTCATCAGATGGATACCTGCAGCCCTAATCCAGAGAAAGGTGGTTTTAAATGTGGCAGTTGGTCTTCAGAGCTGATAAAATATGTCCTGGGTCTCTGTTAACACCAGTTTTATTCAATGTTTACATGGTGACAATCACTGAACAACTTGTTGGGAGAGGAAGAACTCTGTCATTTGTCAATAGGGAAAAAGACAAACAGGAGACTGCCAATGCGCAAAGCGAACTTGGTCAAATTTTCTCCTGGTGTGAAGTTTCTAATGCCCTTGTCAACCCTACAAAAGCATTAGTGACATGGCTCTCGCTGAACAGCCATACTGTTAACACTGACATGCCTGCTGTGAGACTGGGTGATGAAGATGTGACCAGAACCAACTTGATGACATACTTGGGGGTGAAGTTTGATCATAACCTGTGTTTCAAGGAACATGTTGACCATGTGATAATAAAAGCTCGCAAACATCTATCGGCAATTAAAATCATGGCAGGTGCCAACACTGAGCAGAGGCTACTAATACTTCTGTACGAGGGGTTGGTCCTTACACCCATAAAGTACACCTTAGCCATCCTCACCATCAGCTCTGCTCAGATCAAAAAACTGAAAAAGGTGCAAAATGAAGCCATGCGAATTATCTTGGGGTGTACAAGAGACACTTCCTGTGTAGGGAAGAGATACTTCCTTGATCTCCCAAACATGAACCACAGGATCAAGACTGAAGGGCGCCTGCTTACCTCAAGATAAGGCCAGACAAAAGGCACCCAGTGCACCAAGAGCTCCTCAGAGAAAAGGCTGACAGGCTAAAGTGGGGCAGATCATGCATGGGTCGTGCAGAAGATGCTATCAAGCAGGTCTCTGAACCCAACAACATCAACACCGGCCAGGAATGTGTACATGGGTCTCCAGCTTTCAAGGCCACCTTCTCTTACACTGTCATGCTTGACATGAGAGGCAGAGAGCAGAATCCACACTTGCTGCGAATGTTGAGGTCAGCGCACTCATCAGTGAGAACTCCAGTGAGGAAGATGTTATTTACACAGATGGGTCCGTTGTGCGACACCAAAGGAGCGCACAGGCACTCAAAGCATTTTCAGTGGGCAGAACAATCCAGGAAGGCAACTGTGACCACAAGCAGCATGAAGATGG
Organism: Achatina immaculata; assembly: GCA_009760885.1. Lineage (NCBI taxonomy): Eukaryota > Metazoa > Mollusca > Gastropoda > Stylommatophora > Achatinidae > Lissachatina > Lissachatina immaculata. The sequence goes on from CM019692.1 coordinate 42,861,952, forward strand.
CGGTGATAATGGTAACAAAAGCATTCGTCTGCTGCAGCCACAAGACTACGCCCGCATTTGCCAATGAGTACGATCCGGAAGGTTGAAGCAGGTTCTGTACACAGGCAGTGGCTTGAGTCATTGCAGAAATAAAAGATTTAGAGTCACCTTCATCTATGTCCCTGTGCAAGTGGCATACACAGAAATGAGAGAGCTGATAAGCTGCTGGCTGGCTGGTTCTGCCATCATCGCAGATGGACAGCCGCTGGATTGAGCTTATATTATCATGATATGCACTTACAGAGACAGGCAGAGTGGAGGACTTCTAAGGACATGAATTCACATTGCTGCTTACACTGAAATAGCTGCAAATACAGACTGGCACAGCCAGGAACAAGAGATATACTGGACAGGCAAGAGGACTTGTCAACCAACATAAAACAAGCACTATCAGCCACAGGACACTGATGGATATCTTGAAGAGGGGTTCTGAGCACCTACGGACATGTGTGGAGTGCAATGATGATGATGATGACCCAGGTCATAGTTCAGTTGAGATGTAATTAGATATCTGAAACAAGCTGGATATTAAATATAAGGATGAGTGAATGTGTCTCCAAGTTATGTCTGAGATCTTTGTTAACTGTCAAAGCAAGTTATCAGAATGCCTTGCTAGTGTAGTACTGACCTCTGTGGATGTGCACGCTCCCAGCTCGGGAAAGTGTTAGTTGAGAATCTGCTGTGTACTAAAGCCAAGTGGGTCTCATAATCTGGATTCTGAAGGTCTTCAAAATAGTGCCACAGTTGATAGGTATTGACCTGCCCCTGTTTAAGACAAAAATTACAGAAATAACAATCAGAAAATTTGGTTTGAGAGCCTTTATGAAAATAGTGATGTCACACATTCTCATCTCTGTTTTACTAGACACAACATCTGAATTTCATCAATGATGATTACAAGAAAATTACTATCAGGGAACTCAAGGCCTATAATTTTTTTAACCAGAAAAAAAAAAAAATAGAACTGCTTATGTTATATGAAATGTAACTTAACAATTTTAACACCTGCAGAATCGATATTGCAGAATGCTAAACAACTTAAACATATACAGCCTTGATGGCACATAAGATGTCCAAGCAGCAATGAACATCCCTCCAAGAGTTCTCCAGCACTTGTTCTGTAACTTTTTTGGTTGCAGCAACAATTCTGAACTTCACTTTATTAAGGGAAGTCACATGGTTTCTGTAAGCAATGTCCTCATTTAATCCCCACAGGAAGAAATCAAGTGGTGTAATAGGTCAGCACAGAGCTCACGGAGCTGCTCCATCACACACAATCAAGTGCCCTGGAAAATGTATGTCTGTCTGGTTCCACAAAGAAAAAGAGGTCCAAAGCTTCTAGACATAATAAAGCACACCAGACATTCATCTTTGTACTTTTTTAATTTCTCAAACGACATGATGGTCTTCTGATCCCCATATTCTGCACTTATGATGAGTTACCCTCCCTGTTACATAAAATATTCCTTCATCAATAAATATCCATCCCCAAGTATTTTCATCAGCTTCAACATTTGACAAAATATCTTTAGCAAATGGGAAAACAGCAAGATGTATCATCCAGCTTTAAAGCCACCACAATCTGCACTCTGCAAGCATTAAAATGAAGGCAGTAATGAATAAGCATCCATGTAGTGATCTGTGGTATACCTGACTGCAAAGAATCTTGTCTAGCTACAGGCTTGAGTAAAATGTTTCACAGACTCAAGCAACATCTTTCTGTAACATGCTCAGTCTTTCCACTCCTCCTTGGTGCAGGACAGTCTCTTGAAACTGCTTTCACCAATGTCACATAGCATTATCTGAAGGTGAACCATTTCCACCCAGACCTCTAACAATGCCGCATTTTCATAATGGACTCCTGACTTCTGAAAAAGCAAATTATGCATGTTCACTGTTTTTCTCTTGAGCGGCCAGCATTCTGCTGCACAACAACATATTTTCTCCCAGGTATCACTGTGACAGGCATGCAATTTTCAAATGAGAAACAATCAAGCTTTCACACGGTAAAGTGATTTAATACAGCATTGTATGGTTTGCATTCAACAAATAATTTGTCTTTTACGTGGCAAGTCCAGTGCTGCCTAATAAAACTTTTTGAGTTACACTTTCATATTCAGTTTTGTTTCCAGTTTGAAATGTACAAACAATGTAAACCTTGATAATAAATTCTCAATCATCCTGTCCATGGATCTCTACCAAAAGCTTGAGGTGATTTCATGGTAAAAAGCTCTTCACAGTCTGCTCATAAACTTATGTTAAACTTTATCAAATGACCAACTGTAGTCTTATGTTAAACTTTATCAAATGACCAACTGTAGTCTTATGTTAAACTTTATCAAATGACCAACTGTAGTCTTATGTTAAACTTTATCAAATGACCAACTGTAGTCTTATGTTAAACTTTATCAAATGACCAACTGTAGTCTTATGTTAAACTTTATCAAATGACCGACTGTAGTCTTATGTTAAACTTTATCAAATGACCGACTGTACTCTTTTGTTAAACTTTACCAACTGATCACTTTTCAGTAACATTATTTTGTTTGATTGTGACAGAAAATGAAACCTTAGAACTGACCTTGTACACAACTGTTTGTGAGCTCAGACTGCATATGTAGAAACGACACCTGTGTTCTGGGATATGATGAGAGGCATACTTTCTCAGGAGATAGACCTGTTATAATTTTTGTTATAAAAATTATATGATTCAAGAGATACATCTTACATTTTACATCCTTCCCATGCCTTTAAACATCACACAGGGCTCGCACACTAGTTCGTCAAGTTTTTCTGTTTTCGGTGAGGTTTTCAACCTCATCAAGGGATTTTATGCCAACTAATTTGGCCTCTCTTAACAATGTTCTTTTTAGAGTTCCACTTGATAGCTTGTTTTAGTATTCTCTGATTGTTTCTTCTCATCATGTGACTGATATATGTCCATCTTCTTTTTCTGATAAGCCATGATACAGGTTGTTGTTCACTTATCTGCCTTATCTCTGCATTGTTCTTGAATTTGTCCCACTTTATACAGAGTAAACTCCTTAGACATTTGTTTTCAAAAGAGTCTAATTTGTTGTCTATTTCTTTAGTTGTTTTCCAGCTTTTGCACACATAAATGAGGGTGGATATTACATTTAAACTGAATAGTCTTAGCTTAGTTTTTGTGTCAGTGTCACTCAAAACATACACCTGTCATAAATTTTCTTCTAAAAAATTATATGACTCAAGAGATAAAACCTGTCACGAATTTTGTTATAAAAATTCAATGACTCAAGAGATAAACCTATCATAAACTTTGTTATAAAAATTAAATGATTTAAGAGATAAATGTGTCATAAATTTTGTTATAAAAATTAAATGACCTGAGATAAATCTATTGTAAAAATTGAGCACCTGTCATAAAAATTGTTATAAAAATAATACAAAGACATTACTGAACGACAGTTACTTGATATAACGAACTTACCTGCCTTGTGAACTCCAACTCATCAGTAACAATTCCATTACCAGCAGACACAAACACCTAATCAAGATAAAATCAAATATTACAGAAATATGTTCTAGATCATTACATTTATATGACACATTCTTTAAGGTAACTTTTTACCATTATGATATACAACAAAATGAAATCCGTGTTCATAATCAATAATATGTGTGATCATTCACTGTTATTATATATGTCATACTGATCATGTATATCACATATATATGATCATACAAAATTAAACTATCAAATTTTCAATACTTTCAATTTTAACATGTTCACACAAAAAGATAATGAAAAATGTGTGCCTCACTTGTTAAATAGACAGAGAAAGACAGAAAGAGAAAGAGAGAGAGAAAGTGGGAGAGAAAAAGCGACAGAAAGAGGGAGAAAGACAGATAGAAAGAGGTAAAGAGACAAAGATGAAGAGAATGAATGAATGAATGAATGAATAATCTTTATTTTTCAAGGGTAAAGAATTGGGCACGCAGGCCCTTCTTACATTCTGCCCTTCATCACTCCATCTTTCATTCTTCCCACACACTTGATTTAGTAAAAAATACAAATTAAATTAGGAAAAACATATCAAAAGAGTGTAAGATTTAACTATTACATTCAAGGTAAAAGAGAAGAAGTCATTAACCTAATAAAATAGCACTCACGCACACATACACACGCAGACATATACATAAATAAAATACATTGTAAATCATCTTCTAACATATGTTTTTTTTAACAAACATTAAAATAATTTCTAACAATATCTAACAAGTTGCTTTTCTAACTATGTCATCAGAGAGAGAGAGAGAGAGGTAGGGAGAGAGAAAAAGGGAGGGAGAGAGGGAAATAGGGAGGGAGAAAGAAGGAGAGAGTCAGAGAGAGAGAACAAATGAATGAACAAATGAACATATTTTATTTTCAAAGTGTTAAGAACTGGGCACACGGTCCCATCTAACATTCTGCCATTCATCATACAGCATTCACTCAGTCACAGTCATTCAGCATTTGTTAATGAGCATAATAATCATAACAACACAATTAAATGATTACATCTCTCTCTCTCTCTCTCTCTGAACCTTAAGTGCCCAGGGCACATGGGGCTTCCGCAAGGGTTTTCCACAAATGCCTGTCCTTCGCCTTTTTTTCTGCTCTTGCCCAGGTGAGCCCTCTATTGCTCAACATCCTTTCTGTTGTTCTTCTCCATGTCTCTTTTGGTCTACCCTTACTTCTGCTCCCCTGTGGTGTCCATCTTAGTGCTATTTTTGGTAGTGAGTTGTCAGTCATTTGGAGCACATGTCCCAACCATCGCCAGCGTCTTTCCTCAATAATTGTTGTCAGTGGTTTCATCTGCATTTCTGCTAATAAGATGTTATTTCTTATGGTGTTTGGCCAAAATATTTTTTTTAATTCTTCGTAAACATTTAGTCTGGAAAGAATTCAACTTGTTTTCTATGGTTTGGGTGATTTTCCAGCATTCACTTCCATAGGGTAGTACACTTAGAACATTACTCTTAAATATCCTGATTTTCATATTTATGCTTAGTTTTTTTGATTTCCATATAGTCTGCAGCATTGCAAAAGCCTGGTTTGCTCTAGTAAGTCTGCTGTTGATGTCCTCCGTGCTGTCTCCATTTTCTACTACTCTACTGCCAAGGTATAAAAATTCGTTGACCTCCTCCACTAACTTGCTATCTACATTTCTGTTGTTCACATTTTGCTTCATTAACTTTGTCTTTCCTACGTTGATCTTTAGTCCTATGTTGTTTGCATTCTGAGTTAGCTTGTTTATTTTATCTTGCATATCTTTGTGACTGCTTGATAATAGACAAATGTCGTCCGCAAAGTCAAGGTCCTCCAGCACTATGTCAAGGGTCCATTGTAATCCTCTGCGTTTGTCTGATGTTGCCTCCTTCATTAACCAGTCTACTGCCAAGATAAATAATGTTGGTGATAGTACACATCCCTGTTTCACTCCCGTTTGTACCCTAAAGCTGCTGGAGGTATGTTCTCCACAGATCACTTTGCACTGAAAACACTCGTATAGGGCTTTGATTACATTAACTATTTTATGGGGGAGGCCATGCCATCTTAGGATTTTCCACAGTGCATCTCTGTTGACACTGTCAAAGGCTTTCTCAAAATCTATGAATAATGCATATGTTGTGCTATGCCACTCATTTGCCTGTTCTAATATTTGTCTAAGTACAAATATGTGGTCTATGCATGATCTTCCTTTCCTAAATCCTGCCTGCTCTTTCCGAAGTTTTTCCTCAAGTGTTGGTACAATTCTGTTGATGATTATTCTGCAAAATACTTTACTGGTGAGTGGCAGTAGGGTAATGCCTCTCCAGTTCCCGCAATCTCTGAGGTCACCCTTCTTTGGTAGTTTTACTATAAGACCAGTTTTCCACTCCTCTGGGGCTTTTTCTAAATCCCAAATTTGTTGTAATATCCGGCAAAGTTGTTTTGGTGTTTCTGTTTCTTCTGCTTTCAACATCTCAGCAGTCACTTCATCTTCACCTGGTGCCCTGTCTGATTTTAGCATCTTTATCGCCTCCTTTACTTCACTTATTGTTATTGGTCCTGTATTGATGTTTAGTTCCATTTTTGCTTCAGTTATGTCTATTGTTTGTGCTGCTTGTGTTCTGTTTAGTAGGGTGTTAAAGTGTTCCCTCCATCTTTCAATTTTTTCTCTTTCTCCACTGACCAGTTGTCCATTTTGTGTTCTTACTGCACTTTCACATCTTGTGTTGAAGTTACCTGTCATCTGCTTTGTGATTTTATATATGGTTTTCATGTCATCTGTATATGCTGCTTTCTCTGCTGTTTCTGCTAAGTTGTCATAATATTGACGTTTATCTTGACAGCATGATTCCTTCACTTCTTTGTCTTTTTGTACATAATTACTTAAAACTCGTTCTTTAAGCCGTTGTGATTTGGTGTTCAGTAATTTTTTCTTGATTTCTTTTCTTTGCTCTATCTTTTCCCATGTGGTCTCGCTTATCCATTCCTCTTTTCTCCTTTTCCGATATCCCAGCACCTCTTTTGCTGTTTCCTGTAGTGTTTTATTGAACTCTAATATGGACATTTCTGCTTCGTCTTGTAGGACACTGAAGCAGTTCTTAAGTACTATTGAGAATTCATTTCTTGTTTGCTGGTCTATCAGTTTTCTTGTATCAAAATGTATCTTTCTGTGTTCTCCGATTTTGGCTTTCCTTAATTTTAGTTTTATTTTTGCTACCAGAAGGTTGTGATCACTTCCTACATCTGCTCCTTTCCTTACTCGCACATCTTGTAGTGACCGTTTCCACTTGTTGTTTATTAGTATGTGATCGATTTGGTTTTCTGTGGTTTTATCTGGTGACCTCCAAGTCACCTTATGGATGTTTTTGTGTTGGAAAATTGTCCCTCCGATGGTCATCATGTTCTCTTCACAGAAACTGCACAGTCTTTCTCCATTTTCATTTATTTCTCCGATTCCTTCTCTTCCCACGATTCTTCTTCTATCTTCATTTCCTTCACCTACTTTTGCATTAAGTCACCGAAGATGAGTAGCATATCATGCTTGGGTATTGTTTCTACTGTTGCTTGAAGGCTGTTGTAAAAATCTTCTTTTAATTCCTCTTCAGCTGCTTCTGTTGGTGCATAACAAACTATAATAGATAGCTTCGTGAATCTTGAGTTGAACCGTGCATATAATAATCTCTCATTTATTGGGGTCCATTTCAGCAATTCTCTTGATGCTTCTTTTGTTATAATCAATGCTACTCCTCCTTCATGAAGATCTTCTTTACCTGACCATATTATTGTATCTTCTGTGTGCTGTGTTGTTAATTTCCTTCTGCCTTGTCCTGTCCATCTTGCTTCTTGTATTCCTAGTTATGTCTAGTTTGTATCTGTGCATTTCCTTGATGGTTTGTGCTAGTTTTCCAGTCTGGTTTAGTGTTCTTACATTCCAGCTGCCTATTTGCATCTTATGTTTAGGTTCCAGGAGGTCTGCAGTCGGGCTGGGGACTTCCAGTGGCTGGCTTTCATCCACAACCTTCATGGGCTCAGTTTCCTGATACGCATTTCTCCTTCCACCTGCATCTGCTTTTTCCCTTGCTTCCGTTTCTGTAGCAGTCTGATAGTTTTTTTACCAGATAGGGTTGCTGGCCCTATGCTGAACCCTCCTTAGTCGCCTTTTACGATCATGCATGGTAGGGTACAGTGGTCCTATTCTTTGCAGATCCCGGGTACCACACGGGGGAAATGATTACATAAATAAATAATAAACTTATCTCTTGTTCATGACATAGTTCGAAAAGTAACTTGTTAGATATTGTTATAAATTATTTTAATGTTTGTTAAAAAACATATGTTAAAAGATCTGTACTGACAATGTATTTTTGATTATGTATATGTCTGTGTGTGCGCGTGTATATATGTGTGAGTGCTATTTTATTAGGTTAATTACTTCTTCTCTTTTACTTTGAATGCAATAGTTTAATCTTACTCTCTTTTGATATGTTTTTTTCCTAATGTAATTTGTATCTTATCTTATCTTATATCCTTCCCGCGCCATTAAACGTCACATAGGGCTCGCAAAGTAGTTTGGCAATTTTTCCTATCCTCAGTGAATCCTTCAACCTCATCAAAGGATTTTATGCCTGTTAATTTGCCCTCTCTTAACAATGTCCTCTTCAGAGTTTCAGGCGGTCTGGCTCTTTTTCTATGGCCTGTTGTGTTCCACTTGATAGCTTGTTTTGGGATTCTCTGATCATTTGTATACTTGTATTAAATTGAGTGTGTGGGAAGAATTAAAGATGGAGTGATGAAGGGCAGAATGTAAGATGGGCTTGTATGCCCAATTCTTTACCCTTTAAAAATAAAGATTCATTCACTCATTCGTTCATTCATCCATACACTCCACACTCAGATTTATGCAACACCATGAAATAAACTTGCATTCTTACATTCATTCAAACTAACAAATTTATAGAAAAGCAGTATTTTTTTTAAAATTACAACAATCAAGCCATACTTTAAACTACTTTAGACTGTCCTTAGGGAGGTATATAGTTCATGTCAAACAGATGTTGACAAAGTTTGAAGTTATAAGAACAAATATTACTTATAAATTTTACATGAGTTGGTACAGCATTCCAATGGTTGGCAGCTGAGTAAGAGAAGCTTTTTCAAACATGTCAAGCCTTGGTTTTGGGAGAACACAATTGCTTAAGTGTTGACTGTGTTTTGGGTTGGATTTGAACAATGACCACAGAGTTAGTGGACCATTGTGCAATAGAATTTTATGAATTAACATGGCTTTGTTGAAAATAAATCTCTTTTTGAGGGATAGAATATCAAGATGTTTGTCCTTATTTGTAATAAGTGCTGCATGTTTGTCATCTATAAGCTTTACTGTTCATTTTTGAAGTGAGTAAAGTCTGACATTTAACAACCATCCCAAACTGTGGAACAGTAGTCCAAGTGTGTTTGTATCTGTGATATGTAGTATATTTTTCTGGTGTCTATGTCAAGAAAATAATTAAATTTTCTGGTAAACTGGCAAACTTTTTGTGCAATCAGTTTGGTTGGATTATCTACACGATGATTCCAGCTGAAGTGGTGGTCAATCATGAGACCTAGAGTTTTATGTTCACTAACATTCTCTATCTGTGAAGAGTTCTCCAAATATCGTGGACACAAAAAAGAACAAATATATCTATACTACAAGAGCTTAATATTGAAGAAGGCTGGCTAGTAAAGACGATTAAAGAGAGAAAACTTAAATATTTTGGACACATTAAACGTCATGATAATTTAGAGAAGACCATATTGGAAGGATACATAATGGGAAAAAGAAAAAGAGGAAGACCAAAACGAAGATGGCTGCAAGAAATCGTTGACGATCTGCAAATGGACGCAGCAGCAGCAGGCCATCTTGCTCACAACCGAGAGGCCTACAGGAGTGCTGTTTGAGAGGCAAAGTTCCACAAGGGACATGCAAATAAATAAAAATGAATGAAGTTCCAGCATGGAGCTGTAGTGATGTTGGCGAATTTCTTAATTTCTGTCTTGTTGTAATGAGCACATAAATGCCTTTGAATGTAAATGCTACAGAAGAGTTCTCCAGATATCGTGCACACAAAAAAGAACAAATATATCTATACTACAAGACCTTAATATTGAAGGCTGGCTAGTAAAGACGATTAAAGAGAGAAAACTTAAATATTTTGGACACATTAAACGTCATGATAATTTAGAGAAGACCGTATTGGAAGGATACATAATGGGAAAAAGAAAAAGAGGAAGACCAAAACGAAGATGGCTGCAAGACATCGTTGACAATCTGCAAATAGATGCAGCAGCAGCAGGCCATCTTGCTCACAACCGAGAGGCCTACAGGAGTGCTGTTTGGGAGGCAAAGTTCTGCAAGGGGCATGCAAATGAATGAATGAATGAATGTAATGAACATGGATTTTGTTTTGCTAGTGTTTATTATGATTCTGTTGTTGTTGTTCCAGTTAATTAGACTGTTTATTTCAATTTGAAGAGCTGACTCAAGGTTAATACAGTCACTGTCACTAGTGTAAACTGTGCAGTCATCAGCAAAGAGGTCACAAGATGATTTTTTTACATAAAGAGGAAGATCATTGATGTAGATGGTAAACAGGAGAGGGCCAAGAAGATCCATGTGGATCGCTATTATCATCCACAGATGAACCTGATTTAGAGTTTTTGAGGCAAACTACCTGGTGTCTGTTGGAAAGAAAAGATGGAATAAATTTTGTCAAATCTGGGTGTAATCTATAAGTATCAAGCTTTCTAACTAGGACTTCATGATCAATCATGTAAAATGCTTTCTTAAAGTCAACAAAGACAACACCACATAATTTTTCATTGTTTATATTAGACAACAAATATTCTGTCATTTTTGTGAGAGCTGTGTGGCAGGAATGTTTCGGTCTAAAATCTGACTGACAGTCAACAATGAATGTAAGAATGCAAGTTTATTTCATGTTGCTGCATAAATCTGAGTGTGGAGTGTATGGACGAGAGATAAGAGAGAGAAAGAGGGAGAGAGAGACAAGGATAGAGGGAGAGAGAGACAGAGAAAAGGAGGGAGAGAGACAGAGTCAAAGAGGGAGGTAGGGACAGAGAGAAAGAGGATGAGAGAGAGAAAGAGGATGAGAATGAGAAAGAGGATGAGAGAGATAAAGAGGATGAGAGAGAGAAAGAGGATGAGAGAGAGAAAGAGGATGAGAGAGAGAAAGAGGATGAGAGAGAGAAAGAAGATGAGAGGATAAGAGAGAGAAAGAGGATGAGAGAGAAAAAAGAAGATGAGAGAGAGAAAGAGGATGAGAGAGAAAAAAGAAGATGAGAGAGAGAAAGAGGGAGTGTGAAACAGAGAGAGAGAGAGAGGGAGGGAGAGAGTCAGAGAGGGAGGGAGGGAGAGAGAGAGAAAGAGGGAGGGAGACTGATTGATTGATTGATCTTTATTTCAAAAGGGTTAAGAATTGGGCACGCAGGTCCGTCTGACATTCTGCCCTTTATCATACATCTTTCACTCTATTCCAGACATTCTACAAATATGCTGTTCATATAACAAACATAATTAATACTGAAGCTGAGAGACATAAAATAAAATATAACATTTACGTTTCGCTCTTAAACATTCACTCAGTACAGAAGTAACTACATACATTATAAATGACTATCTACTAAACAAAATTTTGGGGACTATTCAGAAAACAATTAATTGTATTCAGTGCCTGTAAGAGCAGTTTAAGATAACTTTTTAAGTTTTATAATTCATGGAGGCATGTAGTCGCCATCAAATAGATATTGGGAAAGCTTGTAGTTGTAGGAAGGAGTATAATTTATATTTTTTATATAGAATGGGAGGGTATTCCAAAGATGAGCAGCAGAATAACTAAAACTTTTCTTGTAAAGATCAAGTCTAGGTTTTGGAAGACATGTTGTTCAAGCGTTGGCTGCACTTTGGGCTAAATTTAAACAGGTTCCATAGATAAGGCGATGCATGCCATGAAAGAATTTGATGTACTAACTTGGCTTTGTTGAAGAGGAACCTGTTCTTAAGAGGTAGTATTTTGATACGTTTGTGATGGTTAGTTGTTTGTGCTTGATCTTTGTCACTAATAAGCTTTACTGCTCGCTTTTGGAGTGAGCAAAGCCTCTTTGTATTTGACACTGAGCAACCATCCCAAAATGTTGAGCAATAGTCTAAATGTGTTTGTATATGAGATATGTAGTATGTCTTCCTAGTGTCTTGATCGATGAAGTGCTTAATTTTAGCTAATTGGTATACTTTTTGTGCGATGAGTTTTGTTAGACATTGCACATGAGAGTTCCAGGTCAGATGTTGGTCAATAATAAGACCTAGTGTTTTGTGCTCGCTAACGTTTTCTATCTGTGATGTTTCTGTACAGAGCTGAAGTGTTGTTTTTGTTGCGTTTTGTAGTTTCTGTCTTGTTGTTATGAGCATTGATTTTGTTTTATCGGTGTTTATAATCATGCCATTATTTTTGCTCCATCTAATTAAATTGTATAACTCGACCTGAAGAGTTGATTCTAGATTAATACAATCATTGTCACTGGTGTAGACTGTGCAATCATCGGCAAAAATGTCACAAAAAGAGTGTTTAAGATGAAGTGGAATATCATTGATACAGATAGCAAAGAGCAACGGGCCTAGAATAGAACCTTGCGGAACACCAGTGTCAACTATAGCAGAGTTTGATAGAGAATTGTTGAAGAATACTACCTGTTGTCTGTCTGAAAGAAATGATGCAATTAATTTTATCAGGTCAGGGTGCAGTCTATAAGTGTTTATTTTTTTTTTTACAAGAATATCATGATCAATCATATCAAATCCCTTTTTAAGGTCGACAAAGATGGCACCACATAGTCTGTTGTCATTTATGTTTACTAACCAGTTTTCTGTCATTTTGGTAAGAGCTGTGTGGCAAGAATGAATGGGTCTAAAGCCTGACGGACTGTCTATGAGTAAATTGTTCTGTTGTATGTGTTGTACAGTTATTTTGTGTAGGTGTTTTTCAAATGGTTTTGATAGTGATGATAATATGGATATTGGTCTATAGCTGGTAAGATTGTTGGATGAACCAGATTTAAAGCGAGGATACACCTTAGCAGTTTTAAAAGCCTCAGGGAAATAACATTTTGCAATGCACTGCTTGTAAATGTATGTTAGTGTATGTGAAATAACAGGTGCAGCATAGCGTAAGATCTTATTACTAATACCAAGTTGTTTTTTAAGGTTAAGAGATAACTGTGAACTTCACTGACTGTTAAGAATGGAATGTATAACTGTTTAAAATCAGTACATCTGCTGTCCAGGAATGTTTGCAGTTCATGTAAGGCGCATACAGGAGCTGGTATTGATGATTTAAGAACGTTGATTTCTTCTCTGAAATGTGTACTGATATGTGCGTTAGTATATGCACAATTGATGGCTTGAAAATCAAATTCTTTTCTTTTATTTGATAGGGTATTTATGGCTTTCCAAATTGATTTACGATTTACTGTCCAATTTATTCTGTGCTAGATTCCTAAAGCAATTTTTTTTTCTCTTGTCTTATTAAGTATTGAACTTTGTTTCTGAGTGAACGGTAGGTCCTAAAGTCCTTGATTTTGTGCGCCCAGTTACGTTCTCTCATGGATTGTAGTATTTCAGGTGTTATCCAAGGTGAATTCGTCTGGTGTTTTACTCTCACCTCTTTCATGGGGACATGTTTGTCTTATATCTCTGAAGATCTTTAGCCAATATTCTACTGCCTCACCAGGGTCAGTTAGTTCGTACATGTCTGTAAGTGAAGATTCTTGCAAATCATTAAGGAATAATTCTAGGTTAAATTTTCTGAAGCTTCTGAATTTCATACTGGCGTGATTGCGTTTAGGAAGTTTATACCCCTTTCTTGTCTACGTACAGCAGACTGGGTAATGATCACTTAACGAAGTAGGAGGGATGTTAAACCCTTAATTAAACCACATATATGAGATATATCCTGACCTAAACCACATGTATCAGACATACTACTCTGACCTAAACCATATGTGTGAGATACACTCTGACCTAAACCATATGTGTGAGATATACTCTGGCCTAAACCACATGTGAGAGACATATCATGACTTAAACCACATGTGTAAGATACACTCTGACCTAAACCACATGTGTGAGACATACTCTGATCTAAACCATATGTGTGAGATATACTCTGACCTAAACCACATGTGAGATATACTCTGACCTAAACCACATGTGTGAGACATACTCTGACCTAAACACATGTGTGAGACATACTCTGACCTAAACACATGTGTGAGACAAACTCTGACCTAAACCACATGTGCGAGACATACTCTGACCTAAACCACATGTGTGAGATATACTCTGACCTAAACCACATGTGCAAGACATACTCTGACCTAAACACATGTGTGAGATATACTCTGACCTAAACCACATGTGCAAGACATACTCTGACCTAAACACATGTGTGAGATATACTCTGACCTAAACCACATGTGTGAGACATACTCTGACCTAAACACATGTGTGAGATATACTCTGACCTAAACACATGTGCAAGACATACTCTGACCTAAACTATATGCGCGAGATATACTCTGACCTAAACCACATGTGAGATATACTCTGACCTAAACCACATGTGTGAGACATACTCTGACCTAAACACATGTGTGAGATATACTCTGACCTAAACATGTGTGAGACCTACCATGAGCTAAACCACATGTGTGAGACCTACCATGAGCTAAACCACATGTGTGAGACCTACCATGAGCTAAACCACATGTGTGAGACCTACCATGACCTAAACCACATGTGTGAGACCTACCATGAGCTAAACCATATGTGTGAGACCTACCATGAGCTAAACCACATGTGTGAGACCTACCATGAGCTAAACCACATGTGTGAGACCTACCATGAGCTAAACCACATGTGTGGGACATACCTTGATCTAAAAACCACAATTAAATCCTTAAGAAAATGACAGAGATTATGTGTGGGACATGAGAAGAGGAAGGAAAATTAAATGGGATGAGGAGCAGGGGAAGACCATGAGAAAAAAATCATGGTCAGCCCAATGTGACAGCACAATAAAAGGCACCAACTGAGCTAATAAAAGATATCAAGGACTGAGATCTATGAAAAAGTATGACTGCCAATGCCTACTGGTATGGCAACTAAATGATGCTGATGATGATAAACCATGGGTATGAGACATACCCTGACTTAAACCACATGTTAATCCTCCTGTCGTCACATTTCTTCTGCCTCTTCTGCATACGCTCATAAACTAATCACTCCCCTAAGTCATACAGGATAAACAAAATGAAACTTTGTCGTAAGTATCTCCTTCCAGTAAACATCATTCCTAGCTACAGTCAAAGATAGCTTGTACTGTCAACAAGATGAGATCTGATATTAGGCAGTGGATATAAATCACAGAAAGCTCCACTGTTTTTGTTTTTTTTTTTTTTCCATTGAGGTGAAATAAATATACAAAAAAAAAACAACCTAGCCAACACATGCTGATGAGACTGATTTATATAAACTCGAAGCATTTCTCAGCTGACACTGTGAGGGGCATCCCAACAGTAAGTTTACAAGGCATTTAATTTTCATCAAAGTGAAGTCGGACTAATGGGGATGGTTGCAGAATTTTCCATATTTGTCAAGTGAAAATGTCACGGCAGACAGCAGAACCGCACAGCACTCATCAGTTAAAGACGGAGCAGCAGTCCAGATAGGAGCTTCATGCCGTGACACAATTTCTCAACGTGAAGCAGGCGACAGTTTGGGAAATTCGTTACCAGTTGGCAGAAGCCTATGGAGTGATGAGTGGATAGCTGGTGGCAAAGTGGTATGCAGACTGGACGACTGACAAGCAGTGATGCAGTGTGATATGGCTGACCTACAATGGCAGTATGGTCATGAACAAATTATTTGTGAAACATAACAGTAATGGAGAACAGGCCGGTGGCTGGATGAACTGCTGCACGACTTGCAAATGCCACAGGGAACAATGTCTAGAATGTTTTTGCAGTTTGGATTTCATAAGATATGTGCACAGTAGATCCCAAAGCCTTTTCTGAGAACAAAGAGAACACACTTATGCCCTGTCATTCCTGTAACAATATGCCATTCACAGCCAAGAGTATCTGGAACAATATGTCACTAGTGTCGAAATATGGGGCCAAGATTGGAAACCATCTGTTGCCAATATGATGGCTACTGTGTTTTGTGTTGTTGACAATGGGTTTGTTGCTCTTTCATGATAACTCACCTACTCATGGCCATTTTGATTCAGGAATTCTTGCAACATTTTCAGTGGGAGAATTTAGACCATCCGGAAGCAAGTAGTCCTGATCTGGTGACAAGGATGCCGTAACAGCGGCGGCAAGTAGTCCTGATCTGGTGACAAGGATGTCGAAACAGCAGCGGAAAGTAGTCCTGATCTGGTGACAAGAATGTCAAAACAGCGGCGGCAAGTAGTCCTGATCTGGTGACAAGGATGCCGTAACAGCGGCGGCAAGTAGTCCTGATCTGGTGACAAGGATGTCAAAACAGCGGCGGCAAGTAGTCCTGATCTGGTGACAAGGATGTCAAAACAGCGGAGGCAAGTAGTCCTGATCTGGTGACAAGGATGTCGAAACAGCGGCGGCAAGTAGTCCTGATCTGGTGACAAGGATGTCGAAACAGCGGAGGCAAGTAGTCCTGATCTGGTGACAAGGATGTCGAAACAGCGGAGGCAAGTAGTCCTGATCTGGTGACAAGGATGTCGAAACAGCGGAGGCAAGTAGTCCTGATCTGGTGACAAGGATGTCGAAACAGCGGAGGCAAGTAGTCCTGATCTGGTGACAAGGATGTCGAAACAGCGGAGGCAAGTAGTCCTGATCTGGTGACAAGGATGTCGTAACAGCGGCAGCAAGTAGTCCTGATCTGGTGACAAGGATGTCAAAACAGCGGCGGCAAGTAGTCCTTATCTGGTGACAACTGATTCTCACCTCTTCCCAGCTCTTAAGGAATATCTTGGTGGTCACAGATTTCAAAGTGATAAGGATGTCAAAACAGTGGTGACATAGTGGATCTATGTCATTTGATGAAATGGGCATTGAAAAACTTGTCCTACTCTTAGACAAATGCCTCAGTCATCATGGCAACTACACAGAAAAAAACTGTTCATCATGGAACACAGTGTGCTGAGTGTTATGTACAAATAAATTATGTTCTTGAAATAATAACCCTTGTAAACTTACTTTGTGGATGACCCTCATAGTTTATTATTGTAACTAACATTTTTTTTTTCTTTTGACAATTTAACTCTATATTGCAAATGTAAGAAAACAGGCTTTCTCATATGAGGGACATTGTGCTGAGAAATAAATGATACTGAAAATAACAGTTATCAGCAAAGCAACATACAAATGTATGATACCTGTCTTATAAGAGGTTCTGTTGTTTTAGCTACTGTTCCAATGACATCTCTGTGAACTGGCACCGTTCTCCAGGCTAGAATCTGTAGAGTACACACACATAAGTAGTTCACTTCATAAAGCCACACGAAATCAGTGTGCATGCACACACAACATGTTCACTTCATAAAGCTACAAAAATCAGTGTACATGCACACACTGACACAGTGACACATTTCTGTTTCTCACTTGGAGGAAGACACTTCAGATAAGTTATTCGTGTTTGTATTTCATTGTGTATGTATCCTCGAATAAGGCTGACTTCGAAATATCGGATGTTGTATGTTTTTCATTTATACATTCTCATACTTTCTATACATTTTTTTCTCACCTTACTCACTCCCTCCCTCACTTTGTAAAACTGCACCATACACCT
Organism: Achatina immaculata; assembly: GCA_009760885.1. Taxonomy (NCBI): domain Eukaryota; kingdom Metazoa; phylum Mollusca; class Gastropoda; order Stylommatophora; family Achatinidae; genus Lissachatina; species Lissachatina immaculata. Next base: position 42,879,390 of record CM019692.1, read on the forward strand.
CTGTCTACCTTATTTATTTAAACCAGTTTTACTGCAGTCGCCATCCCTTTTATCTGTTACATGCACACACAACATGTTCACTTCATAAAGCCACACGAAATCAGTGTGCATGCACACACAACATGTTCACTTCATAAAGCTACAAAAATCAGTGTATGTCAGCCTCTCTTGATTATCTGGGAGCTTGCCAGATGGTGACAAGAATGACAAAGAAAACAAACACTACAATTTCTTGTACAATGTACATGTGACAGGACCCAGGTCAGACATCTCAGCTGAAATACACTTAGTAGTTGAACATCTCATAGTTGACTCACTTAGTAGTTGAACATCTCATAGTTGACTCACTTAGTAGTTGAACATCTCATAGTTGACTCACTTAGTAGTTGAACATCTCATACTTGACTCACTTAGTAGTTGAACATCTCATACTTGACTCACTTAGTAGTTGAACATCTCATAGTTGACTCACTTAGTAGTTGAACATCTCATACTTGACTCACTTAGTAGTTGAACATCTCATACTTGACTCACTTAGTAGTTGAACATCTCATACTTGACTCACTTAGTAGTTGAACATCTCATACTTGACTCACTTAGTAGTTGAACATCTCATACTTGACTCACTTAGTAGTTGAACATCTCATACTTGACTCACTTAGTAGTTGAACATCTCATACTTGACTCACTTAGTAGTTGAACATCTCATACTTGACTCAGTAGTTGAACATCTCACAATTGACTACACTTAGTAGTTGAACATCTCATACTTGACTACACTTAGTAGTTGAACATCTCATAGTTGACTACACTTAGTAGTTGAACATCTCACAGTTGACTACACTTAGTAGTTGAACATCACACAGTTGACTACACTTAGTAGTTGAACATCACACAATTGACTACACTTAGTAGTTGAACATCACACAATTGACTATACTTAGTAGTTGAACATCACACAATTTACAACACTTTGTTGAACATCTCACAACTGACTATGCTTAGCTGAACATCTCATAACTGACTATGCTTAACTGAACATCTCACGGATGACTACACTTAGCTGAACAAAAGCCACTTGTTCAAAATCAAACAAATAGCCGGTTTAATCATGAAACAGGATTATGATGAAATTCCTCAATGATAGATGAAATGTCAATTCATAGTCTCAAACTGCTGGTGTATGTGCAGAGCACATTAATAGCACTGGCAACAACTAGAGTAGTCAGTGAGCATAACATAACAATAATACTGCATACATGTTGGCCTCCTACTTGTCACTCAGGCCATGACTTGTGGCTTGTCAAAAATGTGCATGCTGGAGTGTAGAGAATATTTAAATGGAAACTTATGATGTGTGATAGGTGGGTCGTAACTGAGGGTGGTGGGTGGGGGAACCGTGGAGGGGAGAGAGAGTGACACAATGGTAACCTAGCCAGGAGAAGGTGAAATAGGTGATTATAGTTGGGGTTGTAATGTGACGCTGTGAAGAAGTTCTGAACTATGTGTAACAAGTGAGAAGGGAGCGGAACTTGGTGGGAAAGGATTGTGAAAGAGGAGAATTTTAGGTGTAGCTGAATATCGAGTTCAAACCATGTGGTATAGTTATATACTTATACAATTATCGTGTGGAAAACAAAAGATTCATTACCGCTAACCTTCATTCTGAAGACAGCACATGATGATGATGTTTAGTTTGTACATGCAAGACGTTCTAAAAGTCTCTGCCCAGTTTTACATTTTAACAACTTTAAACTGCAACATGATTTTCTGGAGCCACAGGAATTAAAACTGATCTGTATTTGTGTTTTATGGATTACTGCCTTTGACAAAATAAGGCACAATCTAGTAATGGAAATGTTAGAAAAATTAAACACAGATGGAAATGACCTGAGAATTATTAAAAAATCTATTTCCAGCAATCAGGAGCAATATAGATAGTGCAAGAAATTGGCAAATATCAAGAAATTTAAATTGGAGTGCGCCAGAGATGTGTGATATCACCTGATTTATGTTCCCTATAAAAGAATATCACGCGTTATATAGATGATATGGGTAAAGCTGGGGCGACCATACCCAACCCAGCGCGTCACAGGTGGCGGATGGTGAAAGTCCTCCAGATATGGAGGATCCCTGTGAATAAGGAGTTGTCCAAATAAGCAGGCGCGGACCAACTGGCGGTAGACTCAGAGAGCGAGGTGGGGTAGTAGGTGGCTCTACTACTCCTATAAAGTGCCTCAGGTGCTCAGTGAAGGGAATACCAGGCGGGTCAGAGGCGCCAACCTCTCGCTCCCGCTGCCTTGCGGGTAGGACAGGGAGTCCAAAGGCTAGCGGAGAGTCCGTACACAAACCGACAGAAGGCAACGGGAAACCACTGTTGTAGCTCCCAAGAACAATTATGCTTATTCAGAGTAATAGATTTATCATGAACGACGTCTGGTAGGGCAGCTCACGAGCCACAGGTGAGGCCAGATCGTCATCAAGCTACTGGTGGCAAAACTAACAAGTTCAAAATAGCAACATGGAATGTTAGAACTTTATTCCAGGCTGGAAAATTAGAAAATGTAAAGATGGAAATGGAAAGGATGAAGATCAACATATTAGGAATGAGTGAAGTTAGATGGACAGGTGCAGGAAAGATAAACTCAGATAAATATACAATAATATATTCAGGAAGTGAGAAACATGAACGAGGAGTAGGAATTATATTTGATGAAAAAACGGCAAGGACAATTGTAGGATATTTGAACATCTCGGACAGAGTCCTGCTAGCCCAACTGAAAGGACACCCAATAAACATAAATATTATACAAGTGTATGCTCCAACATCTGAAAGTTCTGAGGAAGATGTACAGATATTTTATAATGACACAGAGACAGCACTAAAACACACAAAGTCACATGAAGTTACCATAGTCATGGGAGATTTTAATGCCAAAGTTGGTAAAGGAAGAACTTCGGGCATCGTTGGTGACTATGGACTGGGGGAGAGGAATGACAGAGGTTATAAATTAATTGAATGGGCAAGAATACATAGCATGGTTGTAGGAAACACCTGGTTTAAACAACATCCTCGAAGACTGGCAACAGACAAAAAGACATTTAACCAGATAGACTACACATTAATCAACAAACGATTCCGCAATGCATTACTGACAACAAAAACCATGCCAGGCGCTGACTGCAATAGTGACCATGATCCACTCTGTGGAAAAGTTAGAATAAAGCTAAAGAAAGCAGGCAGAAAAGTGAGAAACATCAAACTGAATACAGAACTTCTTAAAAATGACCAAGAATTGCGAGAACAATACAAAGTTATTATAACAAATAGATACAATGCAATAGCAAAGATAAATAGCATAGATGAACAATGGGAAATGTTAAGAGATTCTATCCACCAAACTGTTAAGGAGATAATACCACCGAAAAATGAAGCCCCTAAAAATAAATGGATGACAGACGACATCTTAGGACTGATGGACAAGAGGAGGAGGAGTAAAAACGAGGAAAAATATAGCAAGATAAATAAAGAAATAAGACGCAAATGCAGAGAAGCAAAAGAAGTGTGGTTAAATGAACAGTGCAGACAGATAGAGGACACTCATAATAAAGACAGCAAAAACATGCATAAACGAATTAATGAACTCACAGGCAGGAAAACAAAATATACCACAGGATGCCTGAAATCGAAAGAAGGTAAAATGTTAATGGCAAAAGAAGACATTGTGGACAGGTGGACAGAGTATATCGGTGAGCTATATGGAGGAGAAGGACCAGAATTAACACCAGATACTGAAAACTGTGAGGGACCGCCAATACTTGAAGATGAAATCATAGATGCTATCAAACACATGAAGAAAGGAAAAGCAACTGGGCCTGATAATATAACAATAGAAGAAATAGAGGCACTACAGGAGACAGGAATAAAAATAATAACCAAGTTACTGAATGATATTTACAACAGTGGTTATATTCCCAGTGACCTGATTAAATCCACGTTTATAGCACTACCAAAGAAACCAGGTGCAAAGGAATGTGACGACCACCGGACTATCAGCCTCTCATGTCACATAACAAAGCTACTTTTGAGAATAATTATGAGAAGAACAAGGAAAAAGATAAAAATGGAAATAGCAGATGAACAGTTTGGATTTGTTGAAGGAAAGGGAACACACAATGCCATTTATGCTTTACGAACACTAACAGAAAGAGCTTTAGAAGTACAGAAAGATCTCTACTTATGCTTCATTGATTACACCAAGGCATTTGACAAGGTGAAACATAGTGAAATTATTAAAATGCTTGAAGACATCAATATAGACGGCAAAGACTTGAGGACTGTAAAACATCTATACTGGCAGCAAGAAGCAGCAGTTCGAGTTGAAAATGGAATTGGAAAATACCAACCTATAAAACAAGGGGTGCGACAAGGATGTGTACTATCTCCAGACCTTTTTTCTCTGTACAGCGAGAATATTCTAAGAACAATCATCACAGAACCAGGCATAAAAATTGGAGGATACAATATTAACAACCTTCGGTATGCTGACGACACAGTACTGATAGCTGAGAACCAACAAGACCTGCAAAATCTCTTGGATAAAGTCGCCAAAGAAAGTGAACAGAAAGGCCTTACTTTGAACATCAAAAAGACAGAGACTATGGTTATATCTAAGAAACAGAATCCACCAGCAAGCAGTATTCAATTAAACGGAACCATTCTAAAGCAGGTGCAGAAATTCAAATACCTTGGAGCAGTAATAACTTCAGATGGGAAATGCAAAACAGAAATTAGGAACAGAATAGGCCAAGCAAAGACTGCATTTCAGAGAATGAGAACATATTAGTTAACACATCCTTATCAATGAATGTTAGAAAACGAGTCCTAAAATGCTATATTGAACCTATCTTGTTATATGGAAGTGAATCATGGACAATAGGCAAGTCTGCACAAAAATCATTGGAAGCAGCAGAAATGTGGTTTATTAGAAGAATGTTGCGAATCCCCTGGACAGCAAAAATAACTAATGAAGAATGTATGAGAAGAGCTGGAGAGACAAAAAACCTTGTCAGAAAGATAAGAGAGAGACAATGTACTTTCATAGGACATGCAATGAGAAGAGGGGGCATTGAAAATATTATAACAACAGGAAAAACAGAAGGAAGAAGATCAAGAGGAAGACCAAGAGAAATGATACTGGACAGTCTGACGGGATGGTGTGAGAGATCACCAACTGAACTGATGGCCTGCATGAAGGATCGTGTACTCTGGAGAAGCATAATAGCCAACGCCAGTCGGCACGGCACCTGATGATGATGATGATGATATAGATGAACTACCTGGAATATCTGTGGGGGGATACAACTTAAACAACTTGAGACATGTAGATGATAGTCTTAATAGCAAAGAGCAAAAAAAGAATTGCGAGAATTCTGGACAAAGTAGTACAAGAAAGTGAAAAAATGGGCCTTACCTTGAAGAAAACAAAAGTTATGATCATCTCAAAGAAAAAAGTGATTCCTGAATGTAAAATAACAGTAAACAGCACAATGCTGAAACAAGTGGACAAGTTTAGATATTTGGGGACACTACTCACCTCAAATGGAAGATGAGATAAAGAGCAGAATAATGGAAGCCACTGAAATACAAGATAGTGACAATCTTATATCTTATATCCTTCTTGAAGATCGATGCTGCTTTTGCAATTCTAATTATAACTTCCTTTCTAGTGTCACCATCCTGGTCTATGTAGCTGCCAAGGTAGCAAATTGATTGACTTCTTCAATATCTGTCCCTTCTACATGTATTTTTCCATTTTGATTAAGGGGAATTTTCATTATTTTTGTTTTGTCCTTGTTAATTTCAAGTCCTATTTTGCTAGCCAGTGAAGACAGGCTATCTGTTTTTTCTTGCATGGAATTCACATTGTTACTGATAAAGAGTTATGTCATCAGCAAAATCAAGATCTTCTAGTTGGGTCCCATGTACCCAGTCAATACCTGTGTTACCTGTGCAGCATTTTTTCATTATGAAGTCTATTGTTATTCCAAAAAGTAAAGGAGACAGTACACATCCTTGTTCCACACCTGTTTCAATCTGGAACCATTCACTCATCCCTTCTTCTGTCTTGACTGCACAAACATATCCATTGTAGAAGTCCTTAATGATGTTGACAATTTTAGATGGTATTCCATATAGACATAAAATTCTCCATAATGAATCTCTGTGTATGCTATCAAATGCCTTTTTATATTCTATGAAGTTCAGTATTAATAGTTTCTGCTTTCCAATATGTTCTTCAAGTATTATTCTGAGAGTAAAGATCTGGTCGAGACAGCTTCTCCCTTTTCGAAATCCTGCTTGTTCTTCTCTCATTGCAGTATCCACTATATCTTTAAGTCTATTCAAAATGACCTTGCAAAATACTTTTGACACAACTGATATTAAGGTTACTCCTCTCCAATTGTTACAGTCACCAAGGTTGCCTTTTTTCTGGTATTTTAACAATGATACCTTTTTTTCCATTTAGAAGGGACCTTTTCTTCTTTCCAAATCTTGTTAAACATTCTCTGTAGTTGTCTCATGTTGTCACTATTGATAGCTTTTAGCATTTTGGGTGTTATTTCATCTTCACCTGCAGCTTTTTTGTTAGCCATTGAATTCACTGCTGTTTCAATTTCATGTAATTTAATTTCAGCTGGGTTGACATTTAGTTGTGGGGCTGGTAAGTCAGTTTCAAGGTTTAACAATTCTTTTGGGTGTGGTCAATTAAGTATTTCTTGGAAGTGTTAGCCCATCTTTGTTTATGGTCTTTACTTGATGTTAATAGGGTTCCAGTTTTGCTAAGGATTGGTCTTTCTTTAGATGTAATAGTACCTGCTAGCCTTTTTTGTATGTTATACAAAGTTTTACTGTCTCCTGTTTTTGCTGCTTTTTCTGCCTCTTTCACCATATTGTCTATATATTTTCTTTTATCCCTTCTAGCTGAACTTTTTTACTTTCTTGTCTAGTTCTTTGTATGTTGCTTTCGCCAGATCTTTTCCAAGATCTGTTTTTACATTCAACATGTCTAATTTGACTGCTTGTCTTTCATGTATATACTTCCATGTGTTTTCTGATATCCATGCTTTTCTATTTGGTTTTTTCAGTCCAGCGCTTGCTTTTGCTGCTGTGATTATGGCTGTGCTGTAAGAATTCCATAATTCATCTATACCTATCTCCTTAACTTCACTGGGTGTTTTGGAATGACTGGCAAGTTCCTGATTGAAATTAATGTTAGTATTCTCTTCTTGTAGTATGTGCCTGTTTATCTTCCTGTGTACTGATTTCTTGTGTTGGCTTTTCAATTTTAGTTTTATTTTCCCTATGCACAGGTTGTGATCACTGTTAACATCCGCATCCCTATAAGCCCTTACATCTATGAGAGATGTTCTGTATTGCTTTCTAATATAAAAATGATCTATCTGGTTTCTAGTTCTATCATCTGGAGATATCCACGTTGTTTTATGTATCTCTTTATGTGGAAATATTGTTTCTCCAATGACCATGCCCTCTGTTAGACATATTTCAATTAATCTTTCTCCGCTCTGATTAGCCATGTCAATTCCTTCCTTCCCCATTACTTTTACAATACTTTGACAATACTTATACATAAATATGACAGTATGACAGTACTGGATCTTTATTATTAAATACACTACACAATATGTCAGCAGATAGAAGAGCTTTTAATCTTTCAATAATAACATTCATTAAAACACTTTCTTTTACATCAGTAATAAATAAATAAAAAGATTAATACATTTTAAAACAGGCATCATAACATTAAACATATACAAAATACAAGAAGACAAAAAACGAAGCAGATGATGAAGGGCTACTATGTTATATAGTGATTATTCACACAAGACAACAGTCCTCATATTTTCCATGTCCTGTTACAACTGTTAACACTGTAAACATTGTCCTAGAAGATATCTGTGAAGAAAGGCTAACCTGAAGTCCATATTTCTGAGCATACTTTTCAAACAAGGCTTCAGCACCAGTTGCTGTAGTAAAATCCAGAAAAATCAGTCCAGTAGCATACTTTCCAGCTTCTGGTAACTCCACAGCTGGGTTCTGCTTCCTAACATGTGAAACAATAACATTCTTACTACAATCATTAAGCTTGAGCCTGCTTCTTGATATATTAAAAAAAGAACTTCATTACTAAGACACTCATCACTACAATCATTGAGTTTGGCTCTCTTACCTGATAATTCCATTATTAACACAAGTATCATCTGAAAAAGGAAAAGACTACACCTCAAAACATGAGGCACCAACAGAAATATCATATCAATAAAGCCGTAGATGCAATACTTCTTTGTTTGTTGTTCAGACAAACCAGGTTTCCTTCCCTAAGTTCATATTATCAGTTCAGGAAGGCTTTACCTGCACTTCTTGCAACCTCATTTATGGTCTTTACTTGATGTTAATAGGGTTCCAGTTTTGCTAAGGATTGGTCTTTCTTTAGATGTAATAGTACCTGCTAGCCTTTTTTGTATGTTATACAAAGTTTTACTGTCTCCTGTTTTTGCTGCTTTTTCTGCCTCTTTCACCATATTGTCTATATATTTTCTTTTATCCCTTCTAGCTGAACTTTTTTACTTTCTTGTCTAGTTCTTTGTATGTTGCTTTCGCCAGATCTTTTCCAAGATCTGTTTTTACATTCAACATGTCTAATTTGACTGCTTGTCTTTCATGTATATACTTCCATGTGTTTTCTGATATCCATGCTTTTCTATTTGGTTTTTTCAGTCCAGCGCTTGCTTTTGCTGCTGTGATTATGGCTGTGCTGTAAGAATTCCATAATTCATCTATACCTATCTCCTTAACTTCACTGGGTGTTTTGGAATGACTGGCAAGTTCCTGATTGAAATTAATGTTAGTATTCTCTTCTTGTAGTATGTGCCTGTTTATCTTCCTGTGTACTGATTTCTTGTGTTGGCTTTTCAATTTTAGTTTTATTTTCCCTATGCACAGGTTGTGATCACTGTTAACATCCGCATCCCTATAAGCCCTTACATCTATGAGAGATGTTCTGTATTGCTTTCTAATATAAAAATGATCTATCTGGTTTCTAGTTCTATCATCTGGAGATATCCACGTTGTTTTATGTATCTCTTTATGTGGAAATATTGTTTCTCCAATGACCATGCCCTCTGTTAGACATATTTCAATTAATCTTTCTCCGCTCTGATTAGCCATGTCAATTCCTTCCTTCCCCATTACTTTTACAATACTTTGACAATACTTATACATAAATATGACAGTATGACAGTACTGGATCTTTATTATTAAATACACTACACAATATGTCAGCAGATAGAAGAGCTTTTAATCTTTCAATAATAACATTCATTAAAACACTTTCTTTTACATCAGTAATAAATAAATAAAAAGATTAATACATTTTAAAACAGGCATCATAACATTAAACATATACAAAATACAAGAAGACAAAAAACGAAGCAGATGATGAAGGGCTACTATGTTATATAGTGATTATTCACACAAGACAACAGTCCTCATATTTTCCATGTCCTGTTACAACTGTTAACACTGTAAACATTGTCCTAGAAGATATCTGTGAAGAAAGGCTAACCTGAAGTCCATATTTCTGAGCATACTTTTCAAACAAGGCTTCAGCACCAGTTGCTGTAGTAAAATCCAGAAAAATCAGTCCAGTAGCATACTTTCCAGCTTCTGGTAACTCCACAGCTGGGTTCTGCTTCCTAACATGTGAAACAATAACATTCTTACTACAATCATTAAGCTTGAGCCTGCTTCTTGATATATTAAAAAAAGAACTTCATTACTAAGACACTCATCACTACAATCATTGAGTTTGGCTCTCTTACCTGATAATTCCATTATTAACACAAGTATCATCTGAAAAAGGAAAAGACTACACCTCAAAACATGAGGCACCAACAGAAATATCATATCAATAAAGCCGTAGATGCAATACTTCTTTGTTTGTTGTTCAGACAAACCAGGTTTCCTTCCCTAAGTTCATATTATCAGTTCAGGAAGGCTTTACCTGCACTTCTTGCAACCTCATTTATGCCATTATGTGTACGTGTTGTGATATAAAGTATATAGGGGAGACTGGCTTACATTTAGGAGATTGGTTTCATCAGCATCTAAATGACATATCCACTGAAACTGGGTTTGCAAAGCACTTCTGTCAAAGAGACCATTCAGGAAAATAAGACATTTCTGTAACTGTAATCCACTCCTACTCTTCGGATGAATGACCTCAGAAAGAGACCATCAAGGAAAATAAGACATTTCTGTAACTGTAATCCACTCCTACTCTTCGGATGAATGACCTCAGAAAGAGACCATCAAGGAAAATAAGACATTTCTGTAACTGTAATCCACTCCTACTCTTCGGATGAACAACCTCACCTACTCTTCGGATGAATGACCTCAGAAAGAGACCATCAAGGAAAATAAGACATTTCTGTAACTGTAATCCACTCCTACTCTTCGGATGAATGACCTCAGAAAGAGACCATCAAGGAAAATAGACATTTCTGTAACTGTAATCCACTCCTACTCTTCAGATGAACGACCTCACCTACTCTTCGGATGAATGACCTCAGAAAAAGACCATCAAGGAAAATAAGACAATTCTGTAACTGTACTTCACTCCTACTCTTCGGATGAATGACCTCAGAAAAAGACCATCAAGGAAAATAAGACACTTCTGTAACTGTAATCCACTCCTACTCTTTGGATGAATGACTTCAGAAAGAGACCATCGAGGAAAATAAGACACTTCTGTAACTGTAATCCACTCCTACTCTTCGGATAAACGACCTCACCTACTCTTCGGATGAATGACCTCAGAAAGAGACCATCAAGGAAAATAAGACATTTCTGTAACTGTACTTCACTCCTACTCTTTGGTGAATGACCTCAGAAAGAGACCATCAAGGAAAATAAGACATTTCTGTAACTGTACTTCATTCCTACTCTTCGGATGAATGACCTCAGAAAGAGACCATCAAGGAAAATAAGACATTTCTGTAACTGTACTTCACTCCTACTCTTCGGATGAATGACCTCAGAAAGAGACC